>CM070308.1:26197855-26824355 GCA_036321655.1 Quercus alba | reverse complement strand
CACAATTTTTCCCATGCTACCCACACCATCTTTTTCTCTTTATTTCTTTGACCCCACCAAAAACCACTAACCATGGAATTCAATTCTTTGCATAAAGAGTCTGGGAGCCAGAAACAACTCATGGTATAAGTGGGAGTTGCTTGAGCAATAGCCTTGATTAGGATTTCCTACCCTGCGGAATACAGGAGCTTCCTTTCCACCCTGCAATTCTTCAGCCCACTTGGTCTTTTATTCTGTTGAACACTTTCCTTTTCCCTTTCCCTATCAAAGGAGGCAGCCTGAGATATCTCTCGTGCTACTGGATAATCTGTGCCCCAAACATTCCTTTAATGGCTTCCCTCGTTTCACTACCGGTGTTCTTACTAAAGAAAAGAGTCGTCTTATCTTTGTTGAGTTTCTGCCCTGAATTCTTTTCATAATCCTCCAAGATTTGAAGTACTCTAGCACCCTCCTCCCTCGTAGCATTGCAGAAAATTATACAATCATCCACAAACATTAAGTGAGAAACCTGAGGGGCCTTACGACACACTGAGATACCCCGAATTCTGCCCTTACTCTCTTCCCTTCTAAACATTGCCGATAATCCTTCCGCACAAAGGAGAAAAAGATAGGGGGAAATTGGATCCCCTTGTCTAATACCTCTTGAGGGTCTTATTGTGCCCTTTGGCTCACCATTGATGAGGACCGAGTAAGACACCGTCGTCACGCACATCATCATTAAGGAGATCCATTTCTCATGGAAACCCCTTTTTCGCATCATCCCCTCCAAGAAGGACCATTCGACCCAGTCATACGCCTTGCTCATGTCTAATTTGATAGCCATCAGACCCTTTTTTCCTTTCCTCCTCTGGTCTATGCAGTGCATAGTTTCGAAGGCAACTAGAACACTGTCGGTAATCTGCCTCTCTGGAACAAAAGCACTTTGGGATTCGTTGATTACTTCTGGAAGGATCTTTTTCAACCTGTTAGCCAACACTTTTGATACAATTTTATATACCACATTGCATAAGCTGATAGGTCTAAACTCAGTTATTTCTTGGGGGCATTTCACTTTTGGGATCAAACAAATATAAGTATTGTTAAGACCACTAGGCATGATACTAGTTTTGAGGGTCTGGATAACACAGTTAATTACACTAGAGCCAACAACATCCCAATATTTTTGAAAAAAGATTGGAGACATACCGTCCAGGCCGGGGGATTTAGTGGGATGCATTTGCTTTAGAGCGCTCCAAACCTCATCTTCCTTGAACTCCCTGAGAAGGAAATCATTCATCTCATCGGATACTCGACTGTTCACTGCACTTAGGCTAGCCTCAAAGTCCTCGGGGTGGTCAGTGCTAAAAATGGTCGAGAAGTAATTTAGGATTATCTTTTCTACATCCTCAGGCTCGTCTTTCCACCGACCATCACCATCTCCCAACCTTTCAATCCTGTTTTTTCTATGCCTCTGGTTAGCTGTTGCATGAAAAAATTTCGTATTCCGATCCCCGCTTTTTATCCAGAGTGCTCTCAACCTCTGTTTCCACATGATTTCCTCCCTGAAAAGAATCTCATTAATTTCCCTCTTAAGTGCTTGGATTTCCTTCGCTGTTTCATGGAGCTGGTTCAAGGATTCCAAATGTTAGAGGTGCCTCTGCTTCAATTTCAACTCTCTGTTAACATTGCCGAAGACCCTTCGATTCCAAGTCTGGAGCTGAGATTGGCATTGCTTTAATCTATCCTGAAACAAAACCTCTGGGTTCCCATTCAACGGGTCCCATGCTGATTCTATCACCCCTCTACACCGCTCGTCTCTAGTCCATATTGCCTTAAAGAAGAATCGTTTCTTTATTGGTCTTGAAGGCTATCTTTTCCTTAGCCATAAAGATAGAAGACAATGGTACGATGTCGACATCAAACTGTGATAGACCTTGGCTTCGGGATATAACTCCAACTATTTCTCATTGGCAACCATCCGGTCCAGCTGTATAAGAGTTCTTTGCTCCCCCTCACGGCAACTGCACCATGTGAAACACAGCCCTACAAAAGCCAAATCGATGAGCCTGCACTTAGACAAACAATTTCTAAATCCTTCAATTTGCCGAAAGTCCTGCTCAAGCCAGCCAATTTTCTCATCCAAATGGGTGATTTCATTGAAATCCTCAAACACAATCCAAGGTAACTCACACTGATTACGTAAAGCTTCGAGAAGTTTCCAGGAAGTGTGTCTCATACCTGTATCGAGATGGCCATAAAATCCTGTTGCTCGCCATGGTGGTTTCCCTCCCCCTTCGTGAATCACCACATCAATATGCGAATGAGAGCAACTCTTAAACTCCACATTCGTTCCTTCTTTCCACAGTAGGGCCAGACTGCCGCTTCGTCCATCGCATGGCATAGTGATTCCTTGGGTCAGATCAAGCTTACATTAAAGCCCTTTCATTTTGCTCGTGCTTGCTTTTGTCTCCGCTAGGAAGACAAGGGTCGGATCGTTTGCCTTCACCTCATCGATGAGGATACGAACCGTTGGGGTTGATCCCAATCCCCCGCAGTTCCAAGCGAGTAAGCTCATTGAGCTCGACGATGCTGACTTGCAGCCACCGCCTCTCTGCCATCCGATACGTTTTCCCCTTTTGGGGTTTTTAAGACCTGAGTCTTCCCCTTCCTGCGTTTCAGGTCAATGATGTTTGTGTCTAGTTCATCTATAGAGGTTGGGCCCTCCCGTTTTAGCTTTGTTGGGCCTGCATCAACCACTTTCTCCTTAGCTTTGCCCGTTCTTTCAATCCTCTTCCAGTGACTGCTGCTTGGGCCCAACTTTTTAGCGACCCAGCCCATCTCCTTATCACAACACATTGCCATCAGGCCCACCTCAGAACAGTCCATTTGTTTATTTTCGCTTGTCTTAAAGTTTGGCGCCAAAGCAAATTTGAACCTCGGACTTTCCTCCTGATGGGTCACTTTCTCCCAGTACATACTTTCGCCTTTGTCAATTGGGCACTGAACCACGTCTGCATCCCCCTTTCCCAAAACAATCATACAACTTTCTGGGATTTCCTCACGCAAATCGATCTTTCCATTCCCCTGATAATTCTCTGATTTACTTTCTAACTTGTCTGGTTCCCTTGTCGTATGTTCTATGTTACGGTCTCCCAAGCCCAAAAGGTTTGACCTTGACGTCACCCCGACTAACAAGGTCCCCGGCGGCACATGAGGTTCCTTTGCCGTCCTCATTCCTCTGTTAGGTTCTACACTTCCTCTGTTTTTCGACCTCTCCTTGTTTCTCGAATTGGTGGAGTCCCCTCCTGCTTTCCTCATAGGTTCACCTCTCATCCAAGTGTCGTATTGAAGGTCTTCAATGGCTGGAATAATACCATTCTCCTTTCTAACCAGACAGTCCTTCAGGTCATGGTCCAACATGCCACAACAGTAGCAAAAGTTGGGCAAACGCTTGTACTTAAAGTTGACCCACCTTGCCTTACCTTCCTCGATGGAAATCCTTTTCCCCCAATCAGCTTCCTTGAAATATCTATTTTTACTCAGACCCGGAGATATTTACTCCACTGGACTCCAGACTCCATTACATCCACCTCAAGGACTTCGCCGAGACTGGCACCAATAACCAAACCAGTCTCCCTTGTTCTACTTTTAAGAGGTAGGTTATGGATCTGCACCCAAAAAGGAGACCACTTCAGCACTAGGTCTTTAGGAACCTTGTCGCCTTCAAATTCCTGTAAGAGTACCAGATTTTTCTCATAATTCCACAGACACATATCTAGAACTTTCCTTTTGTCTCTCTCATCGTCAAACTCCACAAGAAAAAAATCCTCCTCTATCTCTGAAACCTTAACATTTCTGTTTGGTTTCCAGAGCATTCTCAAGTTCTTTCTTAACGCGTCAAGAATAATGCATCTGCGAGAAAGCACTCTCATGACCAGGCAATATTTGCCTCTTTCTGTTGCTGCCTTAGTTCAGCTGTTTCCCAGCTTTAAGCTCTCATCTTCCTCCTCTGAAAGTTAACTTTTGCCATAAAGCTTCTAGTTCGTCGGCCATAGTAGTTAGACCGTAATGGGGACAATAAGAAACTGATCATTGACAAGAATCAAGATACATTAAATGTCTATTGCGCACACACACACACATAGTATACACCCAGTTTTTTGAACTAAAATGGTGACTTCTTTCTAAGTTTCTCAACGTGGTGAGGGTGTAAAATAGACATTTTAACATTAACACGATTTCTATGTTTATTAAACCATTTGCTGAGGCCTTCGGTAGTAACATACATTCTCTGCATCAAAGTTGTCCATAATAAATTCAGTAGCCCTTCTTCCAACATCATTGAGTAATGGAGTTAATGCCACTGACAAGACAACGATAACTAGAGCAACTTCTTAAACTCAAGTGGTAGTACGCCAAGCCTGCTTCCAAGAACGAGAAAATTCTATAAGAAAAGGCAAATATGGAATGCTTAGTCTGAGAAGAGTTGTAAATCAAACTAAATTATGACTCATCTGTTTGCAAGAGAAAATACTACAAATCCAGACTTGCCTCCTTAATAGTCAATCCACCACGAGGAACTATTGTTGTTATGATCAATTTCTTAAAGGCGATCAAACCTGTGTATTCGGCCACTCTTGGACCTGAAGCTACAAAAACAGGAAAAAATGATGGCTAAACTGCAAAATTTTCATATGCATGTGGGATCCACATGTTAGTGAGAGAGTGGGTGCATAAGCATGGTGCAAAAGATACCTTCTCTAGCTAGTCTTAATAGTGATTAGTGAGCTAAAAGAACCAACGCAATTAGAAATGGCAATGAGAAAGGGCAGGCCCAAAAGATGAAATCTTCACTCCTATTTCACATAATTTTGTCTTACCTCATCCTCATCCTGTATAACATGGAAAACTTCCTTACTCCATCCCCTATCATTGGGGCTCCACCTTGTAAAATTTTACTTCATGATAATTTGCCTTACAACTATTATAATTTTTTTAATAAAACTTGTCTCATTAATATAAATATAATTAAAAATTGAAATTACAAATAAATTTATCTCTTCAAATCAAACAAGTTTTCAACAATAACTGAATAATATTATTCAAGTATTTAACAAGATAGTATCTCAACGAGAACAAAAATCTAATTGAGAGAGAGAGAGAGAGAGAGAGTTTTAAAGTTTGTTATCCAAAATATTATTCTTTCTCTTTATAAGATAAAATTTAATGAATAATAATCATATATATAACCAAAGGTGGGAGAGAATCAAATTAAATCTAAAATTGGAGTCTAATTTTATGCCATATGTCCTATATAATTTCTTAAATTTTCTACAACTATTTACTTACATTACGAGAATCAAGGAGTCCAATTTAATTCTGATAATTTTTTGTGCTAAATGAGTTATTAAGTGATAAAACCATAGAATCAAAATTAATAAACCTCCTTCTTAAAAAAAATTAGGGTCGTGCTAATGAGTGCCCTTAATTAGGGCACTCCTTAATAAACCATTTTAGGAAAGTTTTGATACCATTTTAATGGGAAATGAAAAAAAGCTGTCAAAATATTAATTACTTTTTTTTTTCCGATAAAAATTTTCTTTAAATGGATTATTAATCAGTACCCTAAGAGCACTCGTTAGTATTTCCCAAAAAATTAAACCTTAAAACAATCACCATCATTTATTAATTTTTCTTTTTATTATTATACAAACCAATATATAACTCATGCATATGCACAGTACAATTAAAAACAATCATAATTATATACATATATGGGTTCAAGTTATACTTGATATAAAAGTTACACATTTTTTAAGTCATAAATAGGTTTTACTTTTTTTTTTTTTTTTTGGATATACACATGAGTTTACTATTTTTACTTTTTTTTTTTTTTTTTGGTTTATTGGGTTTTTGATGGTTTATTTATATTAGACTCTTCATCTTTTGCATAATATTAACTCACCTAGAACAAAAATTTTAAAAACTTAGATAGGACACATAGCACAAAATTAGTCAACAATTGTAATCCAATTTAGAATCTAATTAGATTTTCTCTCAACTTTGGCTTTAATTACTGAATGGTAAAATAAAAAACAATCACAATTACACATATATATGAGTTCAAATTATACCTAATGTAAAAGATATGCATTTTATAAGTCATAGATTTATACATGAGTTAAGACTCCTTTTTTTGTGGATATAGACGAGTTTACTCTTTTTTAATTGAGTTTTAATGATTTATTTATATTAAACTCTTTGTCTTTTGTACAACATTAACTCATTTAGAAATTTTTAAAAAAAAACTTAGATAAGACACATGGTACAAAATTAGATTACAATTGGAATTCAAATTACAATTTTTTTTTAATTTTTAATTACAATCTATTTAGATTTTCTCCTGACTTTTATTTTTAATTATTTATATATAGACAAAATAGTAATTGAATTAAAAATAAATAAATAAACAAAATTAATATTTGAATTGATAAAATGAGGATAAAATGAATAACTAACCCAAATTTTCTAACCATTTAGTTAGTAGGCTCAGTTATCAAACTAATTTATTTATTAGCATCTCGAGTCTAAGAGACTCGATTTTGGCCAATAAGTCGAGTTTTTAAGGGTCGATTTTCATGCTCTGATCGGGTCCGAGGTAGCACTTTTGTTAGGAGGCATCCACCTGTAAATCGAGTCTCTAAGACTCAATTTACATCTACAGTACATATAATTTTCAAGTTTCAACTTTCAAGTGTCTAGGTCGTTCTTCTCCCATTCTCATTTCTCAAACTTCCAAATTGCCAAAAAACCCAAGAACAAAATCAAATCAAACTTTCAAGTTTCAAGTTTCTGGGTCGTTCTTCTCCCATTCTCATTTCTCAAACTTCCAAAGTGCCAAAAAACCCAAGAACAAAATCAAATCAAACTAAAAACCCAAGAACAAATTGACCCGGGCCAACGCGACCAGGCCGCGCGACCCAGGCTGCGCGACACTGGCCCAGGTCGCGCTGGCCTGGGTCGCGCGGCCAGGGCCACCAGGTTGCGACCTGGCCGCGCAATGTAGGTCGACAAGCTCGGACCACGGGCAGCGCTGGACGAGGTTGTTGCGGACCGTGATGAACATCGCCAGAGAGATCGACCTCCTCGGCAATCCAAGTATTTGAAATTTGAAAGAAATTTGGGTTTTGTTTATATGATTTTGGGGTGATGGGAGATGGTTATATAATGGTTATAAATCGAGGCTTAAAGACTCGATTTCCAGCTGATCTGATGTGGAAAAAATGCCACATCAGACCATGAAAATCGAGTCTATGAGACTCGATTTATTGGCCAAAATCGAGTCTCTTAGACTCGAGATGCTAATAAATAAATTAGTTTGATAACTGAGCCTACTAACTAAATGGTTAGAAAATTAGGATTAGTTACCCATTTTATCCATAAAATGAAAAGATAAAAAGAATGTCAGGAAGGGAGAGGGCAAGTATGAGAAATAAAAGTAAAAAAGAGGGGTAAAATGGGGAAGAAAAAGAAAAGTGTTTTCAGTTAGAAAACTCAATGAGAACTAAAGAAACCGAGTTTAATAGGCTGAGAGTAGTGAGAAGCCCTTCCCAAATACCAACTAACCGTTAGTTTTTAGGGTTTGGATTTTTGAATTTATAAATGAAACCCCCTCTGTTTTGTTTTCTCAGACTCAGAGTTGGAGAAACTGGAATGGACTTGAACCAACGCAACCCTTTTCATTCAAACTCAACTAGCCGTTACTCTGACAGAGTGCCACCGGCCTCAGCCCCCATAATCATATATATATATACGATGATCCTCCCTTTTACATTTTCTTGCTTCTCACTAACACTCATAATTCATTCAACAAACCCTCTCTCCCTCTGTGTCTCTGCTTTCTTTCTCTTTGTCAATCAAATTTCCTTTTTTTTTTTTTTTTTTCTCTCTCTCTCTCTCTGGAGATGGAGAAAAAAGAAATTTTGGTGTCAAAAATTTTGCTCAGAATTCCGTTCATCGACTCCCAATCCAGGTTCAGATCTTGGTATAATTTCAAACCCATTTGGGGTGCCTATAGAAGAAGATCAAACTTTGCATCTAATTCTAAACTCCAATCTCAATCCCATTCTGATCCCCACATTCCAATTTTGAATCTCAAGAGGAAGAGGGATTATGGGTTTCTGCCAGATCTTCTTGCTAACGCTAAACCCCATTTGGATGTGGGTTCTGATCTTAATGAAAATCCAAAGCCCCACAAGATCAAACGGCTGAAAATAATCCCACCCAAAAAGCCTCCTCACTCCTGCTCTGCCACACTCATAATTCATGATATGGAGGGTCATACTAATACTGTTGCTCCCATTTGGTCCTCTTTTGACGCCTTGGTTGAGGTTGCATCTGTCGAAATAGAGAAATTTGACTAGTTTGCAAGATTGGTACAAGAGAAAGGCTCTCAAGAAGCCAATCTTTACCCAGGTCAAGAGCGTTGCTGTTCAAAAGAGACCAAGATTTGGAGATGTGGATGATCAAGATTGGAGTTTGGAATTGGAAACCAAGAAACAGAGGGCAATGGTTGGGCAAGAAAAGGTCATGGGCTCTGCTTTTTCGGTTCAAGATTGGGGTTTGGGTTTGTAAGCCAAGAAAAAGAAGCAGTGCTCGATGCTAATCAAGAAAGCGATTGTGAATCCAAACCCGCCACCCATCCTACCTCTAGAGTTCAAGGATGTGATCAATACATTGAATGGGCGTGATGAATTGCTGGTGATAGAGAAAAAGCTGTTCATGACTAATATAACAGAGGGTAACAACCGGTTTTCAATATCTTTGAGACAAAACAAATTCATGAAGCTGTGGTTTTTTTTTTTTTTTTTTTTAATTTGTGTTCGAATTTTATAGTCTACTTTCTCGTAGATTTCAATTATGTATATTAGTGCATGTATGTCGTCAACCTCCAATTGATAATATATATATATATATATGTTCTCTTTGTTTGTATTTATATCAACATATTATTTCATTTAATTAAGCAATAAAGTAAATGTATATATTAATTATTAATAATTGTGTATTAATTATCTAAGATAAAGAGAGAGGCATTAAAGGGATGCCCGTGAAAAGACAAAGAAATGGTGAAGTTATGACATAGAGAGTTGTTTCATGGGCATTGTATGATTAACATAAAAATGAAACAAAGAAACACATATTTATGAGCTGAGAATGCAACATAAGACATTGATTAAGCAGTCAAGAAACAACTTTTTCATGAATGAGAAGGTCAAAATGAGATTTTTGAGAGAGAGTTCAACTTTGATGAGGAAGCTCTTTGAACATCAGAAATAGGATTCTCTCCATAATTCTTCTCCAAACCAAAGTAGCTCTTGGTTTTTTTTTTTTTTTTTTGTGTGTGCAAGCATCTCTGCAGAACATGTTACAAAGTGACATTGTCAGGTTTACTATCAACTGTCCTCTAGTGTTTGCTTAGGATAACCTTGTTGAGATGTGCACCAGCCTTCAATTGGTGAACTACAGAAGGTGTCTAATGCTTTTCTGCCAGGCACGTTCATTGATTGTTGCTTTTGATAGCAGTTGAGCTGATTGAGTCCAAAACATGGCAAGCAATTGTGTAGGATTTTAAAACAGAGATACTAGTAGGTGGAGGCTCTTAAGAAAACTGTTCATATGTTTTTTAGTAACCTAACATACCATAATTTGAGAAAGCATTTTACGAAGTTGAGGCTTTGCAGTTGAAAGACAGGTTAGTTCTTCATCATTAAATGAAACGGAATAGTTTCTACTCAAAAAAAAAAAAAAAAAAATGAAACGGAATAGTTGTCGTGGGGGTATTTAAGCTTCTCAACTTTCAGTGTCAGCCCTATCAAAACTAGAATTTTTTCTTGAAACAGTTTAAATAGAGGGGTTTTTTTTTTTTCAGAGGAAAAGATCGTTTGGTTAGTGCTTGTCTGCATAATCCAGGCCATATATTTGGACATTTTTCTGGTTGTATTCTCCTAGGACAATGCCTAACGGGCAACAGCATACATTGTGTATAATCAATAATGCCTTGCTATTAGACACCAGAATGGAAACCACTAGCGAGAAACAATTTACTATAGAAAATTACAAGTTATAATTTATAAAATCTTGTATCCAAAATAAATTGACTTTTATCCTCGCACTCCAGTGCCAGTCAAAGCTTGGCTTAGCCATAGATTTCGTGTCTCACATACAATACTAAATCTGCTGGAATGTTTCTTCGTTTTAAATTTAAATAGCACAGATCCATGATTTGGATTCATCAATAACAAGTTTGTCTCCAAGAGAAATATCCTAGAGTGACTATGATAAACTATTTATACTTTATACAAGAGATTTATAGATAAAATTTAGATTACAGACCAGTAATACAGACTGCAATAAAAAATGATAAATAAAAAAATTAAACCACTGAAAATGTCTGACATGTCAAGCCTTCACTATCACCCCGAGAAAAAATAAGGCCTCCTTATAAAAAATGACAGATCAAAAGGCAATTTGAAGTAAGAGCTCAGATTTTACTTTCTTGTTACAATTCGACATTGGGATCTTGTCACTTCCTGCCACAAATAAAAGGAGAAGTAGGCTTTCACCCATCAGAGAGCCCTAAAATCATTCAAATCTCTGTTCACATTGCCTCCAGCTTCTCATTTAGACCTTGATACTCCTTAGATCTTGGTCAACTTTCGTGCGTGGAAATGTTGGCAGTTTCAATTTTTAAATTGATGCACCCTTTTCAATGTTCATCCCCTGTCTCCAAGCTATAACGGATCAGTTCCGACAAGATATCAACCCATGTGTCAGGGACACCAGGTAAGCACCAGTGCATGCAGTCCTGACCCCATATTGCCACTGCATCCTTCTTTCCCAACCAAATTGCCGGGTGTGCATCTGCTCTGAACTCACTCAAATGTGTCAGGTCAAGCCGTTGAATCTCCGTGCCTCGCAAAACTTCTTCAATCAGATGATTCAGATACCTTGCTTCTTTGTTCACACCATTGTTGCTGGGATCAAACCACAAGTCAAGCTGCCCAGGTATCAGTATCTATTCTGCTCAGAAAAGGAAAAGGGGAGTGGGGAAAAGAAAAACCATCTGTGTGTATATATATATATATATACTTTTTTTTTCCCCATTTTAACTTTAAAAAGTACATCTTGATTTTTTTTTTCAAGCCAAGGCAAGAAATTGAAATCCTCGTCTAGAACCCCAATATTAGTTGATGAAAACTTGAAATACATACAAGGTATTGAATATGATTTTAATATGAAACCATGATAATATTGTTATTGTCAGATAAAATCTTGGTAAGAAGGCACAAAAGTGTGAAGAACCATCATCAATTCATACCTGGGATTCCTTCAGTGGCTCATTGAACAAGCAGCTACCATTTTGATTCCACTCACCACCATAAAAATGCCTAGGTGATTGCAAACGCCAGAACTTGAGTGTCTTGCTTGGAACTTTTTTTTGTATATAGGAGACCATATTCTCAAGAACAAGTTTAAGTCCGTCCAACATCTCGAGGGGAGGAGATATCGGTTGCCCAGCATGATAAAATACAAGAGGTCTCTCTTTAGGGAATTTATCATAGCCCCACCTATTCAAGACCAAATCAAAAGGTATATTCAGAAAGCTGCCAATTTATAAGAGGCCACACTGCCACAGCTGCAGATCATCTCATAAGGGTGCCAATTAAAGGCTTAAGTGTCTTGAATTAAAAAGAAATGAAAGCACTGGAGTTTACAATACCAGCTCGAGAAATTTCTGAAATTTCTAGCCACTTTTTACTTCTTCTTTTTTTCCCCTCATTAAAATTAAACTATTTTACTCCTATTCTAGTAGCAATACTACTCTACCATCTGCCTTCCAGGTTTATTCTTTTTCTTTCTTTCTTTTCAAGTTATCCCCAATTCCCCATACCAGGACCAGATCATTTCATTTTGATTCATATGATTATTTCTAACAGTTACATTTGACAAACCAAGATCTTCCTTTTACAGACTTTAATCATCTTATTTCATTTCTGGTGTAGACTCCTCAAGTAAACATGTTAGAAGAATTAAATAATTAAAGATGGAGAAAAAATACTTATGCCTGATGATATATGAATTAAATTATTTCTAACTTGATGTCATTCCTTCATTTTGGTTGCTATATGAAATAAATGGTTTTGGCTACACCAACATTAAATGTCAAGCTTTGAGTTTACCACCAAGTTAGGCTACACCTGCTTAACAAGGATACAAAAATGCATATTGAGGCTCAAAAGGGTCCAAGAAGTTTGACTCAGAATATATCAAAAACATATACACGAAAAGAACAATTAGTAAGGACAACAATACTGGTGCACAATGCTGCTAAACAAGACAAAATTAGTAATTTCATTACTTGCTCATGTACTATGACAAAACATCATACTGTAAAGGTTTTCCTTTTTTCTTTTGGCTAGGTAATAAAGTAGATTCTAGTTGTGACCTTGCCAAGAATATAAGTACTAGAGACCAAAAGGCCCTCTTCATTATAAATCAAACTTTCTATTTTATATCAATGCATCAATTATAATACAGATATAAAACAAAATAGTCCAGTGAACTACATCTTCTATGAATTAACAAAAACAAAAGGAAATTACCAATGGCCAGTATTGAAAACAAGGACATCATAGAAGTCAGTGATGTTGACCCAATCATCTGCAGGAATATCCACATCAACTCGATGTATTCCTTTCAGTCCACCTTGATCACCAACTGTTGACTGTTTTGGCTGCCACCTTTGTTTAATCAGTTATGAGCATGTAAGGTTTCCATTTTTCAAACATTATAAAAGATTTAATGCATCTTTATCAAAGATTTTAAACAAGGACACCATGGGAACCCCCTAAAAAGGTTTTTCTTTTTCCTCTCCCGCTTTCCATATGACTGACTGCATGCTTTTGGAATTTGCATTGTGATTCTTTACTGGACGTGGACTGCATTGCTCTTATGAATTTTTTTAGTGTAACTTGATGGGAGGATGTTTTATAATCATCCTGTGTACTAATTCTTTTTTTTTAATACAATTTTTCACTTATTGAAACAAGGTCCCATATTTATCTTGTAATCGTCTCAACAATTTTAATTGAATCATAAACAACTGGGAAAAGAAAAAGGTTGGGGGGGGGGGGGGGGGAAACTAAGCAACAAACTCATCTAATCCACACTCAACACAGCACAAAACCACACATGCAAGCAATGAAGCTAGAAGTTGGATAAAGTAAGCCACACATGCAACAAATGAAGCTCAAATTTGAATAAATTTTACTTCTAGCATTATCTGTATAATTAAGGGAGAAAAGGTAATAACAAGCAAAAAAGAGATCAACAAAGATCAGTGCTCTATATCAACTGCACCTTCTTGTCCCAAGATAATGGGATCATGGGATCAAGGGCAAGGGTATAGCCTTGATTTCATCCATGTCACCATTATATTATATGTTATTGAGAGTAAAAAGAAAAGATCAACCAAGATGCAATTGTAATTTTGATTTTGTCAATATCACCAGGATATTATATGTTAAAATCTTTAGTAGGAAGTTAAGAACATACATCTAACTTATCATGGATTTCTTGTTACAGCCAGCACTTAATTCAGAAAGTCCACAAAAAATTTACCCCATTATTATCATACAATAAAATATGTAGAAAGTTCTTTTTCAGTACACATCATCAATCACACAGCAGGCCATTTGGAAACTAATGGAAAACAGGAAAGTACATTATTTAACATTGTTATCTAGAGAATTCTAACATACCTATCCATTTTTAAAACCCAAGTCATCAACAAAATTAGTAAACTATGCATTCATGCAATCCTAATATAAGTGACATTGGCAAATTGAATCTTTTTTAATCATTATAAAAGCCCACATATATGCTATATCTCATCACGTCCTCTAGTATTAATCTCACTACAATATCAATAGCAATAGCACAAAAATATGATTCAGCTATTTTAGTGATCCATTAGCCATCACATTAAACCAAAAATGAAAGCATTGCACAATGCAAGCTCAAAAGCGCTCCAAAAAAAAATCTTCTTTATTAGTATTATTTAACATTGTTACCTAGAGAATTTTAACATACCTATCCATTTTTAAAACCTAAGTCATCAACAAAAACAGTGACCTATGCATTCATGAAATCCTAATACATGTGACACTGGAATGAACCATTTTTTATCATTATAAAAACCCGCATTTAAACAATCCATGTCAATCAAAGTGATGTTTGCTACATCTATAAACGTGTCCATGAGCATTAGTTTCACAACAATATCAATATCATTAGCACAACAATGTATTTCTCCTATTATAGTGATCCATTATAGCCATCATATTAATGCAAATTCACTTCATTAAATAAATCGATAAACAAAACAAACAAACTCTCTAAAAGCACTCCAAAGGAAAAATCTTTTTTACTCATTATAAAAAAGTGCATATATATGCTACACAGAGTTCATCATGTCCATTGCTATTAATCTCACTACAATATCAATCCCAATACAACAATATGTTCCAACTATTAGTGATCCATTATAGCAATCACATTAAACCAAAATTTGAATGCACTGAACAATGCAATAATAATAGCAATACAACAATATGTTTTAACTACTAGTGATCCATTATAGCTATCACATTAATCCAAATTTGAAAGCACTGAACAATGCAATAATAATAGCAATACAACAACATGTTTTAACTACTAGTGATCCATTATAGCTATCACATTAATCCAAATCTGAAAGCACTGAACAATGCAAGGCTCAAAAGCACTCCAAAAATGAAATCTTACTTGTATTTGGCGAGCAAAACAGCACGGTGATAGGCCACAGTGACATTAAACTTGGGAAAATAAGCACCTTTCCAAGCACCTTTCCTCTTCCACTTCTTGGCACCCATGTCAGCCACTCTAAGCACACACAAGAAAGACACCAAAAAGTTCTCATTCAGTGAGTCCCCAACAAACCCAATATTCCTGTTCCTCATCAGACCCAGGAACCGGGTCGGGTCAACCCGGGGCAAAGTGCATGATTCGGGTACCCATTTCCAAGAATTGATGAGACCAATGTTTTGTCTTTGGCTCTTGAGACAGTTCCATGCGTTTCTGTGAAAAGGGCACGAGTGGTTGTAGAGAGGTTGACGGGTCGGGTCGAGGACCCATTTGCCTTTGAAGAGGTTACAAGGTGGTGAGGGTGATGAGGGTTGGGTGTGAGAGAGGAGATTGAAATAGAGGGTGAGGAGGAGGAGAGTGAGGAAGATGAGACATGGGAAGAGGTGGGAGATGAGCTTAGGAGGCATCGTTAATCAGTCTATGGCCCCAAAGAAACAGTCGGTCTGTGAATTGAAAATGATGACTGGGCTTGGTTTGATCTGGATTCTGGACTATAATGTGCATAAAAAGGAGTAAAGAAGGTTTGTGCATAAATGTTATAAATGTTATGGTTTTGTTGTTAAAGATAAATTATAAATTAGATTTTCATCCTATTATTTTAAAATTTAAAAAAAAAATTCATCCCTGAAATTTTACTCTTTTTTTTTTTAATCAATCTCGTCCCTCAAGGCCTCTAACTTTTTTTTTTTTTTTTAATCTTAAAGCCCAAACTTTGATTTGGGTTCAATGTGGGCCAAAAACTTTTAACTTTTAGTATTTTGTCTAAACTTATAATAAAAACAAAAAACAAAAAAAAACTAGCTTTTAACTTTTTATTACATTTTTAACATAAATAATTTTCAAAAATTATATTTAAGGACTCAATTTGTGTCAATCCCAAACTCGTATTGGATTCGAACGCTAAAGGCCCAAATAATAAATTTATAGAGCGTGGATATAAAAAAACTCGATTAACTTCAGAAGAAAAACGATTAAATTTAACGTTTCTCGATGGATTAATACAGATATTACAATCAATTTATCCTTGAAACAAGCTAAGTTTTTTATTTCGTAAGATTTTCTTCTAAGCATCAATTGTTTAGAAGTTCCGATCTTTCTCTTAATGCATACTTCCATGTTATATACTGCATCTTCACCACACACGTGTAGGTTGGATTCGGAGGATCTCTTTCTGTCCCATCCCAACACCTCCTGGAACCTCCAACCAACAGCTGTAAGACTGCTTCATCACTGTTCAGACATCACCTCCACATTAATGCGGCCAGAGAGTTGGTTGAGAGGTAATTAATGCGAAGACAGCAGTTGTTAAATATATTTGTTTATCTTTTCTTTCTTACCCTTCGCCCCATGTCCCACCTTTAGTGATAATGTAGTTTCGAAGTGTGTTTGTGACAATACAGCGTTCAAGTCGTCCTCGGACACATATTGCCGAGAAGGATTTTGTCCTCGGACGAACACTGGACCCATCTCATGTGATATCTACTCTTCTTTTCATTTGGTTCCTCTTATAACCTTATGTGGGGCCTCCTCGGATGGTTTAACGTCCTCGGATGGGCCACAGGCCCAGTTAACACGGTTTTAATAATTATTGATTAACTGGCCCCCACATTATATTTTTTAATAAATACCGCATAAATAAGCTATGACAACTAGATATTAAATTCCCAATCAAACATGGTTTTTTTTCTTTTCTTTTAATTGGATGGTTGGGCAAGCCAACTCTAAACCTAGGCCACCACTTAGGCTATGCCCTAGAGCCTCCCAACTAGAGAAAGACCCTTAAATAATTAAATATAAGAAAATTAGGTCTAAAAAATTATGGCTTAATAGAAGTCCAATTCAATCACAATTAAATGAATTACTCATATTAAAAAGTAAGAATAAGGGCTTTTAAATTAAAAAAAAAATATAAAATCAAATATTAATTAAATATGATACATTTTATTTCTCCACTTTTAAGAAGGTCCAGAAAATTTAAGGATTAAAACAAATTCAACCAATCAGTGAATTAGTTGTATTAGTTTGTAAAAATAATAGTTTTTTATTGATAAATTTATAATATAAAATATTGATTAAATATTCATATTTAAGTTGATTATAAATATAGAAAGGCCCATTTAAAATGGCCACCTAAGGCCTCTAGTTGTATTGGGTTGGCCTGAATTATTAGAGGAGGTATTTAAAACCTGCAAATCTCTACTAAAAATATTAGAAGATATTAGTTGAGTTAAAAAGGCTTTTGATAAGTGATTGTTGCATAGTTTTGAAAAAAAAAATCAACTAATATATAATTATAAGAAAATTACTAAAAAAAAAAAAAAAACAAATTCTTTGGTAAATTAAAACTACTCTTAAGTTTTTAGGACAACTCTATTGTAAGTTCTTGAAATCGAGTAAAACTTAAGTATACTATCTTTTAGACATGTGTTATCATCTTGGTGGGTCTAGTACAATTGAACACTAGACCCAAATCGAATCTCTTAATATCTCACTGTTTTAAAAAAATTGTACTGGATTGGCAGATTCAGTTGAGAGTCAAACTCAAAATTGGTCCAATTAAAACTAGGAAAATCAACAAAAACCCAGTAAAAATCTAGAGTCGGTCTCTTTTTCAGTTCTTTGACTGTTCCAATTTTTAAAGGGTATTTGGTCATTTGGTTATTATACGAGGGAACTTCTGGCAAAGTAAATGTTTGTAATGATTTGAGGATATTTTTGGTAAAGTAAATTGCATTTTGTGGACATCGTTATCACATATTCACAATCAAAGTACACTATTGTAAACACTTAAACGGGGAAAAATGGAACAAGTATAAACTATTATTCTTTCTTCTAAGGCGGAGTTTGGATAGCGTTTCCCAGTTTATGTTTGTGTTGTTTTTTTGTGAGTCTCGTGTATTGTTCACAGGACCCATAAATACTTTTTTTTTTCAACAAAAACAACTTTAAAACTGGGTCCTACGACACTATTCACACATTTAAAAATTATTTTGTTACAATATTTTCAATTTTCAACAATTAGTATACAAACAGATTTTTTTTTAAAGGGAAAAACCCAACTACTAAAATGGTTAAAATTACAATCTATCTTCCCATATAGATAGATAGTAGAGAGATGGAGGTGGTGTTTGAATCACATATATTAGACACTACAAAAAATACTAGGCTATTACTTGAACCCCACATCAATTTTACTTAAAAAAAAACACTTACAATCAATTACTTTTTTTTAAAATCAACTTAGAAATTAATTTGATAATGAATATTTTTGTTAGATTCATTTGATAATGATTTTTTTTTTTTTTTGGAGAATCCGTCCAAATTTCTTTAAAAATTTAAGAAAAAAAGCTCATTAGCCGAAACAAAAGTATCGATGTCTAGAGGAACAAACTCTATCCATACAGTTAAAGAACAAAATCTAACTCTCATTTGATAATGAATATGATGGATGCAATTTCAACACATAATAAATGGAATATTTTGTTTATAAAAAAAATAAACAAAATATTATAATTATTATTTTGTGATTGGTAAGATGTTAGTTTATATTTATAAAACTTATTCAGTATACAATTAATAGCCCCATTATTTAAGAGAATATGTTGTGTGTAGTATAACTTATTCTACTCTCACTTAAAAGTTACCATGACTTTTAAGTAAAGTTATGACGTTTTTTTTGCGTTAGACCCCATTTTTCTTTCCATTGTATGTGTTTGTTTTTGAAAAAAAGAAAAAAAAAAGTTGAAATACTCCAATTAAGAGTCTTATGAGTTATGACTCAACAGAGATTAGAGATATCTTTAAGTTCAAACTCTTCTCTCACAACTACCAAATAATAATAATAATAATAATAAAAGCCTCCAGAAACTAAAGTGAGATGCAAGTTTGTAGTTGTAACATCCAATTAAGCTATGCCACATATGTAAAAGGAGGCTTATTAAATAGGGTGTGGGGTGGTCCACTCCAGGTTCAAAGACTCAAGGCACAATAGCGAATAGCCCATACAGTCCCAGCTTCTAAAAATAAAATCACAAAGGCGAGTTTCAGCAAAACTAGCATAGAACAACGAAGTAGCAACATGACCAATATTATTAAAAATCCCGTTAATCCTTATTATTCAGAAATATATAATACGCTTAATCCAATCACAACTGGTCCTGTCACACTCAGACATTATCATAGGAAAAACAGGCAAGGCACTTGCAATTCTCTAACGTATCTCTCTTCGTCCACTCGCATTTCTAACAGGTCTCAATCTCACTCATCCCCACCCCTTCGTTCTCGTTTCTCTGCTCTCTGTTTCTCCTCTAACCCTGGTAATATACCCTTTTCCCTAATACTCAAATAACGCACACATATATAACTATGTGGGTTTTAATTTTGAGCTATTTCATATGGGTTTTTATTTGTTTTTAAGATTGTTTTGTATATATCTTGGATTTATGCTGCTAAAGCTGGTGTCTTGGGATGAGGGTCATTGAGGAAATTTTCATGTAGCTGAGATGAGGTTTTGGTTTTCTTGATCTGTGAATCTTACGGGAAAATAGTACTGGCTTGATCTCTAAAGGTTTGATGTTGTGTAAGGGAAATTGTATTGTGGATTGAAATTTGTGATTTTTGTACATTTTCATTTGGGATTTCTTATCTGGCCATAAAATTCTTGACCATTCCCATTATATACGTGCCCTTTAATGCTCATTTATTCAATAGCAGTAAATCTTGCTTATTAAATTATGCTTGTTATGTGCTTCTGGTCTCGTTGTTCATGCTTAAGAAAACTTGGCTTTTGATTATATGGAATTTAAATTAACCCGATTAAAAAAGAAGAAGGTATTGTTGGTGGGGATTTATTGGAAATGATTCAAAGAGAACACCTTTGAGGCGTTATTTTAAGATTTTATCAATTCATTAAAAAAAATTGTGGACCTATAGATTCCATGAACTTTGGAATTTATCAAGAAAAAATAAAACATTTTAACTTGGAATGATTATCAAACATGTGAAATTTTTACAGCTGTATAAGTGTGCGTTTGGATTGAAATGAAAAATTAAAATTATTTCACTATTCAACTTATTTTTGCTACTATTCATAGGCTTCATTATACTTTTTGACACTATTTATGGGCTCATTGTAAATTCCATGAACTTTGGAATTTATCAAGAAAAAATAAAACATTTTAACTTGGAATGATTATCAAACGTGTGAAATTTTTACAGCTGTATAAGTATGCATTTGGATTGAAATGAAAAATTAAAATTATTTCACTATTCAACTTATTTTTGCTACTATCATGGGCCCCATTGCACTTTTTGACACTATTCATAGGTCTGCTTTCAACTAACTTTTACATTTATTTACAGTACTTTCAGTAATAATTTTTCAATTTTAGCAAAATAAGCGGTATTCAAACACATTCTAAGTGTTTCCTAAAAGCCAACAATGTAGAAATTTGTTACACATTGGTCCAGCTTGATACATCATCACAATGTTGCTAATTGAGTTTGTTTCTAAAATTTTAACCCTATAACTGTTAACATTAATTTGACAGCCAATCCTGCATTTCTTGTGGATTGTTTTTGTTCTTAGAGTTGATGCTCATGGACATAGCTCTGAATATTATACATGTTTGATCACTTGCTTTAATTATACTTTCAGCTTTCTTCAGTGGACGAAATCTTCAGGTCCATGCTTTTAAAAGAAACCAAATTCTTTTAGCACCTCTATTCATTGTATATTTATCTTTTATCCCATTAGTTTAGTGATGGAACTTATTGACTGTGATCATTGGGGGACATTATTTCTCCACAGTGTTGCATGGCTTTATATTAACCATGATTGCAGACCAGAAATAACAAATATTTTTCCTACTTAAGACCATATAGTTCTACGAATACATCTCTCCGAAGCTTTGCTTGCAAAATTTTCATCTTATGATGGTTCTCAAGAGTTTGGTTAATAATTCACTGTCAGTATCCAATGACTAGCTGTAATCTATTGATGATTTACAAGATAGTCTTTTAGATCAATGAGCAGGATTTACCTCTGAAACTTACTAGAAGAACATAGCATTTTAATGAAGTTTTCTTAGCTTCAATCCTCATTCTCCATGATAAGTCTGCTGGGTTGTCATGAAGACTAAAAACCTGCATATTGTTATTTATTAGAGATTTGCTTGAGACCCTTTTGCAATAGTGGAGCATTGGGAGCAATAATGTTTCTTTGGTATATAGTGGTTGTTTTCATATGGTCCAAAGACTCCAAACAGCTCTAGCTGTGGATCCTCTCATGGGTCATGGCCATACACTAAGCAAGTGATTGCTGAGTTAGCTGTAAACACACATGTTTTTGTTATATCTAGTCTATAAATACTAAAATGCATACATACATGTATTATATTTGTGATTTTGACCTGATGCTATCTTGAAATCCTTATTTTACTTGAAATGTTACAAGCAAATTGTTTTGTGCTCATGTATTTCCAGTTTCTTACTTAAAAGCGATTGTCTTCAGTTGCAGATATGGATGGTGGTGCAGGCCCATGTTTGTTTCCATTGCACAGATGCAAAACTCTTCACCTGGTTGGTATCCAAATTTGTTTTCAAATTAGTTTCCAAGTCCATCATGGATTTGAAGCTTCTATACATTTTGTCTGAAGGACATTCAAGATTGCCTTCTTTCTTGGCTTTTGCTCGCAACTCAAGGCATTGTGGTCTTTTAAAACCATACATCCAGGTGAGGCATGCACAAGGGATCCACAATGTAGAGGGAGATAAGAACTACAAGGCATACTTGTCTCCAGAATACTTTGATGCACACCTTACACCACTAGGCTGGCAACAGGTATAAAGCAAGTCATTAAACGTTTATCCAAATTTTATAAAAATAGCTGTACCAAAATTTTTGTCTTGTTTGAAATAATGTAATACCCCCATGAGAATAATATTGCATTAGTACTCTGGCTAATATTACAGGTTGATAATCTGCGAAAGCATGTTCATGCCAGTGGGCTTTCCAAGCGGGTTGATTTAGTTATTACATCCCCATTGATAAGGTATTGACATCAGCATTTTGTACACATATTGGATCTTGATAAGCTTTTGTTGCTATATTTTCCACATCTGTGTACTACATCAATTTATAAAAAAAAAAATTGCCACTTCTATGATATTAGAGTCATGCTTTTCTGATTAGTGTGGGCAGAATTATTTTATTTGAAATGATGTCTAGTGATTTTATCTGAAGCTAAAAAGTAGATTTTTTTTTTTTTTTTACTTGGATTGAAGTGAAAAAGGTTCTTGAGATACTCTTTTCTCTTTTCCTGATTGGTTTTGAAAGCTGCACTATAATGTGCTCTTCCAAATTTTATAGTTCTGGTGGTGTTACATAATGCTGATACAGCTGGAAGGAATTGTTCCATTTATGTTTTTTGAACATTAACTTTGTTGTTGATAAACTTGATTTTCGCGATCAAAATGACCACTTATTGGCTTTTATTGTTCAATAAGAGTGATAGACTATGGTCATGTTTGCAACAGATACAAGGCAATACACTTTTGGAAAGAGAATGTGCAGTTACTACACAGGATCTTTGATTCTTATATGAATTCCACTTGGTGCACTCAAAGTTTTGTACTACTTGTGTATGTGCAAACTTGCAAACATAGTTGTTAGTATCGTACGATGCGCGATACGTATCGTATTGTGCACAAAAAGTTCCGTATCGTAATGGCGAATTGGAAGTGCTCATAAATAGTACAATACAGTGGTGCATATTGTATCATAAAATCATGGTACCGTACAATACATAGAAATATGCTTTAAAATGAGTTGTTTTGTTAAAATTTGTGCTTTTGTTTGAATCCAACAGGTTGTTAGACTTGTTTTTAACAAAAAAATTATTAGGTTAATTTAGCCCAATAAAATAACATATACATAAGGTTTTTTCCCCTCTTTCTTCTTCAAAATTTGGACTACAAGCTTACACTTCACTTTCATATTTGCAAATTCTTTTCTGTACAATGAATCTGACAATATAATTATTTTTTAATTTTTTCGTTGTTGTTAAAAATCTAAGAAGCTAGAATGCCATGAAGAAATATTTTTTAAAAATTAAAAAGAAAAAAAAAGAAGAGATAGTAAATGAAGAAAATTTCAATGAAGAAATAAATTAGCAAAATGATGAACATGATGATAACATTAACTTAGATGGAGTTGATTAGGCAAGATAATGAATATGATGAAAATAAATTATTATTTTGGGTCATTTGTCATGTATTATCACTTTTGAGTTTAATCAATTTGAATGTGTATGTTATAAACACAGGTTAATTTGATTTATTTAGTTAACTTGTTAAATATTATAAAATACGTTTGGAATATATTCCAAATTTATAATTTGGAAAAAAAAAATAAAAAATCAATTCACAATACGATTCACATTTGGACAACTATGCTTGCAAATTTGCATTTGCACGTGCTAATATTGTTTTAATCCTGGTCTAATAGTGGATGTGCCCAGAAACTCTTATCAATGTAATGGGGGTGGAAGTCTGTGTGTACATTGTCAGGCTTCAATGATATTTTTATTTTTCCTCAAGCTCATGAATGGGTTCACAAGAAAATCTCAAGGGTAGATTTCTTGAGGAGATGGGTTTTTCAGAATATCTCTACTTAATTAAGCATTCAGAGTTTCCTTGAAAATGCAGAAACTGTTATTCATAAAATCAGTCCATAAGTGATTCATTAGTTACTTACATTTACAATCTCCATCCTGGCATGATCTATATTTGTTGTAGTTAAAGTGTTTAATGTAAATACTTTGGAATTTCAAAGCCTATAAAAGTCTTCTTTTTTTTTTTGCTTCAGCGTTGACGGTTCTCATGTGTTAGAATCCTGGGAATTGAAATATCCTGTCTTGATGTACTTTCAAAACTAGCATGAAATCATATAAATATATCACTTAAACAAATTCCATTATGAGTATTTCCACCTCTGTTGTTTAGATTTGAATACTCCTTGTTCAGCATATTTTTTATATTGAAGCGTAATTCTTGTAAACAACAATCAAATTGGTCTTTAATGCTCCATTTTAGTTTGATTTTCAGAAAATGACCATAGTGGCCTTGACATTGACTGCTCACCTTCTTTGTGTTAGACTAGCGTCAGGACATGACAGACCAATTAGAACTTTTTTCATTTCTTTTTTCTTTTTTCTTTTTTCTTTTTTCTTTTTTCTTTTTTTTTTGGTGTGGGGGGGGGGGGGGGGCAGTAAAAACAATTACTTTAATATATCACTAACAAGTCTTGTGAGGTGGATAGAGTTGGGGATTTGCAATTTTTTTTTGCTATCCTGAAGAGTAGTGGTTCTTGCAATGTTGTCATCAAACAACTAAATATGTAATGATTTCTGATAAATTACAAATCAACAGGCCAATGAATTCTAGTTAAGATGGCACCTCCTCCCATTGTAAGAGCAAGGTGAGGGTCAAGTTGTTGTTTCAAGATGCACTTGGTGTGTGAGTAACTTACCAATAAAAGAAAGTGCAATTTAATCCATAGGACCAGAGAGGAAAACCTAAGGATATTGTGTTGCACCTCCTTGTCTAATGGATAATGTTAATTTGTGAGTTTTGATTGAGCTTGAAACTTATATACCCTTGGCTATACAATTGAACATAGCATGATATATGAAAATTATGCTATACAATTTAACATAGCAAAATATATGAAAATTATGCTATTCAATTGAACATAACATGCTCTTTTAGAAGCTTTTTGATTTTGGGATTGCATTTTATTCTTGTGAGATGCTTACATTTTATTGATTATAGTTCCCATGCAAAAGCTGGAGGCCAATTAGCAGATTGCCAAAAAATTCCCGTTTCTATGTTAAAATCAAAGGCAATTGAGAGAAGTATAATTTCATATAAATCTTGCTGGATTTATGTAGCATATATAGTTTATGGAAGTTCAATAAACTTGTGGGTACCGTTTGAGTAGTTTGAGATTTAGTCTGTTTAAAAGTCATTTATCTCTACAATAGCATTCAGGTGGAGTTGGTTCACCTGTAGTTGCAGAGCTCATTAACTCCATGGGTAGCATAATTGGCTAGGACTACGTCTCATGAAGCAGAGCTCCCTTGTTCGAATCTTCCCTTCCTCTTCCTTTGGGGCCAAACCTATCAAAAAAAAGAGGAAAGTTGGAGAGGGCATTATTTGGTCATAAATTATTTCCAGCAAACATAGAAGCTACTGGAGTAATTTATTATAATTTGAGTTGCAAAGATGTAATATCAGATAATTTTCAAGTTAAGTTGAAACAAACTTCATTGGATGTATAAAAATATGGTGGCATTTTGTCTGTTCTCATTTTGGAAGATGAATTTGTTTCATGTAGTTATTTGTCCTGGGAAGACATGCATCAATTATTAATGTTGCAAAATTTTGCTTATGGTTACCTGATTATAGGACCATACAAACTGCTGTTGGAGTATTTGGTGGTGAGGGCTATACAGATAGGATGGATGTATTGCCTCTAATGGTGGCAAATGCAGGAAACAGTAATCGTGCTGCAATCTCAAGTCTTAACTGCCCGCCAATCATAGCAGTAGAACTTTGTCGAGAACATTTGGTATGTCTTGTGAAAATAAGATATTTTTCTTTCTTGCATTTACACATGCATCCCATTGGAGGAAAGTGTATCATATTGTTGAGAGCTAATGAGTATAAAATCAAGCTCATGCCTACAAGATTTCTGTTAAACCTAGTGAGTATAAATTCTTTAAGCCATCTTATAGAAGAAATTCAATGCTTTCATAGGGAAGAGAGTCAGCCATTCCATTTGCACGTTGATGGTTTCAGAATTGGCCTGTTGTAATTTTTTGTTTTAGTTGGCTTGGTTTTTTCTAATTTTAATTGCACAAATTTTAGAATTCTCTAATTCAAATTGATGCAGAGGCCATTGATGGAAAATGTTCCATTCATTTCTATTAGACCAGAAATTTTTAATAATTGTGATGAGTTTGGTACATATTAATTGTTGCTGCATTCCTTTTTCCTTCAAGTGTTATCCGGTAACTTTGTTTATTGACATCTAAAGGTATTTTTGGATTGTATGTATCTGGTTGCAGGGAGTTCACCCTTGTGATAAAAGGAGGAATGTCAGTGAATATCAGTTCCTTTTTCCTGCAATTGATTTCTCATTGGTAAGAACTTAGATATCTAAATAGATCTAGAAACAGCTAGCAGTTATAATTTCATTGAGGATGCTTTTATCTTTTGCTGGCAGTACAATTTCAGGCGAAAATTAGTTGTTTCCTTTGGTTCTATGGTGAATAAAATTTATTATTACTATTATTTTGCAGATAGAAAGTGATGAGGATATATTATGGAAGGCTGATATTAGAGAGACGACGGAGGAAGTTGCAGCTAGGGGGTTGAAGTTCATGAACTGGTGACAAGCTTGTTTACTTATAGTTAGGCCCTAACATTCATTCAAACAGTAACTTATTGAAACTGCAACCACTTGTTACATGGAAGTTGGACTTCCTATTGTTCTATTGTGGTATCTTACATTTCCCTACTCCCTGGAAAGGACACATGATGCATCAATTAATATCCTGTGACTAACATGGTGTTCAATGTGCTGTCTTCAAATCTAACTTATAACCTTTTGAAGCACAAGGTTCATTTTAATTCAGCACATGCTCATTGGTATTGCTAGCTTTGATCCTTTATTTCTCAACATACTATGAACTTTCCAGCTTATCAATCCTTTCAAGATCCTGTCTTTGACAAGGACAAAATAAATTTTGATTGCTCTTCATGTTTCTCATAATTTGTATAGAACATGAATCTAAAGAGCCAATAGGTCCCAAGAAGCATGTAAAGTTACAAAGCTTTGATTGATTTCCTCAATATTTTCTCTTAGTTGTTTTTATTATTTAGGTATTGTAAGCATATATGGTTATTCAATTTTACTGATCATAAGTGGAACCTCTGATTTTCTGTAAAATTGTTTCTCAGGTTGTGGACACGGCCAGAGAAGGAGATTGCAATTGTTACCCACAGTGGATTCTTGTTTCACACGCTAAGTTCATTTGGAAATGACTGTCACCCCTTGGTGAAGAAAGAGATATGCAAACAGTAATTATCCATTATGCCTTTTATTTATTTGAAGAATATTTTGACTCAATCTGTAAACATGAATCATCAGCTTTGTAGATAAGGATGCTCCTTTCAGGGTATTACCCTGTTTTCTCCTAGGTACATAAGATATAATATTCACTACATAAGAGTTTTTGCCTTTCATTTTCCCAATAGGACTGATTGTCTTCTATTTTTGCCCCTCAAGGTTTGAACTTTTAGAATAAAAAATAATGAAAAGAAAATATTTGAAATATGTTTTTCATTTCGCTTTTTATATCATGCTTCATGATCTCTTCTCGCTGCATGTCCTTACATACTGTAACATTTCTATTTTTGCATCCTTGAGCTGTAATGAAATCATTAATGTATCTTTTCTTAAATCAATCTCTTATAATTTTTTCTTTGTTTTTGTTTTCTTAAATATAGGATTATTATAAGCAAATTACTTCAAATAAAAATTAAATAGGAGCTTGATGTAGGGTTTAATTGACACATCAATGTCTCCTTTTGTCAACTTATTCACGAATAAAAAATAACTATTGCAACATGTACTTGCAGCTTTGCAAATTGTGAGCTTCGTTCTATGGTCATTGTTGATAGAAGGTGAATTTATGAACTCTTCTAAACTGTTGGTGAATTTTTTTGTTCAGGATTCTTATGACTTCTCTTGTTTGGCCAGTATGACAGGTTCAGATGCCTCAACAACTAATTATCCAGGAAAGATCCCTGCTGGGCTGGACCGCCCTAGTGATGTTGTGGATGAGAATAAACTAGAGAAAGAAGGGCCAGATTCTTGACTTACATAGAAAAAAAATGTGCCTTGAGGTTCATGTAGCAAGCAAATTGGAACATTCAGTTCCATATACTAAATGCATTCTTTGAAGCGTGGGCTTCTCTTAAACTGCATACCTATTATCCTATGTGTTGTGGTAAACATACATTTTGAAATTGATTGTTAGATAAAGAGGTTTTATTTAAGTTCGGCCAATCAAGAAGAGATGGACAAAAATTCAATTTTGAGGGAAAATTATAATGAACTAGATCTTAGGAACAATTTAGTAGAGCTGCAATCTTCAAGGTTTAAGAAGGGGTCGTTTATAGTGCAGCTTAGGCCTGTTCATGTCCATTCCCTCACTATACCTCTCGCCCGTTACAGCCATGAATGGCACAACTGTTTGTTATTACCATTATGGTTTTGTTGTGATGTATGTCCTTAACCATCATTTTACAGCACTTAAGGGAGGTGTTTAGTACATAGACTTAAAAGGATGTATTTTGTTGTTTGAAAATATGTGTGGGTGAAAAAGTGTAAAAATACGTATAATGTTGTTTAAAAACTGAAAACATGTGTTTGAGTAGGTGTACTAAACGGGGCCTAAACATTCCCATATCTTTTATCCCCAAAGTGAAAGGGTCAAATTTTTAAGAGATGTGTTATGCTAGTGTAGAGGTTGGACCTTGGTGTTACAGCTTGTGGGTGTCTGTGAATCAACCTTTCCAAAATGGGAAGATTTCCCACTAACAATTTCTTCAACATCTTGCAAATATGGAAGTTTTGTGCATTGTATACTATGCTTTTATCTGTTACGCTAGTAAATTGATGTGCAGCAGCCGGAAAAGGGTGCTGGCAGATGGGAGCAGCTTTAAGGTGTTTGAGTTTTGAGATCAAAAGGTGAGCAGGGATGAGAAGTGTCTTATAAACATACTATCACACAGTTTTGATCTGACTAATGTGAATTTAAGTGTGCGTTTAAATACTATTTATTTTGCTGAAAACTAAAAATAATAATAAAATAATTTTTTAATTACTGTTCACTAGTGGGTTACTGTAGCTTTGTCTCGTTGCACTGTTCATGTTCCATGAGCAGTGCAAGAGGCACTGGTCAAAAAAAAAAAAAAAAAAAAGTAAAAATGCAAAAATGTGCAAACGCTGATGTGATCCAAACGGGCCTTAAAAAAGTCAAAGCTGAGAGATGGGTGGGATTTTTCTGTTGTTTTTACTCTTTTCCAGGGCTTTATTTCAATCTTGGGGTGCAATGAGGTTATGGACAATGGCTACCAAAAGAATCTGAATGCCAACGCAAATCACTCTCGTCTATATATTGATAGTCACTAAAAGGAGTTAGATCTTGTTAGATCTTATGCCGAAACCTATAAAGTACAAATTATCACACAATGCAATTAAATACTCAATTTCTATATGTTCTAATCTACAATAGCTTGCTTATATTATATTATATTATTAAAAGACGGGAAAAAAAAAATCAACAACATGTTCCCAGCCGTTATTAATCCAATCGTGATTGTCCCATTTGGATTGATGTTGGATATAGACAAATTGGTTTAGCAAGGTAACATATGTCTTTTGATATTGACAACCACAGCAGTAAGAGCTGTGGCAATGTATAAACATTAAACAGCAACAGTAAGCCACAGCACTTTAATTAGTCTTCAGAACATCATAAAAAGTTGCAGGCTTTTTCCTAGACTTTGCACACAGTTCCTGAAAAAATGACGAGAACTTTAGATCAGTGACAAGCACTTTTTTTTTTTAACAAGTTGCTCATAGCATGTACTATCCATTTTCTTTCATTCAATAATATAATAAGAACTGATACCTCTATTGCAAATGCCACACGCAAAAGTGAAGCTTCACCCCATGGACGGCCTATCAGTTGCAAACCTATTGGAAGTCCTTGTTTATCATAACCGACCTGAACAATGAAGAATTACCCAAAAAGACAAAAAATTAGCCAACAGAATAGCAAACATAAAAGAGGTTGCAAAACACACCCAGAATTCTTGATTGGTCAAAGAATCTATCTTTGGATAGTGACTGAATGTAATAGGCTATTAAGTTACTTAGAGATGTCCAAAACTTAAATAGAGGAGAGGCTTTCTATGTAGAGATTTAAAAGTTTAATAACCTTTTGTGTGCTGGAGTAAGCTCCCAAATTCTTGAACTCAGTTCAATGGGTTGCATCTTGGATGAGTTCAAGAACTAATTGTTTGAATTTTCACAAAAAATTACATTTTTTTTTTTTTTTTGACAAAGAGGGAGAATAATTTGAAAGTTACCACTAAAACAAACAGAACATGCTTTTAAACATGGGAGGGAAATCTTACAGAAATGGATGAGGGTAAGATTGAAGAGTGTGTTCTCATGGTCAAAATGTCTGGAAGAGGTTTCCACTTCTAGGATTCGTATGGTACAATAAATTGCTGGCAGATTAGTATATGATATGGAAGGGGGAAAACTGGAAGGAGTTGTTGCATATTTTAACAACATCAAGCTTGGGAATTAGGGGTTCATTTTTTTTACATTAGAGATATGTACAGATATGTTTTAAAGTACCATAACAAAATTGATATGTCCTCCAATTATTTGGCACTTATGTTCTACCCAAGACAAGCAACATAAGATATTCTTATTAAGAAAGTTACCATAAGTTTTTCCTATCCTTTCCTCTAATCTTTTTCTCTTTATCCTTTAGATTTGAAGTTTATAGATTGTGTGAAAAAATATCAAGACTGATTGGAGTTGTTGCGACATTGGTTGTAAGCACAAATGGGAATGTCATAATTTGTTGTAAAGGTGGGAGTCCATTTCTGTTAATTGCATTTACAAAGAATGACAGCAGGGTACCTAACACATATAAACCATTGAACACTTCCAATAGGTTTTTAAGAAAAAGAAACGCATCACTCACAGGCACAGAAATGGCAGGAAGTCCAAGAAGATTTGCTGCAATGATAAACCGCATAAGATCACCTAAAAACAAGAGGAGGGTATACAAGAAAACTTTTAAAAGATGGTGAAACGTGTAAAGCTAAAATATAGACAACAAAGAGAACTGAAACATAAAATTTAGTACAAATTTAGCAAAAATAGATAGAAAATGAAAATAATTGAATCTATAATAAGTTAATAACCAAAAAGACACCGAAAATTTGCCCATTGCACAATCTCATAATTTTGCAAAATGGGCATAATTGAATCTATGATATCAAAAAAGATACCAGATATGTGCCTAATGTACAATCTAAAATTTTGGAAATTGGAGATCATTGAACCTATAACCAAAAAAAAAAAAAATATATATATATATATATATATATAAACACTGGAAACAAACCAATGTAAAACCTCAAAGGGTCAGTTCTAGTTTCAGAATATGATGAATAACCTGAAATGTTGCAAGGTCTTCGAATCTCACGCAGACGTACGCTACTTAACTTAGGAGCTATTTTCACATTAAGGACATTTAGAGTTATATACATCCATAAGTGGACTAACATGCTACATGGAAAAGGGTAACTGGGTTTGATGGGATGGAATGCGGTGGGAGGAGTATGGCAAGTGAGCCTGGGGCCCCTAGCCATCAAATAAGGTCTCTTGGCCTTATGGCCCTTATGCGGAGTTTCTTATGAGGCCATCTAACTTCATGTCAAATTGTGGCTTGCAAAGAACATTTTCCAGTTGCAGGGTTGGCATTCCCAATAACCAAGATTCTACAAAAACAAAGAGAACGTATGGATGCAACATAAATGTAAACATTTACACCTTAGGATGGTGTCACATCACCATTTTCGAGTCAGGTTAAGCTCGAAGCTTGAAATTAAACATATGGAATCAAAGGCAGTTGGAAAAAAGAAAGGCAATAGTGCAGTAGATGGATTGAAATCAGATGAGGCATGAATCAATATTGGCCTGGTCTATCCATTTTATGACAATGCAAAAGACCAAAAGGAAGTGCGGTCGGACACATTTTTTAGTGAGAAAAGATTTTTTTTTTTAAATTACTTAACGTTTATTATCAACTGAACCACCATTTCACTCACAAAACATGCATGTAAGGTTTTAAATTATCACATAGCAACATAAGACTTATCCACCTTTCAAATTATAGAAACTGATGATAGATAGATGCAACTTATCATGCATGTGCAATTCTTTCATAAGCTTAAATGAAAAATTATAACCAGCCCCATCATTAGTTCATAATTGCAAATGACAACAGTAATTATAATTACAGAAAAGAAATTAGGAGAAACATAAAGGCCCAAGGCAATGTAATTTGATTAGAAACAAACAATTTGACTGAAATTTCTCAAATTCATGTGTTTCAACGTGAAACATAGACAACAAACCTGTAACCTGCATATCTGTCTCCCCCAACTGAAGTGCACTAGGAGGTATTATGGGAGCTGTCATGCTGTTAGCGTAAGAAAGCATGTTAATTCAGTTATAATTACTTTGGAAAAAATCATATGTTGGTTATGAATGACAATCAATTAGACATAAACAAGTGCAAAAATCAAATTTGTATTGTTATTTGAAAATCACATGGAGTAATAGCAAATGAAACTCTAAATACAGGCAAATAATTAATGTGTCTCTCAAAAACTGAGAAAAGCAGACCAAGTTCAGAATGCAATAAGCCTACATATAAGATTTATCACAAATTGGCCTATAAAAAGATCACAGCAAGGCTGGATCAGATATTTATTACCTTTCTAATTAAAAGTTCATAGAATTTATAAGCAAAAAAAAAAAAAAAAAAGAGAAGGAAGAAAGGTACATAATAACTATTATATGTGATATATACAGATTCTATTTGGATCAACTTTTATCGTGTATCATCATTTGCTCCACTTTAGTTGCACTTATTACCACTGTAATCAATTAGGCTTACGTACCCAGTTGTTGGGGTCACTATGACATCAACCTTCTTGAAGATCTCCATGTGATGGTACATAAGCCTTCGCCTGAAGCAAACCAAAAAATATTTAGAATTAAATACAAAGAACTATCATCGTTTAGACCAAGTAAAAATAATGAGAATCTCACTTACTACATGGCCTTAAATGAGGATGTGATATATGTATTAAGTACATCAGATAGTTCTGAAGGGTCACTCATAGAAAAATGGAAAAAAGAACACAATTAACACCCCTGGGTTTTATGTGTCATGCCCTAGAATGCAGATAAAATCGTATCTTTCCAAAAATAGAAGACCAGTGAAACTAATCTAAAAACATCACATAAACTACATGTGTTAAACATTTTTGGACATCCATGATTTTATGAGATTCCATTAACTATAGCATGCTTGTAAGGATTACACTCTTCCACTGTAAATATGAAAAAAATTAACAATATGAACAATATGCATGTAAAGTTCCAAAAGAACTGAATTCTTTTTTATCATAATCTTGCCTCACCTAAAACACTGGGCAGCCACATAGTCTGTTGCAGTAAATGATCGAAAAAGCGCCATGCTAGTACGAGTATCATAATTAAACCTCACCCCTTTCCTACAGATAGAAAAAAGGAAGGAGGCCATATTGAATTAAATATACCATCATCCTTCATTCTGAACAATTCCAGAAACTTGTGAAAAACTCTCAGTTCTAGTTTTGGTATACAACAATCTACTAATGTACCTTTGCAAAGAGGTAAAGAATCATACCCTTCTTCACAATAAGGATTCACAGAAGACAGCATTTCAGATCCAATTGAAACAATATGAGCAGTACGCATTTCATTTAGCTCAGGTATAACAATCTCCACCATCTTGAAAGATAATATGAAATATGTTGTATCTCAGCATATTATGACTGTATGAGAATGTTATTTCTCAATTTGAAACATAGTACTTCAGCGAAATATAAGCACCATTTTATTTTGAAATAAGTAATACATAAAGAATGAAAAATAAAAAAACTATCAAGCACATGCTAGTTATGATGGACTTACTTCACAACCATGAGTTTTTGACAGCAGATCTAGAATATCTTCACACTTATCAGAGATATCAGTTGAATTTACATCATTAAACCACTGCAGTAGGATAATCATATACTTATAAAATGAAATCTGATATCTAAAGCAGTTAAATTTAATCGACATCAGTGGAAACAAAAGTGAGATTACCGCTGAGTATTTTCCCAGCCGCAAAGATCCCAAAGCATTTAAACTGTCATTTGATGACAGTATTGGCAAACAAGGTTCAGACTACAAATCAGAAAAAAATAGACAATTAGTTACATTTAAATGAAATACAAAAAAAGAATAAATAAATAAATAAATAAGGTTAATTGCAGCTGTCCACCCTTAAAAAAGGACCATGTAACTTGACAAAGCCTTAATCCCCACTAAATGGGAGAAATAAAAAGGGCCAATGAGTGACTGAAAACTTGGTTCTAGATAAACTAAAGTAAATATATTTGAAGACCTGTCTCACAATCAAGCAAGGTAGAAATACTGAACAGACAGCCTGAGCGGTCAACACAATTTCATGACTATATTTGGACGCAAGAATTATTATTAACTCTATAGCTATTATCAATTCCAAATCAAAATGTGAATTGTAATCAACGAAGCATGCATCTTTCTTCCAGTTCTACATATTCCTCTATTGGAAAAGGAAAAAAAAAAAATGAGGCTTCTAGTGAATTGAATCAAGGCTTAAAAAGTAGAATGTATGTAAACTTGTACATTATTTTGACGTAAGAAGGATTATTAAAGTTATTATATATATATTTTTTAAAAAGGTTTAAAGTTACCGGTTTCAAGCTGATTCTATCTGCAGGAGAGGAGCCCAAGATTGCTGCATACCTGATGAATTATCAGTCAATAAGAATTAATGAAGGAATACAAGGCAAGCAAATGTTTTCAACCAAAATTTTTTTTTCTGTAACCAAGGCAATAGTTTGGAACTGCATCAAAGTCAGATGTAACGGTTTTTATTTTTAATAGGTAAATAGGAGAGGAAGGGAGAGGTGGGGTTTGAACCCTAAACACCAAGCACCACAGAGGCACAGAGGGTGTTGGTAACACTAGACTATAACTCGAACCCTAAATGTTGATGAATGTACAGGACTGGGACTTCAAGCAACACGTCCAAAAAAAGGAGATTGAACAAATGGATTATGCACTTCAAGCCATCTCAAACTTCTACAATGGCCCACACAATTGAATTATGATTTGGGAGAAGAATTAATGATTCATGAGTTATTCAATGTAGAGCAATGCAGAACTACTATCAAAAAAAAAAGTAGAGCAATGCAGAACTTAGACATGTTTTACTGGAACTGATAATAATATATACTGTAGCAATGAAATAAAATTGGAGGGCTCTTTATCACAAATCCATTAGAAGATAGAAACTAAACATAACACAAAGTAGTGATGAACATCTTCATAAGCAGAAGTGCTTACACTAACATGACATCCTCCACTGTTGTCGCAATTGGTCCAATAATTTCCACAGTCCCTTTACCACATAATGATCTACAAAGAAAAGGTTCCAAATATGATTTTCAATCACTCATGCTTGAAAAACTCTTGCTATAGCATCAATAGTATCTTCAGTACATTAGCCAAATATTTAACATGTGAATAATGAGGACTCCCCCTATTTGCTATATTGAAATGATTACAATGATCAAAGCTGAAGCATGAGTCAGACATGTTGGATCCTAAAAATCAACAAGATTGTAGTGGTGAGCCTTTTGGTTTACCTTATACTTAAAACATACAGATTAAATTTTATCACTTTAATTTACCTTCTTGCTGGAAAATACAAAAGCACGAAATTCATTTAGCTCGTGTACAGTGATGCCAAATTTAATATGATGTAACAGATATCAAATTAACGAATTCTATAACCCATATTGTGCTAGACATATTGTGATTTGTAAGATATTTATCAAAAAAAAAAAAAAAGAGAGGAAATTTTCAAAGATATTTCTTCATATAAAACAATTTATATGTGCTTTATAGCTAAAATAAAGCATGTTACAAAACAAGGCCACAAAACAGGATAATCATTATGTTAAGGAAAGTTTTGGTCAGCCATTGGTGCAAGGCAGCACAATCCGAGAAAAAGTTTAATCTCCCAAAGAAAAAACATCCTTGAACTGCTAAGAAGACTAGATTGATGTCTGCTTGAATCCTATCAAAAAGTAAATGCAGAAAAGGAAGTATCCAATTCTTCATCTTGACATATCACATATGAAGATGTCTGAGGCCAGTGACCTGTCTCGTCTACTATATCACAAAGAGGCCTGCAGCTATTCCTGAGGCAGCATGTAAGATTTTGTGATACCTTAACTCTTCTCCTGAAAAACTTTTTATTTATTTTTTAATTCCCAATTTACCCTAAGAAAGTTATTTTTACATCTGATAAGATTCAATCATTGTACAGCCACAAAACAATGATATGAATGTCTGAACTGAGGCAAGTATTTGCCTGATATGAAGACACAGCAAACTCACTGATTGGCACAAATTATAAAAGGCTATGGATTAAGATTTTCTGCAGTGCTTTTGGTTTAATGCATTACACCAGCTTTGCTAGTTTAGTACTTTAGTATCAATTTCAATGCTGCCCAACCATTCATATACTTCAACACAGAATGGAAGGTTCTTTTAATTGATAGGCTGCTTCATACTGGTCATACACGGAGGTTGTTTTCCAAAGGTCCATAGTAATTACATAATCTACCTTTGATAGGGACACCACAGTTTAATGTAAACTAATGTCAAAGCCAACTTATCTTCCCTGAAGGATAATAAGAAACCTAATGACCTTTTCACCTCCTTACTAACATCTAGCATTATGTAAAAGTGGGAATATAATATATGATGTTCCTTTTCAGGGTGTAGATTAAGCTAGAAGTTAGATAATCATGATTCTCAACACAACATAAAGAACTCAAGTCCAAAAACATGGGGTTCATGTATGACAATCATTTTCTTATAGCCAAAAAAAGAGTAGTCTTAAAATGTATCTGTATGTAGATCACTTCATTTTGGAAGATACTCATTTTATTCTATTTTTCTTCCTCTACCCTTGGGCTTTTACTTATCTTTAATCAAATTTTATTAATAAAAAATTTAAGTATGTTTATTCTACAAGTTTTAATATTTTTTCATCATGATCATCTTCCTGATCATAACATGAGTCTTATCCGAATGACCACAAATTTCCACCATTTCCATTTTTTATATCTACAACAGAAAATGGTTGCTGATGGTCCTGCAGCAATATGAGCTCCAAACTTCCCTCACTCCAAATGTTAAAAATTACAACTACCACCCATGCACTGTGTCCAAGGGGACTGACCTACTGAAGTAGGCAGAATAGAATAGACTTTTAACTTTACACATCAATAAAAAATGTGCTACTGAGTTCAAAGATTTACCATACTCTTGACTAGAATCTTGAAAATATAACTGTTATTTAAAATTTTTTAACATTATCTATATCAGAAATGCACAACTGCACAAGGTACAAAATAAAAGCAATGTGCCACACCCTGGATCCAATGTTTAAAGTGCTTACCCTTTCATATCTGTCCGTCCATATGTTGACTTTAAGCCCACTACACCACAAAGGGATGAAGGAATACGAATGGAACCTGCCTTTTAACATTACATTAAGCATAAAAATTAGAAAAATAAAAATAAAAATCACTGGACAGCCGGCATATTATATTTGCACAACCTCCACCGTCTGTTCCAAGTGCAGCAGAACATAGTCCAGAAGCTACAATTGCTGCTGGACCTGAGGAAGATCCACCAGTATACCTTTCAGGTGCATGAGGATTTCTTGTTGTTCTGCACTTCAAAATACATCAATCAGAAAATCTTTTATATATTAACTAATGAGGGAGAAACAAGGAACTTGTACAACAAAGAAATTAAAATTATGGGCTAAAAATCTTATCAAGACCCTAGGTCAAATTCAATACATAAGTATACAAGAACATTTATTACTCATAAAATAAAAATTATTCAAGTGCAAAAAACAACGGTTAATAACTAAAATTAAACATACGTATGCTTTAGAATTATGGAAAAGAGTAAAACAAAAGATAATAAGTGATGATATTCCAAATGAGCTGACCCAACGGATTCTCCCTCGTCCTGTTTCTGACCATTTTCCAATCCTAGTGGAGGTAGGGGGAATGGCGAGGGGGAAAAGTCCGTTTAGGTTTGAGAATATGTGGCTTAAGACGGATGGGTTTACCGATAGAGTTCAGTCTTGGTGGAGTCGGCATTCTTTCTCTGGCACTCCTAGTTTTGTTTTTGCCAAAAAGTTGAAGGCTTTGAAAGAGGACATCGTTCAATGGAACCGATTGGAGTTTGGTCATGTTGGTCGCAAAAAGACTCATTTATTAGAGACTTTGAAATCGTTAGATGTCAAGGAAGGGGAGATTGGCCTCTCAGAGGCAGAGATTTGTGAGAGAGATGTGATGAGATCGGAAGTGGAAAATCTTCTCTCTATGGAAGAAATCTCTTGGAGACAGAAATCTAGGATGCTTTGGCTTAAGGAAGGAGATAAAAATACTAAATTTTTCCATAATGTGGCTAATTCCCGTGGACGGTTTAATCATCTGAGTTTTGTGGAGGTGGACGGGGTGATTTATGAGGAGGAATCCGAGGTGGCTGCTCAGGTAGTAAATTTTTATAAAAATTTGTACCAGGAGTCAGAGGAGTGGAGGCCTTTTGTGGAAGGTTTGGAGTTTGATCAGCTTGATGGGTTGGAGAGGGGTTGGCTTGAAAGGAGGTTTGAGCAGGAGGAGATTCTTCTAGCCGTTAATGAGCTGGCTGGAGATAAAGCTCCAGGTCCTGATGGCTTCTCTATGGCTTTTTTCCACCATTGCTGGAGAGTGGTGGAAAGGGATGTTCTAGCAGTTTTTGAGGAATTTTATCAGCATAGTAAGTTTGAGAGATCTTTGAACGCTACTTTTATAGCTCTTATCCCCAAGAAAATCGATGCTTCTAATATTAGAGATTTCCGTCCTATCAGCCTGGTGGGGAGCTTGTATAAGGTTTTGGCAAACCGTATGAAACGGGTCTTAGATCAATTAATTTCTGAGTCTCAGAATAGTTTTGTGGGAGGCAGACAGATTCTTGACTCAGTTCTTATTGCTAATGAGTGTGTTGATAGTCGTGTGAAGAGTAAGATCCCGGGGGTTATTTGTAAGCTAGACATTGAGAAAACTTACGATCATATGAATTGGGAGGCTCTTCTGAATCTTTTAAAGAGAATGGGCTTTGGGGAGAAGTGGTGTAGTTGGATTCGCACTTGTATTTCAACTGTCCAGTTCTCTATTTTGATTAATGGGGCTCCAGCTGACTTCTTTGGGAGCACGATGGGCCTAAGACAAGGGGATCCGCTATCTCCTATGTTGTTTTTAGTTATGATGGAGGTCTTAAGTAGGATGATGAAAAGAGTTGAAGGTGCTGGATTGATCAGGGGTTTTCAGGCTATAGGCAGACGAGGTGTAGGGGAATGTGTCTCGCATCTTTTGTTTGCGGATGATACTATCCTTTTCTGTGATGCGGATGTGGAGCAGATCCTTCATGTGCGTATGCTCCTCCTTTGTTTCCAGGCTGTCACAGGTCTAAAGGTTAATGTCTTAAAGAGCGAGTTGGTTCCTGTAGGGGAGGTTAACAATATTCATGCCTTGGCTGAGATCCTGGGTTGCCGGATTGGGTCTTTGCCTATGACCTATCTTGGTATGCCGTTGGGGGCTGCCCATAAGTCCCCTTCTATTTGGAATCCTATTTTGGAAAAAATTAGTCGGAAGTTGGCCGGGTGGAAGAAGTTGTATTTGTCTAAAGGTGGTAGATTGACGCTGATTAAGAGTACGCTTTCCAACCTTCCTACTTACTTTTTATCCCTTTTTACCATCCCTTCGCATGTGGCTAATAAGATTGAGAAGATTCAGAGGGACTTCTTGTGGGGGGAATCCAAGCTTCATTTGGTGGGATGGGATAAGGTGTGTGCTCCTAAGGTTAATGGTGGTTTGGGTATAAGAAAGTTATCTACTTTTAACAAAGCTTTACTAGGAAAATGGCTATGGCGGTTTGGGGTTGAGGAGACTCGCCTTTGGAGGAGGGTGGTGGCTTTGAAGTTTGGGGAAGAGTGGGGGGGCTGGTCTTCCAAACTGGGCAGGGGTGTTCATGGGTGTGGCTTATGGAGAAGTATCCGAAAAGGATGGGAGGTGTTTAGCAAACACATCCGGTTTGAGGTAGGGGTGGGGGATAGAGTGAAGCTTTGGACGGACCAGTGGTGTGGGGACTCACCACTCCATCTTTCTTTCCCAGTGGTGTACCGGATTGCTTCTAATAAAGAGGCTTCGATGGCCTCGTCTCTTGAACGTTTGGGGACCGAGGCTCGGAGAAGTTGGAAGGTTCTTTTACTTAGGAATCCAAATGATTGGGAGACGGGTGTGGTGGATGACTTCCTTCAAATCATGGGTTCTACCTTACCTCAATCTGAGCAAGGAGACCGCATGGTTTGGAAATTGACAAAGAAAGGGGTTTTTGACATCCGCTCGTTCTACAATAAGCTCCGAAGCTCCCTGCCTCTTACCTTTCCTTGGAAAGGTATTTGGAAGGCTAAGGCTCCTACTCACGTCTCCTTCTTCGTTTGGACTGTGGCTTGGGAGAAGATTCTTACAGGGGATATTTTGCGGTATAGAGGATTCGATTTTGTAGATTGGTGCATTCTGTGCCGTTGTAATGGGGAGTCGGTGAATCATTTGCTTCTCCATTGTGACAAAGCTTATCTGTTGTGGAGCATGGTTTTTAGATCCTTTGGGATTTCTTGGGTTTTGCCAAGATCGGTTGCAGATATGCTTTTAGGTTGGTGGAGTTGGTTTGGAAAGCATTCTTCGGGCGTTTGGAATCTAGCTCCGTTGTGCCTAATGTGGTGTATTTGGAGGGAGCGTAATTGGCGTACTTTTGAGGATAGGGACAAGTCTGATGACCAGCTGCTCGCTTACTTTAGCGGCTCTCTTTTTGATTGGTCTAGGGCTTGGGGACTCACCTCTAGTGATTCTATCCCTATGTTCCTTAGTTCTCTTCTCTGTAATTAATTTGCTTGTTGTTGTCTCCGTTTGTTTTCTTTTTTCTTCTTCTCCTTTTTTTGTTTGTTTCCTTCTCTGTATTCTCTGTTCTGCTTTGTCTTTTCATGAGGTAGCTTTTAATATATTTCTTTCTTACTTATCAAAAAAAAAAAAAAACTACACACGTATCAAAAAGAGTGGGGATCATCTTGTATATGTGTATTCTTCTATTCTCTTGTACTCATTTAAACCTCCTTGTTCAAAATCTGAAATGTTCTCTAGCTAGTATCTCTAAAAATTTTAATGAACAGTATATCAAGGAAGGCCACTATATCTTATACCCCATTAAAAACAGATTTGACACTAAATGAAGTATTAAAGGTCTCTTTGACGCCACATTTGCTTGCCTCAGCATTGTGATGACTAACTGCAACAATTGAAGAATTCTTCAAGCTACTAATATATGTCGGTTCATCCATGTGGGAAACTTATAAGTAAACATTTTTTTTTTTAAAAAGTAAAATTATAAGTAAAAAATAACATGAAATGATTATATGGAAAACCTATATGTTGAGTGATATAGAAAGCTAGATCATGTTAGCTTGGCTCAAACTCTTTTCTCTATGCTAGCCTAGTCATAGAGCTGGCAACCCAAATTTGCTACTTTAATTGATAAAAACATAATTATGGGGTAGAGTTGGGATTAAATGGAGCCTATGTAAACAGGTTGATCCAAACTCAAACAGGTTGAACCCAAGCTATGCTCACCAGCCCACCAACCTGGATAATTAAAAACAATCCAAGCCATCTTGAAACACATCCCATTGAGGCATTTGATCTTCATACAGTGATCAAGGTAGAATTGCATACTTAAAATGCATGCCATGTATTTTTTTGATAAGTAATAGGTTTTATTGCAAGAAAAGGAATACCCTATGTTCCTTGAAAAAATACAAACAAATCAATTAGAAGCTGAGAGAGTTGGAAATCCAAAATGAAAATACAGTTGGTAAAACCCTATATCCAAGACCATTCAAACAAAATTCGAAGCAGCCAGGACTTCAATTACTTGATAGATCTCACACTCTCCTCAAAAGTATGGCTGTTATGCTCTTTTTATACTAACCACATTATGCAAACTGGCAGCAAGTTCCATACATTCAAGGAATATTTATCTAGCCAATAGTACCAATTTGAAAGGAGGAAGGCTACTGTGTCCAGAAACAGCCAATGAATCCCAAACATCATAAAGACTTCACTCCAAAGTGTATGTGTAATCTCATAATGGATCAATAGATGATCCACCATTTCCCCATTGCAACAACACATACAACCTTATGAAAAAGATGAATCCTCCTCTATCTAAGTAAATTTTAAGTATAAAACTGAAAATTTCGACAGTTATTGCAAACATCCATGAAACAAACTAAGGTGATTCAACTAAATAAAAGCCTTGTGCTCATAAACAAGAGACAAACAGAACAGGCAGTCACTCCAAGACCTGTTGATAGCGGTGTACTATATCCTACCATATTAGTGTTTTTAAACAAAAAATATATATTTGGATAAGTAATAAAAAATTTATTCAAACATTAAAAAGAGTCACCCGACTATACACGATTTATACAGCTGGGGACCAATACAATCAAGAACACAAGGAGGGACAGCCATCTAGGCAATATTGTTGTGATGCCGACCAAACTTCCCTTGCCAACATGCTAGAAGGTCAACCACAGACTTCAGCATTACCTAGTAGAGACCAAACAACGTGAACACCATAGGCCAAAGCTGGACTGCAGTTATATAACAGTTAGGACAAAAGATGATTTACTGATTTCCCACTGCGTTTATACATGTAACACCAATCTAGAATCCATAATTTTTTCTTGCGTTAAGTTATTAATTGTCAAAATGTTCCCCAAAGCAGTCATTCAAAAAAAGACCGCTGCTTTGGAAGAAACTTTCGGCTTCCTAATGCTCCTCCAAGGGAAGGACTGACCACAAACACCCATCAATGCCTGATAATAGCTACTCACCTCAAAGCCTCAACTCTTGGCAGGAATCCAGCATAGCTAATTCTCACCAACATCCCTCAAAGAGACAACATATATAACATCCATAAAAGTAGACAAGGATTCCAATTCCCAATCTTGAACTGCATGCAAAAACTCCGTATCCCAATAAAGAACCCCATTGAGGAACTTCATGAGATCAACCAGTAAGCCCCCTTATCCCTACTAATGCTGAAAACCTCTGGGAAACTAGATTTCAAAGGACTATTACCGCACCAAACACCATTAAAATTTTACTCTTGGCCCATCTCCAATTTCAAACTGAACATAATGAGAAAAATTAGGCCATTCACTTCTAATAGACTTCCATAAACTTACCCTATAAGGACCAGCATAGAGTTAGAGCACCAACCTCTTCCCCCCCCCCCCCCCCTCTCTCACTTTCATATTTAACCCCTATTACCCTTCTCCAAAAAGCATCTCTCTCAGTCCCAAATCTCCTTATTTAAACAATTGGCATGTACTGATATCAAAGACAACATTTTCAATATTTAGGAAAGCTATCAAGGAATAATTTGGTTCATACATGTTCCAAAAAATTAATTTATTCCAATGAGCTAAAAAGCTCTAAGTGTGTTGATAATAATTAATGACTTAAATTCATAGATAAATTTACATTATAACTACATTATTTTAGCTGTTAAGAAATAAATTTACCCGTAATTTGGATTATTTCCTGTTGTACCCATGCCAAACTCATGCATATTTGCCTTCCCTAAAAAGATTACACCACAGCTACGCAATTTTGAAACAGAAACCGAATCCTTGTTAACAGAGCGAAACTCATGCATCCATGTACTTGCACCTGTCATCATAGAATGACATTTTAAAGTTGTCTAATACCTTCAGAGACAGTCTCATGAAACCTTTTTACCATAAAAAAAAAAATCTCAATGATTGCTTACCCTTAGATGGATGAGGGAAGCAATCTATGTCATCCTTGATTGCCATGAAAATCCCGTCCAATATAGATAATGGTTTTCCTGCACAACCAACATTAAAAGGTGTCATAGTGATTAATTGGGCTATATTTCCACCACAGTCAACACAATCATGCTTGACAAAATTTTATATTAAAGTGGAATTATTTCTTATAGGTAAAAAAATTGTAAATACCATCATATGCATGAATGGAACTTTAAAATTCAGCATTACCTTCCTCAAACCTTTGTGTAGAGGCTGCAGCCTGCTTCCTGACTTCCTCAGCATCAAAGGAAATCAATAATGGTGTTGGGGGTTTCTTGCTGCTGAACTCTTCGATAACTGGGATGATGTACTCTGCCACCTATAAATTGAAATCGGAATGTTCCTTTTGTAATCCAGTTGAAAATAAACACAACTCCTAGCTAGTAACAGCAACGTACCATAGATGGGGTCACAAGCCCAGACCGATAAGCATGGGCATAATCACGTATCTTCCAATACCGGAATGATGAAGCTGGTTCCACATTCCCACGGCTGGCAGGATCATAATGTGGAAGACACTTTAAGGCTGATTCAACTCGGTCCTCAGGTTTTCCGTATTCTTTAAGGACAACAACCCCATGTTCTGGTTCTAAAATTCACATCACGCTCATTAAATTATTTTTCATGTTCAAAGATTTGTAAATTAAGTGCACAAGTTTAAGCACTATGTTGTGTGTGACACCCAATTTTCCTGTTACTCTCTGTACTTGTATGAAATGAATATTTGCAAATTGCTACTACCTTCTGTGGTTTTCCTGTTGGATGTTGGTTTTCCCACATAATGTAATAAATAAAACTAGAGATTGATGGATACAGTTATCAATTCCTTAAGTAAATTGGTTTCAAACCATAGATTTTCAAAGTACAGATTTTTTAAAAAGATCACTTTTTTTTTTCTTTTTTTTCTGGGTACAGCTTTTTTATACAATCCCGTTTTCAAAAAGCAGGTTGAACCAAAACCAAATAATTAAACTAGCAGATGGTTAACAAAATAATAACAATCATTATTATTTTTAAATACTAATTAAATAAGATATACTAATATGAAGCAGCTTGATACCATTAGTAGCCATTTAACAGAAACCAAATATTAAATTTTAACTAAAATTGATCTAAAATCCTATCCCCAAAAAAAAAAAAAAAAACAGTAATTAAAGAAAAGAAACTAGTGAGTATAAGGAAAAAAATAAAAACCTTGAGGAGGGAATTCAGGTTTAAACATGGGAGCCTCAGGTATGACAGTATTCCGCAACATCTGCCAATCCAATTCTCTTATAGTTAACAACAACAACAACCCCGCTTGATTGTTACACATAATTCAATCTAAGATGTAACAGAAACTGAAAAAAAAAAAAATTTTGAGAGACACAAACCTCAACCATTTTATTTTGCCTTTTCAAGTGAGACACAATCAGAGAACCCAACACCCTTGATTCCACTATCCTAACAAACAGCTTGAACACCGACCCCGTCAAATGCGGAGCTGAAAAAACCATCATAGTTTTTTTTTTTTTAAGGAACAAGTAATCAAGGCTCTAACAACAAAGATTGAATTTTTGCACACATATATGAAAAATGAAAGCAACCCTGTAAATGAAATGGAATTTGAGTATGTGGGTTGACCTTGGATTGTTTCAGGCTCGTACTTGACGGTGGACAAGTCAACGTCCTCCGCCGGAACCATGACACGCATTTTTACCATCTTCTTTAGTACTGAAAAATGAAACCAGAACAAAGAAGTTGTAGCCTTGTAGGTACTTTCAGAGAGGGTTTGAATGAATTAGTTGGCTAAAATTATGGTACTGAAAAACCAAACCAGCCAAACCAAAACCAGGTCAGTGACAGTGAATGAGTCGTTGAGAATTGAGCGGAGATTAAATACTGATAACTAATAGTATTTTGTTGCTTTCGTAGACTGCAGTCTTCACTTAGAAAAAAGTGGTACAATGGCACAGTGGTGCACTTAATGCTGCTCTTTACCATTGCCAAATACCAATTTTTTCATGGAAAGTGTTTTCCACGAATGGAAGAGGTAACCCAGGAATTGATTGACTTTTGAGTGAAAAACAAAAAGTGTACAGTAGATTTTGAGTAAATTGTATAAATTTATATATATTTTTTAAATATATTTTGATAGTTTTGAGTTATTTTTTATATTATGCTAATCCCATTATTATTATGCAACACATCTAGGTTCGAGTCTCGTTGTCCGTAGTAGGAGTCCGTTGGTAGGCATCCTTAATGGGGTTAAAATCCCGCACAGACAGCAACTATAAATTCGGTACGCCTGTCGTCCTGTCCGGGGTGTAATATAACCATATATCCCCATTTTTATTTACCAAAAAAAAAAAAAAAAATCTCATTATTATAAGTTTTTTTTGATGGGTCATTATTATAAATATAGGTCGTGTTGTAACTTGTTATCTATACTAGTAATTGAAGAAAATGTGTTTCTTTGGAATATTGTCTCGTGGATATAGGAATATAGGTTTTTGAGATGGAAACCATGTATATTATTATTAATATTTTTTTTTTTACACTCTATCATAATGAACTAATGATAAAGTTAGAAATTTAACATAAATTCAGTTTAATTTTAACAATGTTTTTTTTTTTTTGAGAAAAATTTTAACAATGTTTTTAATTAGTCTACCACCTCAAACATGGGTCCACCATACTTTGAAATTAAAATTTTTATTTCTATTTTTATGGCCCATGAGGGAAATGTAGGCTAATATGCAAATTTTGCGATTTTTATTTTTTTATGTCCCTAAAAGGATCCTATCATAAATTTTAACAACTTTTGCTTCCAAACCATATATGAATTTGTGATGTCTAGTGTCCCACACCAAATCCAAAACAACTTGCTCCATCCATCCATCAACCTCAACTCAACCTCCTATTTCAAATTTCATTTTAAAATAAAATTAAAAAAACAATTTCATTATTCATTTGAGCAATTATTATAAAACAACCATTGAACAAACGTAGTCAAACACTTTATAGTTTAACTGAAACTTCTTAGTGTTTCTAAGAAAGACATTCAATATTCAAATTCCTACACCCTGAACTATCGAATCAAAGAAAAAAAAAAAACCCCCACGATTAAGCCATTGTGATTTCAAACACATGATCAAATAACTGGATCATATATATAAGATCAATGATACCCTACAATTTTACTGCTTTTGTATTATGAATTTGAGCCAGGCATTGAAATAATAATTTTCTTTTGATTTTATAATTATAAGCTAAATTTTATAAACTTAGTAACTTCCCATTTAAATATGAACAAATTAAAGTAACTTATACATAAATCATAAATGAACCTTCATTTTTTGTAGTATGTATGTATCATACGTCATACTCATACGGGTGAGAGTTGGTTGGACCCGCGAACCATGCCTGCTTTGCTTAGTTAAGCTACCGACATCGTTTTCATTGATATGATATGTTATTGGTGGGCTTTGGTTTGACAGTTGCCGTTAAGAAAGACTTCTCGAGATTGACGTTCAAGATGAGATGACGAATCTCATCATCCCACGCGTCAAACTAAGCGCGTATGGATAAAAATGTTCATCATATGGAAACTTTTTTTATTTTTAGATATTTTTTTTGTCAATTAAAAAAATAATTCTATAATAATTGTTCCATTTGAATGTTCTATAATAAAAATCTCAATTAATTTTTTAATTGTGATTTTTGAATGTTCAATACTGATGTGCAAATTTTTATAATGGGATCAATACATCAATGAACTAATATTTTGTACTGATGAAAATTCAAACACTTATTTCTTTTTTTCAATAATAAATTCAAACTCATGACCCTTTTACTTTCATTAACCGAGTTATTATCAATTGACTTTTTTTTTTTTTTAATTATAATAGAAACTAGTCGCTAATCCGTGCGATGCACGGGATAGTTAAACAAAATTTATACACATTCACTTTTATTGGTACAATCATTTGAAAATAATTCTAACTAATACCCAAATGTAAGAGACACATTGACTTACTATTTAAAGTAGCCTTTTGAAGAATTTACACATATTGTGCAACTGAGCCTTAATTTCTCATCAACAATAAAAACATGGAAAGAAAATAAAAATTACAACAATGAATTTCATTATCTTTCATGCTATACGTTGTAATTGTACGAAATTAAGTCAACTCAATTTAAGTAGTTACACATATTGTGCAACTGAGCTTTAATTTCTCATCAACAATAAAAACATGGAAAGAAAATAAAAATTACAACAATGAATTTCATTATCTTTCATGCTATACGTTGTAATTGTACGGAATTAAGTCAACTCAATTTAAGTAGTTGTAATAAAATTGGCTTCTACTATTCTCTATTCTATAGAGATATGAATATATTGAATTTCTCAAACAATTACCGGTATTGCAATAAAATGATTTATTATTGAAAATAAGAAACAAAGAGAATCTGTCTATAACTTAAGAAACACAATATACTAAAATTAAAGAGATAAAATTTTTGGAGGACAAAATATTATAGATAATTTTAGAAACAAATTATACACTTAAAAGGGCTAGTAATTTATAGCACTTACCCCCCACTATTAGTATACAGACACCAAGTGCGGTCGTCGTAACCCTTTGAAAGAACCTTCCCCAATTGGACCCTATCAAAAAAAAAAAAACACCCAATTAACAAAATTGATCCAAAAGGGTCTAAAAAGCACACAAAATCAATTCAAAAACAAAAATATGAGACAAAGTAATTACTTTTCGCTGCCAATGAAATCGTCTTTTGTATTGCTGTTCCAAACTGCAACACTTATCTCTCTAAAGCCTTCAATTAACGAAAACACAAATTTCTCTTGGAATACCGGAGTATTATGACCATCCATACACACACAAAAAAAACAAAATCAGCATAACTCATTATAACTCTATAAAAGCCTCAAAAATATAAAGAGAAATTAAAGGGGTTGAATTTGATATTTATGTTTGGAGAGAGAGAGTTTGCAGAAACTGTGGTTTTATATTTCTTAACTTGAGAGAGGGGTAAGGTTGCTAGGGTTTTGAGGTGTTATAATATTTTTATTTTTATTTTTTATTTTTTAAATGGCTTTATATTTCTTAACTTGAGAGAGGGGTAAGGTTGCTAGGGTTTTGAGGTGTTATAATATTTTTATTTTTATTTTTTATTTTTTAAATATTGTGCTGACGTGGAAAAATGTGGTGCCAGCAGAGGCTTCGGTTTTATATATATATATATATATATAGATAATAAGCATTTAAATTTTTTCCAATTATTTTTAATTTACATTGTAAGTTTTTTTTTTTTTGCAACATTTTTCATAACTAATGTGTGTACTTTGATGCCCTTTGTGTTTTTGATTTGTTCCTTTAGAAATTTATTTGTTATAATTGTGTATGAGTAATCATTTAGAATGTAGAGGGCATGGGACAATGATGTGTGTGTGGTGACTTTTAGTCATTTTCGGATTAATATCTTGATGTTTACAATGAATGTTTGTGTTATGTGGTATTCATGCATTGTTTGATTCTATAATGCATACTCTTTCTTTTGTGTGTGTGGAACTTATGAGGAGAACCAATATTTTGTGAAATGTTCTAACTTGCACCTTTGATGGCAGCTTGATATGGAATATGGGCTTTCTATCATCAAAAGAATCCAATTTATGAGGAAATATCTTCCGTTAGCTTTTATGGACAGGAAAATCACGTGGCTATCACATTACCAATGTCATGAATGGCAAACCCATGGGGCTCTTTGCATTTTGGGCTTTTAATAATGGACTATTAGACCAACCAAAATGGACACCTATTACCCAAATTGACCCAGAACAGTAGGCTTTCGTGATCGTGTATACTCATCATCTCTTGCAGCCTACCATCAAAACTCTCCTATAATCACCAAAGCGGTAACAGTTCCTTGTTGAATGTCCATGAGGTCCCCTTGAGTATCTTGAAGAAAACCAAATCTCACCTGACCCACAAGCCGTAGCCGCCACCTCCACTCAGCTGATCTTAACTTCCATTGCTGAGGTACTACATAGTACACCCCATTAAATAAATAAGTGTTTTTGTTTAATAAATTTGAAAACTTTAGATTAATCTACTTAGATAATATTGAATTTCCTTAATATTTGTTTGTTAGTTGATTCTAAACTTGCAAAAGGAGGAGGAGAAGGTTCAACATGAGTGTGGATTCCAAGTTGTTGGAAGAGGAACCAAAAGTAGAATTACAATACATTGATAAAAAACCCAGTACTCGAAAATGGAAATTGAATCAAAAGCTTGATAATAATGGCAATGTCATGCAAGAAAAACTCATCAAAAGAATTAAATTGTCTTTGACCAAGCCATCAACCCTACTAGTACTTCTCCTAAGATTGGTTCCATGGTTGTGAGGTGGGAAAATTGTGTTTGGCTATCCTATCTTTTGCGCAAATTGGCGAAACGCTACAATTGGGTAGCAGTTGGTGGTGTGTTAAGCATGTTGTTGAAAGCGTCATGTGAGGATCGGTATTTGTTGAACAATCATTTCAAGTATTCGGTACGCTTACTTTGCTTCCCTTTGTGTTTTTTGATGTGTTCTTTTAGAAATTCATGTGTTATAATGTGTATGATTGATCATTTAGAATGTAGAGGGCAGAGGATAATGATGTGCGTACTTTGCTGCCCTTTGTGTTTTTGATTTGTTCCTTTAGAAATTTATTTGTTATAATTGTGTATTAGTGATCATTTAGAATGTAGAGTGCAGGGGATAATGATGTGTGTGTGGTGACTTTTAGTCATTTTCGGATTAGGATCTTGATATTTACAATGTAAGTTTGTATTATGTGGTATTCATGCATTGTTTAATTCTATAATGCATACTCTTTCTTTTGTGTATGTGGAACTTAGGACGAGAACCAATATTTTGTGAGATGTTCTAACTTGCACCTTTGATGGCAGCTTGATATGAAATATGGGCTTTCTATCATCAAAAGAGTCCAATTTATGAGTAAATATCTTCCGTTAGCTTTTATGGATAGGAAAATCACGTGACTATCACATTACCAATGTCATGAATAGCAAACCCATGGGGCTCTTTGCAGTTTGGGCTTTTAATAATGGCCTTTTAGACCAACCAAAACGAACACCTATTACCCAAACTAACCCAGAATAGTAGCCCTTCATGATCATGTATACTCATCATCTCTTGTGACCTGCCATGAAAACTCTCCTATAATAACCATAGCAATAACAGTTCATTGTTGAATGTCCATGGCGTCCACTTGAGTGTCTCAAAGAAAACCAAAATTTCACTAGACCCACAAGCCGAAGTCGCTGTTGCCTCCGCTCAGCCCATCTTGACTTCCATTACTGAGGTACTACATATAATGCGAAGCTAGGATTTTTCTTAAGGGGGGCTAGGCTAATTATAATCAATTTCTTAGGTTGAAAAAAAAAATTCATGACTAAAAAGTAAAATCAATGTTTTATTTTATAAATTAACTTTAACTTGACAAAGTTACCTTATATTCTTTTATGCTTCTTGTGGGGCCAGTTAATTAGGAAGTATTGTTAAAACAGTATTAACTGGGCCTATTGCCCTATCCAAGGACGTTAGACCATCCGAAGAGGCCCAAATAAGGTTATGAGGGGAATAAAATGAAGAGAGGAGTAGAGACAATGCGAGATGGGTCCAATAAGCGTCCGAGGACAAAATCCTTCTCGGCAACATGTGTCTAAGGTAAATTTGAGTATCATATCATCACGGACTTACTTCGGAGTTACATCACAACTAAAGGTAGGACATTGGACCAGGGATAAGAATAGAAAGGTAAACAAATATCTTCAAAAGCTGCTACCTCCGCATTAAATGCCTCTCAACCAACTCTCTGGCTGTATTAATGTAGAAGTGATGCCTGAACAGTGATTAAGTAGCTTTACAGCTACTGGTTGATAGTTTTGGGAGGTGCTGGATGGGACAAGAAGGAATCCCCATAATCTAACCTACACGTGTGTGGTAAGGATGACACCAAGATTATAGTATATAACAAGGAAAAATATATTAAGAAAAAGGGAGAAAAAATCAAGAATAAGGACTGGAACTCTTGTACAATTTGATCTTGGAACGAAACCATATGAGACGAACTACGTAATCTGTTTCGAGGATAGAATTACGAATCTTACTTGCGTCAAACCGTCTTGAACCGTTAAATTTAATCGTTTTTCTTTTGGGATAAATCTAGTTCTTCTATCCACGCTCTACAAATTTATTGTTTGGGCCATTAGGATTTGAGCCCAATCCGGTTTTAGGACCAATCTAATTTCAGTCCTTACAATTGGCGCCGTTTGTGGGGAGAGCTTGATCTAGGCTAAAGGAAATTCGGTTGCAATGTTCACGATGAAGGAAGTAGGTCCACACCAGGCAACAGCAGGGCCACACCAGATAGATGTTGACCTACACCAAGCAGAGTCAAGGGGTTCCCAGCATGGCAATTCGCACCGGAGCCTCGAACGGAAAGAGGGCCGTGAGGGAAGTGTGCGCATAACTCATACCAGCAAAAGTCAGTCTCGAGGGAAGAGTCATGTCTCCCATGCAAAGAATGACAGAGACATACAGCGTGAAATTGACGAGTTGAAAAGAGAGTTGCGTCACGCTCAACGAAGATGTTCCCCGCCTAGCTTCGAACCGTCCTCCGAAGAGACAAATGGTGCTAGTTATAGACGGAGATCTAGAACTCCGTCTAGCGAGACTTTTTCCTATGAAGAGGAGCACCACCACCGACGTAAGTACAAAAGTCCGCCATGCAGAGGCTTGGGGAACAACATCATGAACAAAGCGCTAAGCCAAGTTTCCAAATCACTCTTCACGAGGAATATAGAGGATGCGAGTCTTCCTCGGTGATTTCATCAGCCTACATTCACTATATATAATGGTCGGACAAACCTGGTAGAACACGTTAGCCATTTCAGCCAAAGGATGGCTATCTACTCCAAAGATGAGGCCTTGATATGTAAGGTCTTTCCATCAAGCTTGGGCCCGGTGGCGATGAGATGGTTCAACGGTTTAAGGGTTAACTCTATCGATTCCTTTAAAAAACTCATCCGGGCTTTTGGTGCTCGCTTTATTACTTGCAGCAGGGTTCCTCGGCCTTTGGGGTCCTTGTTGTCTATGTCCATGCGAGAGGGTGAGACTCTTAAAACTTATTCGGATAGATACTGGGAAATGTTTAATGAAATAGAGGGAGAGCATGATGATGTGGTTATAAGCACTTTCAAGGCCGGTCTTCCAGCCGAGCATGATTTGAGGAAATCTCTAACTGGTAAACCCGTTACTCGTGTACACCAATTGATAGATCAAATTAACAAGTACAGAAGAGTAGAAGAAGACCAACTGTAGGGAAAAGGAAAGGCTAAGGTAATCCCTCAGGAGATGAGGGATTTCAGGTCGGACCGATACAACAATAACCGACCTTGGAAAGACTTTATTGGGCAGTCAGGTTCTGCCAACACCCAGGCGATTAATGCTGTATTTCGGGAGCCAGTGCAACAAGTACTGGAGAAGATCAAGAATGAGCCATTTTTTAAATGGCCAAACAAGATGGCAGGAGAGCCTACGAGACGCAACCAGAATCTTTATTGCCACTATCATCAGGATCATGGACACACAACTGAGGATTGCAGGAATTTATGGGATCATTTGGAACAGCTAGTCCGAGAAGGGAAATTGAAGCAACTCTTGCATCACTCTAGTGGTCGGGTAAGCCAAGCAGGCTCAGAGATGTGGGGAGATGCTTCTTCGAGACTCCCCATTAGCACAATAAACATTATTTTTGTTACCCCGGGGAGGACTGGGTCTTGTCCTTCCAGGGTACTGTCAGTATCCTGATCTCTAGCCGAGGAGTATAGCTCAATGCCTAAAAGAGCCAGGATGGACATCCCGTTGGTTTTGGGTTTTTCAAATGAAGACAAGGTTGGAACCATACAACCCCATGATGATGCTCTGGTGGTCACACTGAGGATTGGCGGGTACGATGTGAGAAGGATAATGATTGACCAAGGTAGTGCTGCTGATATAATGTACCCTGATTTGTATAAGGGGCTAGGTTTGAAGCCTGAGAACTTAGCGGCCTATAGTTCTCCTCTGGTGAGTTTTGAGGGAAGAATAGTCATCCCAAAAGGTCAGATCAAACTACCTGTGCAGACCGGTACGGATGTGGTGGAGGTGACTTCATTGTTGTAGATGTTTTCTCTCCATACACGGCTATTATGGGCCGACCTTGGCTCCATACCCTGGGGGCGGTCTCCTCTACTCTACACCAGAAGATAAAGTACCCATCTAGAGGCCAAGTTTTGGAGATAGTAGGAAGTCAGGCTACAGCCCCACAATGCCTGGTAGCGGCTATCCAACATCGGCCAGAGGCGTAGACCTCAGCTACCGCCAATAATGGTTTATAGCAATCAAAAGCCCTAACATTACCCTTAAATGGACCGACCGACGAGGTAAAATGCGAAGATCTGGAGAGGGTAATTGTTGCTGATGATCCAGAGAAATTCTTCCAGGTTGGGGCTAACCTGCCTTCGCAAGAAAAGGAGCAATTAGTGGAATTCCTCAGAGAAAATGTCGATGTGTTCGCATGGAGCCCATATGAAGCCCCGGGTATAGATCCGAGCTTCATCTGTCATCAACTCAATGTGAATCCTTCTATTATTCTGAAGAGACAACCACCTTAGCGCCCATCAAAAGAGTACGCCGAAGCTGTCAGAAGTGAGGTAGCCAAGCTCAAGCAGGCCGGGACTATCAAGGAAGTTTTTTACCCTCAATGGTTAGCCAACACAGTGGTGATGAAAAAGAAGACTGGGAAGTGGCGAGTGTGCGTAGACTTCATGGGCCTCAATAAGGCTTGTCCCAAGGATCCTTTTCCTATGCCGAGGATAAACCAGTTGGTGGATGCAACATTTGGTCATCCTCGGATGAGTTTTTTGAATGTTTTTTTAAGGATATCACCAAATACCGTTAGCATTGGACGATCAAGAGAAGACAGCTTTTGTCACCCCTATTGGAAACTATCATTATAAAGTGATGCCCTTTGATTTGAAAAATGCAGGGTCTACTTATCAACGGATGATGACGAAAATGTTCGAACCACAACTGGGCAGAAACATTGAAGTCTATATCGACGATATGGTTATGAAGAGTAAAGTGGTGTCCGAGCATGTGAAAGATCTTACAAGCATTTTTGGAATTCTGAAAGAGCACAAGCTACGTCTGAATGCCTCAAAGTGTTCCTTTGGTGTAGGCTTTAGAAAGTTCTTGGGGTACATGGTGACTTACAGGGGAATTAAGGTGAACCCAGACCAGATTAAAGCCATTAACGATTTACAAGCACCTCGAAACCCAAAAGAGGTGTAGAAACTGACAGGAATGACTGCTGCCTTGAATCGATTTATCTCCAGGTCAGCTGATAGGTGCAGACCCTTTTTCCTTTTATTGCATAAATGGAAAGGATTTGAGTGAACCGAGGAATGTGCTGCATCATTTCAGCGGTTGAAAAAGTACCTATCTCGGCCACCTATCATGTCTAGTCCTGAGGTGGACGAGGTCCTGTTTGCTTACCTGGCAGTTGCCTCTCATGCAGTTATTTTTGTCTTAATACGAGAGGACAGTGGCATTCAAAGACCAGTTTATTATGTAAGTAAGTCACTCCATGAAGCTGAGGTGCGATACTTATCACTGGAAAATGCCATCTTGGCAGTGGTCCATGCAACACGTAAACTCCCACATTGTTTTTAAGCACATACCGTAGTAGTTCTAACTCAGCTACCGCTCAAGTCTATACTTAGAAGCGCAGATTATACGGGGAGGATTGCTAAGTGGGGCACGATCTTAGGGGCTTTCGACATCAAGTACATGCCTCGCAACTCCGTGAAAGGCCAGGTCCTTGCCAATCTAGTAGCCAAGTTTGTTGAGCTCCCAGAAGAAGCTGAGATGAAGCAACGTGACATGGATGAAAAGTCGGTTGGCCTGATCTCCACGCAAGACGCCTCTTCCTGGAAAGTATATGTGGATGGAGCAGCAAACCAACGGGGAGTAGGAGTGGGGCTAGTTCTGGTATCTCCCGAAAAGATCATCATTAAGAAGTCCTTAAGGCTGGGATTCTCAGCTACGAACAACAAAGCAGAATATGAAGTTTTGTTGATGGGAATAAATAAGGCCCAGAAAATGGGTGGAAAGGCAGTGGAAGTATTCTCGGATTTAAGATTGATAGTCAGCCAGGTGAAAGGGGAATTGGAAGCCCGAGATGTAAGAATGCAGGAATATTTGAGTCAAGTTAGGCGTGTGCAAACGAAATTTGAATCTTTTAACTTGTCACATATTTCCAGAGGTGAAAATACCCATACAAATTCCTTGGCAACCCTTGCCACCTCTTCAGCACGGAATTTGCCCCGGGTGATAATCGTTGAGGATTTGTGCACCCCCACCCCAACGAGGAAGGACGTGCTCCAGGTTCGTCAAGTCAGCTTAGCGCCAAGTTGGATGGACCCTATACTGAAATTCCTCGAAAGCGACACATTGCCTGAGGAGAAAGTAGAAGCCAAGAAAATACGGAGGAAAGCTCCTCGGTTTTGGTTATCCAAGGACAAAAAGTTGTATAAACGCTCTTTTTCTGGGCCATATCTGCTTTGTATACATCCCAAGATGTCAGAGTCACTTCTAGAGGAACTGCATGAAGGAATTTGTGGAAGTCACACGGGGGAAGGTCCCTATCTCACCGGGCCATTACTCAAGGATACTGGTGGCCAAACATGTAGAAGGAAGCGTAGGAGTATGTTAGAAAATGTGACCAATGTCAGAGATTCGCTCCAAACATCCACCAGCCTGGAGGAATTCTTAATCCTCTTTCCAGTCCTTGGCCTTTTGCTCAGTAGGGTTTAGATATTGTAGGTCATTTTCTTAGAGCATTAGGAAACAAAAAGTATTTGTTGGTCGGCACAGATTATTTCACTAAGTGGGTCGAAGCTGAACCTTTGGCTAACATCAGAGATGTAGATGTTAAGAGGTTTATCTGGAAGAATATCGTTACGCGGTTCGGAACTCCCCACACCCTTATCTTGGATAATGGCCTTCAATTTGATAGTAAAGCCTTCAGGCAATACTGTTCTGACTTAGGGATAAAGAATAGATATTCCACTTCGCCCTATCCTTAAGGGAATGGGCAAGCTGAGGCTGTCAATAAGGTTATAGTCAATGGACTTAAAAAGAGGCTGGATGATGCAAAAGGAAAATGGGTGGAGGAATTGTCACATGTCCTTTGGACGTATCAAACAACGCCTCGACGGTCAACTGGAGAGACTCCTTTCTCAATGACATATGGAGCCGAGGCCATCATCCCTCTGGAAACTGGTTTCCCAATGTTAAGTACTAGTGCATTTACCTCGGACGGTAATGATTGGCTGTTAGAAAAAAGTTTGGACTTGATCGAAGAGCGAAGGAAGAATGCAATGGTCCGATTGGCTTACTACCTGCATAAACTCAAGCAAGGCTATGATACCAATGTGAAGCTGAGGTTGTTAGCTGTAGGAGATCTGGTGCTGAGGAAAGTTCTGGGAACCACCAAGAATCCAGCTTGGGGAAAATTGGGGCCTAATTAGGAAGGACCGTATCGGATTACTTCAGTAGCCAAAATAGGAGCCTATTATTTGGAAAACTTAGATGAAAAAACTGTACTCCATCCTTGGAATGTAAACAATCTCAAGAGGTATTATTATTAATAAAAGTAATCTTGTTTGGGTTTCTTTAAATTTATGTCAATCGTACATCATGTGTTTCCACATCTATTGAAGTATTAAATAGAAACTAAGTTATGTCAGGTTCTTCGAACCACAAACTTAGTGGAAATTAGTACCCTATGACATCTATTGAAGTATTAAATAGAAACTAAGTTATATCAGGTTCTTCGGATCACAAACTTAGTGGAAATTAATACCCTATGGCATCTATTGAAGTATTAAACAGAAACTAAGTTATGTTAGGTTCCTCGGACTACAAACTTAGTGGAAATTAATACCCTATGACATCTATTGAAGTATTAAACAGAAACTAAGTTATGTCAGGTTCCCAGACCACAAACTTAGTGGAAATTAATACCCTATGACATCTATTGAAGTATTAAACAGAAACTAAGTTATGTCAAGTTACTCGGACCACAAACTTAGTGGAAATTAATACCCTATGACACCTATTGAAGTATTAAACAGAAATTAAGTTATGTCAGGTTCTTCGGACCATAAACTTAGTGGAAATTAATACCCTATGACACCTATTAAAGTATTAAACAGAAACTAAGTTATGTCAAGTTCCTCGGACCACAAGCTTAGTGGAAATTAATACCTCATGACCTCTATTGGAGCATTAAACGGGTTCAATGGAAACTAATATAGCCTTTTGTTATTAAAATGCTAGTGCCACATAGACTTGGGCATTTCAAAGGAGTAAACCCTTAAGTCCCATCCTCGGATCATAGGGTTTCTAATTACCTAGTGAAGATATAAATCCCAATAGGCCTGTGAGCATCATTTAATGCATAATTGAAGTGCTTTGAACTTAACTTTATCCAACTTTTGAACGCTTCCTTAGGTTTCAATTTGTTAGAATGGATATATACGTATCCAAAATATATCTATGTGATGTTATAGTCTCAATGGTTATCATCCATTTTAGCTGCCAACTATAAATGTGTATAAGTTATGTTTTTTCTCCTGTATAAACAAAGGACAATCAAGATGAAACTACTCAAAACCAAAGTGACAAAACGAATAACACAAAAATGAGATAAACAGCAACTCAAACAAATTCCAAAATGTAAAAATGCATACTTCATTAAGATATGTCTAAAAAAAAAAAGAAACAAAAGAAACAGAAACAAAATCCCTTACAAAAGTTCTAACTAAATTACAAAATAAAGCTTATTTTTTAAGCTTAATTTGAAGCTTGGAAGTTTGGTTGGCCGGTTTATCTGCCACCGAGGTAGTTACTCCCTCTTTGTCTCTAGAAGCTCCCTCAGCGGGCATGACTGTAGAAGCCAAGTCTTGCTGAAATCCTTGAGAAGCTACCTTTATCTCCGGAACAGCTGTAGCCTTATCCGAAGATATTTCTTAGGAAGCCTCGGTCTCTTTTGTTGGTCCTTCTTGGCTAGGAGGGGGAGGATCCTGAGGCAACACTTCTGGATTTGGATCAGTAGTTATGGAAGTCACTTCATTTTAGGTGGAAGGAGGATCTGAGGCTTGGATTGCAGAAGGGTAAAACACATTCTCTGCTTTCCTCAACTCAGATGAAGCCTCAACCCCAGCTCGGTTAAGGGCTTCATCCCAAGTTTGGGCGCAGTAAATGCGGCACACCACTGGGATCTCTGCCCTAAGGGTTTCCTCGGTTTCAGATACCCCGAGGTCATAACCCTTTTGCTCGGCCTCGTCCATTGCCTTCTCAGCCTCAACCTTTGCCTTCTCGGCCTCTGCCTTGGACTTCTCAGCTTGATCCTTTAGCCTTTGGGCTTCTTCCAGTTGCTTTCTAAGGGTTGCCATTTGCTCCTTGGTAGCATTCAGTTCTTCATTTGCCTCGCATAGACGCCTTCTCTGGTCCTCAGCTTGCCTCTCCGCGTCTTCCAAGGCCGAGTTAGCGCTACGGTGGGCCTGCTCCTCAGCAGTCAATTTTTTCTTCGCCTCGGCAAGATTGTGCTTGGATATGGTTAGAGTTTGTATGGCGGCTGTCCACTTTTTCCTTTCATCTTCCAACTGCTGGTAGCAGTTATTGGTAATCTCTTCCAATCTGAAAGTGTTTTGGATAGCCTGAAAGGGAAGGATTAACACCATAGTCAATAAAAAGTACATATCAATAAATAATACTTATGAATAAAAAGAAAGAAGAGGGAAAAAAGTTAACACTATACCATTGCCAAATATCTTTTGCTGTTAAGGAAGACTTCATTCTTCCTCATTTTCCCCAGCTCGGCCATATCTCTTGGAAGCAACAAAGCTTCCTCCACAGCCGAGGCCATGTGGCACCCAATGCCACCGTTGAAGTCTCTAAGTGATGTATCATCCCTCAAGGGCTACCCACTATGCATGGGTGCTGGCAGCCAAGCTTGAGGCTCAGGAGGCTGAGTATCCGACCTCTCCTGGCCTCGTTGCGAGGTGTGGCTGACCTTCTGCTGCTTTGCAGCTCGTTGGGCCTCTTCTTCCCGGGTCGGACGGAATCTTCCAGTATCCACCACGTCTTTCCCTTTTTGCTCCCTACGCCTTTTTAAATCAGCAGCTTCAAGTCTAACCGGCTGAGGTTGATGAAGAGGTTGATGAGGAGTAGGAGGAGGAGATTTGGTGGGAGGAGGGGGAATCTGAGACTGTGCAGATCTCCCCGGTGCACCTTTCCCGGGCTGGTTCTCTATCAATTCCATTAGACTTCTTTGGGGTTTCCTTTGTACACCCATTTCGTTGAAATCGTCATCGGAGTGTATAATCTGATTGAAAACCTCGAACTCGTCTGAAGAGTCTGTCAAATCTACAACTTCCTCCAGATGTCTTTCTTCTCCTTCTTCTTCTTCTTCTTCCTCCTCTCTTTTGTCCTCCTCTTCTTTGAGGACGGGTTGGGATGCGGATGCTCCTGCTAAAAGAGTAGCAACGAAAAGTGGCTGGGTGCGGAGAGTGTCTCTAGGGAGAGGAACACCCTCTGGAACGACGAACCCCTGGTAGGCAACGCTAATACGGCGGAGCCGAGGGTCGTGAGCTCTGATTACGTACTTAGGAGCTTGGAAGGCGAACGATAGAGGTGTGTATCCGATGATCAAATGGGTGCTCGAAGTTGACCGTTAGTTTCGTTCACATATATTTCGGCTCGCAACACTCTATCCAAGCTCGTTTTGTTGACTAAGTTGAGTTTGGGTTTAGTAGAACGCCTATCTGCGAAATCATTGAATTAAAAGGAAGTTTCATTAGAAACAAGAATATTGAGACACAAAACAAAAACAAAAATGTAAACCAAAATTCATGAGTCTACGTCTATCCTCCCACCTGGTTCTCCTTCCTCTGTTGGACAGGGCAGACCATCGTGCCATTCCTTGGAAAAGATAAGGAAGTCCTCCTTTAAATTCTTATTTGAAGTGGGAAGACACTGAATTAGCCTTACGGCGAGATACCTCGATTTGAGGTAATATCCCTGCCCCTTCAAATGGTGCAAATTATACACCCAATTCACATCATAGTGGGTCAGGTTTAGGTTCATTATCTCGTTTAAGGCTTCTATACTTCCCAAGACCCTAAACATGTTCGGGGCACACTGTGTGGGAGATAACTTAAAAAACCTAAGGTAATTCTTAGTAATAGTACCCATGGGAATAGTCATCCCACTTTCTATGAAGGCAATCATGGGAATGACCACCTCCCCTATTTTTCTAGCGTCGACCCACTCCCCCTGGGCCGCATACCTCACACCCACTGTTGGTGGGATCCTATACTTAGCCCTGAAGCTTCTCATACCCTCCTCGGACTCAACCAAACATTGGAACTTACCCATTTTTCTAAAGGGTTACGAAGAAAATAAACAAGTTTAAGATGAAAACTAGAAAGGTTTTAAGAAGACTTACAGGGTTGAAAGAGAGTCCTCAGACAAAATTCTAGTATTTGTAGACGCACAAGGAAATGAAAAAGAGAGAGAGAGGTTCAATGTATGAGCTCTAGAATTTTGTGACTGCTGAAAGTAAGAGAGAGAATTGATTTGAAAAGCTATTTATAGTAGCGCAGAAGTTACAAGCGGGAAAGTTCCCGCTTGTAAAACAAGAAAAACTCTCCACCGTACGATTTACATCTTACCGTTAAACATGGGGGACATGGGGGTCGCCAAAATTTAATGCTGGCACGCTTTGGACGCCGAAGCGTCAAGAGCGTATCCAGAGCATACAAAAATACATATAGGAGGTCAGGAATACGGAGTAAAACCAAAAACAAGATGGGATAAGGACATCAAAATAATCCTTTTCTTCCGAGGAGTCAAAAAGCAAGATTTTGAGGGGTTATTGTGGGGGCCAGTTAATTAGGAAGTATTGTTAAAACAGTATTAACTGGGCCTATGGCCTTATCCGAGGACGTTAGATTATCCGAGGAGGCCCAAATAAGGTTATGAGGGGAATAAAATGAAGAGAGGAGTAGAGATAATGCGAGATGGGTCCAATAAGCGTCCGAGGACAAAATCCTTCTCGGTAACATGTGTTCGAGGTAAATCTGAGTATCATATCATCACAGACTTACTTCGGAGTTACATCACAATTAAGGGTAGGACATTAGACCAGGGATAAGAATAAAAAGGTAAACAAATATCTTCAAAAGCTGCTACCTCCGCATTAAATGCCTCTCAACCAACTCTTTGGCCACATTAATGTGGAAGTGATGCCTGAACAGTGATCAAGCAGCCTTACAGCTACTGGTTGATAGTTCTGGGAGGTGCTGGATGGGATAGGAAGGAATCCTCATAATCTAACCTACATGTGTGTGGTAAGGATGACACCAAGATTGTAGTATATAACATGGAAAACTGTACTGAGAAAAAGGGAGAAAAAATCAAGAATAAGGACTGGAACTCTTGTACAATTTGATCTTGGAACAAAACCATATGAGACAAACTACGTAATCTGTTCCGAGGATAGAATTACGAATCTTACTTGCGTCAAATCGTCTTGAACCGTTAAATTTAATCGTTTTTCTTCTGGGATAGATCTAGTTCTCCTATCCATGTTCTACAAATTTATTGTTTGGGCCGTTAGGATTTGAGTCCAATCCGGTTTTGGGACTAATCCAATTTCAGTCCCTACACTTCTGAAATTATTAATAATTGATTTTTAGACTTGCATTGTTTTTAATTTTAACTTCTATTTTAATATTTCTCAACTTTGAAATGTTCAACAAGTGGATAAATGGAGATATTAGCAGTTGTAATCCAAGATCACATTTTAAGAAAACAATATTTACTTCTTAGGTTTGAGTCTTTCTAGGGGTTTCAACATCTGAAACTTCAGCATTTGAAATATATGAATGAGTGATAACCTTCAAATCTTGGACACTTTCTTTTCTTCATATATGAATATGTCTACTCCAATTATAAAATCTAAATAAAATTTTATAATCTAGTTATAAAGTCTTAAAAGAAAATTGTAGAACTAAATAGCTCTCTATAATAATTACACAAGCTAGTATTTGAATATAATAATACAAGCCAATGATCAAATTTGGAATATAAATAAAATATAATAATTAATTAATTAATTTTTTTTTTTTTGAAGGCAATGAAGTGAATGAACTTACTTCTCTACTTCATAGGAAAATAGAAAGGTCAAATGAGTTAAACCTAACCCAAAAAACAAGTAAGTGGAAAAAAAGCTCCGTGCAAACTAGGTGTTACCCAATTATTGCTTTTAATAATAATAAAAAATATATAAACTACAAAAGTTAAAACTTAATACCAGAAGTAAAGCACCAACATTCGGGGATGCAAAAAAAACCTATTTTGCATCCTTAAACACTACGTTATCTGTTTTACTAATTTATTTTACAAGTCACTCCACATCCCAATTTTTATTTTTACATACAACCCAATAAAATAATATAAACTACCTAATAAAATAATAGAAAATATTCTTCTCTCTCTCTCTTTCCTCCCACTATCTTTTTATCTTCACACATAACCATTAGATTATTATTATTATTTTTTTTTACAACCTATGAATAGTAAGGTTGTATATATGCAATTAGAGTACTAACATCCAGGGATGCAAAAAAAAAAAAAAAAAAAAAAAAAAAAAAAAACTATTTTGCATCCTTAAACACTATTTTATCTATTTTACCAACTCATTTTACAACTCACCCTACATCCCAATTTTTATTTTAACATACAACCCAATAAAATAATATAAACTACCTATAAAATAACAAAAAAGTATTCTTCTCTCTTTCTTTCCTCCCAATATCTTTTTCTCTTCACACACAACCACTAGATTAAATATTATTATTTTTTACAACCTACGAATAGTAAGATTGTATATATGCAACCTTACTATTCATAGGTTGCAATTAAGTATACAAATCAGGATGGAATGGGTTTTTGCTGTCTTAGGTTGTAAAATAGCAACTGAGGGGTGTTTACACCCCCCAATGCTAGTGCTCAAACTTAGATAATATCGTCATATCTAAAGACTCTAAACATACCCATTGGCAACATAGTCTCAGAGAGAGAGAGAGAGAGAGAGAGAGAGAGAGAGAGAGAGAGAGAGAGAGAGAGAGAGACCGCTAGAGTTGGGTTGAGGCTAGAGTCGCCGGCCATCTTTGTTGTGGGTTTCCATTAGACTAGAGTTGAAAGGATAACATGAGGCTCACACAATGAATTGGGGTTTTAAGCCAAGTAGCGATGGCGTCGTAAGGAGGATTTATTTATTTTTTTCTATCTTTATTTTTGAGTAAACAACAACTATTAGTTATAACTAGTTACTAGTCGTTAACTTGTGCTATGCACGAGAAGACTATTAAAAATGAGGTCTAATGGAATGTCTGTTTCTTTTTCTTCTTAAGTTAAATATTTATTTATTTATTTATTTTTCTTTATAATTTGTATGTTAAGAAATTGTTTTTTTTTGGTTAAAAAAATTGTTATTTCCCTGTTAATGTCAGGGTACCAGGGCTAGTTGCTATATGTTAATGTAACTGAGGAGCTGAAGTTATGGTACTTCAGTGCATTTGGTATGAATTTTAGGAATGGTACTAATTATATTTTTGCTTATTTTTATAACACGCATATTGTCTTCTCCAAAAAATCATGTGCAAAGGGTTGTAGGCCCATAGGCCCATTGGGCCTTCTGTCCCTTGCAAAGAGCATAGTTATCTACTTCTCTCCCCCCAACTTGGTAAAACAGCCCTTTCCCTAGTTGTGTGGGGGCCAACATTACTGTACGGATGTGGTTCACAATGCCTATCTCCATCATATTCTATGGACCACAGCCCTATAATCTCTTAACACGTCACACACTGGCAGACAGTTGCCCTTACCTAATTGGTTCATTCACAACCAAGCAGTTCACTCTAGTACAGTCTCATACTCATGCGACTGTCTATTTTAACACTAGTTTGTTACTTCAACAAAATATATGAAATTACTTAAGTACCCCGGATTCCAACATTCACAGGGGCTTTTAAGTCCAAAAACTCGGGTCCCACGTGGGTATGTGTTTTTAGGCTTAAAATTTTTGGAGCAGCGAAGAAGAAGAGAGGGAAGCTCCAAAGGTGAGAGAACCGAGTCTCTACTCTTCGCTTTTTCAATTTTTGTGTGTGGGAAAGATCGCTTTCCTGTGAATCAATTTGAAACAGACAGGTGCGACTTTCTACATCTTTTTCACATTCATTGCTGTTTTGCTTTTTTTTTTTTTTGGTTAGTTTTTGTTAGTTGATTTTGAACTTGCAAAAGGAGGAGGAGGAGGAGGTTCAACATGAGTGTGGATTCCAAGTTGTTGGAAGAGGAGGCAGAAGTAGAATTACAATACACTGATAAAAAACCCAGTACTCGAAAACGGAAATTGAATCAAAAGCTTGATAGTAATGGCCATGTCGTGCCTGAAAAACTTGTCAAAAGAATTAAATTGTTTTTGACCAAGCCATCAACCCTTCTAGTACTTGCTCCTAAGATTGGTTCCAAGGTTGTGAGGTGGGAAAATCGTGTCCGGCTATCCCATCTTTTGCGCAAATTGGTGAAACGCCGCAATTGGGTAGAAGTTGGTGGTGTGTTGAGCATGTTATTGAAAGCGTCATGTAAGGACCGGTATCCATTGAACAATCGTTTCAAGTATTCGGTACGCTTCCTTTGCTTCCCTTTGTGTTTTTTGATGTGTTCTCTTAGAAATTCATGTGTTATAACGTGTATTAGGGGACAATGATGTGTGTATTTTGCTGCTCTTTGTGTTTTTGATTTGTTTCTTTAGAAATTTATTTGTTATAATTGTGTATTAGTGATAATTTAGAATGTAGAGGGCAGGGGACAATGATGTGTGTGTGGTGACTTTTAGTCATTTTTGGATTAGGATCTTGATGTTTACAATGTAAGTTTGTGTTATGTGGTATTCATGCATTGTTTGATTCTATAATGCATACTCTTTCTTTTGTGTGTGTGGAACTTAGGATGAGAACCAATATTTTGTGAGATGTTCTAACTTGCACCTTTGATGGCAGCTTGATTTGGAGTATGGGCTTTCTATCATTAAAAAAGTCCAATTTATGAGTAAATTTTCTTGTTTGAAACAATGAAATCTTTTCCCTGGAAAAAAAAAATAGAGAGGAATTTTCTTCTTATTTTCATATAGTATAATCTTAAAATTTTGGGTTGGGCCAACTAAACTAGAGGCATGAAAGCTTGATTATTTTAGTCTAAATTCTACAGAGCAGATACTCTTTAAATCAGAGTCCGATTCCTGATTTAAAGCTTTTTATTCCTCATTACTTTGTTTGAATGGATAAATTCTTTGGGTGCTTGTGCTTGTGCTTGTGCTTGTGCTTTTGCTTCTTTGTTTGAGTTACTTGATAGTTGTACTTTCCATGCATCTTTTTTTTTTGATCTTTTACTGTATCCTTTGTACACTTCTAGTGTACTTGGATTCATAGTACTCTTTTGGTTGTTTTCCGATGAAGTCTTATTATTTATTAAAAAAAAAAAAAAATCATAACATTTAGTATGCATGTTCATATGCTTGTTGTTTTAGGCATTGTTTAAGCTACTCATTTTAATAATTTTTACTCATGAAATTTTATTATTGTGAATCTTTATCATTGATGTCCTTGATTCTAAAATTAAGGAGCCCACTAATAAATTTTAGCAATAATTTTAGGTTTCAATGGAGCTTCTTAAGCATATGAAAAGTGATCGTCTCAAGTTCACCAAAATCAGGAACATATATGACATTTGGATGAGAAAGAATGGATCAATGAAAGAATGGCCCATAGAGGTATGCTTTGGAAAACACTAATCTTCAATATTGCAGAATCACAGAGTATTTGTTTAGTGTTTGTTAAGTTGGTACACATTAAAGCCCTAGATATTTTCCAGAAAAAACATAAACGATAGCAACAAACCCACACACTACAAGTAAATATATTTCCGAAGAGTAATGTCCTTTAGATATTTTGCTTTCATCATGGTGGAAAGTGTGAGTTTATATTAATCTTTGTATTTTGTAATCCAAAGAGGGGTTAAAGTCCTTTGGTATGCTTGAAGAGCTGTAAAAATTTAATATTTTTCTTTTTAATTACTGCTTCCCAAATCTGTTGATCTTGGGTAGGGTTAGCCATAATGCCTCCTTACACCAAAGACAAAGCTAGACTGATCCCCAATTCCATGGTTAGAATTTGAATAGACTTAGATAATGTTCTTGCATGCGCTGTGTTGATGCATCAGTATGATGCAAGTCATCTGAATGTCTACCATATAATATTCAACTTGATTCAATCTAATGTTGGAGGGATATATGTGTGTAAAAGTCTTTTGACAAAGTATAGAAGAGAGCCTGATTCCTTTTTTTTTCCCAAAGGATGAGGTATGAGGTAGATTGAATGCCTTGGTTTATATTTACAAAGTGGAGCTTGATTTTTATTATTATTTCAAAGGCTGTTGCAAAGTCCCATCAGAATCACAGGATGAATTTCTAATTAGCCACATTGACATTATATCTGGTTATTGTTAAATAGAAATTGCAACATGGTGCAGTAAGTTTGTACAACATGGACCACATTGTGAAAATTTGTAACAAATTGGCAATATAAAAATTGTAGTTAATAAGTTAAATGCCTTTTGTAATTCACAATTTATTACAAATAATGCACTTAACTTATTTAAAACACTGAAGTTTCTTATGTAGATTTTTTTCTTATTGAGCAGGATAGATTTCTGGTTCATTTTGAGTTCATTCTATTCTGTCTTACACAAGGGAATGTTGAGGAAGCACATCAGGCAGCTATATGGTATTGTTCTTATTTTTTCCTATGACCAGTGAATAGCTTGCTTGTTGATTACTTGAATGCAATTTAAAAATAATAATAATAATAATAACAAGAAGACAATTAGCTCTTGCTCCTCTGACAAGTTTGTACAACATCCCCTGTGAGAATGCAATGGATGTATAGTTGTGAGCTAGGACCCATTGGGTGCATGCATCACTGTACCAATAGAAAAATGTCACAAGTGGTAGAACTTTCAATATCCCTTGTAGTATAATACTTGTATGTAAAATGTAGGATTTCTAAAAATTGCCATTTTATATCTTGGTGGCCTTGAAATGATGCATCGGTTTTCCAAAGATTTAACAGCGTTTTTTTTTGGTTAGAACTCTAAGCTAATAAGTTATACACTTAATTTTGTAGCTAGTTTTGTTTTTTGTTTTTTAATAACTGGGCTGGTCTTCATGGCAAAGAAGGATCAAATTCTTTTTAAAACATTTGCAATAAAAAATTCACATTAGTGAAATCGCTCTTTAATTCCAAGGGTTAGCACACAGATGGAAGTGGAGGTTACTAGTTTCAATCTCCCTCCCCCATCTCTGAGATGCTCAGTTGGTCCTCCGGCTTCCATTGGAATTTAAGTGAGCTCTAAAGGCTGAGTGAGTAAATTAAACTTTGGTTGATCTTGAGGCCACCAAAAATAAGTGGTAACGGTGAAATGGCATGTTAAATGTGGTATAAAAATATCACTTGTGAGCATGTGAAGATCGATTATTTAGGTCTGGATTATTCCATTGCTTGCTGAAGTTTGAGACTGAAGCAGTCACCTATTAGGTGGTCTTATAGTTGCTAGATCACTTGGAGCTATTACTTTCTGACTTGTGCCTACCAACATGCAGAAACTCACTCAAAACAAGCTGTTTTTGTTGCATGTTTGGGTTGATTTTGGATGCTCACATTATGCCCAGGTCCGAAACTTTGTAATGAATTCAGTTGGCTGGTTGGCTGTGCAGTTTTAATATAAACCATTTAGTATGAACTATTGCTAGCTTTAACATTTTCTCTCAAAGATAGGGTCATGTGGCATTAAATTAGGTGATGTTAGTGTTTTTAGGCCTAGACTAGTTGGTGTACATGTTTTATGGAGTACAATTTAATCTGGTTCATTTTGGATTAGAAGTCCTTTATTGGGTGACATATTGTCATAAAAGTCACAAGGTTTTTATGGTGATGCAAATCAATGTTTAGTTGGTTATTTGCAATCACTCTCATAAAAGCAAGTTACATGGTGTTTGAGGAATAATTGCAGTGACGGTGGAAGTTGCAGAAGTACAAACTACAAATGTAAGTGAAAGGAGGTAGTAGCCTTGTGGCTGTCTAACTGCACTATAACTGTCAGCATCAGAAAGGTAGTTCTATCATTATTACATGTAAGTTGCAACAGTTGTTAATCTCTTTAAGAACATACTTGTGTAATTAGCTTGTTTTTTACAAGCTTTTCAATCTGAGTTCCGATGTAGGAGAATTTAAGCCAAGAAGGGGAAAAAAGGCCAATTAGTCCACCGCCTTTTATTTGTTTATGTTGTGTTTAATTTATTAGTGTCTTTAGTATTTTAAAAGATCATATTACCTATTAAAAAAAAAAGTTCATATAACTAGCATGTGCATTTGAATGAAGTCTCTGCTAATTTGTAGGTTTGGTGAGTGCCAAACATACATGCAAGATGTGGTTCTTACAGATAATTTATATGGATAATGGAGTGCAACCCCTTTATTGATTGGGTGTAGAGCTTCCCCTTGAAAGCTTAAGACTTTCTTTGCTAGGGACAAAATAAAAGGGAAAACAAGGAAAAAAAAGTAATCAGTTATAACTAATGAGGATGATTTCTTTTTAGTTTTGATCAGTAAGAAAAGAAACTTTATTAAATAAAAAAAGAAGAAGAAAGGCCAAGGCCAAAGTACACAGGGAGTATACTAAGGACACTCCAAAGGAAAAGTAAAGAGAAAAACAAAACAAAATAGCCCCAAGATTCAGGAAAGAGCCAAACCGTCCGAAAAGGTCAGAAGGTCTAAACCTGAACCGACAGAGTACCCAAAATTTGAGATTTCAATTGAACATTCAAACATTCTGTTCCTTCAAAAGCTCTCAAATTTGCAAGTGTGCATGTGAATGTTTCTTTTAACAAAGTTTGAGAGCTAATCATATATTCATGCTTGTTCAATTCCTTTAGGTTGAACATGCTGTGCTACTTCACTCACTTTCTTTGCCGCATGATTTGGAATTACAAAGGGGCAAGGCAAAAAACCTTAGGAAGATTGACAGTATATATATTGTAAATTCTAAACAAGATGATTTTGCAGTGTTCTTTATTAAAATTGTGTGGTCTTGAGAAATATGCATTTTCTAATGACTAGCATATCTTTGAGATGGTGTATAATGATTTTTAGTGTCTTTGGAAACAGTCATACTTGTGCTTGTGTTTGTCTCACTTGTAAATTTCAGCATTCTTTTATGACAAAATATACTAAGTTCAATCATATGATTAGAGGAGACAGTATTTGAATTTCTTCATCAGAAATTAGTAATTGTGAATTGTATTTATTATTTCACTTGTACTTTTCAGCCTCAAGCAAGAACAAGAACTGGACACTGACCCTATGTCAAATATGGTCATGGGCTTGACATTCTATGAACTGTGGTATTCAACTATCCCAGAAGAGATGCAGTGGAGAGATTCAGATCTATTTTCATCTCGTCGCCACTCTGATATAATGGAAACAAGATTCAGCAACCCTGTTGAAAATTCAATGTGGTGTAGCGCAAATGATACTCACAAGGCTGATATACCCATTCGATGCGATTCAGACACCTCTGTCATGAAGGATAAAAAAATATCTAGCAATGCTGATATTAATCAAAATAGAGAAGTTTCTATGGATGCTGATGTGAACCTGCAAAGTGAACATCCCATGCAGAACTTCCAGCCACAAGAGTTTTCCATGAACTCTGATGAAATTACTGGAAATGAAGCCTCATTCTCTAAAAACGGTGATCATATGCAGTATGCTTCCAATTTCTATTCTCTTCGTAAGTTCTAGATTCTTTACTTTTTTTTTCCCTAAATAGGTAGGTATTTACTTTTGGATTAGTTTGCTAAAAGTCCTTCCTCATCCTTCTTTCTTTCTTTAACTACTTTACTTTTCCATCTGTACATATTATGTGGTGTATCTGAGGCAGTAGTTAATAATGGAGAACGAATGTTTTTAATCAACTTGCAGTTGGTCTCACTTTATTTAAGTACTTGTTTGATGAGATCCTTTGATTACTTTGTTCATTAAAGTGTATGCTGTCTCTAAAATGCTTGGCTTGATTACCACCATTGGGTGAAACTGGACACCAATGAGAATAATTTTTGCCTTTCTGTACTTATTCAGATGTTTTTTTTTATAGGTACACATATTCAGATGTTTTAGAACTAAGTTAACTAATAGGAGTGAATTATATTGGCCCACTTAAATTAATGAACGAACTAAATGCTATCCCTAGTGGGTTAGGATTGTCGAGTTTTGTCATATATGTCTACTGCTAGATTGTGTTTTTCTTTTTAGGTTATAAAAGCTGCTTAGTCATGGTCAAAAAGGTTGTAAATGGCATTTTCTGTTTTTGAATTCTAATGATTGCCGAAGACCAATCTATGTGCATTTACATTGCGGGACAGATTATAACTTCTTAGTTCTATTGATATAATGCCTGGACACGGATGGATTTTGAATTATTGGCTTTTTAAGTCCATTGAGTTGTGAAGTTTTTGTTAAATAATTTGATGTTTAGTGGATAGAGTGGAAGATATACTGGTTAGATTGAGCCAAAGTAGTCACACGACACTATGCATAGCTGCTGTGACATACATTTAAAAAGGAAAAAGGAAAAAAAAGACATTGATATACACTTTCATGTTTGTTTTTTTTCTTGATAGGTAATCAGAAAACTTATATTAAAGAGGGAAAAAAATAAAAGAGAATTACAAGATGTTCATGATGATGAACAACAACACAACACAACAACAAGAGAGATGTCAAGAAACTAAGCTAAGGGAAGGCATAAACTCAGAGAGAGAACACTCAGTAAAACCCTAACAACGAGACCACTCCATTAGACTGCGTTGGCATAAAATCTTTAACTCCTCCAACGTTTTCTCTTTATCTTCAAAAGATCGACGATTTCGCTCCAACCACACAATCCACATTAAGCACCTTGGAACCAAATCCCAGATCTCTGAATTATGCTTCCTAAGCCACTGATGCCAACTGGATAACAAACCCGCCACCGAACCCGGCATAACCCAATGAATACCAAAAGCCTGAAGCATGAAAGCCCATAGAGAATGAGTAACAGGACAATGAAGAAGGTGGTCTACCGACTCCCCATCACAGCAACACATACAACACCAACTAGCCAAAGGGCGACCCTTAAGCATTAGATTATCCAAAGTGAGGATCCGACCATGTACAGCAATCCATAGAAAGAATGCCACACGCTTAGGAATTTTTGGTTTCCAAACACCCTTCCAAGGAAATAAAGAATTCGAGGTACCCCGAATCTCATGGTAGTAAGACCGGGTGTTGAACTTTCCATCCCCTTTTAGCCTCTAGCAAAGAGTATCTCTCCTAACACCTTGAGGAATTCGAGGTTGGTTAAGCTGAAATAGAGAATAAGAAGCATCCAACTCCCAATCATCAAACGCTCTATAAAACCTTAAATTCCAGACTCTAACAGTACCCCCTTCTGGAGCCCACAAAACCTCAGAGATGCAAGCATCCTTGACTGCTGAACATGCATAAAGCTCAGGATAGCGATCTTTGAGTTGAGAAATTGATTTTAAACCTAAAGAATAGACATTTCTATGTGGGTACTACTTGTGGAGGTGGTATTGGTGGTGCCTGATGGAATTGGTGGTGGTAGGAGTCTTGAAGCCTTTTTGCCTCCCTAATATCTTTCTTTACATATATATATATATAGCATACAAAGTATGTAAGAAACTCAGCTTCACATCTGCCACTAAATATCTCCTATATGCTTCCTAGTATACCGCCCCTTCCAACGTACCAACAGATCCACTACCCTTTTGGGCATAATCCACTTCACCCCAAATAATTAGAAGACAAATAACCATAACTCGCTAGCCACAAGACATGAATGTTTATGATGAATGCTGATTATTATTGTTACCCATTCTCAAGTGATTCCTTTGACTGATAATGTTAGAAACAAATAAACATTCCCTATTAAAATAATGTTTGGTGTTTTTAGGCTTTGGAAAATCTTGTCACAGTTAGTGGTTTTGAGCAAATATAATGTTAACTGAGTTTCTTTTCTCTTGCCAAAGGGGGCTTGGAGACCTGGTTGTTGCCCTTGCAATTGCCGGATCCTGAAGAAAATTGTGAGGACTTGATCAATTTGCATAGGGGAATGCTTAATGATTATTATATGGATGCAGTTAAGTATTTTCAAATTGCTCTTTACTCAACACCGCCATTATTGGTGGCCTTACTTCCTTTGGTACAGGTATGTAAACATTTATTCCTATACATATATTTTTTGCAAGTAAATTTTATAGCCTTATGAGATATCATACTTTTTTTTGATTAGTAATGAGATATCATACTTGAATTTAGTCTTTACATATATCAATAATGAAACTATTGCAGCTTAGGGAGCAATTAGGAATTCATCACTATATTTGGGTCCTTGGAGAGATCACTTAAAGGGTTCTTGAATCTTGAATGAGTTAAGGGTTTAGGTAGGGTCAAGTAATAAAAAGATTGGATCTTGAATGAGTTTGATGTCTGTTTGTGGTTCAAAAGGTTAATTGAATGAGAAAAAATACAAGATTAAACCTATGTGATCACACTTCTAAGCTTAAAATAAACTGTTGGAATTTTATTAAATTCAATCTCTCTATCTGCATCTTTTATTGGATACATAAAACACACTTTCATTTCATAGGCTATTGCCAATATGCCCTCGGACTTGGACTAGAACTCATGAATAATCTTTTCCTAAAAAGACTAGGACTCCTAATAATAACAAAGAATATTAAGAATTTCTAAACCAAAAAGAACATGACTCAAAAAAAAAAAAAAAAAGACTCACAGGCCTCTGGAATAGCCCACTACAGCATATTCCCGAAAATCTGGAAATTACCAAACTACCTGTATTTTAAACTTCATTAAAACTGAAACAATAACTTGCTAACCTATGGAAATTTTAATAATATGAATCATTATAATTAAAGTAGCCTATGAAGGGTGCGAAGAAGGCCCCATGGTGAAACTAGACCACAATTTTTGAATCTTTTAATTTGTAGTCTTGTTTTTCTCGAACTCTTTACTATTTCCATCATGGTGCATTCTACTAGTTAAAAATAGAAAAATAAGGAGAGAGAGAGAGAGAGAGAGAGAGAGAGAGAGAGAGAGAGGAATATGCTAGGTTATCTTTTCTTAGACTTGAAATATTCAATACTCAAAAATCTAATTTAATCACTACATTAAGTGAGATGCCCTTTTGAAGACATTATTTAATTGGATGAAGGCTGTGGATCACCTTGCTTCCTTGGATTTCTTTTAGTGTTTAGATTAGCCCATTAGGGGTTAAAAGCCCTCGGACTACCCAGTAACTGGTTTTGGCAGGTGGATTGAGATTAACAGTGAGGATTGTTGTACAGTATGCTCTACAATGTGCAACTAATTTGAGTGAAGTTCTCTTACGTCATAAAAATAATAAATATGGTCACTGATTTTGTCCTTAAATTCATGTATGTTCTTAGTTCTTTTGTTCCATAATTTCAGTTGTTGCTGATTGGAGGTCAATTTGATGAGGCCCTAAAAGTTCTAGAGAAGCTCTGTTGTAAATCAACCACAGCACTTCCTATCAGGTACTGATTCCTTTGCTTGCTTTATTACTCTCACTGATTGGGAATAATTTTATTTTATTTTTATAAGTACTGATTGCTAATAAATGAAAGGAGTTTGAGAAGATAAGAGTCTATGTGGGGAGAGAAACTTGAAACTCAATTGATTTGGAAAGAAGATTTAAGTTCATCTAATTGCTTGAGAAAACATTGGTTAAAAAGCATATGGAGTAGTTGCTACCACAGGAACTGGAGTTGGTTTGTTGCTAACTTGCCATTGGTTGTGGTAGTGAAGGTGGTGTGCCAGCAGTACCATGGTGTAGTGCTGTGCATGGTCAGTCAATTAAGATTTGAGGGAAAAAAGCCTCACCAGACTGAAGCAGTCAGGTTTTTATTTATTTATCATTATTATTAATATTTTTTAAAAGAAAAAAAATGGCACTGAACTGAGTCAGTACAACAACCAGCCAAAACCAAAGCATCTTGAGCACTTTTCAGTTGGTTGCACAGTGATGATCTCAGTGGATATATGCAATGTGGTGGCAGTGGTGATCATTGAAGAAGTGATCAAAAATCTCGTCCCTCCCATGATTACTGGATGATCTTGACAAATATGATGATGGCAACACTGCAGAAGGTTGAAGTCACCTCTGTGGCAGAACAATAGAGGCAATTGGAGAGTTAGAATACAAGATGAGAGAAAAAGAAAAGTTGGCAGACAAAGGAGTTAAGGAGACTAGATGAAAGACAAAGAGGATTGGGGTCTGGTGGCAATGGGTGAGGTTGTAAGGCAGTGCTGATGAGAAGGGCTGAAGAAGGTGAGATGTACGGGGGGGCATCAATTATTGAATGGGGAATGGGGGAATGAGGGTAAACTGATGAGGTTTTATTGGGTAGCTAACCATGTGTGTGCAGGTTTGTGGTTACATGCCACTAAAACATTGCCACATATTTATAACAGTTAAATGTATAACTTGGATTCAATCAAATTTTAGTCAAGCATGCTGGTTAGTTAGATTCTGACCCAACTCCTTAGGTTGTAAATATTTGGACTGACCTGACCTCTTTCCCTTAGAGAAACCAAAAAATGTGATCGAACTTCAAACCAGGCTGATTCATTAATGTTGGTGCACATCCCAACCATGTTTACTGGAAGATGGGGCTTGTTTTTGATAAATGCACACAAGCGAATTTATTTCTCTTTATAGTCTTGGTGTACATCCCAACCCAGTCTCTCAGTTCATGATGAAAGCTTGGATGATGTATTTGTGATTGTTATTTGGCCATGTTAGATTGCTTTTAGTACTATCTTCCAAGAAATTTCATTTTTCTTTGTTTTCCCTAAAGGATGATTCACATTTCATAGAAAACTGATGGTATTTCTGAAGATGTGTGTCTTGCCAGTTCCAGGGAAAGGCTGGTTGTTAACTAGGCAGCAATTGTCCACTTTCCAGACTAGGAGTATAACCAGCTGATTTGACCAAGTTCTATGCTGCTTGAGTCAATCTCTATTCACCAATTTTGAGCTTGGTTTAACATGGCTCGGCTTGGTTGATTTACCTGATCAGCCTTAGTCAAGCTTTAGCTAGAGAGCTCAATTTTTCCCACAAGCACTTTTTTTTTTGGGGTCCTTTTTAGCTAGTCCTGAAAAGGAAATAATTCCTACAGAATTATTTCTAATTGTATTTATATTAGTCAATTAATCTAATCCTGTGTGTATGCTAGGCACTTGCCCTTCAAAAGTTATATTTCTAATTTTTTTTAGTATATAAAAGCTCATCAGCTCATGAGCCAAGCCTATGTAAGTTGACCTTGAGCTCACTTACTCTACAAACCCAGTAGCCCACTTTTGGGCTCAAAGTCAGCTTGTTTGCTATTCAAGCTTGTTAAATTATTGATTGTCTCCTTTTTTGACTTTATCTACTCTCGGGTTCCAACCGGTGTGGGGAGTGATAGATTATGTTGGTGCCTTAAGGGAAGTGTTATGTTAGACACTCGGTCTTTTTACCAAGAGATTCAGGGTGCTCCTAACCCCATATTTCCATGGAAGGGTATTTCGAAAGTATGGTTCTTAAAAGGGTTGCTTTCTTTTTGGCGACAGCAACTTTATGTTGGACTCTTACATTGGATAGCCTCATGAGAAGGGGTTTGCCTTTAATGAATTGATGTATGTGCCACTGCATTGGGGAATCTATGGACCACCTCCTTCATTTTGATGTAGCACATGCTTTGTGGGTGAAAATGTTTCAGATTTTTGGGGATCAATAGGTCTTGCTAATCTCTGTTTCTAGTTTACTATTTTGTTGGAGATATTGGCTAGGAAAGTACAAATAAGATATTTGAAATTTGGTTCTAGGTTGTTTGATGTGGATTGTTTGGACGGAGTGGAATCGTTGCTTGTTTGAGAATACTGAAAATTCATTGGATCATTTAAAGAAGTTGTCAGCGAACTCTATTTGATTGGTCTTGGATGGGCCTCTCAGATTGTTCATCCAGCAGAGAGTTTCTTGTTTCTCTTAGAATAGCCTTTTGATTATTATTATTTTTTTTTGGTGTTCATCATCATGAACTGTTTATTATTATTTTTTTTTTATCAATAACACTACTCTTATTATATATATTGATTCTCTCAAAAGTTTAAGCTAGTAAGAAATTGTGAATATAATCATTTAATTTGACACTCTCCCATCACGTGGAAAGAAAGATGTCTTTATAAGACCATCTTCTGACTCTTGTCCTTCATGTGTGCTTATTAAGTGGGGCCTAACACATGAGAATTTTTAAAAAATGAGAGGTAAGGTGGAGACAGGGTTTAAACCCAATACTTCTTGCTTTGATATCAAGATAAATTGCTGTCTTTCCTGAAAGGTTAAGCTGCTAATGGTAAGTAAAGGTGACTTATATAGTTTAATCTAACAAAGATGAATTAAGTGGATTAGCTCATTTGGAACCCTATTTGTGATTGTTAGTGAGGTAGCAGTTTGTGACATAAATCACCATTCAGTTGGATTTTTGTCTAAAATCTTTGATTAGGCATAGCAAAGTTGCTTTTTGCCTGAGATCTTTTCTGGTTCATCATAGGAAAATAATCTGTTTGATATTCTTAATCTACATTTATCAATAATTCAAATTAATACATTAGTGAAATATCTTGTAGCTCCAACTTAAGTTTCTGTTTTCTGTGGTTTTGTTTGTAATGATATATTTGTTCATTCATGTTAGTTGATGCCCTGATGTCTTGCCACCTTTAAAAATCACTAAATGTACGTGTCATTTACAGGTTGAGGACTAGTCTTTTGGAGCATTTTGATCGTAATAACTCTTTCTTGCTTTCAACCTGCTTTGAGGATATCCTAAAGAAGGATCCAACATGTTCCAATTCATTGGCAAAGCTTGTCAGGATGCATCAAAATGGTAACTTATCATTCTGAAGTCTTGATCTTGCATACAGTCTGGATGAAACATGGTTTCCTAGTTTAATTCCAATTTTCTTTTTCACACAACCGGTTAGTCTTCAAAGTAATTATCTAATTAATTAATAAATTTGACCAAAAGAGGGTGTATTCAACTGCATGGAAGGTATGCAAGATTCATGCTAAAAAACAAAACTTAGAAGAATTATGATCTTAAACTAAAAACAGAAATTCCAAAATCAAGAGTGATGGTAAGCTACTATTAGAGATCAGCCACTCAAACACCTTGGAAACACCATCTTGTAATCACTGATAATTCAATGCTCTCAAATGTTCTTGCATTGTGTTCTTAGCCAATACACCACATGAGGCATTGGGGAAGCTCTATTTCAGTGACTCGTAAATAGCCTTTCAAACTCACCAACTCCACAATCGTCTTTAGTTATCGACCTCGCCCATGAAATCTGGAATAAGATAAGAAGTGGCCCTATTCCCTTGCCTCTGCACAATGAAGCAAAAGGTGTCAACCAATGCCCCACTTTTTGTTTACACATACAATGCCAATCCACCACCATATTTCCACTTAATTTGTAATAGGAGTAAGAGTACAATAATACAGCGTAGTACTAACTAGTACACATCCCAATAGTGATGATTTATTATACAAACATTTACAATTGCTTTCTCCTGATATTTTGTAGGGGATTATTGTCTCGAATCCCTATTGGAAATGATAGCATTGCATTTAGATTCTACCTATGCAGAATACAATACCTGGAAAGAATTTGCATTATGTTTCCTTAAGCTTTCTCAATATGAAGAGGATCAAATGTCTGTGTGTACAAATAAAAATGAAGATGGGCAGGAGCAAACAGAGACTATTTATTTTAGTAAGACCCCCAGAATATTTACAAAGGGAAAATCAGGAAAAAGTTGGAGGCTTCGCTGCAGATGGTGGTTGACACGTCACTTCAGCAATAATATGCTTGTATCCGAGATTGCTGCAGGTACCTTCCACCTTTCAGTTTCATATCAAGAAAAGCATGTCACTTTATGCTATTTGTATTGCAGTTGCTTCTGATCTCTGTCTGGATGATAAAGTTATTGAACCATGCTGAAATTTGATCTTATTGTCGAGGATTTGGTCCTCAATTAGAGAATAGAACTAGCAAGATCTGAGATGGATCCAAAAACATTTTGGCTTTAGTCGGATTCTTATTGACCAATTTAATAACTTGATTTGATTCAGTTAGCTTGATTAGTTGTGATTTATTGAAGCTCCTCCCCTTAGTGTATGTTGTGAGAATCATGAGGTCTGCAGATGGCATGTCTAATTTTAGCCGTACAAACTGATTTTTATTTATTTCAATTTTTGGCTGCTGCAGGTGATCTGCAGCTATTAACTTATAAAGCAGCATGCGCATCACATATGTATGGAGAAGAGTTCAATTATGTTGTGGAGGCTCATAATTGCTTAGGAAAGGAAAATGATAGGGATTTGTTATTGTTCCTGCAAACGCATATGGAGAACTCAATTGGAATTTATACAAACTTTCTAAATTAAAAAAAAAAAAAAAATGAGATCACCTTCTTTTCTGCAGGCAAAGTTTTATTTACTTATGGAATGGTTGGTGAATGATCCATCAGCATTACTCATTAGTTGTCCTTTTCCTGGCCTTTATTACCCTCCCAATATTTTATTTTATGATGCCATTAAGGTTTTGTGTTTTATAGGTTTGAAAATATTTTCTTGCATTATTATGTCATTATTCTTGTAACAAATTTGCCCTCAAGGGTCGATGTTTCAGCACAAAAGACGTGGGTCAATGAATGTAAATAAGTCTTAGTTAACCTGCAATGCATGTTTAAATTTTAAAATAGAATCATGATGGCGGCAACTTCATTCTGTCAAGTATAATTATCTCCCTTTTCTCATTATTGAAAGGGTGTGTGTAAGTGTCCCTATCAAAAACAGGGTGTAAGTGGAACATACTTGTAGTGACCTTAAAATTAGACCAACGGATGAGTGGTTTGATGTGTACCCTCAAGTCCTCAACAGCTTGTAGTTGTGGGTTATGTATCCACATTCCACAAGGAAATATTAAATGATGATTGTAAACTTGTATTACAATTTTTAATGTCGTCAAAGTAATTCGTAATATAAAAGGTAATTTGCTATGTTTATATATGGATCCTTATGTCATTACATTCCATTTAGGATTAGGAAACGCCCAAAGCCAATCCTAGGAAATGGTGAAGCTTCATAGGGTCTTGCATTTAGACAAAGAAATTCGTAATATAACAGGTAAACTGCATTTTAAACACCATTCTCAAGGATGATTTTAAATTAGACTGTGTTTGGCAAAAGCTAATTAATTTTTTACAATTTTTTTTTTTAAAATTTTTGGTATCAGTTTAATTTTCTATTTTTGTTAAATTTAACGAAACTAGTTTTTTTTTTTTTTTAATTTTAATTTGGCTAGCTTTTAGCTTTTAGTCATACATTTATTTATTTGATAATTTTTTTCATAAATTTATGATTTAACATAAAAACTATCAGAAACTATATTTTATAATAAATATGATAAATTACAAAGTTGGTACCTATCTTTTATACTATATGTTAATTTGATTCTTAACTTTTCAATTGTGTTAATTTGACCCTTAACATTTTTTGTGTTACATCAATTTAGTCCTATTATTATTTCTTGTATGAAAAAAGCTGATGTGTTGAATGGAATAATAAAAAATGATTTTTCATGTCACGCCAACTTCCAATTGTACCAATATGTTATTAGATTAAAAAAAAAAAATTTAAAATGTTTTGAGTCCGGTGTTCACGTTAGGGACAGAGGAGAAGAGTTCAGATCTTGCAGAGTAGTAAATAATGGCAGAGGACAAAGAAGACACAGAAGGAGGATTCCAAAATCAGAATCCTAACTCCAATAAGAAGAACAACAACAAAGAATCCAAAGGAAAGTCATGCAAGGGATGTCTCTACTAATCGTCTCTGTAGAGATCCAAATCCAAAAACCTCACCTGCGTTGGCCTCCCCAGAACCCATCTCTCTATAATCCTTTATTTATTTATTTTTTTCCATTGATTCTTATGATGTTTATGGGTCTGTTTGGTTGCCAAGAAAATCTAGGAAAAAGAAAAAAAATTATGGGTTTTCTATTTTGTGCTGTGTTTGTTCACTCAGTTTGATTTTTGATTTTTGATTTTTTTATTTATGGGTTTTTGCATTTGGATTAGAAGAGTGGATGTTGTTATTTTGATTTGATTGTTGTTGTATTTGTTTGGGTATTTTACTGAAAACTAAAGAGTGAAATAGGGATTGGTTGTGATGATTTTGATATCCTTAATATAAGATGATTTCAGGTGGGGGCTGATGTAATTTTTTTTTTTTTTTATAATGTAATACATACTGTTACTTGAACGTTAATGACCATTAGTTTGGATCCAACATTGTATTTTATGTAGAATGGCTGGAAATGTTGAGGGAGTTTAGGGATTTTAGACTCATATGTCAACATTTTAATTTGGATTTAAAAAAAAAATCTGATGTGGTGGTACAGTTGGCAATTGATGTGGTATGAAATTTTTATTATTATTATTCTGTTTGACACATCAATTCTTTCCATCCAAGAGATAATGATAATGAATAAATTGACACTACACTGAAAATGTTAAGGCCCAAATTGACACATGATGTAAAGGATAGAGACTAACTTTATAGTTTACCCTAATAAATATTATGCAAATTAGTTAATGCAAATCATATATGACTGAGAATGAATTAGGGATGGCAATTTTACCCCGCCCTGCTTAACACGTCCCTCTCCGCTTCGTCCCACATGGGTTTTCCTTGTCTTGCACATGTGGTGGGGTGGGGATGGGGCAAGATTTTAGCCCCGCACCATGGGGCGGGGTGGGGATGAGTTTAGACTTTTTAGACCCACCCTGCCCCTCCCCATCCCTGCCCCATTCTGCGTTGCTAAGGGTTATAATTGTAATTTTTTCATACCCTAAAAATCTCCTATTTAAAAAAATATATCAATATTAGCTTATTTTATTCTAACCAATGTAGTTCTTTGCCTTTATTTTGTTATGCGTTATACTATGAGATTCTTTTGTGTGATTATCTTGTTAAACGCTTGGATATATTATTCAAATTTTTTTTTCCTAAAAATTGATTTGATTTGATGGGATAAATTTAGTTGTAATTTCAAGTACATTTTTATTAATGAAATAAGTTTCATTAAAAAAATTGTACTAATTGTAGGGAAAATTAACAAAAAATAGAGTTTTATGTGGTGGGGTGGGGCTTTGCGAGGCCCCAAGGGGTGGGGATGGGGTTAGAAAGTTTTTCCTGTCATGTGGGGTGGGGTGAAGATGAGGCAAGACAAAACCATACAGGGCAGGGACGAAGAGCCCATCCTTCAGCCTTACCCCGCCCATTGCCATTCCATGAATATTAACATATATTTCTATTTAAGGATTTCCCATTAATATATATATATATATATATACACACACTACTACTATTATTACTACTACTATTTAAGAGTCTATGAGCATGTGTGTAAGCGCGTGCTTATAGGCTAATATATATATATATATATATATATGAAACCTTAAAAAATGAAAATTCTTAAATTGTGAGGTTTAATTTGAATATAGTTCCTTCTAAAAAAAGTAAAGAAAAAAAAAAGAGAGGTTAAATTGCAAACTACACTCTTAGAATTTGGGGGTGTTTGGATTTTACATCCTGAAATTTTTAGAATTTGGATTTTATCCTTTGAATTTTGGGGGTGTTTGGATTTTATACCCTGAAATTTCAAAATTTGAATTTTACTTCTTAAAGTTCGGGGTTATTTGGATTTTACCTTCTTAAATTCTGCAAACTTCAAGATATAAAATCCAAATACCCCAAATTTTAAGCAGTAAAATTTAAATATTTTTAAATTTTAGGGGGTAAAATCTAGGGGTGTCAATTTAGGTTAGCGTGTCGGGTTCGTGTCGTGTCGAGGTATGGGTATTCGACTAAATGGCTCAACCCTAACCCGACCCATTTAGTAATCGTGTCATGATCCTTCAACCCTAACCTGACCTGTTAATAAGGCGGGTTGACCTGACCCAACCCATTTGACACGCTTAATAAACGAGTTGTGTTGGGTTAAACGAATGTAACACAACCCATTTCAATCTACATAATATTAAATATAACATCCATTTAGAAACAATTTTTTTTACATGCCAAAAAGCAGTGTATACACTTCAAGTTTTCAACCAATATTCAAAATAATATAGTTCAACAAAAATATAACATTCATCTAGAATATAAGTTCTTTACACTCCAAAATAAGTGCATACACTTCAACCCAAATTCAAAATAACAAAGTTTAACAAAAATAAAATAATATAGTTCAACAAAAATATAATATCCTTGAAACTCACCAAATGCTAAGAATCAATATTGAAAAAATTTGAGCAAACAGTAGACTAATCCTGACTATGACCATGATTATCATCCATAGATTCCTTGTTGATGTCCAAATTCATAACATCTTCCACAAACTCATCCATTTTCATTTGTGCAAGTTTTATGCCAAAAAAAAAAAAAAAAGTATTAGTAGCTCTAGGGTCTATAAAGTTTCAATTTCAAATTATATCCCTTGTAAATTTTTGTAATTACTCACTTTTCTTTTTAAATTTAAAATATATATTGGATATAAAAGGTACTTGACAAATCTAAAATAAAATAAATATTATTTGTTATACGAGTTAAACAGGTTGTGTTAAGTGGGTCATTTCGGGTTGACACAAATAAATTGACAGGTCAAACGTGTCTATTGTGGGTTATGCGGGTTGACCTGCTTATGGCACGTTTCTTATCGTGTCGCTTTCAGGTCGACCCGTTTATGACCCAAACCCATTAAGGTCCAATCCTAACCTGAAAAAACTCGTATCGAGTTCATGTCGTGTTTGCGGGTTGGGTCAAACATTGACACCCCTAGTAAAATCTAAATTCTAAAATTTCAGAAAGTAAAATCCAAACAACTTCAAATTATGAATTTTAAAATGTAATTTGACCCAAAAAAAAAAAAAAAAAATACTCACAATCTGAAGCCTGAACCCATATCAGTTGCACAAGTCCAGAAGAAGATCCACAAGTCCAAGCCCAAGCCCAAAGAGAGCTACGTACAAATAAAATGAGGTGACATGGGTATATGTGTTGCTAAAGCGAAACGTAACGTTGGTCTCTGAAATTGTTTCCAATTCCGAAATTGTTTCCAATTCCCAAATTCATTTGAACTCTCCCTCTCTCTCTCTCTCTCAAGATCAAACGTAACATAGAGCATAATAGTAGTAGAGTAATATTGATCTGATCCGAGATTGTTGGAGAATATTCAGACAGACAGAGTGTGTGAAATAGAAATAGATAAAGGTGGCGGCTTGCAGTCACAGAGCAGAAGATGACTACGACTACTACGACTACCTGTTTAAGGTGGTACTAATATATAGGACACTCAGGTGTAGCCAAATCGAACCTGTTGTCTGTCTCGCTTCACAAAGAACCTGTTGTCCACCATCGCAGCATCAGTGTCGACGACAACATTGTCATTGTCATTGTCATTGTCAAAGCCCAGAATTGGGACACCGCTGGGGCTGGCCAACAAAGGTTTTCCCATCTTCTTCTTTATTCATTCTCTCTATTTATTCATTATATATTATTTTTCTTCTCATTTAATCTTTTCCTTTTTATTTTTTATTTTTTTTGGGTATATAATATAATAAGACTCTTTATTTATTTATTAAGAAAGAAGAGTTCTTCTCTCAAAAAAAGAAAAAGAAAAAAAAAAAAAAGAAGAGTTCTGAGATAGCAACGTGTCCCAATTGCTAGGCCTAGGAGGACTATTAATTGGATTTGGTAGCTTTCATGGAGTCCAAATGCAAGAGGCTTCACTTATCTTTCAGGTGGTTAGACAGACTTGTTTGATAGAGATATTGAAGGATCGAGTAAATGAAAATTGAAAGGTAACAACAAAGGCAGGAATGGGATGAGCGTTCTCGATGCTCCACTAGGAGTTTTCCTGATATATAGTTCTGGCGGGTGAGGTCCAGTATTTGTGGTTTACTTCACGGGGTGGGTCCAAAAAAGGTTACATGTCCAAAAAAATAAGCAATGGGAAGGAGAAAAGTGTTCTTTTTTTATAATTCGATAATTGGGGAGAGGAGATTCAAACCTAGTTCTCCTACTAAAGGATAACAGACCATGCCACTGAGCTACAAAGCTCTTGGCAAAGTGCTCTTATAATTCACCAAATAAATCTTATGGATAGGACATCTAAATTAAAAATCAAGATTTAAATTAGGTTGATTTATCTTCTTGGTTGCAAAGAAAATGCAGTCAAAGAAAATAAATAAGGAATTGGGATCCGAGTCCATCTATCTAAATATGGATAATGGGCCATACTTGTTTAAAAACACAGAAAAAGACAGCAGTGTGTTTGTGTGTGTTGTAAGTTTCTCTCTTACTGCAGTATCAATAATGTTAGGGGTTTCCACATGTCTCCTGCATTTGTGTACATAACCAGCTGGAGTCTTTAGTATTATTGTTTTTATAATGTTTAGCGATTTGTTTTTCCACACAATTCAACCATTTCAATGGTTTATTAATGAAGATATGAACAAAGATACAAGGGAGACTTAAAACTCTCTGGTGGATGATTGTCAACCTTAATTACTTAAATGGTGCATAGTCATTTAAACACTTACAAGATTTAGCAGTTTTTTTGCAACCCTGTTTAGTTTTGAAGTAAGCCTAAATTAACCTATTTTTAGAAATTCAACAAGTTAGCAGTAAACAAGATTAACTAAATATGAAACTTAATTTATATCTTTTGCAGACCACCTTAGATAGGGAAATCTCTTATATCGTTACTCATCAGGCTTAACCAAAGTAATATTGACCTTATTATATTCTGCTCTGAAATTTTGGAGAAGCTTTAGTTATATTTGATCTGTGGCATATTTTGATGGTTGCCAGTGTTGTGTTTTATGACGAATTCTCATTTCCTATTCGTGTAGCTAGGCTTGCTTTATTGACTAGTGCAGGGCTTAGGGTCAAAAGGAATGAAATATCTAGAGTGGTTGCCATTTTCTTCTCTCTTTATTGATAAGTAAATAAATTTTTTAATAAAAAAGTGCATTCCCAATACACAAGCTGTGTACAGAAGAAAGCACAAAAATGATACAAAAGAAAAGGAAAGGAAAGAACAAAAAAGCAATTTACAACTAATTAATGTACAAAGAATCCATCAAATCTAATAATCCCTCTACTGAAAAAGATACACGCTGCAAAGTCCACTCATATAAAGTCTTCAAAAATAAACACTTCAACTTCACAACACTAAGTTCTTGGTTCTCAAAGCAGCAGGCGTTATGTTCTCTCCAAAGTCCAAATACACACAAAGGAGCCGCTTGCCATACCTTCCCAATACCTCTCCTGCCAAATAGCCCCTTCCAACACTCCAACAACATCTCCAGCACCTAAAGTTGCATCATCCAAGAAATTCCCAACAAATGAAATACCATAGACCACAAATCTCTAGCCACATCACAATGACGAAATAGATGGTTCACATCCTCTCCATTACATTACACATGAAGCACCACTTGGTAACAAAGAGACCCCTACTTATGCAATCAAGATCCTCCCCAACACCGCACACCAAGAAAAGAAAGCAACCCTCAAAGGGATACAAGTTTTCCAAATGCTCTTCCAAAGAAAGTCTGCACCACCCCCTTGCAAAGTGTTGTAGTAGCTCTTCACTTGAAAACCCTGTTGAGGCGAAGGGGTCCACACCAATGTATCATCCTTCCCATGTTGAATATTTGTGTTGTTTACCTATCAAAAAAAAAAAAAAATGTTAAATATTTGTGTTGTAGAGTTCCTCCAACAACCGAGGCACGTTGTCTACTTCCCAATCCTGCACTGCACGAAGAAAGAAAAGAATCCAATGCACCTAACCATGCCCACGCTCAATATAATAAGCCACTGTAGCATCACTACTTTGCTCAATAAGGAACAACGTAGGATACCTCTCCTTGGGGGGGATCTCACCTTGCCACAAATCATGCCAAAATCTAACTGTATATCCATTACCAATATCAAAACGAATTAAGCATTTGAATCTAAATCCCATCCACTTCTAATATACTTCCACAAACCCACCCCGTACACTCCCCTAGACACCCAAACACCAAAACTCTTCATTCTTCTCCAAAATGCCATTTCTTCACACCCATAACACTAGAACCACTTATCCAACAAAATTTGATTAAAAGTCAACAATTTATTAATTCCCAAGCCCCCACTGCAAACAGGAATGCAACAAATATTCCAATTGATTAGATGAAACTTAAATTCATCACCCATACCACCTTGAAGAAAATCCCTCCGAATTTTCTCCAATCTATTTGATACGCCCATAGGTAATAGAAAAAAATATAAGAAATAAATGGAGAGACCAGATAACGAACTCTTAATAAGTGTGAGGCTTGTGCTGCACTTGAAAGAGGGAGATTCTAATACAAGATTTTTTCACAGGATGACCAATTCTAATAGAAGAAATAATGGTATTGAGAATCTTATGGTTAATGGGAGTTTGTCTTCCAATCAGGATATGATTGCGGATTGTATTACTTAGTTTTTCATGGATTTATATTCTGAGCAACAAGTTGTTAGACCTTTTCCAGATGTGTTGGACTTTCCAACGATATCCGGAGATAAAGCGAACTGGTTTGAGAGACCTTTCGAGGAGACAAAGATTTTTGAAGTCATTAAGGATTTCAATGGTGACAAATCACCCAGGCCAGATGGTTTTCCCATGTCATTATTCCAATCTTGCTAGAAGATTCTCAAACCAGATCTTATGGCTATGTTTCACCATTTTTTTGTTAGAGGTTAATTTGGAAAAAGCTTGAATGCAACCTTCATTACTCTCATTCCAAAAAATCTGCTATAGTAGAAGTCACGGACTTTCGCCCTATTAGTCTTGTTTGGGGGTTTATAAAATTATTGCTAAAGCTTTAGCTACTTGACTACATGTGGTCATGGGAGATATAATTTTAGCTCCACAGAATGCTTTTATTATGAACAGATAGATTCTTGACCTAGTTCTTATTGACAGTAGATTGAAGTCTGGTCTGCCAAAATTACTTTGTAAACTAGATATCGAGAAGGATTTTGATATGTGAATTGGGGCTTTCTTATGAATTTGCTAGAGCGTAGTGGTTTTCCTGATAAGTGCAGCACATGAGCCACTATTCTAGATGATGTACTTGTATTCCTGGAATGATGGTTTAATGTGCAAAGTATTCCTGTCCAGCCTCGGGCCCACAATGATGAGGTGGTTCAATACTTCAACGGCTTAAGAAAAGGGTCCATACATAACTTTGGAGAACTAATTTAGGCCTTTGGGGCCCAATTATCACCTACAATTGAGTCCCTCAACCCATCGATGCATTGCTGTCTATGAAGATGGGCAGCGGAGAGACTCTCTGATCTTATGCCAGTCGGTATTGGGAATTATACAATGAGATAGGTTGGGGGAATGAGCAGGTTGTAGTAAGTACATTCAGACTGAGGCTCTTTCAAGAGTTGGAATTAAGGGAGTCCCTGACTATGTGACCCCTCGAGAACATGCATCAACTCATGAGGAGGATCGAAGAACATAAAAGGCTGGAGAATGACCGGGAACAGAGGTAAGGGAAAGACACCAACAACCTCCCAGTATCGTAGGGACCCGCAGCTCGGGGGCTTCTACTAGAGGCTAGGGAGGGAATCTAGGGCAGTAGAGCCCGAGGTTCAAACTGGAGGGGTGAATGTGGCGTTTAAAGAACCAATTCCTAAGATTCTTGAACGGATAAAGAAAAAAACATACTTTTAGTGGCCGGGTAAGATGGGTAGGGACCTATCTAAGAGGAACCAAAGCCTATACTGCACTTATCACTGAGAGAAGGGGCACACCACTGAATAGTGCAGGGTGTTGTGTTTAAAGATCATTTTGAGTAGCTTGTGAAGGCAGGACATTTGAAGGAGTTCATGGTTGGGCAAGGAGGTTGAGTAGTGGGGCAAACGTTTGGGAACCAAGGGAATATGCTCCCCCCGCGCTTGGGAATTATTGAAGTTATTCATGCAGCCTCGGTCAACACAAGAGCAAGCCGTCATAAGGGGATTCTTAGTATTACCCCACAACAGGGAACATAGGTCAGTGATCGGCCAGAAAAGAGGCTGAGGCTAAACACAGAGCCGATTGCTTTTGGGGATGATGACTTGGAAGAGACGTCTCAACTACATGATGATGCATTAGTTGTGACCTCGAGGATTGGGGGTTTTTTGGTAAAGAGGGTATTGATAGATCAGGAGAGTGAGGCTGAGATAATGTACCCCGACCTTTATAAGGGCTTGGGTTTGAAGCAAGAAAACCTCACTAAATATGACACACCTTTGGTAGGGTTCAATGGAAAGGTGGTTGTGCTTGAGGGGAAAATTTCACTCCCCGTTATGACCAAAGGGAAGGAAGTGATGGTAAACTTTATAGTGGTTAATGCTTTCTCTCCTTATATGGCCATCTTAGGTTGGCCATGGATTCATGCCATGGGGGCAGTGCCTTCTACGCTTCATATAAAGGTTAAATTTCCTATCGAGGATGGGGTCATTGTGGTCAGGGGGGATTAGCAAGCTGCACGACAATGTCTGGCTGCAACAATCAACCATGAGATCAAGTTAAAGGAGCAGGAGGAGATCAAACCATTATAGCAATTACCAGAGTCCCAAGTGGACACCGGGGCTGATAGTGCAGAAGAGCTGATACAGATTAGAATCCTTTTGTATGAAGATAGGTATTTTGAGACTGGGAAAAGTCTACCATTGGGTGATCGAAATGCCATGCTTCTGGCCTTGGTGTAGAATTTGGATGTATTCGTGTGAAGTCCATATGAGGTGCCCGTTGTTGTCCCTAACTTTATTGTTCATAAGTTGAATGTGGATCTCTTGTTTTCGCCCAAAAAGCAAAAGCCGAGAAGATCTGCAAAGCAGCATGTAGAGATTATGAAGGAAAAGGTAGAAAAGCTAAACAAGTTAGGGCTATTAAAGAGGTATTCTTCCCGGAATGGTTATCAAATACGGACGTAGTTAAGAAAAAGAACAGGAAGTGGAGGGTGTGCGTGGATTTTACAGATTTGAACCGTGCATGCCCCAAAGATCCATTCCCGGTCCTAAAGACAGACCAGCTAGTTGATGCTACCTGTGGGCACCCGAGGATGAGCTTCCTAGATGCATTTTAGGGGTATTATCAGATCGCATTAGACCCCGAGGACCAAGAGAAAACATCTTTCATAACCCCCAAGGGAAATTATCACTATACGGTGCTGCCCTTTGGGTTGAAAAATATAGGGGCCACCTATCAACACATGGTGACAAGAATGTTTCGGGATAAGATTGGGAGCATAGTGAAGGTTTACATCGACGATATGGTAGTAAAGAGTAGGAAGGAGGAAGGGCATGTGACAGACCTGACCGAAATGTTCAAGATCCTTAGGCCACACAAGCTTCTCCTTAATCCCAACAAATGTGCATTCGGTGTAGGTGCCACAAAATTCTTAAGGTACATGATCTCTAATCGGGGAATTGAGGTGAATTTGGATCAAATCTAGGTCATACAACAACTAGTACCATTGAGCAGCCCTAAAGATGTGCAAAAACTCACAGGGATGATTGCAGCATTGAACCGTTTTGTGTTAAGGTCGGCGGATAGATGCAGGCCATTCTTCCAACTGCTGAAAAAGTGGAAAGGGTTTCAGTGGACCGAGGAGTGTGAGGAGGCATTTTAGGATTTGAAGCGTTATTTGATGACCCACCCATCTTGTCCTGTCCTGAGCCTGGAGAAGACCTGTATATGTACTTGGCAGTCTCTGATCATGCAGTAAGCGTTGTGTTGTTAAAAACTCAGGATGGGGCGTAGTGGCTGGTGTATTATGTTAGCAAGACCCTGATGGATGCTGAAACACAATACCTGCCATTGGAAAAGCTAGCTTTAGCCTTGGTCCACGTGACGAGGAAGTTACCTCACTACTTCCAGGCCCACATGGTCTATGTGTTGATCGAACACCCCTTGCAGTTGCTATTAAGGAAATTTGATTTCACGGGGCGAATAGCTAAATGGGGAATGAGGCTCGGGTCATTTGATGTGAGGTACAAGCCACGAAATACTATTAAAGGACAAGTGTTGGTGGATTTTGTGGCAGAATTTACCCCGACCATGAGCAGTGTGGATTGGGTTTGTTCAGTTTCATTGAGGCCATGGCAAGTGTACATGGATGGGGCATCTAATGCCCGAGGGGTTGGAGTCGGTATTGTGCTTGTGTCACCCAAGGGCGTAAAGTTAGAGCATTCATTGAGGCAGAGCTTTAGGGCTTCTAATAACGAAGCTGAATATGAGGCACTTATAGCGGGGCTCAAGGCAGTTAAGAAGCTAGATGCACAAGTGGTTGAGATTTTTATTTTATTTTATTTTATTTTTTTATTTTTCTAGATTCTCGCTTGGTGGTAAGCCAGGTAGAAGGAAGTTTTGAGGTGAGGGATGCTTGGATGGCCGAGTATTTGAAGATGGTAGGGACGTTATTAGTTGGTTTCCAGAAGGCGAAGGTATCATAGATTTCAAGGGGAAAGAATAGTCACGTCGATTCGTTGGCCACATTGGCTTCATCCATGGATAATTGTGTTCCTCGGATAATTTTAGTGGAGGCACTAGAGAAGTCGAGTAAAGAATGTCAACTAAATGTGTCGGTGGTCTCTGTGACCGGTCCGAGTTGGATGGACCCGATTATAACAATTTTATTCGACGGCATACTACCGAGCGAAGTGAAGGAGGCAGAAAAAATATAGAGAATTTCAGCTTGGTTCTGGCTATGTAGAGACGGGAGATTGTACCGACGGTCGTTTGGTGAACCTTACCTATTATGTCTTCATCCCGAAAAGGTGGACAGTCTCTTAGCCGAGTTGCACGAAGGGATCTGTGGGAGCCATACTGGGGGAAGATCACTGGCGTACCGAGCAATGACACAAGGGTTTTGGTGGCCGAAAATGCAAATGGATGCTGCTGAGTATGTAAAGAAGTGTGATCAGTGTTAGAAGCATGGTTTTGAAACCCAGACCGTTCATTAAACCGTAAAAGGGAGAGGTTCAAGGGTTTTAAGGTCGAATCGAGGTTGAACCGGGGTCGAATCGTAATGACATCATAATTAATTTAATAATAAAATAAATTAAAATAATATAATAATGAGCAATCTTGATTTAAAAAAATATATAGAAATTAAATAATTTTTAAGTATATTATCACAAATTTAAATAATAAAAAATAATAAAGCATAAAACAATACAGTAAAATTATCATTAATCATTCAAGTATTTAGTTAAAATGATTATTTTATTGGTATGTTTAATGTTTTATATAATACTTTAAAGTAAATAAAGAGAGGTTTTTTTTTAGGAAAAAAAAAGTAAAAATAAAATTAAAAGCTGAATCAGCAAAAATAAAAATATAAATTGTCAACTCATTAAAATCAAATGTCACTACTCACTGTCAGGTCACGTAGGGCCTTAGGCCAAGTCTCAGCATTGGCCTTTTAAGTTTAAACTAAAGGTAATTTAAATAAATAATGAAAAGACCCAACTCATTTCCCACTAAAATCACGGTTTCCAAGCAATCTAATACAGTTTTTCAAGTAATCTGATAAACTCCTTTCCAGTCCTTTACTTTGTCCTCCTAACCCACTTCTCAATTTTCGTCTCTTCCTTTCCCTCACTTCTCTATCTTCGTCTTCCCTAGTTCCTCCAAAAATCTATAACAACAAAGTCTCTCTTTTATAGGTTCGGTCTTCATTCACTCTACCTCTTTCTCTCTCCGCCTCACTCTTTTTTCTTTAAAGAACAGATCTGGCGAATGGGAAGCTATTTTATATGAAGACCGAAACTATCCATCACCACTTTTGCTGTGAAATTTTTTGGAGAAGTAACCGGCAAACCCGTGTCCAGTTTTGAAAACTGCACGGTTTGACCGTTGTTCAAGGGGTTCGCTGCAAAAATAGAATTTCCGGTTTTATAAGTTTAAAAAATTGGAGTGTTCAACGGTTTCCGGTTAATCTGGTCTGACCATACGGTCCGATCCAGATTTAAAAACCATGGTTAGAAGCATTCCCTAAAAATCCACCAACTAGGGGGAAACTTGAACCCGATCTCTTGCCCGTGGCCCTTCACTTATAAGGGGCTAGACATTGTAGGCCATTTTCCTCAAGCCACCAGCAACAGGTGATTTATCATTGTTGCGATGGATTACACGGATTACTTTACTAAATGGGTCGAAACTGAAGCCTTGGTGAATATTTAAGTTGTGGATGCGAAAAAGTTTGTTTGGAAGAACATTGTAACTAGGTTTAGAGTCCCCAAAACACTAATTTCAGACAACAAATTGTAGTTTGACAGCAAGGCTTTCTGAAAGTACTGCAGTGACCTAACAATCAAGAACTGATACTTCACCCCTGCGTTTCCTCAGAGCAATGGGCAAGTAGAGGTAATGAATAAAGCAATAGTTGTCGGACTTAAGAAGAGACTGGAAGGAGCTAAACGTAGGTGGGCTAAGGAGCTTCCGAATGTGCTATGGGCTTACTGCACAACGCTTAGGAGGTCTACAGGAGAAATGCCTTTTTCAATGACCTATGGAGTCGAGGCAGTGATCCTCGCGAAAATAGGGCTATGTTGCATGAGGGTTTCAAACTTTACCCTGAGAAAAATAACGCCAGGTTAGCCGAGGATTTGGACCTTCTAGAAGAGCGACGAGAGATGGTCTTGATTAGGTTGGCAAATTACCAACAAAAATTGGCTCAGAGATATGACTGGGGTGTAAGACTAAGATAGTTTGTTGCAAGGGATCCAGTACTGCGAAAGGCAATGAGAAGTATGAAGGATTTAAGTTCTAGAAAGCTGGCTTTGAACTAGGAGGGCCCATACTGAATCATCGCAATGGCGGGGGCTGGAGCATATTACTTGGAGGATATAAAGGAGAGACCACTCCCCCGACCTTGGAACGTGAGCAATTTGAAGAAGTACTACCATTAGTTGTAACTGTTATAATGGATGTCTTATGTTGTAAATGAGTTAAAAAAAATGTGGAACAGATTCAATTGCTTTTCCCTACATTGTGGCAATTATTCGTTCAGTTACTTTACATAATTTTTCACTAAAGGGACCAAGGACAAAAGCCTAGCCTCGACCTAACCCCGATCACTGACTAGGTGGAAACCTTAAAGGATTTTTTTTTTTTTTTCTAAGGACAGAAGCCTTGCCTTGGCCTGACCCCGATCACCGACGAGGTGGAAACCTTAGAATTTTCTCTAAGGATAGAAGATTAGCTGTCTGACCCCAGTCACTAACTAGGTTGTAGACACCACATTTTGTACCCCTTACGACTTAGGCCCCTGTTTCCCAATGATGCTGAATTCTAAGACCCAAGGTTGGTTTAGGGCCTAATCAGATGATAAATTGACTTAAGAAATATTAAAATGAAGAATATAACTTTTAATAAGCAAATAAATCTATTTTTGGAAAAATAAGGCCAAGGAAACCCTTATTATGTGCACACAAGAATCAACCTGCACACACAGCTTTCTGCATGCCTATGTAGGCCCGATCTTGTGCACGTATAGCAAATTCTTGAAACTATACAAGGTAAATTTTCTGTATTAATGTTGAGGTTAGGAACGAATCCCACATCGTCTGGGAATCGTTCCAAACCTCCTATTTTCACACTATAAGTAGCCTTACATGATATATTTTCAAAATACAGAACTCCCTCGGGAAAACACTAAGATTCACTAGAAATAGTGAATCAAAGAGGGAGTTTTTCACAAAACATTTTCAAGTTAATTTTCTTTTGATTAGGACCTTTACTGACCTTGATCTTTGAGTTTAAGGTTACTAATCACTCTTTTTGTTAATTGTGAATAGATTTGATTGAGGGGAATGGTCAAAAATCAATCTTGAAGAGTTTTTCTTTGAGGTATTAGGTTCAAACTTTCCTTTTTCTTTTCCTTTCTTTTCTGCTCTTTAATCTTTTTGTCTACTCTAGTTTTTGTTGTTATATGCTTTAATATGTTTGTCTAGCTTAGGTTTACATTTTGTATGTTTAAAATACATGTTAGGATGTTAGATTTAGTGCTTTAAGTTTTGCTGTGTTTTTAGGGTTTTTGGGCAAAAACCTGTGCACGCATAATCTTGCTTGCGCATGCAGGCTTGATTAAGCGCACGCAAGTAAGTTCATGCATGCGCATGAACTTATCTAGAAACCCTAATTTTATTTCTTTGTTTTTGCTTTTGCTTTCACATGTATGTTCATGTTTAGCCTCTTTTCCATATTTTTATGCTTTCAAAGCTTCTGTTTCACATGTTTAATTGCTTAGTTGGTCTCACATGCTAGAATTAGGATTTATCTAGTGTTTTATTGTTTTTGATGCCATAAACATGCATTCACATACTCATGCATAATGCCATAGGTGCTGAGTTGTTGTAAGGTAAGTGAGGTAAGTCATGCATTCATATGTATATGCATATGCATATGTTTGTTTTATAAACTTACCTTTCTTTGATGAATATGTATATGCAATGCTTTTAATGATGACATGATGTGCTTGCTGCCTATATCCTTACTTTGATTTGATGATACATGTGTTGCTTTGTTTAAGATGATATGTTATGCCATGATTAGATGAATGCTAGGTTGGTTGAGATGTATGTTTGATGAATGCTAGGAGATGCCATGCTAGATGTATGAGATGAAATGCTATGTTAGATGTATGGTAGGCTTTGTTTGTAAGCATGATAGATGTTTGGTTAGGGATGTTTGATGTCATTTTGATTGTTAGATGTATGCTAGTGTGTGTGTGAATTAGATGCAACTATTGAGTGTGCCTTTAATAGGGTTAAGATATAAGACACAATGATGAGAAGCCAACCTTAGGGTTGGGCGGTTTTGGGTGCCTAACACCTCCCAAGACCGTACCTTAACTCCGAACCCATATCTTTGGTAGTAAGATTAAAAGATCATTCCTCGAAATGAATAGATATATGGTTCCTAGGCTATTGCAAAAATTAGGTGGTGACTCCTAAAAACGACCCCCTTTGCGTCCACATAGGTGAAGACCTTGATTAATTAATCTAAGTGTTAAGTTATCTTTTTAGAGATATTCTGAACATCCCCCGAACATCCACAGTTATTATTAATGAATTTTTACAACATTATCCAAAATTCTTTATAATGTATCACTCAAATTAAAGGGCCCGATTATAAAAATATATGTCAACTATAAACACTTGAGATAATCTTGCTTAGTGCTGCAAATCACTGCTACAGATCCTCTTGTCACTGTCCAACCACACCTTCCACCAGAGTTGGCTGACTTGTTGGGTGAGTTCTCCAAAGTCTTTGCTATTCCTACTAGTTTGCTTCCCATCAGAGGCCATGAGCATAGCATCAATCTCAAGGAGGGCACCCTACTTGTTTGTGAGAGACCATATAGGTACCCTCATTTCCAAAAATCTGAAATTGAAAAGATAGTAAATGAATTGTTGGAAGTAGGGTCAATACAGCCTAGTCAGAGACCATTTTCTTCACTTGTTTTGCTTGTGAGGAAAGCTAATGGTAGCTGGCGTATGTGTATAGATTATAGGGCTCTTAATAAGGCCACTATTGAAGACAAATTTCCTATTCCAGTTGTAGATGAGTTATTAGATGAATTGGCAGGTGCTTTAGTGTTTTCTAAGTTAAACCTAAGGTCAGGTTATCATCAAATTAGGATGAGGAGTGAGGATGTTCATAAAAATGCTTTAGAACTCATGAAGGGCATTATGAGTTTTTGGTCATGCCCTTTGGGTTGACTAATGCACCATCCACTTTTCAGGCCATCCACTTTTCAGGCCCTAATGAATTCTATCTTTAGACCCTATCTGAGGAAATTTGTCCTAGTGTTTTTGATGACATCTTGGTTTACAATTAGTCCATGGATGCTCATTTATCCCATCATAGGATTGTTTTAGAGGTGTTATTGTCAAACTAGTTATTTGCTAAGCAGTCTAAGTGTGTGTTTGGGTGCACTGAGGTGGAGTACTTGGGTCATATCATTTTTGGTTAGGGTGTCAGGGCAGACCCCAAGAAAATTTCAGCTATGGTGCAATAGCCAATACCTGATTCTGTCAAGGCTTTGAGAGGTTTTCTAGGGCTGACTAGATATTATAGGAAATTTATTAAGGGTTATGGGACCATTGCACAACCCTTAACTAATCTCCTTAAGAAGGGTTCTTTCCATTGGAGTGATAAGGCTTTGGAAGCTTTTACAAGGTTAAAGGAGGCTATGACTCAACCTCCTGTGTTGGCTCTTCCTAATTTTTCTAGGCCATTTGTAATTGAGTGTGATGCTTCAGGGAGGGGTTTAGGGGCTATACTAATGTAGGATCAGAGACCTATGGCCTTTCATAGTCAAGCTTTGAAAGCCAAATACCTCCATTTATCCACTTATAAAACTGAACTGATGGCTTTAGCTTCTGCAGTAAAAAAATGGAGATCTTATCTGTTGGGAAGACCTTTTGTGGTTAAAACTGATCACTAGAGCCTTAAGTTTCTGCTTGAACAGAGAATTGCTACCCCATCTCAACAGAAGTAGCTTGCTAAACTTCTAGGCTATGCCTTTGTGGTGGAATATAAAAGGGATAGTGATAATAGGGTAGCTGATGCTTTGTCTCGAAAGTTTGGGACTGATTCTGACTTGCTTACTTCTAGTTCTGATTACAAAGCAAGTTGCTTGATGCTCTTAACAGTCCCTGGCCCTACTTGGTTAGCTGTATTGAAGGATAATTATTCATTAAATGAGTCTGTCCAACAGCTCATTGCTGCTGTCCAAGCTAGTACTTCTCTTAAGGTCTTCACTTTTCAAAATGAGTTATTGTTCTACAAGGGCAGGTTCTACATTGGTCCATCTTGTCCTCTTAAGCTTCAATTTTTGCATCATGTTCATAACAGCCCCTTGGCTGGCCACTCTGGGTTCCTAAAGTCTTATCAGAGGGCCAAGAGTGACTTTTATTGGCATGGAATGAAGTCTGGCCTCAAGAAGTTCATCAGGGATTGTGATACTTGCCAGAGGATCAAGTCTGATACATCTTCCCCTGCTGGACTGCTTCAACCACTGCCTATCCCTACTACACCTTAGACTGATGTGAGCTTAGACTTTATGGAAGGTCTTCCTAAGTCTATGGGGTTTGAGGTTATTTTGGTGGTGGTGGACAGATTAACCAAGTATGTGCATTTTGTTCCTGTTTCCTATCCCAATAATGCAGCCAAGATTGCCTCTCTTTACATTCTTCATATTTTTAAACTACATGATGTCGGGGGTGAAAAAGTTTCCTTTTTGACAAATGAGATTTATGTTGGGTTGGGGGGTCTAAACCAAAACTCGATGATGGGTTTGATGTGCAGCCCAAAGGCTATCGGTGAAGGTCCAAGGAATTCACTGTATTTTATGCCTTGGACCTAGATTGAGATTGAGAGAATGGCACATAAACAATCCCTACAGCAGACACATTAGCATGGTTAAAAAACATACTGTAAGAAATAGCCTAGCAGTAAAATGTTTTTGCAGAAAATAGCCCAGCGGTAATGTGTTTCTGCATAAAGTAGCCCAGCGGTAAAATAAGATAAAACAGGATAAACTTCCAGCTGTTAGCTATTTCACAGACTAAGGGAAATATCTACATTTTCAAACTCATCATCCGTTAGCTCTAGAGAAGAGTCTTCTAATACAACAATATGAGGGAAAAATTCTATAGTAACAGTTACATCATAACAATTAATAGTAAAAGAATAAGTAAATATCGCAGGTTCCATTATAACAAATAATGAGGAAAACTTAGTGTGAGATGAAGGGAGAGAGAGAGAGATCCCAGCTAGCGCAGCAAGATCATTATGGTGCCAAGACATGCTCGTGAATATTTAGTGAGTAATGAGTAGAGAGAGTCATTTGTGAGTAGTATAAGTAATGAGTGAGAGTGTATAGTAAGGCTGTTGGAGCTTTCTGCTGGGGGTAGATAAGTGTTTATAAATAGAGCTATAAGAAGTGTTTTTGAGCTAGGAGCTGGGGACTTAGTTTTTAGGCTTGAAACTAAGAACTTAGTGCTTTTTTCAGAGCTTAAAGAAGGTTTAAACATAGAGGTTAAGAAAAAATCTTTCCTGGTGTATGTCTTAGTGTATCTTGGTCCCCTAGTTAAGCATTAATGCAGAATTCCATTTAAATCTGGGTTTTTAAGGGATGATTAGCAAATAATCTTTGCTAAATCTTTCCTAATCCTCAGAAAATCCTTAGAGAATCGTTCTTGGGATTTTAGCTAATGGTGGGAAGCTCAACTTTTAGAAGGTTCTTGCTGTTTTGGGTAATAACAGCTGGGATTTTGACTTAGCATGAATGTTGATTGGCCTTGGTTGATGGGATTAGAGCATGCTTTAGGCTAATGATCTTGGTTATGCTGTAGCTAGAATTAGAGCTCCCTAGGGCAGATTTGATCACCCCAAGCTAGGTGTCAACCTTGAAGCTCTTGTTGGGAACTCTACTAGGATCCCCTTGGTGCCCTCTAAACCACATTTCCCTAAGTTTCCCCATTTGGGTTCATGTGCTTGGTCCATGAACTAGAGAATACACGTTTTTAGTATGAAAATGAATTGATTTCAAGTTTTTTCAGGAGCTTTGATGGCCTGGTCATGGCTGCTCTTGGTTCTTGACTGAATGAGTTAGAGAAGAAAGAAGTGACAGCTGGCTAAAGCTTTCCAGCTTTCTGTCACATCATTTTCAGCTTTATATCACATGAGAAATAATAAAATTTCAGCTTGTGGAGGAAGGGTTTAACCCTTGATGGACACGTGTCCTCTTCTGATTTGATTGGACAAGTTGGGACTTGATGGGAATGGGCTTCAGCTGTTTAGTTGTGCTGGATTTTGGCTGGTCACCTCACGTGACCTCTAGTTGCTGGAATTTGTGTGTGAGCTGGGCTGGTCCAGCTGGGCTTTGTAGTTAAGCGTCCTTGGGCTTGGTTGTCCCTACAAAATGAATAGTTTTGCCATGGGTGATATTCATGGGCTTTTATAAATCTTGTAAGAGAGGTATTTCTTGAGGGATGAATAATTATATTTCCCATGAGTGAGGGATTTAGTATATGTAAAACAAGTGTCAAAATAATATTTGAATTTTATAAATATGTGCCAAAATAGCATTTGGGCTTTATGAAATAGTTGCCAAAATAATATTTGGGCTTTGTAAAATAGGTGCCAAAATAGCATTTGCGTTTTATGAAATAGTTGTCAAAATAATATTTGGATTTTGTAAAATAGGTGCCAAATTAACATTTGAACTTTGTAAAATAGTGTTAAATTAGTATTTGGGCTTTGTAAAATAGGTGTCAAATTAGTATTTGGGCTTTGTAAAATAGGTGTCAAATTAGTATTTGGGCTTTGTAAAATAGTGCCAAATTAGTATTTGGGCTTTGTAGGATTTTGTAAAAATATTGTCGTGTAGCAACGAACTTAGTAGAAGTGCTGTATTGTAACGGGCTTTGTAAGAGTACCGTGTAGCAACGGGCTTTAGGGTGCCGTGTAGTACTGTGACTTAAATAATGCTCCCAAATGCAGGATTGTAGCGAAGTAATAACTCGGTAAGTCCGAGGTCGAATCCACAGGGAAAAGGGAATTGATTAGCAAACCACAAGACAATAAAACTAAAATAATAAAGTTTAATTGAAGAGATTTTTGATAGTTTAGTAAAGGTAATTTAAATTGAGAGGAAATAACAATATATTAAGGTGCTAAGGTTTAGGGATCCACACACAACACATCTATTGGTAGTCTTAACAATATTTATTTTATAACTCAACTAAAATTCATACGAAGGATGATTTTAGTCGGATGATTTAACAAATAAAAACTCGAGAATTAATTGTTTAAGGTAGTTTCATGCAATTGATTGATTTTTGGCAAAACAAAACTAGTGAATTAGTTTGCAGGGAATACTAAGCATTTAACGTGCCCGGAGCCTACGATAAATCAAAGAATTATACAGAACTAAACACTTTTCTAGATGAGTAAAACAATCAAAAACATAAAAACATAAGCATTAAAACCAATAAATAATTGTTAAGAACATATTAATAAACGATTGGGTTTCACCCCTTGCCTTAGCAAGGCTTCTAGCAAGTCATAACACAAATAAAACTCTAAAAACTGTAAAGAAACTTTAAGAAAACCTAAATTATGTTCTACAGAAGCTCTCCTGGATTTTGCCCTAAAGAACCTATAAATAGGTCAAAGAATCCTATTACAAGTTGAATTCCCATTTGGAGGAAATCCCAGGATTTTAGGCTTCACTTAACTGACGTTTTTGGCTCATTTAACTTCAGAATTCGGACTTCTCGTAAACTTCAAAGTTGTAGCCCTTTAAGTTATCTTTCCAGCCCTACTTGAATCATCTCGATTGGACATCGGAGCCGAAAGTTATGCTCCAAATACTAACTGGTGCACAGGCTGGAATCCTAATCCGAATTGGACTTTAATTTAATTGGGTTGGCCTTCTTTGACTTCATCATGACTCTTGTAAAATTAAAGTCCATTAGCTTTTTTTCCTTTGCACAAATCCACTTATTTAATTTCATTATCCTACAAAAGACAAATTCATGCATTAAAATTCAATTAAGCACAAAATTGATTATTCAGCATTATTCCAAAATCAATTATAAAATGAATGAATTAACTCAAAATAAGTATGATAATGCTTTCTAAAAATGATATAAATGTCCAAAATTAAGCTATTATCATGTAGTAACGTGTTTTGTAAGAGTGCCGCGTAGCAACGGGCTTTGTAAGAGTGCCGTGTAGCAACGGGCCTTATAAAGGGTTTTGTTGGGCTTTTTGGATTTTCCCACAAGGTAAGTGCTTTTGGGCTTTTTATAGAGATGGTATAATTTTGTGGCTTAATATGGTAGCAATATGGTGAGTATTTTTGTGAAAACCTAAGTTGGATAATATGTGGGCTATAATGGGTAATATTTGTGAGAGGGCACAAGGCAATTTATGGGCTTGTGTATGGAGTATTTGTGAAGGCCCAATAACATGGAGAATATTTGGGTAATATATATATGGAGAATATTTATGTGGGTTTAAAATAATGTGTGGGCTCATGTGGGTATTTTGTGAGTGGGCTAATGAAATTAAGGCCCTAAAATTTGTACCTCAACACATGGCATGCCCTCTTCTATTGTGAGTGACAAGGATGCCACCTTCACTTCCCTGTTTTGGTTTGAGTTGTTTAGATTGCAAGGCACTGTTTTGGCTATGTCCACTACCTATCATCCTCAAACAGATGGGCAGATTGAGATTGTGAATAAGAGTTTGGAGTAATATTTAAGGGCTTTCACTAGTGATAGACCTCATTAGTGGGCTTCTTGGCTACTATTAGTTGAATTTTAGTTCAATTCCTCCTTTCATACTAGTTTGAAGTTAACTCCTTTTGAAGCTTTGTATGGTTTCCATCCCCTTAAGCTCCAAGGTTATGTGCCTGGTACAACTAGGGTGGATGCTTTGGATTCATTGTTTAGTCAAAGGCAAGCTGTTCTGGACACCTTAAAGGTTCATTTGGTTGCTGCTCAAGCTAGAATGAAGACCCAAACTGATAGGCATAGGCAGGATAGGTCTTTTGCAGTGGGGGATTGGGTTTTTTTGAGATTGCAGCCCTATAGGCAGCAGTCATTGGCTTCCAAGGGTAGGTGGAAGTTATCTCCAAGATATTTTGGGTCATTTCAGGTATTGTAAAAGATTGGTAGTGTGTCTTACAAGTTGGATTTGCCACCTGAGTCAAAAATCCACCCTATATTCCATGTGTCATGTCTGAAGTTGAAGTTGGGCCAGCATGTCACACCCCTACCTACTTTGCCTCCTATTGATGATTCTGGTCAAGTGTTTATTGAACTTGTTGCTGTTGTGTAGAAAAGGACTAAGTCTTTGAGGTCTAGGGTCATCACTGAAGTACTAGTGCAGTGGTTAGGTGCCTCACCTGATGATGCAGAATCTCTACATCAGCTACAGCTCTCTTTTCCTCACCTTGTGAGCAAGGTGCTTTGAATGGGAGGGGTAATGTTAGGAATCTATATTTCAATTGCAGTGTAATGGCACATGTGAGCTTTATTGATTGTAATAGATAGGTTGTTATTAGTTATTTACCATGGGGTTAAAGATTACCACACTAGTTAATAGAGTGGTGGGTGGTTAAGAGTGTGAGTTAGTTGTATCAGTGTACTGGGAGTTAGTTAGGATTACACGGGTATAAGGAAGGAACCACTGTAATAGATTCATTCATTGACTGATGAATAATACATTGCTCTCTCTCTCTCTCTCTCTCTCATCTTCCTTGGAGGTCAGGTCCCCTTGAAGTGACCAACACACTTCTATCCCCAATTCACTAACAGAACCTTAACACGTAAGCACGGATTACATGCTAGTTTCTATAATATGTGGCAGTATAGATTTTGCCATTTTAAAATGTACTTATTGAAGCAAAACTCTTAATTGAAAACATGCACTGTGTGAAAGAAACACGGCTCATTTCTATAAAATGCGGCAGTATAGACTTTGCCATTTTGGAATGTGGACTTGTTGAGGTGAAGCTCTTAATTAAAAATGTGAATTTAACTTACGTTTTCAGTTATAAAAACACATTGTGTGAAAGAAGCACCGTTTATTTTTATAACATGCGCCCTGCGTTTGGAATGTGGACTTATTGTGCATATAGAAAAGGGAGTGATAATTAAAGGGGCATGGAGGAACATGGAGATAGGTTGTTTGAGCATGTTCATGTGAGCAAACGGCGCCGAGGATGGAGTATTTGGAGGACTAAACTTAACTCCGACCTAGTTGGCAGTTGGTAATCCAAACCCACTCTCGTTTAAACAAATAAGTCAATGGGGGAAAAAAATGAAAAAAATTCGGCAGCCGGGTTGGTCAAATAGTTATGTTTCTTCCGTTATAATGGCAACTGTAGAGCATGTTTTTCTTCCATATATTACTAAGGTGTAACGGTGCTAATAATAGTTCTATTTGTTGAGTAACTTTGGTCAAAGATTTGTTAATTACTTTGATAACACTCCAAAAGCAAGTAAAATAATGTCAAGACGCTCACGAAACTGCTTGAATAGCACCTAAACTGACCAAAACCACCTGTAAAATGGAGTAATCGCACACATGGTAAGTGGAGGTGAAAAAAACCACACCACACTGCACAGTGTGGTGCAGTTTGCAGTTCAATGTTAAGAAAACCACATTGCATATATGTGTGTGTGTTATTTTATATTAAATATATATTATATAAACAATGTGTTTCAGACAGATTAAAATATTTATTATATATGAAAACTGACTAAACTGCATCGCATGGTGACCGATATATTAAAGTATGGTGTTAAATACGGCCCAAAACCGCATTGAACTACACCATGAACGCCTCTAGTCAAGAATCTTGTAGCTTAACTGATTAGCACCTCCTAGTGTATTTAACAGAAACATTGAGGGTTCAAATAATCCCTCCCAATTATAGGTGCTCATGAAACTGCTTGGACCGCACCTAAACCAATCAAAACCACCCACAAAATGGAGTAATTGCACACACTATAAGTGGAGGTGAAAAAAGAAAGAGAGAGATCGTGTGTGGTGGGAGTGGGTAGGTGAAATAATAAAAGAGTTAGGTTAACAGGTGCTCTTAGGGCAATTGTTAATTAATCATATTATGAAAATTTTAACACAAATTTTATGGGAAATATAAAAAAAATTGTCAATAACATTAATTGCTTTATCATTTTTCCCTTAAAAACATTTTTAAAAATAGTTTATAAACCAATGCCCTTAGGGTATTCGTTAATATTTCCCATAATAAAATACTAATAATAAAAAATGATTATTTCAAAAAAAAAAAACATAATGTATAATAGATGATTTGATATGGGTGTTTTTGCAAATTGCTTGTGTAAAAAAAAAAAAAAAAAAGGTTCTTAGTGTAAAATAGATAAAAAAAAAATTTAGACATACTAATGTGAATGCTCTTAGAGCATTAGTTTAGTAGTTATTTTTAAAAATATTTTATTGAAAAAATGATGAAATAATAAATATTGTTGATAGCTTTTTATATTTCATATAAACATAAAAGTACTGTCAAAATTTTTCTATATAATTTATTAACAATTGTCCTATAATATGACCCTTTACAATTGCATATTATACATGGAGAATTAGAATCTCCTTGTGGAAAGTCATTATAAAAGATTGGAAACATGGTGCGCTGGCTGCTGGTTCTTGGGCTTGATGACATTTGCGCTGTCTTATAGTATCTGTCTTGGTAGTTAATTTAGACCTTCAACTTTAACTACTTCGACCTGAATCTAACTCATTGTTATTGACAAAAAAAAAATCCAGCAAAACTCAACTTTAAGAAACCATTGTTTATTGTTTTCAAACATTAGGGGGTGTTTGGTACATCATTTCAAACAACAATTTTTAATTTTTAAACAATATTACATGTATTTTTATATATTTTTTTACTCACACATATTTTCACATATATTTTCAAATAACTAAACACATATTCTTAAGTGTACGTATCCAACACTTCTTAATTTTAATTTGAAACGGTCAACTGACCAAAACAAGAAAAATTTATTATTGTGTGAAGGGTATTTTATCCCTTTCTACCTCGGAAAAATGATAAGCTTTGGCTGTGTTGTTGGATTATTGGCATGTGATTTACAGCTTTGCAAATGAACCACATATTACATATTACATTTTTTATTTTTTATTTTTAATTACACAGTACAATTTTTGTTGACAGTTCTTGGAATGTGGACTGGAGTAGGTTGATATGGATTATCTAAAATAAATCCATGTCCATTAATCAGACATAGCCTACAAGTATGTATTGACTTTCTTATCACCCCTAATCCAAATTAACATTAAAAATGAACAGAAAATAGAGGTGGCCTGTACAATATGCTTAAAATAAAAAAATAAAAAAAGTTCTTGGGGAATTTAAGTCAAGGTGGTCCAAGGAGCCTTCTTTCTGTTTTAAGTTTTGTGGTTTTGTTTTACCATCTTTATTCAATTATTTTAATTTTAAAGACTGACAGTTCCTATTATTTTTTATTTTTGGATAATTCGGTAATTAGGAGGTAAGGGATTTGAATTTTTTATTATTATATATATATTAAAAATACCAAAAAGTGTGAGCACTGTTGATGGCCATTTCGAAAGCCCAAGTGGAAGGGAGATGCCCAGCAACACGGACAGAAAAGAGTTGGCAACGGATAGAAAACCATTAAGCCCAAGCAGCAAGAATAATGGATCACAGGCCCATGAGATGAACAAATGGGCTTTGAGGAGGTAAATTGGCTTAAAGAATCCCGAAAAGAGAGAAAAAGCAAACTATGGGCAGTATATGATGTGGAAAAGTGAGAACGGGCCACGACAGGCTCAAAGTAATGAAAGCAAAGAAAGTAAGGGGTTGATGACAAGTCCATGAACCCCAAAGATGAGGAATAATGTAATTGGGCCAGGGAAGCCCAAAGAATTCAGTAAAAGCCCATGAGAATACAAAGTTAAGAAAAGAGCCGAGGAAGCCCAAGGAAAGCAAACGGGCCCAAGACCCCAAGGGAAAACAACAAATGGGACACAAGAGCCCGCTAGTGATATAATAAAAGAACCAATGGCCGTGCTGGGCCATTAGGAGAAGAATGAATGGCAGGTCCAAAGAGGCCCAACCAGATTGAGGCAAAACAACTTTGCAACAGGAATGATAGAGTGGTATGACAGAAGATGGTAGTAGGAAAAAGGGGGGTTGAAGAAAAGCAAAGCCCACCGTCAAGCAAGGCCCAGCCCCGAATAGGGTAAGCCATAAAGGAAAGGGAAACTAGAAAATAGTAAAAAATGAACGGCAGACTGTGCAAGCCAACCATGACAGACGCATGAGCAACAGGTAGATTTTGGACATACATGGAAGAGAGGTATGCGCAAGGCCCAGACCTCACCAACCTGTACCCAGTAAATACAGGACAGGGTGAGGTCAAAGATTTGTTAATTACTTTGATAACACTCCAAAAGCAAGTAAAATAATGTCAAGATGCTCACGAAACTGCTTGAATAGCACCTAAACTAATCAAAACCACCTGTAAAATGGAGTAATTGCACACATGGTAAGTGGAGGCGAAAAAAACCACACCGAACTACACCGTGAACACCTCTAGTCAAGAATCTTGTAACTTAACTGATTAGCACCTCCTAGTGTATTTAACGAAAACATTAAGGGTTCAAATAATCCCTCCCAATTATAGGTGCTCATGAAACTGCTTGGACCACACCTAAACCAATCAAAACCACCCGTAAAATGGAGTAACTGCACACACTATAAGTCGAGGTGAAAAAAGAAAGAGAGAGAGAGACCGTGTGTGGTGGGAGTGGGTAGGTGAAATAATAAAAGGATCATGTTAACGGGTGCTCTTAGGACAATTGTTAATAAACCATTTTAGGAAAATTTTAACACAAATTTTATGGGAAATATAAAAAAATTGTCAACAACATTAATTGCTTTATCATTTTTCCCATAAAAACATCTCTAAAAATAGTTCATAAACGAATGCCCTTAGAGCATTTGTTAACATTTCCCATAATAAAATACTAATAATAAAAAAATGATTATTTATAAAAAAAAAAAATAGTGTAATAGATGATTTGATGTGGATGTTTTTGCAAATTACTTGTGTAAAATAAAAAATAAAAAAGGTTTTTAGTGTAAAATAGATAGAAAATTTAGACATACTAATGTGGATGCTTTTAAGGCATTAGTTTAGTAGCTATTTTTAGAAATATTTTATTAAAAAAATGATAAAATAATAAATATTATTGACAACCTTTTATATTTCACATGAAAATGGTATCAAAATTTTTATATATGATTTATTAACAATGGTTCTATAATACGCCCCTTTACAATTGCGTATTATACCATAAACTTCCTTGTTTTACATAGAGAATTAGAATCTCCTTGTGGAAAGTCATTATAAATGATTGGAAACAGGGTGCGCTAGCCGCTGGCTCTTGGGCTTGATGACATTTGTGCTGTCGTAGAGTGTCTGTCTTGGTAGTTAATTTAGACCTTCAACTTTAACTACTTCGACCTGAATCTACCTCATTGTTATTGACAAAAATCCAGCAAAACTCAACTTTAAGGAACCATTGTTTAATGTTTTCAAACATTAATTTTAATTTGAAATAGTCAACTGACCAAAACAAGAAAAATTTATTTTTGGGTGAAGGGTATATTTTGTCCCTTTCTACCTCGGAAAAATGATAAGCTTTGACTGTGTTGTTGGATTTTTTTTTTTTTTTTTCCTGGGTAAATGAGGGGATAGAACACCAAGTTAAAAGTATACAATGACACCGGGTGTCACTAAGGTACAAGGTCCAGTGGCGTATTGTTGGATTATTGGCATGTGATTTACAGCTTTGCAAATGAACCACATTTACATTTTTTATTTTTTTATTTTAATTACACAGTACAATTTTTGTTGACAGTTCTTGGAATGTGGACTGGAGTAGGTTGATATGGATTATCTAAAATTAATCCGTGTCCATTAATCAGACATAGCCTACAAGTATATATTGACTTTCTTATCACCCCTAATCCAAATTAACATTAAAAATGAACAGAAAATAGAGGTGGCCTGTACTATATGCTTAAAATAAAAAATAAAAAATTCTTGGGAAATTTAAGTCAGGGTGGTCCAAGGAGCCTTCTTTCTGTTTTAAGTTTTGTGGTTTTGTTTTACCTTCTTTATTCAATTATTTTAATTTTAAAGACTGACAGTTCTTTTTATTTTTTATTTTTGGGTAATTCGACAATTAGAAGGTAAGGGATTTGAATTTTTTTTATTATATATATTAAAAATACCAAAAAGTGTGAGCACTAGCTGAATTACAAAGTTCTTAGCCACTCTTACTTATAATTGTTAGTTCATGAACTTGTCATTGGATCAAATAAATGATAATAATAATTTCATATAAGAGGTGGGGTTTCAAACCTTTTGGTTATTGTTAATTTAAATTTGCAAAGAGTAGATTTATATTATGAGTTTACTCATATTGTTGGTAAATATTGATAAATAGATTACTATGATGTGACTCTCTCTTGTTGATGATGGAGCATTGAGAAGTTTTGGCCTCCATCTTTGAACATTCTATTGGTGTCTCAACCTCTACAACCAATTATCATAAAGAGTCAATGGGATGCCCTTTACGAGGCTCTTGTTTTCATCTTCCTCACACTCTTCTTTCTTTCTTTCTTTCTCAGAGGGAGAAACCCATCTGAGAGTGGAGGGTATAGTGTTTTGATTAGGTCAATTGATTGGGCTAGGGGATTTTTGAATGGCATGGGGTTCTAAACATTTTAGGACACCTAAAATACAAAATAAAATCATGGAAATAAGTTTCAGTGGAAATTTGACAAAATTCATCATTAACTTTGAATGACATATAATCATATAAAAAACCATATTGGACAACAAGGATCCAAGCAAGTGGAATAGAGTCAATAGATTGAAACATATTGAAAATTTTAGCAAGGATGAAATAAGAGCTAAACATTGTAATTTGCTTAGGATGAAATAAGAGCTAAACATTGTAATTTGCTTACTAACACAAAATATTACTAGAATGGAACAAAATTAATAACAGTACGTGTGAGTTTGGCATGATTAATTTTACCAATTTATTTTAGGGTCTATTTGGATATCGTTTATTTTGCTGAAAACACTATAGCAAAATAATTTTTAAATTTGAAAACATTGTGTATAACACTTGCTGCGTTTTCCCTGGGCTGCTGGTTCGTGAACAGTGCGTGGGACCTAGGCTCCAAAGCGCCAAACGTAACATTTACTCTACAAATGTCCAATCCAAACGCACACTTACTATTCAGGTTATTTTTGTTACTATTTATGGGTCCTATTGTACTATTTCAGTTAACTTTTATCTTTATATACAATACTTTCAACAAAAGTTTTCAATTTCAGCAAACTAAGTGAATTCCAAACAAACCATACGTATTAATGTTTAGTTTTAGTAAGTAGTAACCATAATTATACAATATTGAGCTTTCGTTTGATTTTTATTTGTATTTTTTTTTTTAAAGTCTGGGTCAAGCTAAAATGCATAAATAAATAAAAAGATTAAATTTTATTTTAGTAAAAAATTAGAAACTACAGTAACCGTTAATGTCGCCAGATGGTTTGCATTTGCAATATATGTCAATCAGCTGTGCAGTTATTCTCACGCTACGCGGACCTGACGCTTATTTGTACATTTTCGTAGTATTATTCTGTCACTGTAAAAAGAAGCTTCTGTCGCTGTAATAAAGCCACTTTATATTTCGCTACCATTTTAATCACAATGATTTAGCTACATACGACTACGACAGCCTACCTGCTACCGGAGGCATTTAAGGGTTAAAAAGTAACAATAATTAGTTACACGCAATATTTTTACAGGGCAAAACTAGAATTTAGAGTGTCCAGAAATTATAACACGTATTCACTTTTAATCACGTCACGTGTAATAGTCGTTTTTCAATATGTCCAATGTAAGTCAAGTCTATTGTTTATAATCCTTACCGTCCTACACCAGTTGCCCAACAACTCACTTTTTTTCTTATATATGTATTTTCCTGGAAGGTAAGTTAGCATGTTGCACAACTTGCACTTGTGTTTCATAAACTAAATAAAGCCATAGTGCTTCTACAGGATAATAGTGCTTGCTACTCGATCGTAGTCCTATCAAAGTCAAATAACATGACTCCCTCTCTCTCTCTCTCTCTTATCTCTACTTTCTCTCTCTCATCAATGAATGCTGAGTAGGACCCACTCTCCTCAAAAAGTCCTTCCCATAACTCATAACAAAACGCACACCTACACTCTACATCACTCTCCTCTTTCCAAAACAAAAAAATCTTCCACTCTTTTTTTTTTCTCTCTCTCTCTCTCTCTCTCTCTACAATCTACCCATGGAAAACTACTCCTTCACTTCATACCCTGACTCCGGCGAATCCTCGCCGCGCTCACGCGAAATCGATTTCGAGAATCCGCCGCCATGGGACGATCAGCCTCACCAGAACTACAAAGCGAAGTTCATGTGTAGCTATGGCGGAAAGATCCACCCTCGTCCTCACGACAATCAGCTGTCTTACATCGGCGGCGAGACTAAGATTCTCGCCGTCGATCGTACCATCAAGTTCAACTCCTTCATTTCTAAGCTCTCCTCTCTCTGCGCCGGCGGCGCCGATTCTGAAGTCTCGTTCAAGTACCAGCTCCCCGGCGAAGACCTCGATGCTTTGATTTCTGTCACCAACGACGATGACCTAGAGCACATGATGCACGAGTACGACCGTCTCTACCGTGCTTCTGCTAAGCCCGCGCGAATGAGGCTTTTTCTGTTTCAGGGTCCGTGTCAGTCGGGTTCCGGACCCGAAACTCCGAAATCGGACCGTGAACGCTTCGTGGATGCTTTGAATTCGGGTCCGACTGAGCCTCCGAAGGCTCCGACGCCGAACAACGTCGATTTTCTGTTCGGTTTGGACAAAGGAGTCCCTCCGCCGCCACAAGTGGCTGTGAAGTTCCAAGAGTCTGTTCCGGAACCCGTGATCCCGCCGGTTCCTGAATTCCCCACCCGTGTCGTCGGGTCGGATCCGGTTATGAACCCGGTTGAGATCCAGAGGCAATTGCAGGAATTCCAGAGGTTACAAATCAGTGAACACGAAGCGGCTATGTACAGAAGAAAAAGCGACGAAAACCTCGTCGGACCTTACGCCGGAGATTACTACGTCCACAAGGTACCGGAAAAAGCTCCTCCGGTAACCGGACCTCCAAACGCCGGGTTTTGGCCAGAAAAACAATTCTCCGGTGGCGGTTTCCAAACGAGTGCACCGGAACAACAGATGTACATGATTCCAACTCCTGGTACAGTCTACCATGCTGCACCAATGGTCCGACCGGCAACCGGACCAACCACTCAAGGGTACTACCACAACATGCAGCGTGTTCCCAACGACGTTTACCGGGAGCAGCCGGTTTATAATATGGTCCCACAACAACAACACGCCCAGCCGCCGCCGCCGCCTCCGCAGCAGCAGCAGCAGCAGCTGCCTCAGATGTCAGCTCCACCACAACCCGTTTTGCCGCCACAGCCGCCGAAAATGGTGGCTTACACGGAGGGGTTCGGAGTCATGCGACCGGGTGGCGGTGGTGGAATGGGGGCCGTGGAAGCGGGTGGAGGCTACGCGCCGATGGTGACGGCAGCATACGACGGTGCGGTGGGGAGGCAAGTTTATTATACGCCGTATCAGGGTGTCGGCACGGCGGTTAGTGGTGATATGAGGGCAGCTGGGGCGTTGGGTCAAGAGGGTAATAAGGTAGTTAACAAGGTTTCACAAGCTTCTGTGTGATCATGATAATATAGTTTACAATTAAAAATTGGAGTATATATAATTACTATAATTTCAATATTTAAGTTAATTCTGTGTTTATTTGTTTTGGTATTTAATATATGATGACGATGATTTGTATACACTAATGGAGATGGGAATGAGTTTGTCTTTGTGATTAGTGTATTATTATTGGCCTCTTTCTTTCTCTTTGAATGATAATTAGTCGTTATTTGTTGGGATAATAATGAAGAAACTAACATTTGTTGAAAAGTAGAAAGAACTAGCATTAAGTTGCATTTTTACAACTTAATATTAATTTCGGAATAAAAAATTGTTACAAAAAACTATTTTATGCTAAAAATTGATGGGTGTTTTGATCGAAGAACATAATCATTAGAAACTGATGTCATAAATTAAAATTCTATTATTTAAACTTTAAAGTATAATGATTTTCTTGTGTGTGTATATTCTATAAGTTTTGGTGTCCATTTTTCTGGTTTACTAATAGGTTTTTGAATTGCAAACCATGTGGACCTAAGAGTTTGTATGGTGGGTGTGGCCATGATTTTGGAATTGTATATATATCTACTAGTAATTATTTATAAATATCTATAAGAGACATTTTTGCCATTATTCTTCTAAAAAAACAAAGAAGAAGAAGACAGTTGTGTTTTGGTACGATGAAGAATAAAAAAAAAATAATTACAAAAATTATTCTATATTAAAAATTATTTTGATCTGATGATGAAGAATATAATTATTAGAAACTAAAAACTTTATTATTAAAGTATTAAAACTCTATTCTTTAAGTATAATGATTTTATTTATCAAAAAAAAAAAAAGTACAATGATTTTATTGTGTATGTATATTCTATAATTTTGGTGCCCATTTTTCTAGTTTACTAATAGGTTTTTGAATTGCAAACCATGTGGACCTAAGAGTGTGTATGGTGGGTGCGGCCATGATTTTGGAATGTATATATATCTGCTAGTAAGTATTTATAAATATGGATAAGACTTAAGAGACATTTCTGTCATTATTCTTCTAAAAAACAAAAGAAAAAGAAGAAGAAGAAGAAGAAGACATTTGTGTCATTATACAATATATTCATTACAACCTACCCGGCTTGATCTGGTCCGGTTCTTACTTCTTCTTCCATTATATTCTGTACTGAATCCGCCGTTCCACAGAATTTCGCATTAGATTATATCTTTGGACTTGACTGCTAGAACCTTTTTAAAGTTTTAAAGCACTTAAATCCCGAGTGGAATGCCTACTAATACTTGTGGAAAAAAAAAAAACAAAAAAGTTTGCTATTATTAACAACAATGGGGAATATATCGAGATCTCACTGTTGCTGTTTATTATTTTGTTTGAATTCCATATTCATATTCTTCATCTTCCTTTTCAAATGAATGAATGTCCGTTAGAATTTTGTTAAGAATCTTTAACTTAATTGATATTTTAACGTGTTTTCAACGAAGGTATCTATTCAACTATTAAAATATTAAAAAAATCAATATTATTAACAAAAAAATGGAGTTTGTCACCCTTTCTAGAAAGACCAAATAAGCTGTAAAGTCTATTAATAAAGCATAACAATGAAAAAGCTTTAAATTTATCCGTTCCAATTATTTTTTTCATCACTTACCTATCCCTTCTTAACAAAAATGGTGTTCCGAAACTTTTTTTTTTTTTTTTGGGGGGGTTGTTTTCAGCTTGGAACGTGGTCATATAAATAAATGCTTGTGTCAATAATAGTTGTAGAGCTTGAAATGTACGATGTCAAGCAATAAGTATTACGTTGCATGTTACATGTCCTCTAGTGTTCCTCTCAAGTATTTCGAGGAGATTGACTGGAATCTTATCAGATGACTTTATGCAGTGTACGATGAAATTAAGACTCATCATTAGTATTTTCCTAATTTTATTTGTATTTTTTAAAAAAACGTGTGAATAAAAAAATTGTATGAAAACACGGTAATGCTGTTTTAAAACTGGAAATTGTAGATCAAAATCTCATACTAAACGACCTCTAAAAATTTCAATTATCTCACAATTTTGTGATGAAATAAAATGTTTACAAACCAGTGTTATAATGAATATAATTAATGGATTTTAACAAACTATTTTTTTTTTTAGAAACAAGATTTCAACGATTTTTTTTAGAGAGTTTTAACTTATAGTATCCGCTCTTGATAATATCTCTTTATCATCAGATTAAGACACCAATCAATTTTTGAGTTTTAGTTGCCTTAACTAGTTAAATCTCTAATAGTTGAGTAAGAAATTTATGATTCAATGACTTAACAAATAAAAGTTTGTGTTTTTATTTATTTATATTTTTTTATGATTGTTGTTACATTTATTTATAAATTCTAGGTAAAAATACAAAACTTACCCTTTATGTTTCACCAAAATTCATTTAAGTCCTTTAACTTTGCTTCGTTCATTTTAGTCTTTTAACTTTCAAGTTTATTCAATTAAGGCTTTTTCATCAACTTTTATTATATGTTGGGATTAATTTTTCAAATTTTTAAATTTTTCTTCAATTTTTTTTAAATTAAAAAAAAATTGAATTAATGATTGAAGAATATTTTTCAAATAATTTTAACAAATATTGACAGAAAGTCCTTAATTGAATAAATCTGAAACTTAGAGGACTAAAATGAACAAATACATAGTTAGATGACTGAAATGAATTCTTAATAAACTTAAAGGGTGAGTTTTGCATTTTAACCAAAATTCTATATAATAAAATTTGTAATATTCATAATATATTCTACACGTGACGTTTTGACTAAAGTGGCTTTATACAAACAAAAGAAAAGTATACTAAAAGCTGGGGTCTTATTATCATATTTATTGTTTTCTGAAAAAAAGAAAAGAAAAAAAAGACTATCATATTTATTTTTCTGTTTATTGGAAAAGAGTTTCCAACACTATTAGTATCTAAAAAAAAAAAGTATTATCAATCCTATCTGTTTAAGACCCAACTCAAATCGAATCGAGGATAAATTAGTTGAAAAGAAGTGTGAATAAAATTGTAAGATTTACTAGAAATCTAGGGTATCAATTAACAATTTTGTAAAACCTTTGGAGTAACAATTTGCAGGATTGGACAGAACTTGGGGGAAAAAAAAACACCCATTCATTAAAACTTACGAAATTAGTACAAAGTCACATGGTGGTCAAAAGATTCTTCATTTCTTGTTTAGTTAATTTGTCAAAAATTGACAGTATTTAATTATTTACACCAAAAGAAGATCAGATTCAGAAGAAGAAGATAATATGTCTGCTGTCAATTCAAAATCTTACAATGCAATTTGCAACGAAAAGCAAATATAAAAACAAAAAAGGTAACAATCACAGTTTGATATTGTATCATTTCGATTAATATTTCTTCGTCCACTTTCTTTTGTGGTTGACAAGTGTGAAGGGTTTAGTTAGCTCTATTTTTATCAATATCTAAATGAGAGTCTAAGTTGAAAAAAAATGAAAGAGACAATCATAACAGCTGGAATTTTCACAGACAGGTGTGCAATTTTTCTCAGGAATCAAGCACCAATAATAACCTCACGATCGAGACCTTTTTCTTTCTTTTGATTCAAGTATAAGAGATTAATTAAGAGTGATGGATGGTGGGTCTCTTTTTTACTCTTATTTTGCTTTGCCTCTTCATGATCATGATCGTGATAGCTCCACGATATATTAGAGATTGTCACGGTTTGTTTTGTTTTGTTTTTTTTTTTTAAACATATATTAAGATGGCGTAGCGCCACCAATTTGTTCTGAAAAGGTTGGGTCTTTTTTTTAGTAAAGTATTTTGGCTGCTAATGCACACTATTAACTTTATGTAATGTTAACTTTTTTCAATGCAAAACGGGAATTTTGTTTGTTTACAATGGGAAGTTGCACACACGCATTGGGAATTTAGGAGCATTTGATTGATAATAAAATTCTACAAAAGAAAAGATCCCACTCTATATTTTTATATATAAAAAAGGAGGACAACTAGAATAAAGGAGCTTCATCTCGTTTGGTCATTTTGGCTTAGGTTTCAATCTCATTCCTTGGGTGCAAAATGACTGTTCAGGTATATTCACTTGATGCTAAGAGCTTTATTGTTAAATTGGTAACTTTTGTCTTATAGTATTTTTAATAAAGATGTTTTAGGATTCAAATCCCTCTCTTATAGTAACTATTATCAAATTAAAATATATATATTTACTTAATCATTAGGTCATTGACACAGAGGAGGAGCCTTGTATCGTATGTGGCTCCAATGGCAATTACATCAACATATATATCTTTCTTTAAGTTCTTGGGTCATTCTTTATCTATAGATTGAACTATATAAATGTTTTGAAGTACTCACTCATATAAGATATGATGGTATTGTAGTTAAGTAGAGTTCAATTATTCAATGACATCAATAAGCTAAGAAGCATGGACGTGGACGTAACATACACATGCCAACACGACAATTCTTTAAAAAAAATTAAGAAACGATACAATTAATTAATTTATATATATATATATATATTTAGCTATATTTTATTATTTATAGGGATAAATTATTTTTATTTTAAGTTTTTAAAATAGTTAAAGACTATCAAAATCTTTAGAATATATCAAAAATGGAAGAGACTTTTTAAAATGAGTTTTTTTTCCCTGTCAAGACTTGTCAGGGTGTCTTCGACATATCTGACACAACATTGAGTTTTTTTATTTTTTATTTTTTTTGGGAGAGAGAAACCACTAAGAATTCAACAATGATATGAATTAGGTTTCAATTTGGTGCATGGTCCCTAAATGAAGCCCACAGTTTAACCCCACTCGGAGACATGGAGTACTTATGGCAGAAGGGCCAATTAATATATATGGTCTTTCACAAAGATTGATAGATGACAAAAATTTTATCATATAGCCTCCCTAAAAAGATGCACCGTGAATGAATTGTCACTTCCTCATGCTATATGTCCAAACTTCACTTTTTAACTTTACTTCCCCACACACACACACACACACACACACACACACACACACACACACACACACACACACACACACAACAAACCCTAATGGGAAACTCATGAAAGATGCATTAATTGGTGTTGTCCACACACACACACACACACACACAAAACAAACCCTAATGGGAAACTCATGAAAGATGCATTAATTGGTGTTGTCCTAAATAAAGTATGATTAATATATAAATTACACCCTTTTGAATTTGGGGTAATTTATTTTTTATTTTTTATTCTTAACGTTTTAAAATTTGGATTTTTAATTATAATGTTAGTGTTTTGAATATAGTCATTTTATTCATATTTGCTATTGAGTTGGTAGTTAAATGTCAATTATGTCAATTATAATGTTCCTTAGTGTTTTGAATATAGTCATTTCATCCATATTTGCTATTGAGTTGGTAGTTAAATGTCAACTATGTCAATTATAATGTTCCTTAGTGTTTTGAATATAGTCATTTCATCCATATTTGCTATTGAGTTGATAGTTAAATGTCAACTATGTCTATAGTCTATACAATATGTGCCACTTGGTACAATTAAAACATACCATGTGATTCTCAAAAAAAAAAAAACATACCATGTATGGAAAAGATTTGCACCAATTGGCTGCCTTCTTAGTACCATGCACCCTAAACCCAATTCTCAGTTAGTACCCTTATTAATCCTAACTCTAAAACTGACCTGACTTTTCTCCCCACAAGAGGTACAATTGATCAAGAGGTTACCTCTAGATAGATTGGTTTGGCCTTATGTTCAGTCTGGTATTTATTTTGCTGTGAAGTTTGGCTATAATTTTCTTTCACATGAAATTTCTATGGTCGATTCGGCCCCAAGGAGCTCACCTCAAAACCATGGAGTATGGAAGAAAATTTGGGGTTTCACAGTTCCGAATTAAGGTAAAAAAAAATTGCTTTGGCGAGCTTGTAAAAATTCCATTCCTACCAAAACTAATTTGGTTCGCAGGAAAGTTTTAATGGATGATGTGTGCGAGCATTGTAAACAACTCCTTGAAGATGCAATTCATGTCTTGTGGTTGTGTCCATGCATTTCGGTGGTGTAGGGGTTCAGACCAAATGTAGATTTTTCGCAGTCTTAAGCACAAGGTTTGTTGATGTGGTGAAGCAGGTTATTGAGGATAAGAAAAATCTCGAAGTCTTTGCCATGTTTGTTTGGACTCTTTGGTATCATAGGAATGAACTAGTGACTAGCAACAAAATCTACCCCATCACTCATGTCATCCCAAATGCTCAGTTGGCTGGGACTGAACTCATTTAAAAGTTAATTTTGACGGAGCGGTGTGTAAAGAAACCGGAGAGGCAAGAATTGGGGTGGTAATCCGAAACTGCTAGAGGCTTCAATGTCCAAGGGATTAGTTCTTCCCCAGTCAGTTGTTGATGTAGAAGCAATTGAGGTTGTGCGAGCGCTTGCTTTTGCTAATGAAATTAGGCTTTCCTCCATTAACCTTGAGGGAGATTCAAAAGTGGTAATCAAAGCTCTGAGAAGTGATGATGAGTCATTCACTTCCTTTGGTCATCTTATTGCTGATGCTAATTCCTTTACAGATGCCTTCAGCGGCGTTAGTTTTTCTCATATTCGAATATAAGGTAAATATGCAATCCACAACCTTAATAAACATGTAAGATATGTTAACGGTTCATCGGCGTAGGTAGAGGATGTTTTTCTATGTACAAAATTTACATTTGTATCTTTAACTTCTTATTTATTTGTTTGTTAAATTACAGATATTTTTATTTAACTTTTTTTTTTTTAAGATAGATAGATAGAGAGAAAAGGATTGGTAGGTTTCCAACTATAAACATGAGTTACTACAAAAGAAAATACTAGTTATTACCACCAAATTATCACTTGAATCCCATTACCGAACTTATCTTCAAAATTAAATAAATTAATAAAAATTTTAGTTAATCCCAATCAGACTCTAAACTCTACTTTCAAGGGCAGGACTAAAATGTCAAAGTCCTATAGCCAAAAAGTAAAAGGGCAGTAAGACGTCAATTCGAGTGTAAAGGATAGGGTTGGAATGCAATTGGGGTATTGTCATTGCGTAGGAATTCGTGATTTATTGTTGTTTTTGACTTAATTCTAACGAATCACAAATCTAATTTTGTAAGAATTGAGATATTTATTTATCATAATAAATATCTCAATTCTTACAAAACACTCCCGCCTTTTATTATAGAAATATTTGAGGGATCCAATTCGAGCATTTGTAGGCATGTTTAGAGGTATATCTTTTCGATCTGTACCTAGAGCATGAAATATGAAAGTTCAAATATGTGTGTAAACACCCTTGAACATTTAAACCCTCAAATTACAACTTAACCAATTTAAGCATTATGTCAAACAACTAGTGTGCGGAAACTTAACATAAGCTATAATATGGAATTGGAAAAACTATCTAAGCCAAAATAAAAACACAACCCACAGCAGTTAATAAAAGGCAAAGATAAAAGGGAAGGAAGATGCAAATACAAAGACAATATGCTATGTGTTATCGAAGAGGAAATCGAAGCCCTCAGCGTAAAACCTCTCCGCCGCCCTCCAAGCGGTAAACAATCCACTAGAAAATATAGTTGGGATACATGGACAGCAATAGACCCTCCAAGCCTAATCTACCCAGTGCACCTAAACCCTTCAAGCTTATTGTTCTAACGAAGTTGCGCCGAACCTTTTGCTTTTCTAGCTTCCCGGATTCCGCTACTAGACCGTAGCATCAACCAATGAAGATTGGTTCCTTCCTAACTGCTTCCCAGAAATCCAAACAGCCCTCTCACAGTAATGAAAATGGTGAGAACAAGGTTGATAAGATACCTCTCAAGGATTTGACAATGGAGAGGAAGAGAGTTGAGGAATTTGAAGAGACTCTAATGTATAGATTGTTGGTGAATCAATCTTGTTTTTCTTTAGGGTTTCTCTCTCAAAATTCTCTTTGGAAGCTCTCTTACATTTGTGGGTAAAAGGGGTATTTATACTGAAGTGGGAGAGGAATGTGAAACGTCAGGATTTACAAAACAGGGGTGGCTCGCGGCTTGACCTCGCGACTTAGTCAAGTCGCGAGATCCAGTCGCGAGATAATCGTATGGCCAGTTGTCCTGTTTTGTCCTGTAGTGCTCCAGCTAGCATGACTGTTCACCTTCCGACATGCTTGGCACATGTGCTGCATTTGGCGACTTGCAGCCGCGAGTCACCCGCGAGGCCAAGCCGCGAGTTTCTGTTTTCTTGCACACTCTTGAGCAAACTTCACTCTATCTCACTCACTACCCTTACAACAAACCCACCTAAATACAGGGTTACTAAATGCTGAAATACAAGCAAATTTGGCACGGAATAAAACCAATTAGATGGTTGAATAAATTCAACCTTACAATCTCCCCCTTTGGCTATTCCATGACAAAACCCTAAAACAGACTCTAGACTTAACATGTGAGTTAGGAACAGTTGAACAAAACTCACTCACACCTAACTCTAGAAGTTGTGAAGCACTTGAATCATAAGAACATGAAACTCCTGAAACACAACAATACACCATGATCATTGTATGCAGAAAAACATGAAATGTATATGAAACAAGCTTAAGGTGATCAAGCAAAGATGGAGTTAAGAAACAAATCATGGCTTAATCAACCAAGTAATCACTACAAGGTAGTGACCACAATGCTCATTCACACTTGGAATGAACACAAGGACATACAAGCTAACAAGCACAAGGCAAGATACTTGTATGCTCAACACTCAACCAATGCATAATACATAAGGTATATGCATCTAAGAACAATCCTACAAGGGCACAAGAGTGACAGTACATAAATCAAAATGCAAGACATTTAGATATAAGTACTGATTTCAACATAGCATAAAAGGCTGCATTAAGCAAGGTACAAACCATAAAGCCTACATAATATGCATAAAAACATTAACCCTAAAAGCTTACAAAAGCACATGGGTACAAATCACAAAATATCCTGAATAACATCAACAAAATATATAAAATATTAAATCAAGAGTATAAGTTATGAGTTAGAAACAAGAATACACCAAAACCACAGTGTATTAAACCCATATAAACATTAAATACCCAAAACATAAGCATATATAAACAAAGTCTCCGATTTTGACAACTCCCCCTCAACACATTACTCCCCCTTAAGAGTTGCTTTTCTACTTCTCATCAACAATGTCATTAACAACAGAAAGAAACATCTCCCCCTTTTTGACTGGAATGGCCAAAGGGTCACTGTCCATGTTGGGTGGTGAAGCTGTCAAGTTTTGCAGACAAAATATCAATCTGGTCCTGCATGGCTCTCATCCTCTCAGAGTGCCCAGTCTGGACTCCTCTGATCCCATCAAGTCGTTCCAGAATGATTTGAAAAGCATCTAGAGGTGTATCTGAAGAAGTTGATGCTCTAGTCCTTTTGCCACTTCTCTTGGGTGTTGAGGTTGATGCATGCCCTGCTGCCTCTGCCTCAGTCTCCATTGGGACACCCTCTCCTTCATCACCTTCATCTTCTTCTCCTGGAAGCCTAACGCTTATTCTTTTGCAGGTAAGCTTGTTAATTGCAGAGAGTGTGGACATGGGACTGATATCTTGAGGGATTAGAACACCCTTCTTTCTAAAGATCCTCATTAGCAAACTAGGAAAGATCAATTTTGGCCTAGAGGTTGTTCTTGTCTCATCCACAATGGTGTCATATATGTGGGAACTTATATCAATGAAATTCTTTTCTTTGAGATCCATCAGAAAAATTGCTCTTGCACAGTTGATTGTAGTCAACTTCTTTATGGGATAGAGGTTAAACATCATGATTATTGTTAGACACCTCATGTCCACTGGAAAAGCTGTGGTATTCAGACATTTCCTTTCTCTCTGTCCACCTATCCTTTGTTGAACAGTTTCAATAGATACAATCCTATCTTTGTAATTGACAAACTCCTGATCTTCTAATCCTTCAAGCCCTAGCACATCATTAATGACATGTGCATCCAAAATGAATTCTTTACCTTTAACCCAGCAGCTTAAATCATTCTCCCTTATCACAGCGTTTGAATAAAACTCCATAATCAGGGGTTCACACACTACAGGGAGATCACTCAGAAGCTTTTCCCATCCTCTCCCTTCAAAACAGCTGGGGATAAAGGAGTTTCGTAAATCCTCCAAATCTACAAATCTTTCTTGTATAATTCCTGCTTTCAAGAAGAAGTCCTTGTATCTCTCAAAGTGTTGAACTGACCTAAACAGATTAGAATCCATTTTCAATCGTTTGTCAGCCTTCTTTGTAGGAGTTTTCTTCTTCGGAGGTGAAGGAGCCATCTGTGAACAATCAGAAGAGGCCAAAACAACATAGTACAAAACATGTGTAGGACAAAATAGAACTTTGTTAGTGATAAGGACAAAAATGCTTCCACTCAGATGAACTAAAAACAATTAAACCTCATGCTACTGAAATCAACCACACAGATGAACAGGCTTAAAAAGTGGACACACAAGAACAACAGGGAGAATGTAGGGGAGAATTAAAGCAGCAGATATAGAAAATATCCTAAAGACAAATATATGTCAATGAGACATACAATGGAATGAAAATGACATGACTCATAATCAGTATAGTGAAACTCATAGATGCTCCCAATAGATTCACACAATAGAACATGCACATTCAGCACAGTAAACTACACATCCACAATGGGAACATTTAGAAACAACTCATCAGCACAAGTTTAGATAAAATGAGTAACCAAAAAAAATTTAGCTAAGCACATGATGAGGACCAAAAACATCAACTAAAATAATTTCACACTCAAGCAGCAGCAACCACAAGCCTAGCAAGAACATAGAGCAATAGCCGTAACACAAACCCATCTCAAAAACATAAACAAATGCGAAAAATCAAGGGGGAAAAACACAAAATCAAGTAGAAAGGAGTTCAAGAATGAAAACCCATACCTGTTACTTGAAGATTTTGAGCTGAAAAGAAGCAACAATGGAGTTTGGGAATGGGAGCACGGAGTGTTTGGGAAGGAGACAGTTGAGAGAGAAGATGAACAGTCACAAAAGTTCGAGGGAAAAACTGAAAAAGATTTAAAAACTGCCCCTATTTTTGCCAAACACGCGTTTTTCGTGACTTAAGAGAGTCGCCAACAAGTCGCCAGTTCAAGTCGCCAAAACACTCAAAGACAAAAGTTTGAAAAAATTTTCTAAGTGTTTTTCACGACTAGAAGTTCTACCTGCGAGAGAGTCGCGAGCTGAGCCGCGAAAATCTCTGAGTAACCCTCGCGACTGGACCTTTCACTCGCGAGCAAGTCGCCAAAAATGACCCGCGAAGACGCGACTGAGGCTCGCGACTTGACTTACCCGCAACTAAGCCGCCAAAATAGGGCAAAACTGGATTTTTGAAATTTTCAGATTTTTTAAATAAAATACTTTCCAAAAACACCTAAAACACTCAAAAATCTTTTTGTGTTTGAATTAACAAAGATTGAGCATGTGAAAGCACATTTCATCAAGTACAATCACACAAATGAATATGGCATTTATTGAACATAAACTTGTGTATTGTGTGTGGATATCAACAATGAGATAGTCCTTAGTCTAATGTGAAGCTTCAATGATCAATTCAACCAAGGCATACACGATTAGCACTAGATCATGTGAACCATCTCAATTATAGAAATATGCATATATGACCTCCCACAAAACTTGATAACATATCTTGGAGCTTTACATTTAACTCCATTTTCAATCATAACATTTGATCTTTTTGATCTTTTGAGACAATCACCTCTCATTGTGAGAGTGATATTTTATATTTTGGGATAATTACAGTAAACCCACCTGAGGTTAGGCCCGATAACACTATGCCTACCCGTGGTTCAAAACTTATCACTTTGCCCACCTGAGGTGCCTTCCGTTAGGGCTCTGTTACCCACCTCTCCGTTTGCCGTTAGAAAAACACATTTTTAAAGAAAAACAAACATAACAAAGATCAAAAAACAAACACATTTTTATTCCTTAAGAACTTCTTTGAGAACAAAACACAGGAATAGCACAGATCAAATGCTATTCCTGATTAAAAGTGATATCATTGAGCATTTGTTTTTTTATTTTTGTTTTTTTTATAGATCTCTCCAACTTTTATTCAAACCAAACCAAACCCAAAAAAAAAAAAAAAAATCCCAGAAACACAAATCCAGAAAATCCCAGAAACACAAATCCAGAAAATCCCAGAAACACAAATCCAGAAAATCTCGCCGGCGCGATCTCGCCTAACGTCGCGATCTCGCGACGGCGCGATTTGCCGGCGCGATCTCGCGAAGGCGAGATCGCGACGTCGATCGCGATTGCGATCGCGCCATCGCGAGATCGCGACGTCGATCGCGATCGCGCCATCGCGAGATCGCGACGTCGATCGCGATCGCGAGATCGCAATCGACGCTTCGCGAGATCGCGCCGTCGATCGCGATCTCGATCCGGCGCGATCTCGCCTTCGATCGCGCCGTCGATCGCGATCTCGATCCGGCGCGATCTCGCCTTCGATCGCGATCTCGATCCGGCGCGATCTCGCCTTCGATCGCGATCTCGATCCGGCGCGATGTCGCGAAGGCGAGATCGCGCCGTCGATCGCGATCTCGATCCGGCGCGATCTCACGAAGGCGAGATCGCGACGTCGATCGCGATCTCGCCTTCGCGAGATCGCGCCGGCGAGATCGCGCTGTGTTTTCTGGGATTTTAAATTTTTTTTTTTTTTTTTTTTTTTTGGGTTTGGTTTGGTTTGAATTTTCTGGGATTTGGAATTTTTTTTTTTTTTTTGGGTTTGGTTTGGTTTGAATAAAAGTTGGAGAGATCTATAAAAAAACAAAAATAAAAAAACAAATGCTCAATGATATTAGCATTAATCAGGAATAGCATTTGATCTGTGCTATTCCTGTGTTTTATTCTCAAAGAAGTTCTTAAGGAATAAAAATGTGTTTGTTTTTTGATCTTTGTTATGTTTGTTTTTCTTTAAAAATGTGTTTTTCTAACGGCAAACGGAGAGGTGGGTAACAGAGCCCTAACGGAAGGCACCTCAGGTGGGCAAAGTGATAAGTTTTGAACCACGGGTAGGCATAGTGTTATCGGGCCTAATCTCAGGTGGGTTTACTGTAATTATCCCTTATATTTTACTTCAATGAACTAGCCTTTGGCTTTCAAACAAAAATCACTTTAATTTTTGGTTGCTTACCCTTTTTCCTAGTTGAATACTAGAGTGTGCAACAGACTTTTGCAGTTCAAAATCTCTTTTCATTTGGAGATTTACATTTGGTGAGCTCTTTTTAGCAGAAACAAAAATAAAGAGTGGGAAGATATATAGACACAAGTCTATGCATGTCTCAAGATCAACATAACCATTCACTAAACATTCATGACAAGTTTGAAGATCTACTTACAACAATCACATAGATTTCAAGATTTTTCCCACAGTGATATGAATGCAAATAAACAAGCAATGCTCGATAATGCATAAAGCCATTAGCACAAAGGTACAAGGCAAAACAAGTTTTGAGACAAAAGCTCAACAATGTCAATCAAACTTTTTGATTTTCTAATTTTTATGTGATTTTTGGATTTTTGACACTAGAAGAAAAAGATTGATCAAAAACAAAATAAATTAAAAGTATGCACAAGTAGACAAGCAAACAACTAACAGCAAAAACAATAAGCAAACAAACAAACATCGTCGCAAAGCATAGGAAGTATTAATGCATGGACATGTTGTAATGCTTATGCATGAGTACCCTTTTTCACCCACATGTCATTTGCGTTTGGGGTGATATCCTTATAAGATTGGGTACGGGAGTTAGGGCTTTCAAACCTTCGTGAGAAGCTTTCCAAACAATTGGTGAATGTACCAATCATCTTCATCACGTTCATCATTCCGGGATCACCATTCTGATCTCTAGATTGTTCACCTGCCCACTTTCTTCTATCATTTCTAGGTCCTCCTGACCTTTGAGGAGTTGCACTATTCTTTGTTCTCAGCTTTTGGCAATTTGGTCGAGTATGCCCTTGAAGTTCGCAATAATGACACACATAAGTTGCTCTAGGACCTCTTTGTGGTCGTGGGCGTGACTTGGCACGAGATTCAGACCTGCCCACAGATTGATTGCGGGTATTCAGCAACCGTTCGTTCCCCACATTTCTCTTCTCCTCAATTTTGGGCTTCTTAGCAGTAGGACTAACATCGGCTGATTCTTTGGCCTTTATAAACTTCACTTCTTTAGTGACATTTCCAGATGAGCTACTTCCTCCGGTATATCCCAACCCAGATTTGTCTGAAAAGCTCTTTTGAGATGAAATAACATCATCTAGCTTCTTGGTGGTGACCCTTTCTATTTTAGCATTTGCTTGCACAACCTCTTGTTCAAGAAATCTCACTTTTGTGTAAGTTTCGGACAGCTCACCATTCAGTGTTTCTATCTCACATTTGGCCTCCCTATATCGGATTAGGAGACTTTTATAATCCTCCTCTGCCTTCTTCATTTTTCTCACAGCAGCCTTGGCCACCCTTGTGTACTCACCCGACTTCTTCAGGAGTGAGTTATAATTCTCTTGAAGATTGGTTGTGCTTTCATCTTCTTCAGCATCTGATTCTTCAACAATTTCCAGTGATTCTTCATCACTAAGTTCTCCAAGGTCTCGTACAAGCCGATTCAACTCGTCTGAAGACTCGACATGAGCAATAGTCATAAAAGCTGAGTAGTTTCCCTCTCCATCACAGCTTTCTTCAGATTCTGAGTCGGATGAATCCGAGTCACTCAATGTTATGGCATACACTTTGCCTTTTGATTTCAAATAATTCGGACATTCTTTCTTAAAGTGTCCATGCCCGTTACATTCGAAACAAGTGACACCTTGTGTAGGTTGGGATTCTTTTCCATCTTTCTTTTTGAATTCCCTTTTCTCCCTTCCAGAACTTTGGAATTTTCTTTTATCATCAAATTTACCATTATTTTTGAATTTCAAGAATTTTCTGAAATTTTTGACAAGGTATGCAACATCTTTGTCAACCACATCTTCTTCTGATGAGTCTTGATCTTCCACCTTCTCATTAATGGTCTTAAGAGCAAGAGATTTACTCTTCCGTTGATTGGGCAGCGACATCTCAAAAGTTTGAAGAGAACCAACCAGCTCCTGGACTTTGATGTCATCAAGGTCATTGCTCTCTTCAATCGCTGTCACTTTAGCACGAAAACCTTCCGGCAAAGATCGAAAGATCTTCCTTACAATTTTAGAATCCTCCGTTTTCTCCCCCAAATTGAACTTGCTGACAACCACCTCATTTAGCTTCCCATAGAAAGAGTCAAAGGACTCATCCTCACTCATTTTGAGCTCCTCAAACCGAGTGGTCAGCATTTGCAACTTGGTGTCTTTAACTTTCTTCGTGCCTTCGTAGGTGGTTTCCAAAATCTCCCATGCTTCTTTGGCAACGGTAATGTGAGAGATCCTGCGAAATTCATCTGGAGACACACCACAGAAAATAGCATTGAGTGCTTTACTATTAACATTAGATGCAGCGAGTGCTGCCTTATCCCATGTGGATTTGGCTGTCTCAGGTTTGATCCAACCAATCTCAACAGCATCCCAGACAGATTCATCAATAGAACACAGAAAAACTCTCATGCAAACCTTCCAAAAAGCATAATTACTACCATCAAAATATGGAGGTGCATTTAGGGATTGAGACCGATCCATCTCAAAAGAGAGTCAAGGATCACACAATGGTATTGAAACCATTAAAAGTGTACCCGCTCTGATACCAAGTGAAAGTTCAAATATGTGTGTAAACACCCTTGAACGTTTAGACCCCCAAATTACAACTTAACCAATTCAAGCATTATGTCAAACAACTAGTGTGCGGAAACTTAACATAAGCTATAATATGGAATTGGAAAAACTATCTAAGCCAAAATAAAAACACAACTCACAGCAGTTAATAAAAGGTAAAGATAAAAGGGAAGGAAGATGCAAACACAAAGACAACATGCGATGTGTTATCGAAGAGGAAACCAAAGCCCTCGGCGTAAAACCTCTCCGCCGCCCTTCAAGCGATAAACAATCCACTAGAAAATATAGTTGGGATACATGAACAGCAATAGACCCTCCAAGACTAATTTACCCAGTGCACCTAAGCCCTCCAAGTTTCTTGCTCCAACGAGGTTGCGCTGAACCTTTTTCTTTTCTAGCTTCCCGGATTCCGCTACTAGACCGTAGCATCAACCAATGAAGATTGGTTCCTTCCTAACTGCTTCCCAGAAATCCAAACAGCCCTCTCACAGTAATGAAAATGGTGAGAACAAGGTTTGGTAAGATGCCTCTCAAGGATTTGACAATGGAGAGGAAGAGAGTTGAGGAATTTGAAGAGACTCTAATGTATAGATTGTTGGGGAATCAATCTTGTTTTTCTTTAGGGTTTCTCTCTCAAAATTCTCTCTAGGAGCTCTCTTACATTTGTGGGTAAAAAGGGTATTTATACTGGAGTGGGAGAGGAATGTGAAACGTCAGGATTTACAAAATAGGGGTGGCTCGCGGCTTGACCTCACGACTTAGTCAAGTCACGAGATCCAGTCGCGAGATAACCGTATGGCCAGTTGTCCTGTTTTGTCCTGTAGTGCTCCAGCTAGCATGACTGTTCACCTTCCGGCATGCTTGGCACGTGTGCTGCATTTGGCGGCTTGCAGCCGCGAGTCACCCGCGAGGCCAAGCCGCGAGTCTCTGTTTTCTTGCGCACTCTTGAGCAAACTTCACTCTATCTCACTCACTACCCTTACAACAAACCCACCTAAATACAAGGTTACTAAATACTGAAATACAAGCAAATTCGGCACAGAATAAAGCTAATTAAATGGTTGAATAAATTCAACCTTACAAAATAAAATAGCAAAAAAAATTTGCAATCACTGTTAAGGAGATGAAGGAAGCCTCAACATAGTTTGAGGATCGCACTGCCCTTTTCCTTCCCATATGGCCATATTTAGTTTAGAGTCTTTAGATACACATGTGATTTTTACAAAACTAAGGACATTACAATTTACTCACCTGTGGTTTGGCCGAAATTTAAGTTGTCTATTTGTGATTTGAAATTTGACACTTTACTCACCTAAGATTAGCTCAGTACGAGTTTTGTAACTTAGATTTGTTAAAACATGGCTAAATATGTAATTTTGTTCTACTTTTATGTATTTCTCCTCAAAAAAAAAAAAAAAATACAATATCAAATAAGATAAAAAAGAATCCAACGTAACACTTGCAACAAGGGATTTTAAACCACAGGTAGGTAACTTAAATTTCAATCAAATCTCAGGTGGGTAAAGTGTCAAATTTTAAACTATAGGTAAACGACTTAAATTTCGGTTAAACCACGGGTGGATAAATTGTAATTTGCCCAAAAAAATTAAAAGAAAAGAGAACAACATTTTTTTTAAAAAAAAAATCACATAATTGTATCCTTGAAAAGAATTAATAAACCTCATACTTTAAAATGAAACACTTTCAAACATTTACAAATATACCTAAAAAAAAATTAAATAAAAAAAAAAACCTCAATCAAATGCCACCCCTCTCTCTCTCTCTCATGCTGTTGGGGTGGGGTTTTGTTTGTTCTACCATTAATGGTGTGATCGAGAGGATTTGTTTAGTTTTTGTTTTTGTTAGGGTTTAAAGTGTCTCATTTAAATGTGTAAGATATAATATCTCAATTCCCAAATATAAAAAACTCTCATATTTTAGAAATGCTCATTCTAACGTAGTCACATTTTCATGAGAATACTAATGTAACAATAACACTTGATAATGCCAAAAAAATCACCAGTAAGCCACACAGTCCTCGCACACTCGAAATAGCACCTGTACAACAAAAAGAGAGACCTAACAGAGAGCAATGGTGTGGTGCGGGCCAAATATCCTCCGAAGGTCAAGTTAGAACTATTCTCACAACTCTAAAGTGCTAGAGAGGGTAAATTATGCGTACCTCGATTTGTGAAAGCATTGGGGTTTTTATAGTAGTAAAAGGCTGGCATCTCTTCTTTGGTGTAGAAGTCTTTTCCTTATAGGACTCTACTTGAATAGTTCCAAACGTGATGAACAAGACCTTTCCTTGTAGAGAAGATCTTCCTTCGGTGCGCATATCTTCCGGAATTCCTTTTGTGCTAGGATTCCTATTTTCTTTGGAATTCTATGATGATTTAGGCGTGGGTAGCAAGTACTCTTCATCCAGGGTTTTTGCTGTATCTATCCACGATGGGCCTTTGCATAAGTTCGGCTAGCTCTCCGCCGGCCCACGGACCAGGATCCATCAGGCCCATTTAATGAGGCTCGTCAGGCTATATTTTATCCCCTTCAACACTTTGTGGACTTTGGTTTATATCCGTTCATTTTGGACATGAAATTTTGATCCCCTTGGATGATCCGTCCACTTTGTGGACTTTGGTTCATATCCGTCCATTTTGAACTTCAAATTTTCATCCTCCTGAGATGATCCATCTACTTTGTTTATTTAATAAAAATTCATGTGGAAAGCCATAGCTATATCTGAATATTCCTCTTAAAAAAAAATGCGTTTGTAAAAAAAAGTACCTGCCCCCTTGGGCTTAAAAAGGCACATAAAGGATTTTAGTAAGAATTGTCAAAGAAAAACTAGTAATTGTAGCTAAAAATTTAAATAAACTAGGAAATTAGGGATCGTCGCTATTCTTCATATTATTTCTACTGGTAGTATTTTCGTAGGTGCTCCACATTCCATGGGTGCTGCAACTTTTTTCCATCTAGCATCTTGAGGTGGTAGGTGCCCTTCCTTTGCCATGATGCGATCCTATAGGGTCCTTCCCAGTTAGGGCCGAGCTTCCCTTGCGAAGGACCTCTAGTGGCGCCCATTACCTTTCGTAGTACAAGATCATCGACTTGAAAGTCTCTATGCCTAACGTTGGAGTTGTAGTGTTTCGTCATGAAATTCTAATAATATGCCAACCTTTGCTCTGTTGCCGCTCTGACTTCGTCCACTAGGTCAAGCTGAAGGCACATGGCCTTTTCGTTCTTATCCTTGTCGTAGTTCTCCACCCGATAGCTTGCGAGCCCCACTTTTACGGGAATGACAGCTTTACTTCCTTATGCTAGACGAAATGGCGTTTCTCTAGTAGGTGTTCTTGCTATAGTCCGGTATGCCTACAGAACGCTTGGTAACTCATCCTGCCAGATACCCTTTGTCCCCTTGAGCCGGGTCTTGATTATCTTGAGCAAGGATCGGTTTGTGACTTCGACTTGCCCATTAGCCTGTAGGTGTGTGGGTGACAAGTAGTGGTTCTTGATCCTTAACTCCGAGCAGAAGTCTCTGAATACGCTGTTGTCGAATTACTTACCATTGTCAAATACCAATACTTTGGGTATCCCGTACTTGCATATGATACTTCTCCAGACAAAAATTCGGATGTTCTTCTCCGTGATAATGGCTAAGGCCTCTGCTTCTACCCACTTAATGAAGTAGTCTATGCCAACTACCAGAAACTTTAGTTGCCTGACTGCTGTTGGGAATGGGCCCATGATATCCAGTCCCCATTGAGCGAACGGCCAAAGTGCCATCATCGAGGTCAACTCTTCGGACGGTTGCTCGATGAAGTTGCTAAACCTCTGACACTTGTCGCAGGACTTGACATAAGCTTGCGCATCCTTTAGCATTGTAGGCCAATAGTGTCCTACTCGGATCAACTTGTGTACTAATGACAGTGCCCCCGAGTGGTTTTCGTTGATGCCCTCGTGGATTTCTTTCATGGCGTAGTCCGCTTCTTCCGTATCTAAGCATTTCAAATATGGACGGGAGAAACATCTTTTATACAGGACATCTTTTATCAAGACAAATCTTGCTGCTTGCACCTTCAGTTTTCTCATGGCTTCCTTCCCGTCTGGCAAGATGCCATTCTTTCAGTATGAAACCAATGGTGTGGTCCAGTTACTCTCAGAGCCAATTTCCTGTACATCGTTGGGATCTATTAATGGATAAAATTGAACAAAAGAGAGTACGTCACCAGGAGTGATCATATGTTCTCCTGAAGCGACTTTGGCAAGACAATCGGCTTGCTCATTTTCTCCTCTGCAGATTTGGATGACTTTGGCTTTCAAGTCTCCTACTCTTTTTCTTACTTAATCCAGATACCTCTTCATCCTCTCGTTCTTGCACTCATAGTCTCCATTCACTTGATTAGTAATGACCTAAGAGTCGCAATAAATGACTACGCTCAAGGCCGCTGCTACTTTGGCAAGATCGAGCCCCGCCACTAGTGTTTTGTATTCCGCTTCATTGTTGGTAGTGGGGAGGTCGAGACGGACCATACACTCAACCATGTCCCCCTCAGGTGATAGTAGTACAATGCCAGCCCCCCTGGCTTGTCTGTTGGTTGATCCGTTTGTATGTATGCTCCACTAGGGAAACTCTTCTGCGCCTTCGCCTTCATCGCTAGTAAATTCTGCTATAAAGTCCGCGTCGATCTATCCCTTGATAGCGGCCCGTGGTCGATACTGGATGTCAAACTCGCTTAACTTTATGGCCTATAGTGCCAATCGACCAACGGCTTCAAGACTACTCATCGCCTATCTCAATGGCTTGTCGATCAAGACGATCACCGTATGGGCTTGAAAGTATGGTTTAAGCTTACGGGCTGCCGTGACTAATGCGAAAGCGAGTTTTTTCCATGGACGGGTATCTTTCTTCGACACCGTGAAACGCCCGACTGGCATAGTATACGTGTTTCTGCACTCTATCCTCTTCTCTAATCAAGGCGGCACTGACGGCAGTAGGGGAGACGGCTAGGTAAAGAAAAAGTTCTTCACCTGGCTGCGAGGGACTTAGCAGCGATGGGGAAGATAGATAAGCTTTTAACTCCTCGAATGCTTGTTGACACTCAACAGTCCACTCGAAAGATTTCTTCAATGTGCAAAGGAAGGGTAAACACTTGTCTATTGCTCTTGACACGAATCTATTCAATGCTGCTATTTTGCCGTTGAGGCTTTGTACCTCCTTCACATTTCTTGGGGGCACCATCTCCATTATGGCCCGGATCTTTTCCAGGTTGGCCTTAATGCCCCTTTGAGACACCATAAATCCTAGGAATTTTCCCGCCGTCATACCGAAGGCGCACATTCCCGGATTGAGCTTCATGTTGTAGGAGCGAAGGGTGTTGAATATTTCCCTGAGGTCTTCCAAGTGATCTTCCTCCCTTCGGCTTTTTACTAGCATGTCATCAACATAGACTTGGAAATTTCTCCCGATTTATTGCGCGATCATCTTGTTCATAAGCCTCTGATACATTGCGCTTGCATTTTTTAGGCCGAATGGCATCACCATATAACAGAAGAGGCCTTGGCTGATTACGAACAAAGTTTTCTCCTGATCATTTTCATGCATTCGGATTTGGTTGTAACCCGAGAAAACATCCATAAAGCTTAACAGCTGATGATGAGCCGTAGAGTCCACTAGAATGTCGACCTGTGGGAGAGGATAGCTATCTTTGGGGCAGGCTTTGTTCAGGTTAGTGAAATCCACGCACATCCTCCACTTCCCGCTAGCTTTCTTAAACAACACCACGTTTGCCAGCCAGTAGGGATAATAAACCTCCTTAATGAAGCTCGCCTCCTGTAGTTTGTGGACTTCTTCCGCTATGGCCTGATCTCGTTTGGGGGCGAACACTCGCTTCTTCTATCGGACGGGTGGAAAAGAGGGCGATACATTTAGCCAATGTACCATGACTGAAGGGTCTATTCCTGGTATGTCTTCATGGCTCCAGGCGAATACGTCCTAATTACTCTTGAGAAAGGTTATGAGCTTTTAGCGGATCGCGGGATTAGCGAGGATTCCAATTTTGGTCGTTCGATCAGTATCAGAATTGTCAAGGGGTATCTCTTCAAGTTTCTATATTAGCTCCGTCACCATCCGTTACTCTTCTATATTCATGGCCTGGACCTGATCCTCCATTTCCATCATAGCTACATAGCATTCACGTGCGGCCACCTGACTTCCGCATAGCTCTCCCACACCATAGTCAGTAGGGAACTAAATCATTAGGTGGTAGGTTGAAGTTACAGCCTTCCACGAATTGAGCGGGGGTCGTTCGAGGATAGCGTTGTAGGCAGATGAGCAATCGACCACTAGGAATGTTACGTCCTTGATGATCTGCCAGGGGTAATCGCCTACCATTATAGACAATGTGACCGTGCCTATGGGGAATACCCGGCTCCCTCTAAAACCAACGAACGGGGCATTTGTCGGAATCAATCGTTCCTTGTCAATCCTCATCTGCTAGAACGTCGGGTAGTATAGGATATTTGTTGAGCTACCATTGTTAACCAACACCCGGTGTATGTTGTAGTCTCCTACTCGTATGTTGACAACAAGCGCATCGTCATGTGGGTGGTGAAGACGTCACGCATCTTCTTCTGAGAATCTGATAATGGGGCCTTTTCTCCGTGCTATCTTTGGCACGGCTCCCGTTAGCTGAACATTTTGTTCCATCCTAAGGTAGGTTTTGCAAGCCTTTTTTGACAACCTAACAGTCGTCGTTCCTCCCACGATCATCCTTATGTCCCCTATAGGGGGTCTTGGTCGCTCATTATCCCGTTGGGGGTGCTAGTCTTGAAGGGGCAGATCTGTTCTCTCCTTACTGACGAACTTCTGCAGTTTTTCTTATCTAATAAGGGCCTCAATTTTCTACTTTAGATCATAGAAATCGGCCGTGTCATGACCATGGTCACGGTGAAAGCGAAAAAATTTATCCCTAGATCATTTGTTGGGATTGCCTTTCAGCTTTCCAGGGAACGTTAGAGCCCCTTCATCCTTGATTTGCATTAGGACTTGATTTATCGGGGCGGTCTTTGGAGTGAAGCTTGTGAATCTTTCTCCCAGGGGCTTAGGGCGCCTTTTATCCCTTCGGTCTCCCGTCCTTGCCTTCTTCCGGCCGTGTGTCTTCTTGCCTCTCCCTTTTCTTGGGTTTTTTCTCTCGAGCCAATAGCGCGTCTTCAGCGTTCATGCACTTGGTGGCCCTATAAAGCACTTTTGACATGGCCTTCGGGTCGTTCTTGTATAGGAAGAACAAAAACTTACCCTTCCTCAGCCCATTAGTGAATGCCGCTATAAGTATCTTGTCGTCGGCTTCATCAATCGAGAGTGCTTCCTTATTGAAATGGGATATGTAGGATCTCAGTGTCTCCTCCTCTCGCTGCTTGATGCTCATCAGGCAAGCTGTAGACTTCTTGTACCTGTGTCCCCCAATGAAGTGCGTAGTGAATTAAGCGCTTAGCTCCTTGAAGGTGTTGATGGAGTTGGGTGTCAACCGGCTGAACCAAATTCTGGCCGCACCCTTCAGTATTGTAGGGAAGGCCCTACACATGATCTCATCTACTACTCCTTGAAGGTGCATCAAGGTCTTAAAGGTCTCTTGGTGATCTAGAGGGTCCTTGACCCCGTCGTAACTATCTATCTGTGGCATGTGGAACTAATTCGGCAGGGGGAAGGAGTTGATGGAAGCGGTGAAGGGCGAGTCAGTGTGGTTAACAAGGTCGTCAAGATTGCTAGACACTCGTCCCTTGAAAGCGTTCATCATAACTTCCATTTGTTCCTTCATTGCCTACATCTCCGCGATAATAAGTGGTGGAGCCATATCCACGAGGGAGGGGAGACTCACGTTTTGGCGCTCTAGTCTGCTTGGGGTGTTACTAGCCTGTGGTCCCTCTTGATTCCTTCTTTCAGCACTGGTTTCTTCTTGATCTGCTCCTTGGTTATCCGATGCTGCATTTTTCTGGCACAGCTGCTCTTCCAAGTCGCGATTTTGTTTGGTGAGGCATTCCACGGCAGCGACGAGAGTGTTAACTTGTCTCTCAAGGGTGGTCGTGGGTAGTTCTTCTTCTTGAACGTCGTTAGTGGTTACCATTGAGCGAGTGAGCACCATGCAACTTTTTTGTCCGGGAAGCGATAATATGGCTTACAATCCGCGAAACACATTTCCCACAGACGACGCCAACTGATAATGCCGAAAAAATCACTAGTAAGCCACACAGTCCTCACACACTCAAAATAGTACCTATACAACAAAACGAGAAGACCTAACAGAGAGCACCGGTGTGATGCTGGCCAAATACCCTCCGAAGGTCAAGTTAGAACTATTCTCACAACTCTAGAGTGCTGAGAGGGTAAATTATGCGTACCTCGATTTGTGAGAGCATTGGGGCTTTTATAGTAGTAGAAGGCTGGCACCTCTTCCTTGGTGTAGAAGACTTTTCCTTATAGGACTCTACTTGAATAGTTCCAAACGTGATGAAAAAGACCTTTCCTTGTAGAGAAGATCTTCCTTCAGTGCGCGTATCTTCCAGAATTCCTTTTGTGCTAAGATTCCTATTTTCTTTGGGATTCTATGATGATTCAGGCGTGGGTAGCAAGTACTCTTCATCCAGGGTTTTTGCTGTATCTATCCCCGATGGGCCTTTACGCAGGTTGGGCTAGCTCTCCGTCGACCCATGGACTAGGATCCGTCAGGCCCATTTAATGAGGCCCATCAGGCTATATTTTATCCCCTTCAACACTTATATACACTCTTTATAAAATTTTTTAAAAAATAAAAAAAAGGTACCTGCATATAGTTAGCTTATAAAGAAAATGTTTATATTTCACTTAAAAATATATCAATGCTCGAGAACTACTTAAAAAAAAGGTATCTCATTGTTATTGTTTTTTCATTATGAAAAAAAAAACAAAAAAAACAAAAACAAAAACAAAAGGATAAAAATATGTATTACTAGCCACTAAATTAGGAAATGAGATTTATTTATTTATAATACTATCAATTTTATAATTTTAAATTTAATGTTATCAAATATCCACTGCGAATTAAATTTTAAGTATATAACAACAACAACAACAACAATATCAATTTTAAAACATTATAGTTATTTTGGGTTTAAGCTCTCAATAATAACTATATAGATTTGAAAATTCTCTATAGAAAATTTATTGACCAACCATAGACAAACCTTTAATTGAGATGTGGATTGGGATTTACTAGTGAAAATAAACCAGGGCCCAAGGGTTATTTAAGAGATAAAATTAAATGAAATTGAAGAATTTTTTTTTTAAACGAAAGCAAATTAATATAATTATGCTCTTTTTTGGGTTTTTTTTTTCAAAGTGGTAATTTTTTTTTGAGAGATATTTTCAAACTATGATGTCTGGTCTTGATGATTGTCTTTTATCATCAGAGTAAGACACCAAATGATTTTTGGTGTAGGTGGGAATTGAACTCATATATCTTATTCGATAATAAGAGACTTTATCAACTGAGCTAACTAGAACCCACAAAGAAATAATTAAACTAAAAGATAGGCAAAAATGTGTTGCATATAATTTTAAAAAATTAAAAGTTTTTTTTGTTTTGTTTTTTGGGTTTAAGATTTCAAGAACTAATAACTCTAAAGATTTGAAATTTTTAATGACCAACCATCAAATGAGATTGGGATTGAGATTTACTAGCTAGTGAAAATTAACCAAGCCCCAAGGGTCTATGTTTATTTAAAAGGTAAGACGAAATGAAATTGTAGCAATTTATTTATAGAGAAAGCAAATTAATATAATAATGCTTCTGTTTTATAGGGTTTTTTTTTTTTTCTTTTAATTTTTTTTCAAAGGGATAAGTAATGTGAATGATGGACTTTTTTTTCTTTCTTTAGAGAAAGCAAATTAATATAATAATGCTTATGCTTTTTTGGCTCTTTTTTTTTTCCTAATACTATTATTTAAGGGGCTTCCCCTATTTGGATTTCTCAATTTTGATGCCTAAAACACCCTCATCATACCCACTTATAAATTTTTAACTAATGAGGATAAATATGTAAATTAAAACTCTTATACTTTAAAACTCACAAACTCATGTACGCTTTGCTAGTTTCTCTCATTCTTCTTCGGATTGAAAACATTCAATTTAGCTCTACATCTTCTTCTTTCTTCTTCTTCTTCTACTTTTAGATTTGGTTTCTAAACAATTTAAATGGACTTTATCAAAGGCTCTAATGGCCTTTAGGTTCTATTTTTTGCAAGTTCATCTTTATTTTTATTTTTGTTTATCATTGACTTTCTTTGAGTTCTTACCTGCTATGGCTGTCAAGTACTTACCCATGAGTGAATGTGATTAGGGATTCAAAGGTGTTTGATGGTTGCTTATTACCCATGGGCCGTGCCTAACATAGAAATTTCAAATGAGAGGGTTTGTGCTTGAACTGGCTTCTTGAGAAAGGATATTGGTAAGACTCTTTCTTTTTCTTTTTCATTTTGCAAACTCTCTTTTGGGTTTTTTTTTTTTTTTTTTTTTTTTAAACGCTTTTTTTAGAGGATTAGGCTACTTGGTTTTTTTTTTATTTTTTTATTTTTTATTTTTTTATAAATAAGAATTTACGCTAAAAAAAAAAAAAAAAAATTTTAGGGGTAGGAATTGAAGGATTTTTTTTCTCTAAATCTCTTCTTCCCTATTTGAAAAGTATTTAATTTCTATTTACATTTAGTTACTCCTTAGTCCTTCCTTTCTTTCTTTCTTTTTTTTCTTTTTTTTTAATTTTTGTTTTTTGTTTTTTTAAACTCAAATACTCTTAATTGTTCGGTTACTCCTTTTTTTTTTTAAATCTTTTTTATAGGGAAGTATGTTGGGTTACTTTAAAGAACAGAAATAAAAAATATCAAAAAAAAAATTCTCATATCAAAATCACGGTTTTTTTAAATCTTAAACAAAGTGATAAACATCTATTAGTTATAGATAAACTTCTCAGATTCCTAAGGTACTCCACTTGTAGGGACACGTTTTGCAACCCAAGCCCAAAATGTATGGGATCTTGACCCAGTAAGCTCGGCATAATAAATTTGTGGAGAGTGAGTCGAAGAACTTGGCCCTAATGAGTTTGACAATGGCTAGTATGGATTTAAAAGTGATCGAGAAAGAACAAGGAGAATAGAGTTGAATGAATTCACTGTTCGAGGATGTATTTTTTCATACAAATCAATTACAAATATAGTTTTGATTGTTACAATGTTCTCTGATCAATTTCCGATCTCTCTCTCATGGAGGGTCTCTTATATTATATAGCTCTCTTAGGACCATCTTGATTCTACACTTGTCGATCATTTGAGCCCTTACTTGAGTACCTATTTCATCAGACACCTTCTTTGGCTTTCTATGAGTTGTGGTAACTAAGGCAACACTGTTCAGAGGTATTCTCCACATAAATGTGGCCAGAAAAGTAACTGCAGTGCATTTAATGCAATGATAGTAGCTTTTTCTTAGATATTTTTGGGTTTCCTTCCTTCTCGTATGTTCATGAGGCACGTCCCTATCATTGGAGTTTCTTGGAGGGTTATTCTAATTGCTGGAATAGATACTTGAGTTGCATTCATCATATCTGAGGAGGAGTTCCTCCTCGACCACCTTCCATTCGTTCCTTACTCATGAGACTTTCAATTAGAACCCCAAATAACTATTTGTTCCACCTCGGACCATTCAACATCCTCGGACAAAGCCCAAGGCCCAATATATGATCCTGGGCCCTTATCCCTACAATAGCCCCTCTAAATTCCGATTTTTCCCTCTCATCCGAGGAGAAAAAGTAGGGTTTTGATTTTTAAGAGATAAGACCAATTGATTCCATGATTCACACGTGTGGGAGTGCGGTTTTACGCACCTTATAATTGCTACTGACGCTTCGTAGCCCATAAGGCGTCTTAATTGCTCTACGCGGCGTTATGTTCCCCGCATCCAACAGTGAGGCGCCAATCCAACAGCTGATATTTTTCCTAGAATTTTGAGCGAGAGTATTCCCACTCATTTTCTCCCTCTATATAAAGCGTACGGGGAAATCATTTCCCCATTTCACAAATCTTCAAGCTTTCCAGAGATATCTAACACTCAAATTCTCAAAACTTTCCAAGTCACCAAACTTTTCTCACTCGTTCCTTAAGAAATCTTTTGAAAATCTTTCTAAAGGTATCAGATATTAACACACGCTTTAGTTCCTGTAAATTTATATTCTTTTAAACATTTCTTTTTCTACTCGGCCAATCTCCTGGGCCTTCCAGTTCTTATTTCTTCACTTACAAATTCCAGTTGCTTTTTCTTAGGTTGTCCAAATGGGTAGATTCGCGAGCCTAGTAGACTCCCCTGCAAAAATAGAAGCCTTTAAAGATAAGTTCCATATACCCCAAGAAGTTGGCCTACAATATTGTTCCTTAGAACAAATCGTGTTACACAAAAGGGAAGGGGAGGTCATCATCCCCATTATAGCTTTCATAGAGGGAGGGATGACTCTTCTCATGGGTAGGATAACATGGGACTACCTCCTTAACCACAGGTTATGGCCCCACCAATGTGCACCTAATATGTTTAGGATCCTAGGCTGTGTCGATGCTCTTAACAAGCATCTCCAATTGGGACTTACTTGGCACGATATGGTACACCTATACGAATGCCACTCACAAGCCGACGGAGGGTTTTACCTCAAGTTCAGGTTGCCCATCGTCAGGCTTATCTTGTGTCTCCCTAAATCTAACAAAGGGATGAAGGATGATTACCTCATTGCTTCGGGGGCATGGCTTGATGGTCTTCATTGCCTAGTTCGAGAGGGAGTGCTAAGTGGGATACTTTAGAGTTAGGTTTCCTAGCAAGAGACTTAGATTCTTTAACCATAACCATATCATTTTCTCTCTGTCATTCTGCTATCTTTTGATGAAAGAATTCGATTTTCTAATTGTGTTTTGCTTCTTGGCTATGTTTGCAGATAAGAATCAAGTTGCTCCTCGGTTTAGCTTTACCAATGTTGCGGCTCTCAATTACTTGCTTAGATCGGAAATATTTATAAGTGAAGACGGATAGCTGTGAGCTGTCCACCTGATTCTGGAGTTTGAGCCTATATTAAAGATATTCCAAGAGATCAGACACACCATTAAAGCAGGTCATCCACGATTTGCAAGAATCAATGTACCAAAGCCATATTTCCTTGCCTAAGATGACCTTCCCCCAGTCATACTACCGATCTGGCAAAATCCTCCACTATTCATAATACCACTCCAACTGGTTCCACCCTAAGCAACTGTAGTAGAAGAAGAGATAGCATCCTCCCATTTATCTCTTGAAGAAGAAATAGACAAATTTCGTTTCGAAAAGAAAGGTGGAGTGCAGGAAAGGCCTGTGCAGCTCTCGGATTCTAAAATCAAGTCCGACAAATTTTTTGTAGCTCACCCTCCGAAAATAATTGTTGCCCAAGTCACCACTAGCTCAAAGGAAGAACAACAAGGCATGGACTTGAAACAGAGGACCAGCTTAAGGGGTTTAATGGCGAATAGGAACAAGGGATCAACTTCGAAAGAAGTTCCTAAGACCCAAGTTCCTCCCAATCTCCCTTCTTCTCCCCTGCTATCTACTAACCTCAGACCGTATGCCAACTCGAATCTGAGGAAGAAGAGGCCAGTTGAGGACATAGAGGAAGGCGAGGTTGCCCCTAAAAAGGGGGGCTAAACAATAGAAGAAGGCTAAGGACCCCTAGGATAAAAGAGCAAAGTCCACGGAGAGCCGGGACGAGGCTAAAGTGCATCAAAGGCCGCGCACCTAGGCCCCTCGGCTGGAGATGGAAGGTGCTCCCATCCCTTGGGATGCCACGATTTGGGAGTCTCAGAGGGGGCACGCCCCCTACGTTGCTGAGGATTTGGAGCAACCTCTCCTTCTCCCCCGAGACATGGAGGGTCTTAGGCGTACCAGGCAACTAGACCTCTTCATGTCATTGAAGAGGGACTTTGCAATGGTAAGCCAACCAACATCTCTTTTCGCTAAATACTAAGGTACATGTTCATTCATATGTATTTATTTTTATAACCCCTTTGCCACTTTTACGTAGGTTACCCAGCAAATTTATGTAGCTGAGGAGTGGGTCAAGAACGCTCGTGACGAGGTTAAGGCTAAGGCCCACTCTTATCTTGAAGCTGAAAATGCTCTTGATGCCCTTAAACAAGAACAGGCGAAGTTGTCTGAGAAGCTTAAAGAAGCTATCCAGGCTTGCCAGAGTGCCGAGGCAAGTTTAAAGACCATAGAAAGGCAGGCCGAGGACATGCACCAAAAACTGCACATAACAAAGATAAACCTGGCCACCAAAAAAAAAAAATCTATTTTGGATCTTAAGGCGGAGTTACAAAAAGCCAAGGATATAGTTCGGGTGGCCAAGGAAGCAGCTGAGGCCATAGTGAAGGCGTCTTACAAACATGGGGTGTGGGACACGGAGACTTGATTGACAGAAAAGGTGGCCATAATATGCAGGGACTACTGCACCAAGTCGTGGGGAATAGCAATGGACCGGGCGGGAGTCCTTGTAGACTCTGAGCTGAAAAGGGCCGAGAATATCTTTTTACGGAGGATATTCGAGAAATTCTAGAGTCGGACTCTCCTCTCGAGCAGCTACTTACCAGCCAAGCTCCCCTTCCTGATGCTGAAATTTCTAAAGGAATTGGAGTGGATAAGGAGATTCAGTCACCGATGAAGGCCAAGCCCTCTGAGGATGCCCTCACTATTAGGGATGTGGTCTCCCAAGCCAAGGATGCAAAGGCTAAGTCTAAAGCTGATGATGTCCACTCCGAGGTTGCTAATCCCAAGAAAGACCCTCCCCAAGCTAAGGCCTAGAATCCCAAATATAGGATTTTCTTTTGTAGTTTTTTTTATTTTTTATTTTTTTGATGTGTAACTTTTTGTGATGGCGTTCTGCCCTTAGACAGTGTATTCACTTTTTTTTTTAATGAAATTTTTTTTTCTTTTTATCTTTCGTACCTTTACTTTTATGTGCTTTAAAGCTTATGACTGTCATAAATAGTATTGAACTATTGCTGCTCTAACTTTAATAAAAACTGGAAACAATTATGTATTAGTAACAAAGAGATTTACTCCATACTTGCACTGTGAAATGACCTTTCTGCAATGAAGACTGAATCTAATAAGGATAAGTAATGGACTTTGAAAGAAAAATGGAAGGGGAAGATATTCTTGATTCTACCCAACATTTGTTTAAATAATCAAGGTCATTGACTTACTCAAAGCCACCAGTCCGAGGAGTTGGTAATAATCTTGGATTTGTTTAAAGACTCACATAGATGTCGTAGTGTGTTAATTTTTCCAAAGCATCTGGTCCGAGGACCCAGGCATGACTAAGATTCTGTTTAAATACTTATAAAGATGTCATAATATGTTACTTTCCCCAAAGCATCTGGTCCGAGGACTCAGTCATGATTAAGATTTTGTTTAAACACTTATAAAGATGTCGTAGTGTGTTAATTTTCCTAAAGCATTTGGTCTGAGGACCCAAGCATAACTAAGGTTCTGTTTAAACACTTATAAAGATGTCATAGTATGTTAATTTCCCTAAAGCATTTGGTCCGAGGACCCAGGCATAACTAAGTTTCTGATTAAATACTTATAAAGATATCATTGAGTATTAATTTCCCCAAAGCATCTGGTCTGAGGACCTAGGCATGACTAAAGTTCTATTTAAACACTTATAAACACTTATAAAGTACGTGGTCCAAGAGACTTGACATAACTTAGGATCTATTTAACACTTATAAAGATGCCATTAAGGGTTAATTTCACCCGGGTACGTGGTCTGAAAGACCTGACATAACTTAGGATTTGTTTAACACTTATAAAAATGCCATTAAGTGTTAATTTCACCCAAGTATGTGGTCCGAAAAACCTAGCATAATTTAGGACCCGTTTAACATTTATAAAGATTGAATAATGGGAAGTATAATGCCTTCAATAAATGAAAATATTGACAAAAGAGACTTTCATTAATAATAATACTTTTTCAAGTTGTTTACATTCCACGGGCGTGGTATTACATGTTCATCTAGGTCTTCAAGAAAGTATGCTCCTACACCAGCCACTAAGGTGATGCGATATGGTCCTTCCTAATTGGGCCTTAACTTTCCCCACGCTGGGTTCTTCATAGTATCCAGAACTTTTCTCAACACCAAGTCACTAGGCACTAATGGTCTTAGTTTTATGTTGGCAACATAACCTTGCTTGAGTTTATGTTGGTAGTATGCCAATTGAACCTTTGCACTTTCTTTTCTTTTTTCAATAAAGTCTAGGCTCTTTTCCTGCAACTCGTTGTTACTACTCGGATTGAACGAGCTAGTCCTTAATGTTGGGAAGCCAGTTTCTAAAAGAATGATAGCTTCGACCCCATAAGTCATTGAAAAGGGGGTGTTTCCTGTTGATCAGCAAGGTGTAGTTCTATACGTCCAGAGGACATGTGACAACTCTTCTACCCATCTTCCCTTCACGTCATTCAACCTCTTTTTGAGTCCATTAACGATGACCTTGTTAACTGCCTTGACTTGTCCATTCCCCCAGGGATAAGCTGGGGTAGAATATCTATTCGTAATTCCCAACTCACAGCTGTATCTCCTCAAGGACTTACTATCAAATTGAAGGCCATTGTTCGAGATGAGAGTGTGAGGGACCCTAAACTGGGTGATAATGTTTTTCCAAACAAACTTCTCGGCATCCACATCTCTGATGTTCGCCAAGGGCTCGGCTTCAACCCACTTAGTAAAATAGTCAATGCCAACCAGCAGATACCTCTTGTTCCCTGTTGCCTTGGGGAAAGGGCCAACTATATCTAAGCCCTATTGAGCAAATGGCCAAGGGCTGGATAGGGGGTTAAGGACTCCTTCTGGCTGATGTATATTTGGTGCAAATCTTTGGCATTGATCACACTTCTTCATATATTTTTGCGCTTCTTTCTGCATATTTGACCACCAATAGCCTTGAGTGATGGCTCTGTGAGACAAAGATTAGCCTCCTGTGTGGCTTTCAAAAATCCCTTCATGTAAACCCTCAAGGAGTAGCTTTAATGCCTCAGGGTGAATGTAGAGTAGATATGGTCCAGAAAAATAGCACTTGTACAATTTTTGGACCTCGGACAGCCAAAAACGAGGCGCCTTTCTCCTTACCTTATCAGCTTCTGATTTGTCTTTCGACAAGATATCCTCTCTCAGGAATAGTACTATGGGATCCATCTAGCTAGGCCATACTCTAACTTGGTGAACATGGACCACCTTTCTTTTACCTCTATGGGTTTGCACAAGTCTTCTATAAGGATAACCCGAGGTAAGCTCTACGCCGAGGAGGTTGTAAGCATGGTTAGGGAATCAGCATGTGTCTTTCCACTTCTAGGGATGCGCAATAGGCTGAAGGAATTAAATCCTGATTCCAAATGCCTAACTTGACTTAAATACCCTTGCATTCTCTCATCTCTTACTTCTAGTTTGCCCTTCACTTGGCCAACGACTAGTCTTGAGTCCGAGAACATTTTATTGCATTTCCTCCCATTCTTTGAACCATGGACATTCCTTCCAACAAAACTTCATATTCAACCTCATTATTTATGGCCGAGAAGCCCAATCTTAATGATTTCTCAATAGTGAGCTTCTCGGGTGAGATCAGAACTAGCCCCACTTCGGATCCCCTTTGGTTTGCTGCTCCATCAATATATACCTTCCAGAACGAAGTTTCTTGAAGGGAGATTGTGCCAACCGATTTTCCATCCATGTGATGTTCTTTTGTCACTTCTTCCAATGAGGGTTCAGAGAAGTTGGCCATTACGTTCGTGAGGACCTGGCCTTTGACAGAGGTACGAGGCATGTACTTGATGTCAAAAACCCCTAGGACCATGCCTCATTTAGCAATCATCCCCGTGTAATCAGCACTTCGAAGTATAACCGTAAGTGGAAGTTGAGTCGGGACGACAACTGTATGTGCTTGAAAGTAATGGGGGAGCTTTCGTGTACCATGCACCACCGCCAAAATGGCTTTCTCCAATAGTAAATAACAAACCTCGACCTCATGTAGTGATTTGCTCACGTAGTAAACTAGTCGTTGTATACCACTGTCAATTCATATCAACACCAAACTTACGACATGAGGGGCCACAGCGATATAAGCAAACCAGACCTCATCTACCTCAGGGCGGCAGTCATTCCAGTAAGCTTCTGGACCTCTTTAGGATTTCGAGGTGGTTGTAAATTGTTAATGGCTTTGATTTGATCGGAGTTGACCTCAATTCACCTGTGAGTCACTATGTATCCCAAGAACTTACTTAATCCCACACCAAATGAGCACTTGGAAGCGTTTAGGTGCAACTTGGGTTTCCTCAGAATTTCAAATATGTTTTCGAGGTCTCCTACGTGCTCACCATGTTGCTCTTTACCACCATGTCGTCTCTTGCGTTTTTTAAGTCAAAGGGCATCACCTTGTAGTAGTAGTAGTAGTTTCCAATGGGAGTGACAAAAGCTGTCTTTTCTTGATCGTCTAAGACAAGTGGCATCTGATGATATCCTTGAAAGGCGTCTAAGAAGCTCATTTGAGGATGACCTCCCATTACATCCACCAATTGGTCTATTTGAGGCATAAGGAATGGATCTTTTGGGTAAGCCTTATTCAGATTTGTGAAGTCCACGCATACTCACTACTTTCTGTTCTTCTTTTTCACCACCACAGTATTAGCCAGTCATTTAGGGTGGAAAATTTCCTTGATAGCTCTGCCCGTTTAAGCTTCATCACCTCGTCGCTGATAGCATCTACATGCTTTTTAGATGGGCACTAAGGTGAATGCTTTTTGAGAGTGATGGATGGGTTAATATTTAAATGATGGCAGATGAAGTTTGGATCTATCCTTGGGGCCTTATAAGCGTACCAAGCAAACACATCAATGTTTCTTCTAAGAAATTCTACTAGCTCTTCCTTCTCTTGTGGAGGCAACTAAGCCCCGACCTGAAAGAACTTCTCCGGATCATCACTTATAACAAACTTTTCCAAATACTTGCACTTCCTCTCCTCGGCTGATCCCTTGATTGGCAGATCCGGAGTTTTTGATTGCTATAAGTCCTTTTCAGTAGAGGCCGAGGAGCCAACTTCGTGCTGATGTGAGATGGCCGCCACAAGGCATTACCTAGCCATGGATTGACTCCACACAATCTCTTCAATGCGACCCCCTAAGGGGTATTTCACTTTCTGGTGCAGAGTAGATGAGACGACTTCTAGGGCATAAAGCCAAGGTCTGGCCACAATAGCCATGTAGGGGGAATAGGCATCCACCGCGATGAAGGCTACCTCCACTACCTCTGATCCTGCTCGCACTAGTAGCCTGATCTAACCTCTTGGGATGATAGTCTTCCCATTAAAGCCCACCAGTAGAGAGTCTTAGGTTGTTAAGTCATCGGGCTTTAAGTTCAGCCCCCTGTACAAGTCAGGATACGTGATTTCAGCTGCACTGCCCTGGTCCACCATCACTCTCTTCACGTCATAACCCCCGATCCTAAGCGTGATCACTAAAGCCTCATCATGTGGCTAGATGGTCCCAATTTTGTCCTCATCCAAGAAGCTCAATGCCGATAGGGTATCCAACTTAGCCCTCTTTGGCCCTGAATTAACACCCTCGGCCGGAAGTTGAGCCACGGACATCACCCTAGAGCAACAGGAGTTGGTTCTTCCTAGAGCAACAAAGATGACATTGATCGTTCCTAAAGGAGGTCTTGAAGAAGCATCTCTTTGGGGTTTCGAACCTGCCTAGTTCCCTTGGCCACTTGAATGATACAAAAGTTGCTTTAACTTTCCTTCTCGGACCAGCTAGTCCAAATGGTCCCATAAATTTCTACAGTCCTCTGTAGTGTGTCCCTGGTCTTGATGGTACTGGCAATAAAGGCTTTGGTTACGCCTCATGGGGCTTCCAGCCATCTTGTTCGGCCATTTGAAGAACAACTTATTTTTAATCTTCTCTAGAACCTGATAAACCAGTTCTTAGAACACCGCATCAACCGCCTGAGCATTAACAGACTCAGACTGCCTAGCAAAATCTCTCTGAGGCCGGTTGTTATTGTTGTACCGGTCCGACCTGAAATCACTTCTCTCCTGAGGGATAACCTTAACTTTTCCTTTACCCAACTGCTGGTCTTCCTTAACCCTTCTATACTTGTCAATCCGATCTATGAGTTGGTGTAGGCTGGTGACAGGTTTTTCTGTTAGGGACTTCCTTAAACCATGCTCGGTTGGGAGGCCACTCTTGAAAGTACTGATGGTGATGTCATCAAAGTCACTATCTATCTCATTATACATCTCCTAGTATCTGTCCGATTATATTTTCAGGGTCTCCCCTTCTCGCATGGACAAACACAATAGGGAGTCTAAGGGCCAAGGGAACCTGGTACATGTAATAAAATGAGAGCCAAATGCCCGAGTGAGCTCCTTGAAGGAATCTATGGAATCTGCCCTTAGGCCATCGAACCATCTTATCGCCACAAGTCTTAGACTGGATGGGAACACCTTGCACATTAAGGTTTCGTCCTTAGAATGGACAGCCATTCTCAGACTGAAATGGCTCACATGCTCCACCGGGTTCGTTCGCCCATTGTAGATGGTGGATGTTTGCTGATGGAAACGCCATGGAAGAGTTGCCCCTTCAATCCTATGCATGTAGGGCAACTTGGAAATCCGGTTCAAAGTTTTGCTCATAGCATCATTTCCTAGTCCTCTGTGAGTTGGGCTCTTGTATTTGCGTTCACAGTGATGCTCCTCTTCATATGAGAAAGATTCACTAGGAGGAGTCCTTGACCTACGTCTATAACTACTATCCTTCTCATCATCGGAAGAGGAATCAGATGGGGAGGGAGTTCGTCTTCGTCATGCATGGTGTAACTTCTTCTTTAAATGGTTGATCTCCCTTTGCATGGATTTATTATGTTGCTCTTGAGAGACATGATTCCCAACTCGAAAGTGGCTTTTGCTTATATGCATAGTATGCATGCCACCCTCTTGATCTCTCTTCCGCTCAAAGTTGGTGAAAAAATTTTCATGTTGGGATGCTATGGATTCTGCTTGGTGTGGACCTGAACCTACCATAATTGACTGTTGTTTTCACTATCACAAAAGTTCTTCCCACAAATGGCGCTAATTGTAGGGACACATTTTGCAACCCAAGCCCAAGATGTATGGGATCTTGACCCAGTGAGTATAATAAATTTGTAAAGAGCGGGTCGAAGAACTAAGCCCTAATGAGTTTGACAATGGCTAGTATGGATTTAAAAGTAATCAAGAAAGAATAAGGAGAATAGAGTTGAATGAATTCACTGTCCAAGGATGTATTTTGTCATACAAATCAATTACAAATATAATTTTAATTGTTACAATGGTCTCTGATCAATTTCCGATCTCTCTCTCATGAAGGGTCTTTTACATTATATAACTCTCTTTGGACCATCTTGATTCTACACTTATTGATCATTTAAGCCCTTACTTGAGTACATATCCTATAAGACACCCTCTTTGGCTTTCTGTGAGTTGTGGTAGTCAAGGCAGCACTGTTCAGAGATCTTCTCCACATAAATGCGGCCAAAAAAGTAGCTGCAGTGTATTTAATGCGGTGGTAGTAGCTTTTCCTTAGATATTTTGGGGTTTCCTTTCTTCTCGTATGTTCATGAGGTACATCCCTATCATTGGAGCTTCTTGGAGGGTCATTCTAATTACTAGAATAGATATTTGAGCTGCATTCATCATATCCGAGAAGGAGTTCCTCCTCAGACCACTTTCCATTCGTTCCTTACTCATGAGACTTTAAATTGGAACCCCTAATAACTATTTGTTCCTCTTCGGACCATTCAACGTTCTCAGACAAAACCCAAGGCCCAATATATGATCCTGGGCCCTTATCTCTACACTACTAATAGATTTCTTTAAATCCTAATAATTTTTTATCATAATGTCACATTAATTTGCCTCTCTTTTTTTCACATTTAGACTTGCTTTTTCTTATTAAAAAAAAAAACTTTCAACAATAGAAATCCTTAAATTTAGGTTTCTTTTTTCAATTTCCTTTCACGTTCTATTTTGTTTTAAAATATATATATATATATATATATATATATATTTTCACGGTCTAGTTCATCTGGTATCGATAAGGATGAGGTTTTTTGTTTTGCTATATATTTTCAGGTTCTTTTTCATTTCGAAAGGATTAGAGTTATTGATGTAGGTTACAGTGGGATAAGAATAGGGGTCACACCAATTCTCCAAGTTGATCTTTTTAATTTCCCTAAAATTTAGCTTTTTTTATTTTCTTCCAAAAACAGATATCCTAAAGATTAGGTTTTTTTGTTTTGTTATTTTTCTTTTCACGTTCATATTTATTCTGTACATATGGATGAGTTTTGTTTTGGATAGAATTATTGGTGTAGGTTATCGTGGGATAAGGATAGGTTTTCCTTTTTTTTTTTTTTTTTTTTTTTTTAAATATATTTAACTTACGGTGGGTTTTTGTTTTGATAATTAGGGTTGTTTTCAAAACATGAGTTAGTGGGAGAGTGGTTTTATTTATTTATTTTTAAAAAAATACTAATCCTTATCCCAATCTTTTCAAATACTACACCATGTTCAAAAAATAAATTACAATTATTTCTTATCTCTTAAACAAAGATTATCTAAAACAAAGAAATGCACATTTATCATTTTTATTTGTTTGAAAAAATAAAATCACGTACTACTTTCAAATACAGTTATTGAAATCACATTTTTAAAAAATTTCACATTCATCTTTTTTTTTTTTCAAAATTATCTTTCTTAGACTAAACTTTTATTTTGTTCCAAAATACCCTTAAAAAATAATCAGTAACTCCTCTTAGAATTAGGGTCAACAATGTCAAACACCACTCAACCTCCCCTTAAAAACATAAACTTAGTGAGCATATGCTTGATTTGAATTTAAGTTATCATAATTTTTTTTTTTTTTTTTGATAACATGTTATCATAATGTTGTATATGCTATAAAGTTCCTATTTGTAATTAAAAAAAGTAGTACATTTTACAATGTGAAAATAGGTTAATGGCAAGTGCAGCTAGAAAGCAATTAGAATGGAGAACAAAAGATGTTGCTACACCAACTTTTTCACCATAGCTTGCGTGGTTTGGATATGATTTTTTTACGATGTTTCTAATGTAGTGAATTTATATACAATTTCTTTTGAAGTAAATATTTCAAATTCCTTACATTGATCCATTAACTTCTTAATAATAGATTGCATAAACATTTGCACACACTATTTTAAACTGTTTATAATTACAAAATCATACTATACATTTTCACTAGATGTAAATTATTTATTATTTATTTTGATAGTCTAAAAATAAACACTAATCACGCATTTTTTGTTATTGGAAAAACTAGCCTCTAAGCACACGTGTTATGCATGCTCAACGACTCTTCTATTTTTTGGGGTAAAGGTTAATAATTTGCAACTATTATAATTTGGAATTATTACATTTTCCAATCACACACCAAAAAAAAAAAAAAAAAAAACCTAGGTGTGTAATGAATATTATATGTTTGTTAGTGATTTTTTTTTTTTTATCATACCTTTAGGTTTTTTTGTAATTGGAAAATGTAGTAATCTCAAATTATAATAGATGCAAATTATTTACTTTTACCAAAAAAAATAATAATAATAAAAGAGCCTCTAAGCACGTGCTCATCAAATTATAATATATGCAAATTATTAACTTTTACCCAAAAAATAAAAGAGTCTTTGAGCACAAGCGTGAATGCGTGCTCAGAGACTAGTAATGGATAATTGACGAGAAAGATGGGCAAGATTGCTATGCATAGATGGCTCTTTTATATATATATATATATAGGTACCATAGAAATTTAAACTTATGGAGTTCGTTCAATGATGATTTATCTTTATCACTAAGACAATATATCAATTAATTTTCAATATAGGTAGGGTTCAAAGCCAAAATATCTTATTTGACAATAAAATATTTTACCAATTAAGTTAATTGTACCTCACACTTAAATGTCTCTAAGTTCTTATGGTTTTGCTTACTAGTTCACTTGAGATTGCTACCCTTTTTTTAAAATTTAAAAAAATAAAAATAAAAAATAAAAAAGAGAGAAAGAAAGAAAGAAGGAAGGATGGATTGCTACCCACAAGAATCATTACGCTCCCTTTCAAATTGGATGCCTTTAATAAATTAAATGAAAAAAAATTAATAGCATAGGTTAACTATTGATTCCAATGAATGCCATGGCCCATGCATAATCATGTATCTGGCCTTAGTTTTGATGAGACTATTACTTTACGTCTTTAACTTAGCGTGATTAAAGGATTAACTGTAGTTTGTTTAATCCAAATAGATTGAAAACAACACCTAACCTAACCCTGGACTAGGGGTGATCATACAGCTAACAACAACAATTAGGGATATATATATATATATATAAATGGATGGGTTTAAATTACATCTAGTGTAACTCTTTAAGGGTGTGTTTGTTTGGAGGTGAAATAGGATGGATAGAAAACTTTGGAGAGAAAATGGGAAGGAAAATTTTTTTGGAATGTGTTTAGTTGGGTGGGGAGGAAGGAAAATAAATGGTAGGGCCTAGGTGTTTTCTCCCCAGACCTACCAAAAAGTTTTCTTCCTAAAATTGAGAGAAAACTGAAGAGAGAAAATTGGATTGTTTAATTGACAAAAATGCCCTTGTACACTTGCACATGGCTTCGTCTGTACGTTGCTCTTCTTCACCTCTTTCTTTTCTTTTTTCCTCGTTGCCTTTTCTTTCCTTTTTTTTTTCTTTTGATTTAAGTGTACGTTGCTCATATTCTTTCTTTTTTTTTCTTTTGCTTTCTTTTGTGTGTGTGTGTGTGTGTGTTTTTTTTTTGGTTGTTTAACAAGAGTACATGAGTAAATTTATACAAACTCATTTTTTTCATCCCTCCACTTTTTCACTCCCAACCAAACAAAAATGAGGGAAATTAAAATCTTTTCTATCCTTCTACTTTTCCACCCTTCCAACCAAACGAAACCTAAGAGTTACATCTTTTTATACCGTGGATTTTTAACAGATCCAATAGTTGAGAAAATAGCTTTAAATAATTATTGCTTTCCATCTTATTTACCTAAATAATAACAATTTAACTCTATCCTCATTTATTACTTTCCATAGACCTCGTTGGGTGTTGTTTAATGGTGTCCCTTTCTTCGTAAAATTGCTTAATATTTTTTTTGTTGGGTGTTGTTTGACAATGTTTCTTCCTCTTTGTTAGACTTGTTCTGTGTTTCAAATGGTTTTTGGGTTTTCAGTTTTCCTAATCTCCTAATTCACGTACTCTCTTAAAAAAAAAATTTGATAGAAAACTTTATAGATATAAAATGATTATATAAATTAGTGTATCTAAAAATCATAGCAGCTCACCAAGACCGTGCATGTGTTGCTAGAGGTGCCAGCCACAAATACAAAACAAAGCCTCATACAAACTCATACTGACATTTCTACTCAAAACCAATTAACCAAGTCTCATAAATGAAAAAAAAAAAAAAAAAAAAAAAAAAAAAAAGAAGGAGATAATAGGTGAGAGAAAGAAGAACATAATTTCATTTTATTTTGGGTAAGCAAGAGAGAGAAATTAGGATAGAATCAGTTTGTAATAAATAAGGAAGAGAAACATAAAAGATGCTCATAGGGTGTGTAATAAACCGAAAAACCAAAAACATCAACCGAACTATGTCCAAAATTTTGGTTCGATTTCGATTTTAATTTCTTGAAACTGAAATATTTTAGTTTCGGTTTCAGTGTCCCACACAAATATACCGACCTAACCGAAACCGAACCAAAATATATTAAATTTTAATATATATAAATTATAGCAAGAAAGGTCATGGTATCATAGTGGCAAGGACATGCTTGTTCCCACAACTAAACCCAAATTCGACCCATGGCAAAGGCTTTTTATTTTTTTTTCTCCTTATTATACCAAAATTATGTTGTTTTGGGTTTTCAACTCTTCTCTCTCACTTCAACAGCAACCGTTCACCCTCTCTCTCTCTCTCTCTCTCTCTCTCTCTCTCTCTCTCCAGCCGTTCGCTGTCCCCACCTCTCTCTTTTTGTCATGCCTTTGGTTCTCTCTTTCTATCTATCATGCCACCGTCTCTCTCTCTCTCTCTCTCTACTTCAAGGCTTCTTCACCTTCTCTCTTTTTTTTTTTCTTTTTTTCTTTTTTGGTTTGCTACTTTGCTTGGTACCTAGTGTTTGGGTGCTGAGAAAATGTGGGAAAGCAAAGGGAAATAGTTTTTTATTTTTATTTTTTATTTTTTTTATGTGTGTGTTTGCTTGGTACTTGGTGTTTGGGTGCTAAGAAAATGTCAGAAAGGAAAGGGATATAGATTTTTTTTTTCTTATTTTGGTATGTTCTCTTAATATATACATGATTTTGAGTTTTTTTTTTGGGTGTGTTTGCTTGGTGCTTGGTGTTTAGCTGCTGAGAAAATGTGGGAAAGCAAAGGAAAATAGGTTTTTTTTTTCTTTGATCTGTTTGGTTTCTAAGAAATTGGAAGCAATCAAAAGCCAACCGAATCAAACTTATTGAAATCCAGTCAATTCTGTGACAGTAGCAAATTTGGTAAAATCGAAAATTTCGGTTCGGTAGAAAAATCGCACTTAAAACTGACCGAAACTGACCGATTACACCCTTAGATGCTATATTAATTAGATTGGCTGAGGTGGCTAATATGTTTTTTTAACCGTTAGATTTCCTATAAATCTATGGTATAAAAAATGTGTAACATGTACAAAGTTATACTTGGTGTAACTTAAACCTATCTCTATATATATATAAAAGTTAGAACAATTATTTTGAAGAACATTTACATAATTTTCTCCTTTTACGCAAGTTTGGCCCAACCAAAAAAATGAAATGGGTGGGAGCATGCTCTCTCAGAGAAAGAAGCTTATTCATCCAAATAAACTCTTAAAAATATTTTTTTTAAGAAAAATTAATAAGACAATATCTGAAATCAGTAGAAAATAAATCAATCACGCTTGTAGGTCATTTGGCTCTGCTTGGATGCGAGTTGTGGATGATAAAGTCCAGCTTATTTGTGGGTCTTTTAAGCCACTTAGATTTGCGGGTCATTTAGCACTAATCTCTGAGTATTTTTTTGGACTTAAGGTCCCAAAAAAAGGGTGAGAAAAAAATTTGGGCATAACATAAAGCCCACTTTGTAGTTGGGTCAATTGCCATTTGCTACTTCCCTTGGGCTTTTATTTTTAGGCCCTTCGGCCTCTCTTTTTCTTTATATATTCAGCCCACCCATTTAGCCATGCCCCAAAATAGTTAATGTGGGGAGGCTTAGGAATTGGCCCGTGGCCAGAAAAATGAGGCCCAAATTATTATTATTATTTTTTTCCCCATCAATATAGTACAACAAAAGAATACGGCACAGTTTTAATTTTGGGTTCTCACTTTTCTGCTTCTTTATTATTCTAACAAATTTGGAATTCCTAGCCAAAAAAAAACAAATTTGGAATTTAGGAACCAATATGTCAATGATGTGGGCAAAAAGACATGGTTTAACGGAATGAACTGATTGTTGTTCCTGTTGCAAAACCAGAAAGAGCTTTTGGTAGGAAAAGATGGTGTGAAATGAAAAAACTTTATTTAAAGGTTGAAGACAAAGGTGATTGTTTCACACGTCTTTCTCACAAGTATTGAGAATATATGAAAATTTGCTTAGAACCAAGAGATACAAAGAAAGCATACTTGTGGGTTCTAGTTAACTTAATTGGTAAAGTTTACGATAGTTGAAAAAGAGATCTGAGGTTTAATCTCTGCCTACACCAAAAATGGATAGGTGTCTTGATTTAAGGATAAATAACTATTATTATGAGTGGACATCATAGGTTGAAATTAAAAAAAATAAAAAAAATAAAAAAATAAAAAAAAGGGAAGGAGAAGAAGAAGAAGATACTTGGGAGACATCTAGATTAAAAAGTTACATTAAAAGCAGAAGAGTTTAGAAGATAAAAGAGAAAAAAGGGGTGGGGCATGTACAAGGAAGAAAGAAAAGGTATTGTAGAATACTTGAGAAATGATGAAAGAATAATTTGAGACAATCACTTAAGCAAACAGAAAACTAGAATCTTTACCAAAGTTCTTATAGGTACTCACTCAATGAATAAGATTAAAAATGGTGATTTCTTAACTACTCAAAAAAATAATTAAGATGTTGGTTTATCATCTACTCTCCTCTCCTCAAAATGAAAAAGACGTTTGACTATTAGCTAGCTGTTGGTATCGAGTTACAAGCATTTCTTATGGACTGATATTTATTTTGGTTATGTGAGTTGTTACAAGTTATAACCATTTCTTATAAGCATATATTTACTTAATGTACTTATGAATGTATATAGTCAAGAATCTTGTAGCCAATGGTGGCTCTAAAAAATTTTTTTTAAGAGGGTTACTAAATAATTTAAATTACACAAAATCAAATAAATAAATAACTTAATATATCAATTTCACAAATAGAGAAAAAAATCCGCACATTAATACATGAAGTATTACAATTTCTTTCTACTAACAAAAAGGAAAAAAAGAATTGATAAGAGATAAAGTGAGAAATAAGAATGCTGAGATAAGAGTAATAAAGTAAGAGAGAGAGTTAGAAATGATGATAGAGAAGAGAAAAATGGAGAGAGAGAGAGAGAGAGAGAAATGATATTTGCTACAACTGTGAGCAAATTATTGTAATTGTAAAACCAAAGAGAGCATTTCTATTAGCACCACCAAGGAGAATTCATAACCACAATATTTCTCTTGATACCATTTTTTAAGGAAAAATGAAATTGGAGATTTTTTTTATGTAAGGATACCATTTTTTAAGGAAAAATGAAATTGGAGATTTTTTTTATGTAAGGGGTTGAACGAATTATAGATTTTAATAATCAAGGATTCTTATTTATTTATTTTTCTTGTTTTGAATATGCTTTTTGTTGAGTAATTTGCTCACTTCTTGTTGTTTGGTCTAGTTTTGTTTTTGTTTGGGTTACTTTTGTTGTGTTTTGGGGTAATTTTTATTGTTATTATTTAAGCCTTTTTTCTTTTTGGTTTATAGGGTTAAGGATTACGTTTTGGGGGCCATAATTAATTTTGGAGTTATACTATGTTCACAACATTTTAATAATAAATCTTATGTGACAAATTATTATTAGTGGGCAAAAAAGTTATGTCAGTATTGGGCCAAAATTAAAATCAATAACAACTTACCACAAAAGATTTGTTATGAAAATATTGTTGATGTAGCATTACTCTTATTTTTTTTTAACCCAAATTCTTATGATTATTAAGTCAAGGTGTTCAACATTTTTATTAGGCTGGTCAAAATAGGTTAGATTATTATTATTATTATTTGCAAGTATATATATATATATATAATTTTTTTTTTGGCAAGCTAGGTTGGCCCTATAACCACCTTAACATAAACATAGAGCCACCCTTGCTTGTAACTCAAACTAGTACATCCTAGCATTTCCAATGAAGATGTCAAGGGTTCAAATCCCACCATTTTCAACTATTGAATTATCAAAATAATAATAATAATAAAAGAAAGGGAAAAAAAACTATGAATGTATATATGTATATGTAGTAATAAATGAATACAAATCATTTGATTATTCTTCTTTACTTTTCCTATAAAATAACCAAAATTAAAAAGAATAAATAAATAATCAGACATATGGCATACAATAATTGATGGCTATAAAATAAAACACAAAAATTGAGACATTGTTGTAAATATGAAATAAAATGCCTAGTTGCTCATTTTATTGTAATAAAAGCACACTTTATATCGTGACAAAAAATAAATTCAAACCAGTGGAATTCTAATTGCAATGGAATTTATCTTGATTTCTTAAGTGGAGATATTATTAGATACAGGCGTGTGTATGTGTGTGTGTGTTTTTTTTTTTTTTTGGATAACTGGATGGTAAGTTAGTAATAATAGGGGATGGAGGAGTTTGAACATCTCTGTTTGAAATACTAGGGAATCCGTTTGGTTGGAGGGATTTTAGAGGGGATAGAAAAGAGGAAGAGAAATTGATTTTTTTGAGTTTTTAGTTGAAGTGATTTTAGAAAAGAAAATTGGTGGGGTTTGGGTATTGAGCCCGGGCCCACCAGAACTCAATCTTCCCAAATTGGGGAGAAAATACTGATGGAAAACAAGGAGCTTTGCTCCTTTCCGTTTTGGACAAGACTATCACTGCAACATCAACATTCATTTTTTGAACCTATCTTTTCTTTTTCTTTCTTTTTCTTTTTCTTTTTTGTTTTTGTTTTTTTCAATGCTGTCTCACTTGTTTCTTTTTTTTTTTCTTTTTTGTTTTGGGTGCTCATCCAGTCATGTGTTTCTTTTCTCACCGGTTTTGGGTTCTTGAATTTTTTTCTGCTATTTTTTTTTTTTAAGAAAAATAAAGTGTTTGTGTTTCTTTTCTCACCAATTTTGAGTTCTTGAATTTTTTTCTGCTATTTTTTTAAAGAAAAATAAAGTTTCCATTTATACACAATTTCTTTAAAATAAAAATATAATGTGTTACTTTTTTTATTATTTATTTAGTAAGGATAGGATTGTAAATTTATATAAACTATATTTTTTACCCTCTCATTTTTTTTTCTCAACCAAATAAAAGAATTTTCTATTATTCCACTTTGCCACCCCCATCAAAATCTATGAGAGAAAATTAAAATTCCTTCTATACTCACGGTTTTTCATCATCTTTTTGTTTTCTATCATCTCATCCTCCAACCAAAAGGATCCTAGGAGCTAGAGGTCTCTCTCTCTCTCTCTCTCTCTCTCTCACATTACCAGGTCTCAAGACATGAGAACCTTCCAGCAAAACAAAGATTCTAACTTCTAAGCCTAACGAAATATCGTCTACAACGGAAACTATAGGCCAATGGGGTTTCAAGGTAGAACAATAGATAGGTTTAATACACACAGAAAGAAAAAGAGTAATAGGCCTTATATTTGATATCTCTTGCAACGAACTGGATCAACAGAGATAGGATCTAACCTCAATTTGTTGTGCTACATGATAACAGCAGCACACGATCAAGAAGAAGTTTTGCTCCTGATCCAATGAGATTTTGAGTTTTCTATGACCATTCTGACATAGAGTACCCCAAATTCTTGGAACTTTATAAGCCATTCTGACAATGAACGTACAATTCGAGCCACTGGACAGTAAATAAACAAATGCTCCACAGATTCTAGAGCCTCCTAACCTGACACAGCATGAAATAAACATCCTCTATCTCCAATCTTTTATTGATTACCTCATGAGTTGGGATCACATTCCAAGCAATTTTTCCACACAGAAAATGCCTTGAGCTTTTCTTGCATTTTTGAGTTCCAAACGTCATACTGGTTTGATTGAAAATAAGTGAAGGCCTAAAGGGTTAAAAATATTGTGGTTAGGGATGTAAATTGGGCTATGACCTTATCAAATGAGAACTAAACAAACTCATTTTTCACAAGTCGGAGCTTTGTAAACCCAAATACGTACAGTAGCTAGATTTCCATTCTAAAATGGTGGTAAAAATTTTACATGGTATAGTAACACCCACAAACACATACTAGAAAGAACCTCAATTCAATCTTCCTTACGTGTGTGAGTGTGTCTTTTAGCCAAAGGAAAAAAAAAACATTCCTTCCGCATCAATTTTTTTTTACTCATTGAACGAATAAATAAAATTAGAATATGAGCCATCCAAATTCTTTTAGATTTGTGTGCTTTACAAAAAAATTTAGAGAAAACTCAAAACCAAATTGTCTTTCTCCTTGGATTATCTCCCAAACAAAAATTCATATATTTTTTCTATCAGCCCAACATTGATTTCATACTATAAAGTCTAGCAGGCATCTTTTAAAACAGCACCATCACCCCCTTCTCCTCCCCCCACCCCCCCCACCCCCCACCCAAAAAAAAAAAAAAAAAAAAAACCTACTTTAGAAACTCCATATTTTTTCCAGAATCTTCTCATCTTGCCAGAACCACCAAATTATATAAAAATTCAATTCCTATAGTTTTGGTTGGCAAGGAATACAAAATTTTAGTTTTTTTTTTAACGAAGAAAACCATAAATAGGATAACAAGAATAAAAGGATAACTTTTCTCTTAAAAGAAGGATAATTAGAATAAATAACCAAAATCAGGGTAGAAATTTGAGAAAATCTTGCAACAGGGGACCATTACTGGCCCCTTCCACCCCTTTTTATAAATCATATTCAGTTTTAATCTATGATGTTTGCTTCATGATTATTGCTCTTTATTATTATGGGCAAATCATCAATTAATTCGAATGCGAGATCTCTTCTTTAACAATAAGAGATTTTATTAGTTGAGTTAATTTGAAATTTATAATAAACCATCACCCATTATATGCTTATAGGAAGGTGAAAACCTTCATAAAAATTCTTCAATTAAAAGTGTTCTATTTAGGGCAATATCTAAAGTAATATTGAGATCATTTCCATTACAAATTCATTCATTTTATAATCCACATTATATATCACAAATTTAAACATGTATTTAATGTCACACTAATAAAAATATTAAAATGATTTGACACAATAAAGAATAAAAATTAGAAAGAATTAAAGAATATTAAGCAACGACGAAACAAACTCTACGTCTGTATCAGTTGACCAAAATAGTGTAAAGTTTTGTATGAAGTTTCCTTTTTTATAATGTAAATAGAATAGATTCTGGGGTTTTCGGCGGTGGCCAATACACCAAATTGTTAGATCAAGAACAATAATATCTTATTATAGGCTAAAGGAATCCTCACTTTTAATGTGAGCTTGAAACTCAAGCATCGGCTCACATGATTCCCAAGTGTTTCAATATCCAACCCTTTAACAGTGAAACTTCAAAATGAATCAAAGTTCCAAAAAAAAGAAAAGCACCTGCTTTGCCATCTTGCCATGTGATGAAAGAGAGATTAGTCCCAAGTCCCAACTTCTATATTGATTTTGAACTTAGTGTCTCTGTCTTCCTCTAGAATTCACCAACTAATAAATTAATTTTTCTTACCAATTAAGTAATTACTTAAAATATAACATAGTATTATTTTGGTTGGATAGACCCGTCTGGAATATTAACTCTCTCATAATTAAGGCAGAAGAAATGTCATCATGATGGCAGAAACTAGAAATTCTATATTTTAGTTGAATTGTGGTTCTGGACCTTTCTTTATTCTTTCCACACATTATATTCTCGAACTTTCTCCTCCAAGACTCCAAGTATATAGATGCCAGCCTATAACACCTCAAAAACTAAACAATACCTACCTTCCAATACCCTCTAGGTGACTATCTCTCTGTGGTGTTGTATTTTTGGTTTGCATTTCAGAGATGAATGATCCCAAATATGGCTATCCATATGCCAATCAAGGTAACTTCATCCTCTTTCTTGTCCTTACTAGCTTCCTTTCTTTTATTTTCTCTGTTATGTTTTATATGTGGTGGCCAGGGAAGGCTGTTATATATAGCTAGATTAAACATTTTTTTTAAATTTTATTTCAATTATTAACTTAAATGAATACCCCTTTAAAAATCTATATCTCCTATGAAAATCTTGCTGAATCATTGGATTATTTCTCAACTTGCACTTTGTTATTGTTAATTATCAGTTATCACTATAGAGGGGATGTTATATTTTGGTAAAAGAAGAAAAACAAAAATGGAACATGTTCTTATTATTTCAATATGCAATTTTGAACACAGGCCCTTATCAAGGACCACCAGTGGCGGCACCTCCTCAGTACTATGCAGCTCCACCACCACCCAGGCGAGAACCAAGTTTTCTTGAGGGATGGTGTGTACTATAAACTAGTTCTGTATTATAATTGCTTCTTTGTTATATATATAGTGTATTTACCAACTGTCTCTTTTATTCACAAGAATATATATGTAATATATATACAGGATATCCTGATGATCGTGACAAATTCTAACTTTTTTTTGTTTATTTGATTTGTGTGATTTTGCAGCCTTGCAGCTTTATGTTGTTGTTGCCTCTTAGATGAGTGTTGCTGTGACCCATCCATTATATTTGTTACCTAATACTTTGTATACTACATGTAGAAGTATATTACCTTGTATATGTGAAAGGGTCTTATATATATATATATATATATATATATATATTCCTCTGTAATATACTTCCATACATATTCTGATCAGTTCTAATGCCCTTCTTTTTGATTTCCATCATATTCAGGACATTCTTTGGATAATGATAACTTATTTTTATTGGTTTTTTTAGTTTAAATAATAAGTTATTATATACAAATACAGTTATACCTTTTTAAAAAAATGCAATGTTTAAATTGATAAAAATAATGAAAATTCTTAGTTAATATTGTACTGTAAGATTTACAATTTACCTTCTTTTCGAGAGAGAGAGAGAGAGAAGCACAAACGATTACAACAAAATCTTTTGTGCATCCATGTATGTGACAAAAAGTGGGAAGCATTACGCATATTAATAGTATATATCTAATTCTTCAAAGAAGGTCTCAATAAGAGTGTATAGATAAAGTGGATTCTCCATCTATAAAAATATTTTCCTTTCTCTTTAATTTGGCAAATGGAAGATGTTATGGGCAGAGAGAATCTCAACTGAAGGGCCAGGTGTCATTAAGGTTATTAAACCCGGACCGGACCGTACGGTCCGACCGGAAAACCCGGGAACCGTTCAAATTCACGGTCCATTTAAGGTAAGGAACCGTTCCATGCGAAAAAAGCATGGAACCGTTCGGACCGCGGTCCGACCGTCCGGGTCTGTGAACCGTGACCGGTTCACACGGTTCGGACGGTTCCCTAATTTCAGCCTCTTTTTTTTTTTTTTTTTTTTTTTCCCCCTATACGGCGTCGTTCCACCTTTTTTTTTTTTAACCCTCTCTCAAAAATCACTCTTAGCCTCACTCTGAAACCCTCTCTCAATCACTCTCAATCCTCACTCGTCTCTGCCTCTCTCAAAAATCACTCTCAATCCTCACTCTCTCAAGTCTCAATCACTCTCTCATCTCTGCCTCTCCCTCGTCACCGTCGCACTGTCGCAGCTCAGCCCAGATTTCTTCCTCAATCCTCACTCTCTCCCTCGTCGCCGTCGCACTGTTGCAGCTCAGCCCAGATCTCTTCCTCACTCTCTCAAAGTCTCAATCACTCTCTCGTCTTTACCTCTCTCCCTCGTTGCCGTCGCAGCTCAACCCAGATCGCAGCTCACTCTCTCACGCTCATCTTTGCCTCTCTCCCTCGTCCCCGTCGCAGCTCACTCTGTGCCTCGTCGCCGTCGCCGTCGTTGGTACTTTAATCTGTTTTTTCTTTGTTAATATTTGCAAGTTGATTGTGGATGATGATATAGATTTGAAGTGTTGGTGTGTAAATTGAGTTGGGTCAATTGAAAATTGATTGTGGATGATGATATAGATCTGAAGTGTTGGTGTATGTGAAGACAAGGCTTGTGATATTATTGTAATTGTGAAAATTGATTTGGGTCAATTGGTGTTTCTGTCTGCCAAAATTACTTTGTTGTGTCTGCAACTTCTTGCTGCATTTTTTTTTTTTTTTTTGTATTTTTTATTGTTGTTGGTTTCAATAATATTTACATTATTCTCAAATCATTTGCCCCACTACTAAAAGCAATCTCAACATAATTGAAATCCCAGAATTAACATAGCATCTGAATATGCTAGATTTCAAATTTACTTAACTACAGCTATCAGACCACATATTAATAAAAAAATAAAAAGAGAAGAAGAAAAATGACCCTCAAGAATAGAACAGGTGGACCATGGACCTGTTTCAAAATGAGTTCAGTGATAGAATAGGTAGACGCCTTATAGTATCTTATCTAGCTTTTTCTTATGATGGTGTCCTGAAAACAATTGGCCCTAATGTCTCACATACTTGACAAGCACAATGAAGAAGAAACTACTAATCAAAATGTGAAACAAAAGTAAGCTAATAGCTAGTCAAAGTGAGAAGAAGCAAAAACAGTGTGAAACAAAAGTAAGCTAATAGCTAGTCAAAGTGAGAAGAAGCAAAAACAGTAATACAAGTACCAATGACTTGCAGAAACCCTGTGCTTTCCCAGATAAGAAGACATTATTCTCAGAAACCCTATGCTTTCCCAGCAATACAAGTTAATTATTTAGTTTTATTTTTTTTATTTTTTTTGGGTCTGTTGCATAATGAGTAGGTTCTGTGGAAAGTTGAAAAGGAAAAGTGAATGTGGGATTAGGATGTTTTAGGGATCAATTTTTGTATTATGGTTCAATTAACTTGTGGAAAGGATGTTACATTTGAAAAGTTTTTTTGTCTAGTGACTTGTTTCTTTCATGCATTTTTTATGGGAAGGAGTTTTTTTTGTCTAGTGTGTAACAATGTGTAATTGTGTACTGTATTTTTGTAAGTTTTATGTATTTTTTAGAAATAAGCTTTTCTAAATGAATTATGCTATTTTAGTTAATTTTTCTATTTTTTTATTAATTTAATGTTTTTATATATATTTAAAATAATTATTAAATTAATTATGACGTCATCACGGTTCGACCCCGGTTCGACCTCGGTCCAACCTCAAAACCCTTGAACCTCTCCCTTTTACGGTTCAATGAACGGTCCGGGTCTGAAAACCTTGGGTGTCATAGCTTTGCAAACTTCATGAACACCTCTTTTTTCTTTTTTTTCTTTTTTCCTTTTCTATTTTAAGTGTAATTATATTAAGAAATAAATTTTTTAAGCACAAACGAGTCTTGGAAACTAAACACCGGGCCCATGCATCAGCCAATAATTATCATACAATATGATTAGGAAGGTCCAAGTAGAACACAAAAGCAAGATTATAAATGAAATGGATTGTTTATGAAAAATTTGAACTCAATCCGAGAAAAAAAAAAATCTATATTTGTTTATTTAACAAATGAACCAAGTTTAAGTCTAAGTTTAAGATCAACTATTAAATAAGTTAAGTTCAAATATAATAATGTGCTTTTGAATAAGCTTATGAATACAAGACTTTATTTATATAACTCTAATATTATATGTTTATATGTATATACATGCATAGAAATATACTTATACACAGACTTGAGATTTGATTTTATAAAATTGTAAATAAGTTCATAAATTATCAAATTATTAGTTGTAATTTATTAATAATATAAATAGTCCATATGTAGTAAAAATTGTATAATTTTTAATAAAATAAGATTTGTAAATCTAATTATTTCTCATAAGTTCATAAACAAAATTTTTCTATCTAATTAAATCAAACAATATAATATTATTTAGTTATTAAGTATTAGCATAAATTTGTGAATAGCTATAAAAATTTAGTTGTAATTTTTATTAGATATGAGAAAAGTAAAAACCTGTAATATTGTTTAGTGATGAGCTCAAGCTTGATTCATTTTTGAAATAAAATTAGATGACAATTTGGAACTTTTATTACTCGGCTTGAGTTAGTTCATTTATAACTTTTACTAAAGGGTCTCTTGGTGTGCATGCTGGAGTTTTGGGCTTGTTTGGTAGTAAAGTTAAACTTAATTTTCAATGCTTAGTAACGGTGTTTAACAAAAAGCGTTTAAGTCAAAATTCTCAATTTAGAATGTTTAAACATTGTATTTTGAGAACACTTCAAATGGTGTTTTCATTTTTCAAATAACAGTTTTAAGTAGTATTGTTGTAATTATTTTGAAAATTGTGAGACCTACATGATGCTCACAACGCATAAAACACACTTTTTTCCTAAAGACACATATTCATACTAAATGTTCAATTGTGTTTTCAATTTTAGAAAAAAAAAAATGTTATAGAAACATGGTACAACAAAATACACTTTCATTACAGAATACTACCAAACGGGCCCAAATGTGTCATATGTTTGACGAAGGAACCTGGCAACTGCACTCAAAAATCATTCCAATGCATGGATGAGAGTTAAAAACAGAGTTAGAACAACTGTGAGAATGTCTACAAGAGGTCTAGCAGCTACTTCTGTGATGATTTTGCGAATGTTCAAACCATGGGCCAAATTGAATCCCTTAGGGGACGTTTGGTTCGTTGTGCACATTACGATAATGTGCCCTTAATGTGATGCACATTACGATAATGTGATATTAAGTTTTTTGGTTTATTTTATTTTTTCTAATATTACCATAATTTAAAATTACTAAATATATCACATTACCTTAATCTCATTACCTTTCTAAACAATATAATGTTGTATTCTTGTATTGAGATTACATTAATGTAATATTACAGTGTAACGCAACATCACGGCAAACCAAACGTACCCTCAAGGGCTAAGAGTTTTGCAATCACCGTATTCGTATTGTCAATGTTTTTGGAAAAAATTTTTATTCAAGTACACCTTCCTCCACTTGCCTTGAGTTTACCCATCACACCTTCCTCCACTTGCCTTGAGTTTACCCATCACTAATGTTAGGTTCGAAGATATCCTCTATGGTTTCTTACCATTAACAATCCGTTTGGTTAAGGAGATTTGGAGTTTGGAAAAATGGAAGGGACAACTGGTGGAGTCTAGGAGTTTTCTTTCCAGGTTCACTAAAATACAATTTCTCCAAAATAGGGAGAAATGTGAAGAGAAAATAAGAGTTCAAAAATGATTAGCCTTTTGGACAAAACTATCCTAGTGCAACAAGGTTCTTTTTTCTTCTTCCACGGTTCAATCTTTCTTTTTCTTTTCTTTTTTTCGTTCAGTTCTTACTTCTCACTTGTTTTGGTTTTTCTTTTTTCTTTTCTTTTCCTTATCCATTTCTTCCCTTCTTTCGTTTTGTCATTTTATGTTACTTTTCCTTCGTTCTTTTTTCTAATTTTTTTTTCATCAAATTATCCGTTTTTTTTCTCTCATATCTTTTGGGTTTTTGTAGGTTTTTTTATATGGAAGTGTCCATCCATACACAAATTTTTAATAAAAATAATTTGTTACTTTTTTATTTTTTATCTTAGAGGGGTATGAGATTAAATTTATACAAACTACATTTTTTATTTTCTTATTTTTATTCTTAATCAAGCAAAAAAAAAAAAAAAAAAATTCATCACTCCACTTTTCTATCTCCCCAACCAAATTGAAGTTTGCAAACATTTTTATGTTTGTTGTCTTCTTTATGAAGGAAAAGTAGACTTTAAATGGAGAGAGCCTGGATTTGCCCAAAGAGCCCGAATTTGGCAATAATTTATGGAAAACACACATTTCAGAAGAATATGTGGAGATTGATTCTAGTTTATATTGACCAACACACACTTCAGCTACACTTTTTATCTTTTGATTTATATGAGGTTGTTAAGGTCTTATTGGCCAGGGGTCTATTCTGGCTCGTATAGGTGCTTCCATTAGTGGGCACAACCTTAAGAGTTACATTAATTATTGCATTAGCTTTGCATCACATTATTAATTATTACATTAAATAAAAGAGACGGCACCTACTTATTTAATTCAACTGGGAATTCAAATATGGTATGGTCACTTTATTGGATCATGGGATTCAAATATTTGGTACAGAAATCACATATCAGATCCAAACTAAGATCAACCTATGTTTTTCTTTCGGTATGTTAATTTCTTTGACTACTTTGGGCTCTCAATTTACTTGGATTGCACCAACAAAAGGGCCCGAAGGATATTGTTGTGTTCCTCATAAGGACAATGTTATTTTGGACACCAGGCCTACCTCAATGGTTAATAAACTTCACAAGTAAACCCAGAAGTGTCAGTTGTGAGTTTGAGTTAAGTCAAAAGTACCTTGTCATCAAATAAAAAAACTTAAGGTTCATTTTTGCTTACACCAAAAATCAATTAGTATTTTTGTTTGATAATGAAAACAATGCTAAAATGACCGTCTTCTAAGTTTTACCATAATTCATTTTAGTCATCTAAATTTCAAGTTTATTTAATTAAGCCTATCAACTTCCATTAATTTTTTTTTAATAATGGAAAATAATTTTCAATCATTGATTAAATTTTTTTAATTTAAAAAATTTTGAAGAAAAAAATTAATCAATTGGACAATTAACTGCAACATATAACAAAGGTTGATGAAGAAGCCTTGATTGAATAAATTTGAAACTTAGAGGATTGAAAAGAATGAAAATAAAGTTAGAGGATTGAGGTGAATCATAGAAGATGAATTTTGCATTTTAGCCTGAAAACAATCATTATGGTCGTTTAAAATACTATCCTATTCAGGGTTGACTCTACAATAGAAGCAAATGAGGCACTAACCTAAGGCCCCCAAATTTTAACCAATAGAGTAAATTTTTTTTTTATTGTAATGTTATTAATTAAGCCCAAATATTAGCTAATAAATAATTTTTTTTTATCAAATGAAAAACAAGAAAAAAGAGAGAGAAAAATGTTATGTTTATAAAATTTTTCACAACAAATCTTAAGTGGCAGATTGTTACTAGTTGTTATTGGTAAGTAAAAAAGTAATTTCAATAGTGGGTTTAAATTAGAACCAGTAACAACATAATACTTAAAATTTGTTGTGAATATAACACTTTTTGCAACCAAAAAAAAAAAAGCAATACACAAAGAATTTCATAGCATTTTTCACAACAGTTGAGTTGACAAACTTTTACTAGTTTTCATTTAAGTCTATCACTAACATCACCTTTTTACTTACCACTAACAATCTGTCACATCAATAGCTGTGAAAAGTTTTGTTAATCTTTTTGTGTTTATAGATTTTCTAAAGATTAAAAAAAAATTCTCAAAATTTTTCTATTTAAAAATATAAAATGTCTCAAACCAATTTTCGCCTAAAGCTCCCAAATGCATCAAGCCGCTCCTAATCCTATTTATAAAAAAAATTTTAAAAAAAATGTTGGTTCAATTACAAGATTATTTCGATTTACTAGTTTCTTATTTTTGTGATAAGACTGTAAAAACATTTGACGGGCTTATCTTCAGCCCAAGTGAACGTGGTACATGATAACGGGTAGGTTGTAGAAGAAGTCCAAAACCATCGCAGACCTGTAGTTTCATTCCTGGCAACATGGGAACAGTGCCTCTTGACAATTTTAAAAATCTAATCTACGACAGGTCAGTCTTACAATTTAAAATTCCAAAGCTACATATATTTTTTTCCCAATATCTTCTGAGTTCTCAATCACATTCTACATATGTTTATTTTATAGAATCTTCAAGGAAAATGGGGCACAGCTTAGTCAATTCTGTTCTAATTAATTAATAGCAAATTATATTTCGATAGACAAAGACTAGTGAAGTTATTTTGCAAGCTTTAAAGCTTTTATTATTATTATTATTATTTTTCGATAATATTTATGTTGCAATTATTTTTTATTTTACTAAATACGTTTATCAAGTTAATCATATTTTATTTTTATATAAGCATAGGCAGCCAATTATACCCCTCCCCCCTCCAACCTCCCCAAAACATCCTTTAAGTGTAGCATTTATTTTTTAATGAAGGTATAACACATTTAATTATACCATGTTATATATATATATATATATAGAGAGAGAGAGAGAGAGAGAGAGAGAGAGATAATATCAAAACTAATCACAATACTTGGTTTTTCACAACAACTAGAATTCAATTCAACTTTCTCATATCGTTCAAAACAAATTCATGCACACCAACTCAAAGCAACGTGTACATATTTTAAACTTAAATTTTTTTTTTTAATTTACTTATGTCTTATTTTCTTATGACATATACCGAATACCTTCTCATCCCTCTGTAATATAGATATATATATATATATATATATATTTTTTTTTTCCTTTTAATATGTTGACTTTTGCATAGTTTCAAAATTTGAGTTCTCACTATAAACTCAAGTTTTAAATAATTAGAACAAAAAAAGAGAGTTGAATTCTTTATATATATATATATATATATATATATATTTTTCTGTTTCTCAAAAAAAAAAAAAAAATTCTAAAAGCAATCAGGGGAGTAAATCGGTATACAACTTTTGAAGTATATTGTATACTTTTACCCCTTTTACATTGATAAATTTTGACTTAGCAAATAACATATATTAACTTTATGAATTAGATTAACCTCTTGAATTTTTTGTTATTAGTTATGACTTGATTACTTTTGTGTCTTTATTTTATAATTCTTTATTTATTTTTATTAATCTCTCTCTCTCTCTCTCTCTCTCTGTGAGAAAGAATAAAATAACCAAAAAAAGTAGTAAAATTTGCAATACAAAGAGAAAATAATTGAGAAAGATGATAAGTACTCATTGATTAATTGCTGGCAAAAATTGTTTGTAAGGTGTATCATTCCCCATAGAGATAGTGTGCTAATTTTTAGAAAAAGTGACGTGTGCTAATTCTTATTTTTTTCTCATTTCTTTTTTAGTTAAAGCTAATGTTCAATATGTTATTGTGATATTTTGGAGAGTACAAAGTAGGGAACATCAAAATTCCTTGTTCCAAATATATTACATTAAAGTGGAAGTTGAGAAAATTTTCAATCAAGAGTCCAAATTATATTCTAAATGAATTCTAATTTTGTGGTATGTGCCCTTCTCATTGTGAATAAATTGATACCAAATTTCTTATTATTTTAAATGGTATTCAATTTGTTGTACGTCATTCCGTCTCTTATTTTGTGTCAAGTGCCTTTACATGTAGATTTATGAATCTAAACTTAAAAATATAAAAAGTCTCAAATAAAAAATTTATTATACTTCTATGTACAACTTTGAATGTGAAATACTTCCAACTTATTTAAAACTATTTAAGTCCATCTAAAATTACTTCTAACCCATTCTATTTAGATCCCATTTGAAACCAGTTCTAATCTATTTAAAAGCAATCCAAGATTTCTTACAAAAACTTATTAGTAGTTCAAATTTGATGCAAACTATCTCTATATTTTAAATGAACTTCAATTTGTGTCAAATGTCATTCCATCTCTCATTTTGTGTCAAGTGCCTATACATGTAGATTCACGAATCTAAACTTAAAAAATATTAAGACTTAAATCAAAATGTATTATACTTCCATCTAAAACTTTGAATGTATAATACTTCCAACATATTCATAAAACTACATCTATTCCATTCGATTTAGATACCATTTGAAACTAGTTTTAGGGTGGGTTTGGATCCACGTTTGAGTTTTGCTTTTGCATTTTGCTTTTCTTTTTTTTTTTTTCTTTTTTTTTTTTTTTCTACACGCGTTTCAGGGGACAAGTGCAACAGTGGAGTACTGTTCAGTACTGTTTGGCCATGTTTTTTTGACATTTCTGTCAATCAGTGGGTCCGTGCACTGTTCATGGACCCACAAATTTCATTTTTTTATCAATTTTTTCATTAAAAATTGGTCCCACAGCACTATTTACACATTTAAAAATTATTTTGTTACAATGTTTTCAGTTTTCAGTTTTCAGTTTCAGCAAAATAAGTTTTATCCAAACACACCCTTAATCTATTTAAAACTAATCCAAGTTTTCTTTAAAAAAAACTTATTATTAGTTCAAACATAAATTTAAATGAATAAGTATACCATGATCTAAAATTTGGTTGTTAATATCTTATTTGAAAATGCACACATGAAATAAATTTACTTCACCACAATAACAAAAATTAAGTTAAGAGGTAACAAAATATTTCTCTCTTCTTCTTCTTTTTCTAATGTAAAATACACAGCAACTAACAATTTGCATGTTTTACCAAATAATATTCTTATAAGGTTCTTTTTTTAAAAGAGTTGTTAAGATATAAGAATGACCATCAATAGTATTTTACTTATATAAGAATTTTAAACTGCATCTAATTTTGTTTATTTTTAAATGTATGAGGTTACAAACTCGTAATATATATATATATATATATATATAACTTCAACAATGATAAAAGGCCTCCATTTCTCGTCCAACGTGAAATCCATTTGCTTGAAAGAAACCAATGCTTGAGATTTTGGATGGGATGCTAAATGAGAAGATACTTTGAATACTTTAATAACTTTAACTTGATTTTTCTACCAAAATTGAGAGGAAAAAAAAAATTAACTCAATTTGGTTCCCGAACATATATATTAATGAGCATAACTTGAAATTTCTTCTCTCAAATCTTTAATTTTTTTGCAATTACTTCTTATTAATTGATTTGCCATGGCTTCTTATATATTGAGAATAATTTGTAAGAGTCTTGTAACTCAATAACATAACCTACTCTCCTTTATTAGAAATATCATGGATTAAATCCTAGGATTTGTAGCTTCAAAATCAACTTCAATGGCGTAGCATTCAAAGAAGAAGATCAAGCTGGTATTGGGGTTATGATCAAAGACAATAGAGGACTGGTTATTGCTTTGATGTTCCAAAAAATAGATCTTCCACATTCGATTGGAGAAGTAGAAGCTATGGTAGCCGTAAGAACCTCTAAATTTTCTTTGGAAGTTGGAATAGATACAACTATCCTAGAAGGTGATTATGAGATCATAATCAACTCTCTTAAAGATGAGAATGCTTCTCTGGCCTCCTTTGGTCATCTGATACTTGATGCAAAGTTGTTTGTAGATATCTTTAGAAAAATTAGCATTTCTCAAGTTCATCGCCAAGGTAACTTTGTTGCTCATAAACTTGCTAAACATGTAATCTATGTCACATGTTTATCAATGTGGATAGAAGATAGCCCTCCCCGCCTTACAACTGAAATTCAATGGCAATTTGGCTTCTGTTTCTTAATAAAATTCACAGTTTTCTTCTTTAAAAAAAATGGTATAATCATGTCAAATTTGATGGTCTCTCCATTCAAAGTTTATCTTCCATAAAATTTTCATCATTTCTCTCAAGCAACTCAAATTTCCTCTTCAATCATTTTCAACTCTTTCTTGAAAGATAATGTCTTCAATATTTAATTCTTTGTGTCATTTGTTCATCTTCTCAAAATTATTGCTCTCTTGTTGTAAAGTTTAGTTGAGCAGCTTCAAATTGTGGCTGTACATCTTCGACCTTCATATTGAAATCTTCTTTGATGGTTGCCTATAAAACTAATCATGTCGATTAAAGTAAAAGTTCATAATTGTAGGTAAGCTAAAGAATGTTCCACCCTAATCGTAAGGGAAAATTTGTTTTGTCAACAATAATCTCTTTCTTGCCCATAAACAAATTTTAGAATACCATATCTCGTCCCACCAATTTGCATTATATCTATCAAATTCATAATGCATGTTTGACCCTTTTCTATTCAAGAATCTTTGCATTATCAACAAAAGAAAATTAAAATCAAAATCAAAACAACCAATATTTAAAAAATCATCTCTACGAGTTCTATCAAAGTATGAAATCTCATTGTGATCAAGGGCAAAGTTCTATCGAAGTATAAAAGCTCATTGCAATCGAGGTCATGTAGATCAATAGGTTGATTGGGAAAGCAGTTTCTAGCACAAACACTCTGTCGGCGTAACAGGGTGTGATCTCGGCCCAAGCTTCTCTAACACTTAAATCAAAACTCACTAAACCCAATGTACAATAGAGCTGCAAAGGTTTTTCTCTCATACCTTTGGGATGGTGTGGTCTAGCTTTTATATAAGGTTGGTTTTTCACCACCACTTTCTTGAATTTCTTCCTTTATTCGGATCATGACATAATGAGTGTAATGGTATTAATGGAAGACGAGAATCTCAGAATTTATGCCTATAATCAGGGATTGTGGGTTGGTGGGGTTGAGATCTTGCCCATTAGATCTAAAGACTCTGCCCTTCAATATTGGAATGCCTTTGTACTTATTCCCTAATCAACTTCATGAAATGACGAGGGTGTGCTTGACAGTTCCGAGTCTCTTTGGACAAGCACACTTGAACGAGTAATGTCCATCAATCCCTCGAGTTATCATGATCATTGTAAAAAATATTTCACTTGTATTTTGTACCAAAATTTTGAAATTTTATGTCCATCAATCCCGTCTTTTGCATAGTATGCAAAGGAGTTTTGTAAGCAAGTTTTTTTTTCTCTAAAAAAATTCATAACCTAATCAAATGTAAAGGGAAAATACTAGAATTCAACCAAGGCCAATGTACAGAAAGGAATGTGGCCTATGAATTGACCATTGGGTTGTGCAAAACAAATGAACAGAAAACAAAGGATAAGGAGAGTAACATTGGCTTTTCAAGCAGAGAGAAGAATGATATCGTTGAACAACTGGCTAAAGTTCGGCAAAAGAAACAAGATGGCTAGGCTATAGTATAGAAACCAACGTCTTAACCCATTCTCTCAAACTCAATCTAGCGTGTGTTGACCTCTTTTTTTTAAGACATATATACTAGCGGTCAAATCAATATTCAACTAGCAACTCGAATTGGTGCATACATCTTTTTCTTCGTCATCCTCAATATTTGGTGTAATGTAATTCATGAAAATAAATTTTGGGCACATAAAGCTTGGTTGACCCCACAGAAGAATAACACTACAAAATGGTCAAGAAACATAAAATATTGACTCTTTTACCAAAATGTTTCATCTCCTACAATATTGATTTTTTTTTTTTTTTTTTCAAAATCACTTATAAAAAAAGATTATTTTTCTGAAAATTCCAATTCAAATTGTTCTTATCCACTTTCCTAAGTTCCATAAAACATTTAAGATTTTAAACAATATTATTCTTAATCCCCCTCTATTGTAATTTAGGCGGCTTTAGACTTCATATTTGGCAAGAAAATCTTAAAAGTGAGAGATTATAATTTTACAACATGAGTTTACAATTTAATTTAGAAATTCATTTATTATGTTTTTAAATTTAACCAATTGTATTTATTATCACAGTTAAAATTTGTAGTCATTTTCACATTTTTCTTATCCAATAAGATTTTTGTTTTTTGATCGTGGAATTTAATGATTCAAGTTTCTAGAACTGGAAGTCCTTTTTATTTGGACTTTTATGCGAAGTGGTTCTAATTCCTAGTGATAGTCAAAAAATAAAAAATAAAAACTCTTGTCCATTTAATGTCCGATAGAGGGTAATATAGTAATTTCAGCAAAGAAGAACAGGTCCCATGAACCCAAAACGGGAGCACCGAGTCCCAAATTACACCCCCAATAATCCACAGATATTTACCAAAATACCCTTCATAACATCACATAAAAAAGTGACCGCCACGCGCTCTTACCGTCATCAACCCCTAATGCGCGTTTGCGTTTGCGTTTCCTTCTCGCTCACGCCGCAACCACCCAGTTATTTTCCCGACACGTCATCACCCAATGGGCCCCACAATTTTTTTTCAAAAAAATAAAAAACCCTAAATGCACGACAAATTCAAACCCAAATGAAAGAGATCAGAAACCCCAATTTCCAGAAACGCGCCACGTGCACCACCACTCAGATCCACACCGTCCGTGACAGGTCACACGGTCACTCCAGCGGGCAGAAACGAAACACATCACAACCGTCGGATCAAAATCAAAACCGAATCAACGCACCAAACGCTGCCCGAGAAAAACCCGGTCAGATCTCATCGCCTTTAAGAACCGGCCCTAGCCTCCTCTCCTTCCTCGCTCAGATTTAAGGGTTCGATTTTTGGTCCAAAAATCCCAAACCCATCTCTTCACATTTTTTCATTTCTCTAATTTTTTTTGTTTTATTTTTCTCTAAATTTTTCTTTTTCTGTAAGTGGAAAAAAAAAAAAAAAAATTGGGAATTTGTGTTTGGCTTCTGAGAAATTTTTTTTTTCCCAAATACATAATCGGCGCGTGGAGATCACGCCCCACTTGATTCATGGTGGCATTGAGGAATTGGGAGGCATCGACTCTTCTATGGCGTCAGCGGTGTTAGCCAGAACCACATCGAACGGTGGAGGAGCTTTCATGGCGAAACTCCCATTTTCAAACCCTAACCCTAACCCTAACCCTAAAAAACGACAACAACAACAATATCACCACCACCACCACCACGATGAATCTCCGGCCGTGACGCAATCGATAGCCTCCGACGACGCGTCGTCGATCAACCATAGAAGACGACACAACAACAACCACCACAATCACAACAACAACAACAACAATAGTAGCACGACGACTGAATTACAGGGTTCTCAGAATCACAGCAAGCAATACCTGAGCATCAACATTGCTACGTATTCAAAGAAACAGCTCCGAGACCTAAAGTTTCGGCTCGTGTCGGAACTCGAACAGATTCGCCAGCTCCAGCTTCGAATCGAGCTCCAACGCAACAACGGTGGTGGTGGTGGTGCTACTACAGCCCCGATTTCGTCTAAGAAATCGAAGGGGAAGAAACGGAGCTTAGCTTTGGAGAATCCGATTTCGAACCCGAATGCGAATTCTTCAACGGCGGTTGCGGGTTTGGGCTCGATGATGAAGGCGTGTAAAGATGTGTTGACGAAGCTGAGGAAGCACAAGAGTGGTTGGGTTTTCAACGAGCCTGTTGACGTGGCAGGTATGGGTCTTCACGATTACTATGATATAATCAAGCAGCCTATGGATTTGGGTACTGTGAAATCGAGGCTCGCTCGGGATTTCTATCGATCGCCGTTGGATTTTGCGGCCGATGTGAGGCTCACGTTTACAAACGCCTTGACGTATAATCCAAAGGGTCATCTTGTTCACGGTATGGCTGAGCAATTGTTGGCGAGATTTGAGGAATTGTTTCGACCCATTGGTGAAAAAATCGACCCAATTGAGATCGAGCAGCAGCATCATCTGCGGCCGCAGATTGAACAGCAACAGCAGCAGCAGCAGCAGCAAAGGCAGGTTTTTGATGTGGAGGAAGAGTTGCAAGCGAGTTCTTGGAACAACAAGAAGAATAGTGTTGATATTGACGATGATGATGCTGGTGATGACGATCATTTGGTGCGGATTGAGGAGAAATCGGAGCGAATTGATAAGGTTTTGGTGGATCGATCAGAGAGATTGCAGGCGCCTGCTAGCTCATCGAATCCGCCAACAACAACAACGAAAGCAGCGCAGCCAGTGAAGCCCTTGAAGCAGCCGAAGCCTAAGGCTAAGGATCCGAATAAGAGGGAGATGAGTATTGAGGAGAAGCACAAGTTGGGGCTTGGATTACAAAGCTTGCCGCCGGAGAAGATGGAGCAGGTTGTGCAGATTATAAGGAAGAGAAATGGGCATTTGAAGCAGGATGGGGATGAGATCGAGCTTGATATTGAGGCTGTAGATACGGAAACCCTTTGGGAGCTCGATCGGCTTGTTACCAACTGGAAGAAGATGGTTAGCAAGATTAAGCGGCAAGCACTCATGGGCAACAACATGAAAAACAATGTGGTAATTTGGCTTATGTTTCGGTTTAATGGGGGTTTTTTTTTTGGCAAATGGGTATTGTTTGATTTGATTCAAAATTTGAGCTATTTTACTAACTTTGTTGTGGTTAATGGTGATTGTGTATTATAGGAGTTACCTGTGAGTGAGAAGATTGAAGTTGTGGCGAGTGAGGCAAAGAAGCCCAAGAAAGGAGGAGGGGAAGTTGGAGAGGAAGATGTGGACATTGGCGATGATATGCCGATGTGCAATTTCCCTCCGGTGGAGATTGAGAAAGATGTAGGAGGTCATGCCAGTAGTAGCTCCAGCAGTTCTAGCAGTTCAGACAGTGATTCCTCTTCGTCAAGTGGTATAACCCGAGTCTAAATTTCCATGGTGGGGCTTGAATTCTTTGAAACTTTTGTTGAAGAAAAAATGGCTGATAGTGAGGTTTGTTGCAGATTCGGATTCAGGGAGTTCTTCAGGGAGTGATTCGGATGCAGATAATGCGCAGTCTTGAAGCAGAGCAGCAGCATTGAATTGTTCAAAGGAGCAGGATAAGCAAAATGCCTTCTTTCATGATGCTTTCCATGAGAAGGGATATTTTTGTGTTGGATAAGGTATATAGTTTGTGCTACAATTGCTTCCCATTAAATTTATCTATTTTTTTTGTAGTTTGTGTTTTATGTGCTGAATTATGAACTCTTTTGTTACAGGGGATGTTGAAACTCTGGATGTGATTTGTGGACTTTTGGGATTGTTGCAATGTATTTTGATGATGGAATTTGGAGTGAGCAAGCACTTTTGGCTGTGGCGTGACATAAATGTAAAAAGCAACCTCTAGTAGGGGATAAAAAGATGGAAAAAAAAAAATGTTAGGTTAGATGGTAGAGAAATGTAGTGAAAAAAAAAAGGAGTTAGGAATGAGTAGGTGATAGAATTAGAGAAAGATTGAGATACCTATGTATACATTAACCGCATTAAACATGATTTTATAAGAAGCAAGCTATTGTGGTTCAATTCTCCAAATCTTTTGTTGGGTGTGATTCTTTTTAAGCATGGCACAACAGAATAGAAGAGATTTTCCATAAGCCATTCCCTCCTTGGTAGATAAGGGATTCCAAAGTTACACACATTCCAATTGTGAATCGAAAGAATCATTGGGGAAGAAATATTTGAAAGCCGATTAAACCCATAAAGGGTTATTGCTAAAAATAACCTAAAATTATAAATAAATACTTGTAATATCAAAGTCCACTTAAACCCCAACCAAGGCTTTGGATTCCACAAAAGGAATCATCAGACTACTACTACTTATATAAGTAAGTCAGTCTCAAACCCATGTGGATTTTTTCATACGGGAACTGAGAAGAATTTCGCTGAAACACACACTGTATCCACGTGGGTCGGCTAAGGTCGATGGGTGGAACTTGGAAGAGTATTGGAAAATGCCAACTGACTATTGTTCCCCTGGAGAGAGAATCATTGTCCCCATCAAATGGTTAGTCCAACTATCTATACTGAAAAGAAATAATTTCTGGCCCCCAAAAAAGTATTCGTTTGACACCAAACAAACATGTTCTTGGTATATTAAGGATATTGTAGTATATAATCTTTGATAGAGACGGGGGACATTGCTTTTCATTCATTCATAAAGAAAGCACAGCGCTCGGGGGGGATTTCAAAAGAGCAAAGCAATTTAGAATAACACATCATATAAAATTATTACTTCCGTTGATTTTTGAGTTGTAAAGGGGGATTCTTCATTGTACAAATTAATTGAGCACAGAACAGAAACGGCCTTAAAATTGTATTAGCTGACGCGACGCAAGGTACCAGCTCCGATTTTAGTCAATACCAGTCGGTGACAGTGAGAAAGTTGACTTCTGAGATCACATTATCAATACTGTGCGTGCATGCAATTCTTCACTTGCATGCACTTCCGATTTTAGGAAATACATGAGAATAGTTTTCTGGTTCCATGTAGATGGTGCTCTTAAAACAAATGCGTATATCAACAGATCAAATTCAAAACTTCCCGGTCGTCAATCATGTGCTTGACAAAAGATCATACCTTTTGCACTATCAATACAGCCATATTGTTGAATTCAATTGGAGAATCTAAAGTACAACACTTATGAAAATGTACCTAAATTTGCCCTACGGAACTAAATTATGCAATGCTCAATGGATAAATTAAAAGCAAAACTGCTAAAGACTCGAGAGAAATACCATCATTAAAAATTTAGCAAAATGTAACTGTGTTCAAGAATATATGTCCCACGGATTCTTTAACAAAAAGTTAGGTTCAAGTAAGCTGTAAATTCAAAATTTTCCTGGCTATGACCATAACCCTTCCCATATAAACACTCATGAGACAACAGAGAAAATAAATACTAATGCAGACAAAACTTCAAAATTTCAACATCAGACACTGTCCAACGAAACTGAAACCTTACAGGTTAAGGAGCTCCAATTAGAGAAAGCCAGAAAGTGACCACAACTCCAAGAAGATTTCTGTTCAATCCATCTGAAGAGCTGAAAATTCTGGTTGATATTTTAACATATCACTTTCAGCACTAAATTTCATGACTGAAAGAATCTTCCTAGGATTGTAGGAATGTAGACAAAAACAAATCTGCTAAGTCTTTTCACCAATATCTTTCCTAATCGTGCTACCTTTCCACTTTCTTCAAATTAACAAAATTCTCACCAAGTTGAGCTTCGCAAGCAGCATGAGCATCTGAGTCCAAATGTTTAAGAAAAGACCTGTTCAAGTTAAGGTTGGATATAATCTGAAGGACCTTGCCACAAAACTTCCGCACTTCAGCCCGCCTCGATTGCTTTTCTGGCATGTTTGTTACCAAATCCTTTATCAGATCACAGAGTTCACGCAGATGGCTTTTCATAACTTTCTTTGATGCATCTTGGCCGCTTTCATCAGTGGAAACCAGAGATTTCAGTATCTCAGCAACCAAATCTAGTGCTTCCACTCGCCGGAACTCTGACTTAGTGCTACCACATTTCTCCAAAAGGAAGCCAAAGAGATGATGCCCAATCCATGGCCTTCTACGAAATATTTCTTTCAAAAATTCAGATTTTATTTGAGACTTTTTACTTTCAAAGTATCCCACCAAAACACCCTGGAAAATATCAAGAACCCTCTGGAGTTCAGACTCCGAAAACTTTCCAGCATCGATGATCTTCAGGATCCAAAAGGTTGAACTTTGAGCAAGGGAAGTAACCATTTTGTGTCGGGTCCAGGAGGCTGATTGCTTCTTCTTGGATGGACTAACAGCAGATTTCTTCCTCTTAAATGGTTTAGATGCCAGCTTCAAGTTCTTTTCTAACAAAGATTCAAGAGTAGTTAGCTGCACAGCTTCACCCTTTGGATAGTCTTTGGCTTTGAGTACCTTCTTTTGCAGTATTCCCCATATACGCTGTCCAAGCTGTTCAGAACCTTCTGCAATATGTGGGCTAACAAATGCTTGAGCTAGGTTTGAATACACTGTTAGAACCTGGGGCTTACCTGTGAATAAAGACAGCCACAACTACAAATAAGCAACCAGACAGATTATGTATATCAATCATTTCTTAAGAGCAATGATAATGTAACAAAAGATCATTCTTGAACTTAAGACACCAATCTTGGGCAACTTCACCTACACTGCTGGCCAAGGTGGCATACTGAACCCCAGTTTTACATGCAAATTTTTATTTTTTAGTTCCAATGTTCCAAAAAGCAAATTAAATTTGTCCTACAGGAAATAGTGGGAGTCAAGTCCCATCCATTAAAATTTATATATATCAGCTAATATTGATACATGCAACTTGAACTTGCCTGGATTTTCATGCAGGTAAATTTCCAGCAATGACAGGACTCGAAGTTTGAACAGTACAAGCTGGGAATGAGCATTTTCACCCTCAGCCTGATTCTTTCGCTCTTTGAAAATCTGGGCTAGGTAAGTATCCATCCGAAACATCGCATCATCATCCATTCCTCCATCAGAATCATCAGAATCATCAGAAGCATCAAGAGCTTCTTTGCCAACTTCCCCAGACACAGCATTATCATCTGTTCCTCCATTAGAATCATCAGATGTTGCATCATCATCATCATCATCCTCTCCATCAGAATCCCTGGAAGCTTCAGGATCTCTTTTGCCAACTTCCCCTGAACCAACAACAGCCTCAGAATCATCTGTATGCTCATCAGTCTCACCTGTATTAGCTGTTTTAGCTTCATCAATTTCCTCATCTTCCTCAATACCAAGAAAATTTTCATCGTCACTATCATCCTCTTCATCCTCAGCCTCCTGATGTCTAGCTGGTTTAAAAGTTTTCTTAATGACCCGCAACATGCGCAGCAGTCCATCATCCGTGATATTATCACAAAAATATCTGAAAACCTACAAAAAGAAACAGATGCCAAATAAATAATCATATAAACTTTTTGCTTGAAATATCATCACCAATATTATGTTTGGTTCATTGGTAGAGGAAATAAAAGAGAAGAAAATCTACAAATTCTCCTCTTGTCCAATGTGTTTCCTTTGTCAACAGGGAGAGAAAAAAAAAAAGGAAAGCGTGACGATATAATGTCAGCAGTTTCCACTTAGAGCCACCAAAAACAGGTGAGATTTGGAGAGTTGAATGCAAAGGAAGAAAAAAAGCATACACTTCATCTTTTTCCCCCTTTTATTTCTCAACCACTTTCTTTACACTAGACACTATGTAGATGTAAATGTAATATGTGTTTAGAAAGAAAAAATACACACACACGCACAAAACCCTTAAAAAGTTTATGATCTCCCAATTTCACAACACATACATCATACATACGTACTTTTTCCATGTTCTTTCTACTCTCTCTCATCCGTTTTCATTCTCCTCCCTATCCATACTTTTTTTTTTCCAAAGAGAGCCTCTAGCACATGCATAGAGGCATGTTGTATGCTGAGAGGTTAGTTTAACTTGAGAGAGAGAGAGAGAGAGAGAGAGAGAGAGGCAGAAAATGTCGAAGCAGAGGTAGCTATTCAAAGCACAACTTCTTACATTTTGCTGTAAAATTAATGTAACAGATGAATATTTTTATTTTTGATAAGTAATGAAATAGAAAAACAATTATATGGTAGTAGTCTGAAAATTTAACAAACTCTTATAGAGCTGGAATTTTTTTATTGGTAAGTTACACGCATACAATGGGTCTTGAACCCACAACCTCACCCTCCACCTAGGATAAGTAAAGCAAGCACCAGTTGTGGTACAAACACCATAAAGTACTTACCATTCCCCCCACCCCCCCCAAAAAAAAATCATAAAGTATCATGTGATTTCCCTTCTTTTCTGTAGTAATATGTGACCAAAGTAGTGTAAGAAATAGAAGAAGTGAAAAACTATTAGTCTAGATACTACCCTCGTTTTTTGCAATAAATACATGAACAAATAATTCTTGAAAAAAAGAACTCATAGTCCTTACTTTTTTCTATCAACTATTACTATTTTCTCAATCATTACCAGTCCCAAGCCCATATAAAAGATTTGTGCTAGATTGACAGTCAACTTAAAACTTTTATCACATTTTATGAACATGGATCCTATGGATAACGTACAAGGATCCATGTAGTTGGCTCCAATCAGATGGGATTTAACACTTAGCTGAGTTGTGTTGTGAATTATCTCCTTTTAGAATTATTTCCATTTATTTTCTCAAGTAGACAATTTAATACCTTCCAGAAAGAAATGATGCGTCTTAGAGAACTAATTGTAAGCAGCAGCTACTTTATCAACTCCATAAGGACCAAAACAAATTTCAACAAAGAAATCTTGTCTCAGCCAATTTACTCAGACAAAGGCTTTGCTTAATGAACATGCAGAATTTGCAGAAACATATTCTAACAGTATTAAAACTGACAACTTTTTATTTTTATTGGTAAGTTGCACCTGTACCAAGTAGGTCTTGAACCCAGGACCTCACCCTCAATCCCCATTATTATTAGAGGAAGAGTAGTAACAGACAAATAACTGTAAATTAAAGAACAATTTCCTAACTAATATAAACTTCATAACATTCTAATACCAAAGAAGTCTAGGAGATATAAAGATGAGGATCGAGGTCTTGAACATATCACAAAAATACCAGTGAAAACCCATAAACTAAACATGCCACTCAACAAACCTGCTCAATAGCAGTCCGCATAGGATTTGATGACTGCGGCAGCAATGAAAGCAATGTATCCACAAGAACATCCATTAACTGAGGCGTCGCATCACCATCCATCTCATCTTCTCCAGAGCATGGAGGAATATCAGAAGCATCAAAAGCTTTCTTGCAACAGATGATAAGTTCAGAGGCAGCTTCTGAGAATTCCCCTGGTCGAAGGAGTACTTGCAGAAGCAACTGGATGAGCAAGTACCTCAGTACATGCAATTTATTTGCATCAGTACTAAGCCCACAATTCCTTTCCTGCAATCATTAATAGCATAAAGTTGCATATCATGTCACAAGTTTAAACAACAAATAAGAAGTGACAGACAAGGATGTAAAAAACTAGAAGTTTAAATAAAACCTTGCACTTTAAACTCAAAGCTGAATAGCAAGGATTTCAAGCAAATTATTGATATACCAGTGATGCATATTTATTGGCCTAGTAAGCAACATAAATTGGGCCCATGGGCCTTGCCCCAGATAGCTAATGGCCCAATATGGCTAATAGCCAAGCGACAACGATTTTAGAAACAAAGTTTTGTTATTGAGAAAAGGATAAATCATAAATGGACCTTATTAAGTTACAGTCCATATCAAGATCCAAAATCTTTAAAATACTGAACCTAACACTATCGTACGACATGTCATAGTCAGCCACAAGTCATACCAACCTTTCATTTGTAAGACAATTGTTGTAACATGAGTAGTAAGAATATATATATATATGTATATATATATATATATATGTATATATATCTTGCCTTCTGTTCATGCATATATAATTAAGATCAATGAAGAGGATAAAACACAAGATACCTCTCTACAAAGGCTCTTTTCCATTGCTTCTAATCTTTCAAATGTATTTTTGTCATCATCACTCAAACTTCGAAAGAGGGAAACAGAAGGAATGTTGTACAATGTACTAAAGAAGCGCATGAAGTAAGCCCCAAGATCATTTGCCTCAAGGCCATTAGCCAAAGCACGTGGCCCCTCTCCCTTTTGAGCATTTGCCAATAATAACTGGAGCTGCTCTATACACATCCTGCAAAGAGCACTTGATGTGGTTGCTTTTGGCCACCTAAACTTCTCTTGTAATTCAAAAGATGTCACTTCAGTGCCAAGAGATGCAGTGAACAAACCCTGAACAGCCAGAAATTTCAAAATTTCTTTTTGCACCCGAAACTTCGCCTCAAGATCCAGCTTCAAATATTTCAAAATACTGGGGAGAGACTCTACAACCCATGTTTTCAAAAAATCAGAATTTCCTGTTGTCCCAACCAAATCCTTATCCTCAATTGAACCTATCTCTGAATTGTCATCTGTTGTTTGACTCTGATCTGAGGGTTCCTCTGAAGCATTACCTTCATCTACAAACAAGTTCGTTAGGTTCTGAATAAACAGCATGCAACCAGATTCTGTTTTGAACCCAGCCATCAAATCTTTAACTGTTTTTATCCTTGTGATGCTATCAAACTTTCCACTGCTGTTTTTCTGTAGGCCAATAATAACTGCAACTCTTCTGGCGTCGTCATCTCCAACCCAAGCCACCAACTCTTTAAGAAAATTCTGTGCAACTTTATATAGCCAAGAGTCCTTTGTGGAAAGTACATCCATCAGACACTGAACAAGTTTGTATGACAGAACAATTGGGACAAAAGAAGCAGGCAACCTTGGTAGAGAAAGAAGCAGAACATCAAATGCCAAGTGTTTACGGTCATGAGATGACATGAGAAGGGATCCCTCAATAATAACATCACAGAAGCACTGAAAATTTTTTGCTATTTCTTCTTCAGAAGAGCTACACTTGCGACTCTTCTTGTGTTTCTTTAAAGAATTTGAAACCGACACCGAATCTTCGACTTGCAAAACCATCTCAGGTAAAAGAATATTTAAAAGAACAGGCCACAAACTGTGAACTCGAGGCTGACAATAGGTGGATTCCTGTCATATTTCACAAAAACACAAATATCTTAAAAGTTCTTCCACAATTATAATTGCAGCAAAAAAGAAATAAATATACGAATAACACCTTCAAGCAATTAGCAAGAGAGGACAGATGGGCAGCAGTAAAAAGGTTGCTGGGGATAAACGGACTGAGCAAAAGCTTGTTGAATATCGGGCTGTCAACAGCAATTTTTTCTCGAAGTTTCAAAGCTAAGAGTAATGCATCTGGGTTTCCTACTTCGGTAGATCCTTCAAACCATTCATGCAGTCCTGGAGCTTCAAGAACATGATTCAACAACGCTTCCTTGGGCAACTGTAAAACCATAAGAAGACAGGTCACTAAATATACTAATTCAAAACTGCAGCATTAGAAACACAAACACCCCCCCCACCCCCCCGGCAGCGGCAGGATGAAGGCTACAGGCAAGGTAAGGCACGTGTGAGGAAGAAATCAGTCCTATAATGTAAAAGGAGAGCCTGATATTAGGGAATTGTATTGTGTACTGGAAACACAAAATTGGTGGATTGGTGTTGTATTTTTAGATTTAATGGCAAGGAATGTGGACCATTTTTTGTGCATTGTGATGTGGAAAGCGGTGGTCTTTCCTTCTCTCTATGTCAAAATTACTGAACTGAAATCTTCATTTGTGGGATCTTTGTTTGAGTGGTCTCAATGCACTCCCGTTAGTGATAGACATTCACTTGTCCTCTCGTATAGATTATAAATTTTCAGTACTATTCTTTCCAAGAATTTTGTGTATACACCATGTGTACATAAAATCTCTTTTCAACACCAATAAAAGTAATATTTAATATATATATGACCTATTTTTTTAATATTTTTCCATGTTCAGTAGTAATTAAAGACAATATCCTCCTTCCCTGAAAAGTGCTAGGTCAAGGGTGACGTAATGGGTTCAAGACCGATTGGGTGCATGAAATTAGAATCCAGTCTTCCACTTGGGCACATAAATCATGTAGAACTAGGCATATATGCCCATGCAATAAAATAATGATAAGTAAGCAAAAAATATTTCACTAATATCACTGAAATTGAATTATAAAATAAATAGATAAAATATATCCAAATTATCTTAAATTATGCAACAGAAGTACATTAGTATAGTTTTAAATTTTTTGAAAGTTTAGTAATGGAGTTTCACCTAGACTCTTTTGTGCTCGGACTCTTTTGAATCTTAACTATGTAAAATAAAGGGGTAAAAGGATTGTACATGTACATAAACGGGTAAAAGTTGCATCCTACATGCAGTGGTTAAGCCAAGTGGACACCCTCTCCTTGTGTGTGTGTGTGTGTAATATGATATTCCTGAAGATGTACAAACTAAATATACCAACATAAAAAGAACAGCCCAAGAAAATATTTACCAATATAAATGGAATGAGGAAACAATGATGAGCAAACAAATGCCCATTAAATTTACAGTAAAAGAAAGGAGGAAAGAAATAAAATTAAATACATGCATTGGAAAGATTCAAAATCCGCTGTCCAGAGTCCAAACAAAAAGTTAGAATCCCAAAAGGCAAGGGATAAGGCTAGTTAGGTAATGTTAATTAGAGCATAGCAGCAGTAACTGAGATGTGGTTCAAGTTGAATGTGACAAAAAGGCAAGGGGAATGGCCAAATTAGTAGGTTTAAACAATAATATAAACAATCTCAAAAAGCCCAATAAAAGAATTATATTCTCTGTTGAGAAGTCCACATATGATCCATATGACAAAGTAAATTGACTGTGGCACTTTGAAAAAAAAAACTATTGTGCTTCGTATATACCCCCCCCCCCCCAAAAAAAAAAAAGATGTATCATTACATTGTGCTATCCTATAAAAGAAAATAAATACCCGTTACCCCCGTGACATTGTCCCTATGAAAATGAAATGAAATTTATAGTTCCAGAGAAAATTTAGTGTTCAAACAATAAAGAATTCATTGATCTTTACTATAGTGAAATAAGCATCCTAAAAAATAATTGACAATCCACAGACTAATTACAGTTAAAACTTGAGAACTAAAATGACATTTATGCATTATTTAATGACTCAAAACCATTGCCATATATTTAGTATGGGTTTTGAAAATTCATTTAAAAAGTCATAAGTATACTTGAAGTGCATTATCAAACTATCGACACTGAAATCTATTACCATTTTCTGGAAAACAAGACAGAAGATATGCGCGCAGAAATACAAAGTAACAGAACCAACTTAACTTATCAGTAATAAAATACCTTTTCAATCAAATCTAAAAGAACTGAAACAGCAGGTTCTTGCAAGTATCGCTTCTTCGAAGCAAGGGAGATAAGAATACCAGTGAATTCCTTGATGAATGGAGTATTCTTATCAGAATTCCACTCTTTAGTTAGTCTTCCAGATCGGGCAAGTGCACCATAAGCAAATAAGCGACCCAAAAGGCATTCCTTTGCTTCCTGCAATGCCATAAAGAATTTATATAGAGAAAATGGCAACTCTATCCACACCCAAAAACTAAAATAAAATAAAGAATAACAAAAATGCAAGCCTACCTGACCCTTCATTGATGATGTGACCTCTAACAAATCCACTATGAGTTTCAGTAATGAGTCCAGTGTTATACTATGTATCGAACCAACCAAAATAGTCAGACCTAATGCAAACCCTTGTCTTGCACACTGCAAAAGCGATTCCAGCATATTACCAATGGGTTAAGTAAGATAATGAACAACATAGTTCTAAATGTTCTAATGCAATTAATGATGACCCCAAGCAAGCCATTTTATGGTTTACACATCCGATGAAACGAATCACATAATCAGCTGAGTAACAAATTGATGATCCAGAAAAAAGAATCATATCATTTGAACCTTGGAATAAGGTAAGAAACTGACATTTCAAATACTATAGTGCTCTTCTGTATAGACTAAATAGACAATGTAGCATGCCAGAATAGGAAAGCAAATGCAACATAGGCGATCAAAATTAATATAATAATGACAGCAATACATACATACGTACATACATATATATATATATATATATTGTAGATATGATAGTATTTCAAAGCTATATGGCAAGAATGACAGCTATAATTTTGAAAGAAAAAACTCAGCTAAATGTGTAAGGACATCAAGAAACCTGAAAAAACAATGAATTTTCTCAAATTTTTCTGACCCTAATAATTGTTCAACTGGGTGATGAAAGGATCATATTGAAGACAAAGTTCTTTACCTGTTTACCATTTGGACCCAGAAGGATTAGTAAAGTTCATTAACCTCTTCTCACTCAAACAAAAGGGTCACTTTCTTACTAGTGCAAACTCAACAAAAGGATTTAACTTCCTAACATTAAAATTAAACATAAATTATGACTTGGGATTTGTTATTACAGGAGCCTCTAGTTCAGTAGGTTTTGGGAAAATTTAAAAAGACTGCCCAATATGTGATGTCTTTAAATGTTTCACATTTGTAATGAAAACAAAATAACTTCCAGAACTACATAGCTATGCGGAAGAACTGCTCTTTTATACATTCTGGGTACAGGGTATGAGGTTGCATCCCTTATTGAACTATCTTAATGAAGTTTTCTACTATTCAGAAAAAAGACTAAATAAATGCTAGGATATTATTATAATATTAATCAGATAAGAGATGGAGAAATAGCAACAACTATTATACCAAAGAATGATATATATATATATATATATATATATAAATAACAAAAAAATCTTGATGTATATATATATAAATAACAAAAAAATCTTTAGGACATCAAGATATCATTGAGCCGCAAAGTTTTTTTATAATCCATCTTTTCTTCAATCCAAAAGAATTAAAATAGTGGTTCCTATACTAAGGGGCAAAAAAAGAGAGGGGGGGGGGGGGGGGAGGTTGTTCATAACTTACTGGGAAAAAACAATAAATTATAAATGTTCACACGCACACATACGCAACCACGTATGTTTTACCAAAACAATACTTATAAATAACATTCATAAAAATGTACTTATATAAAATAAAATAAAAAACTAAAAGTACCTCTCTTGATGAAGAAACTCCACGGATTAGCCTACGAATAGCATATCTCACAGAAGGTGCACAATTTTTCAAGCCATCATCCTTTACAGCCTCCAATTTCAATCCAACCTCAACAAAATCCTTATTCTCCATCCTCTCATACGCCTCCTGAACTGCCTGTAACTCTTTCACCATTGCTTCAGCAGCTGCCTCCCTTACTTTACCATCCGCCAGTGCTAAGTCCTTAAAAACATCAATATGAAATTCGGGCAAACCGCTACTCGAAGAAGATGCCACGGGTGCATGATCTTCATCCGCTACAGACTCTACACGCAATTGTTTGGGCTTTTTCGGCTCCTCTTCATTTTCAGAAACTGCAGCATGCCTTCTCTCTTTGTCCAATGCTTTCCTCTTCTTAAATCTCTCCATGGGTTTAACGGACAAAGTTTCATCTACTTTCTTATCCTTTTTCATTTTCATTTTCTTCTTCTCCAATGGATTTGGAACAACAACATTATCTGTAACTGCATCTATTTTACCCTCTACTTCTTCCTCTACTGAACTGGAGCTTCTTTTCTTACTACCCATTTAGACCAAAACTCTTTATTTTGTTCAAAATTTTCTCTACAGTGATAGCATTCAATAAAAACAACCATTAAGCATTACAACACAGACCCAATTAAACCTTGAAAAAAAATTGAAGTAAAACGAAAATAAATGAAGCATTATAAGCACTATTGCAAGCATTCTACTTCAAAAACAACAATAATCAGTATAAATCTATAATTTCCTATCCTATAATCTCTGTATTTCATTCAGAAAATAAAACACCCACAAAATAAAGCATACAAATTTTGATAAGAAAACAAAAACCCAATTTTTTTTTTTTTTTACACAGGATCATATTCATGGTATTGAAGGTAAAGGAAAGCAGTAACTTTGCTAGTACCTGTTCGGATGCTGAGAAAATAGAAGAAGAAAAAAAAAATGCTCACGACTTGGTTTTATGTTAAGGAAAGAGAAGAAAGTGAGAAGCTTGTAGGGTTTCAGGGATTGAGAAAACCAAAAACGGTGCGTTTTGTCCTCTGTGTTGTGCCGTGTTTGTGGCTACTGTCACTTTGGCTGCCAATAGCAAAGAGAAAGGGCACAGCTTTGTTGGAAACGAGTTTATTTATATCTGTGTCTCATATTTGCAAAGCTGACCCTTTACTTTATTCTTATTCTAGGATATGCCTACAATAACATGACCTAGACAGTCTTACTATTGTCTTGTAATAATTCTGATATCACCCCTCAACTATTCATATTTTTATTTGGACCTATGAAATCTATAGGATCTAAACACCCAACGCATCAATGAGGTTTTTTTTTTTTTTTAATGCGTGAGATTGATACAAATTAACAATTTCCAAATAAATAAATAATAATAATAAAATTAACAACATACGTCAATTAAAAAGAATAATGGAGTTTCCTCATATGATTATTGGCCAATTTTTTAAAATGGTTTTTTTCCAAGTGGACCCATGCAATTTAAACCAGCTTTAATACTTTAAATTATTACTTTTCGTCCTAAACTTATAGGATCTTGAATGTAATGATGATGGGCGTGCATTAGAATTCACGGATTGAGTTCTAGGGTAATACACAATTCACTCTCATAATAAAAAATAAAAAATAAAAAACTTAGCAACTTTATTTTATTAGATTAATTTTTTTTTTAATTATTAATCTCAACAATTGAGAGTTATTACACAAAGTGTAATATTTCTTCTTCTTTTTTTATAAAAATAATTATAATATGTTACTAACTTTGCAGTTTAAATTCTTTCCACTATTTCGAATTCTTTCCACCCTAAATCTTCAAGCATTTTGTATATAGAAAAATGTCAATTCAAACTAAATGTAATATGATATTACACTTTATCTCAATCTAGAATTTGCCTCAAATTAAAAATAGTTAATGGAAACTCATTATTACAAAAGGGCTCTTTGCTCATGTCTTTTACCACTTAATTTTTATTTATTTATTTATTCCAATAGAAAGGATATACGATTTTGGGAGGGCACCCCAAGCAGTGCACCTTCAAACAAATATTTAGTACTTATTAGCAATCCTTTTGGCTAAAGCCATACACGCAAATTCGTTTCTTTCTTTCTATATATATATATATATATAGAGAGAGAGAGAGAGAGAGAGAGAGAGAGAATGACTTGAAGGAGAATTGAAAATTACTAGCCATTTTGACTTGATCCCAAATGTCTTCTAGAGCTAGGGTTATTTCCCAATACGGGCTTTCCTTGTATCATTTATAGCTTGAAGTATGGTGAGAGCATCTATTTCTCCCGGGAACAATGTGGAATGATACACATGAAAAAAGTTGGCAGAAGTAACAAACAACAGAAATCAATGACAAATGAAGGTTGGAAAATGGCTACAAGGATTGGAACATGGATGCACTAGTGAGAAGAGAGCAACTACTATGGTTGGGGACTTAGGAATGTTTCACAGCAATGACAAGGTAAAGGATTTCAAAACCTGATTCGTATACTAACTGTTTTAAAAACTGGAATGGATTGGCTGGTTCAACCAGTTCAACTAGGAACCAAGCATCAATCCAATCTGGGAAAACCTAGAACCGGGACCAAAACTGATTCTTTGACCATACCAGTTATTAAAACCATGCTTATGATATGTGAAGAAAGAATAAAATAAAATAATGTAGAAAGACAAAGCATAAGTAAGCAAATTAACTTTCAGTTCAATCTAACATTTTACGTCCATAGATAGTAGAAAAGTTTGAAACAACTACATATTTACTTATGAACTAAATATTATAATGAATTCAATACAAGGTTGTGGGGGCCAGTTAACCGGAAGGTTCTATTAAAAGCTGTACGAATTGGGCTTATGGCCCAATCCGAGGATATTAACTAATCCAAGGATGGTCAAATAATGTTATTATGGGAACGGTATAAAAAGAAGAAATAAGGATTGTATATGATAGTCCAAAATATGTCCAAGGAGAAAAGTCATATCGGAAACAGAGTTCCAAGGTCAGTAAGAATGTCTTATCATCCTGGACATTCTTCAAGGTTGCATCATAACTAGAAGTCGGACATTGGATAAGAGATGAGTAAAGGGAGGCAGCAAATATCTTCAAAAGCTGCTACCTCCACATTAAATGTTTCCCAACTAACTCTTTGGCCGCATTAATGTGGAGGTGATGCATGAACAGTAGTTAAGCAGCTTTACAGCTGCTAATTGAAGGTTCTGGGAGGTGTTGAATAGGACAAGAAGGAGTTCCTAGAATCTAACCTACGCGTGTATAGTAAAGATGACACCAAGATTATAGTATATAGTATGGAAATGTGGCCTAAAGAGAAAGGATCGAAAAAACTAGGAAATCTTTGTAATAATCCTATGAACTCTTGTAACCTTATTCACCAACAAAACATTATAACATAGCTCCTCAAGCCGTGCTGAGGACAGATTTTCTTATCTTAATTATGTTGGATGCTCTTAAATCAACAATTGTTATTGTCTTCCTTATTGAATAGAACTAGTTCTTTCACCCATGCTTTACAAATTTATTGTTTGGGTTTATTGGGCTAAACCCAATCCTATATTCGGTCCAATCCAAATTCCGTCCTTATAAAGGTATATATAGGAGTACATTTGACTTCCTATTGTAACCCTAAAACAAGAGTTACTAATTGTATTACAAAGCCATTGTCTTCATGTATTTATGAAAATATCCTAATACTATATTTTAAGTTTTAACACATACTATTAAAGAAAAAAAATTTTCATCTCTAACGCTGTCAAAGTCTCACTTTACCAAAATTGCAACTATATCCACGCCTACATAGTCACAACCTCTACAACCAAGGGTGGAGCAGAGGGAGCAAGGAAGTTCTTTCCCCCTTCTCTAGTTAAGGTTTTAACCCTAGACAATTAAAAAATTAATTTTTTTTTAAAAAAAAGAACAAGAGCAATTCCCCATTCTCTCTAGCCACTGAATAAATAGACAGCCATATCGTCAGCATGAAAAAATAAATAAATAAATAAATAACAAAATAACACAAACATCTCCCAATTTAGGAGAAATTATTGGGACCTCCTAGAGGACCACTAATGTGGTCCTCCCAAGTCCCAACACCCAATAAGAAAATGCCACATGGCCATTTTTTAAAACTCAACTCCATATCATCACTTCCCCTTAACTATTGTTAGCAAAACCAAACTAAAGTTAAAACTCAGCTCCACTTCCTCACAGCCGGGAACCCAAAATCAAACCGTGTGAACCCAAAATCAATTAGCCACTTCTCACCCAATTTCTGAACCCAAAATCAATTAGTCTGTATTATCGTTCCTATATGGGATCTAATACTTAATTCTACCAGGTGAGTTTCTAATAGAGTACTCATCTGGTATATCTAGGATCTAGATTTTCCTTACTTCTGTAAATTATTTGTTTGATAAGTTTTATTCTTTCTTCTACCCAAAGTTGTCTAAGGCTTTGAGTTCTATTCCTTCTTGGATTTTCTAATTCATTTTCTAAGGATCTAAGCTTTTCTTGAAGTTTGATTAATTCTTCAGGTTTTCTTCCTTGACTATTCATTCTCTAGTAATGGGTACATATTTTAATACTACTGTTTTTACTTTGTTATTATTTTTTTTTTCTTGACAATTGTTTGAATAGTGTCCTAGTTGGTTGCAAACCCAACATCTAAGATCTCCTCTAATTTCTTTGTTAGGTCTTCTCTTTCTAAAATATTTTCTCTTCCTAGGAATCTTTTCTTCTGAATTTTTTTTTACTGCTAGTAACTCTAATTTTTGTTCTAAGACCTCTATTCGGTCCTCTAGTTGCTTTTTCAAATCTATGATCATATCTAGTGTAGCCTATAGAGACATTATTCGAGTTCTTTAATTTCTATTGGTGAGAATCTGTCTTCTAGTTTGTAATCTTGGGTTCTTCCTTCGTACTTTTGTTGTTTAACTAGGAAATCTATCAATCCTTGAAGGTTTTCTATAATCTTAGATTTGTTTTTAGATTGATCAAATCTGTTAACTATAGCTGTCTTAAAGTTCTTAAGACTTATTTCTAAAGCATGTGAATCTGAGTTATCTCTTCTTTCATTGTATCTTCCATTGTTTCCAATTTTAGATCTATATAGTTTAGGGCTATCTAAGGTTTCTTTTATCTTGTTAACTACCTCTTTAAGTTCTAAAATCTGATCTACAAACTAGATTTCTTTAGATATATCCTCCATGATCTATATAGTGTATGTTGGGACACGTGTGGTTAGAAGAAGAGGCAGAAGAAGCAGCAACAGGGAGATGGTTTTTGAGGACATTTCCCGGTTCCACTACACAAATCTGACGGGCCACCCATTTGGGCTCCGCATCTCCGGCATAATCACAGAGTGAATCGGCTGGGTTTGCCCAATATCTTCTCGAGAGAGATATTGGAGAAGATATTGGGCGAAATAGAGTTAGAGGGAGAGAGGAAGAAAGAGGCAGATAGGGTTAAGTGTTTGAGAAAATTTTTGAATATGTTTAGTTGATTTTGGGTTAAATCCGGCTGTGGGTAAGTGTGTAAGTGGAGCTAACAAAGTGTTTGAGAAAAGTTTTAACCTTGGTTTGGTTTTGCTAACAATAATTAAGTTTATGGGAAGTGATGATGTGGAGTTGAGTTTAAAAAAATGACCACATGGCATTTTCTTATTGGGTGTTGGGACCTGGGAGGACCACATCAGAGGTCCGAGGTCCTCCAAGAGGTCCCAATAATTTTTCCCAATTTAGACAACCAACCTGACACCTAAATAAATGCCACCAAACTCTCATATTTAGTTTTAGCTTAACTTGCCACGCATTTTGAGTTTTGACCGCAAATCATGCCACTTTTTTTTTTGCTTATCCAAATGTATTTCTTTTCGCAAGGTGACTCAACCCATTGATCTCAAATTGCACACATAATGTCTTGTATGGTATTAATACCCTAAAGCCCTCACTATTTTTTTTCATCCTCTATCTCTTATTTTTCACAAATTTAAACTATGAATTTTTGTTAAAAACCCAAATTTCAAATAATTAGAAGAATAAAGAAAAACAAAGGTTAAAAAGCAATCAAGGCCGCAAAGTATATAACTTTTCATGTATAGCATTGTACTCTTAATATTTTTAAATTGATTTATTTTCTCAATTTATTTTAAGAAATCAAATTTGATATTAAGTTTTTGTATTTAGATTAAGGGGAAAATTTCTTTCATATAGTGTGCAAAACATATTGTGTGAAAGAAACATGGCCCTTAGATTAATCTCCTACTTTGATTGTTAGAAAGTATGAATTGGTTAATTTGTTTCTTTATTTTAATATATGAAATATATATTTGTAGTTATTTGAGATTTTGCATAACAATCACATTTTTTAAATTATTTTATTAGTAATATCAATTAATAATTTTAGGATTTTTTATTTATTTATTAATGTCTTTTAATCTTTGCCCCCTTGAACTGAAATTATGGTTCTGCCATTGTCTGGAACTATCCATTTCCTATTCCCTATTTCTCCATCCATAACTCCACTAGACACTATTGATGTTAACGTCGAGATCTTTGACAACATTGATGAGGACCAGATCAATTGACTTCAAATAAACTTAAATCTAGATAATATTTGGCTAAGCAACATAAATAACCAAGTGGATTGAGTTTGCAAATTCAAGAGACTGAAAAAAATTAATTAGAAGGCCATTTGTGTTTGATAATTTATACTAATGCTAGAATTGGCAATACAAGTTGGCGTACCATTCCCCTCTCATTTTCTTTTATTTTAATTGGATGTAAGACATGCAGCATTAAAAATTCAAAATCCTTAAAAAAAACCAATGCGAAACTACACAAAATCAAATAATTGAAGAATTCTTACTTTTTACTAAACAATGGGTAGAGCATTTGGTGGCAAGCGCCAGATCTGATGGGGAGGTAGACTTTCTACGGTGGTGATTTGGCTGTGGTTTGAAGGTGGTAGTGATGCCTTTTGGAAGACAACAACAAGATGGACGTTTGGATTGTGCTTTTGACTGGCGACGTTTTGTTATGCGAGATGGATGTTTGGTTTGAGTGCATTCTGTCTCTTATTAGTGTATAAATCCAAAAACCATGTAAGATCCAATGTTCCAATTACCATCCAAATAAAAAAAATAAGAAATTTTCATTTGTTTAATTCTATGATTGACATATAACCTTTTAGTGATTTTTGGACTTCTTAAATGTAATGCGACTTACATCCAACTAAATAAGGAAAAAATAATTGGAAGATTTTAAATGGAAGATGAGCTGGACTCTACCAGTGTAGATAAGAACATCTAAATTTATTGAAAATTTGAAACCCGGGACAATAAGTTTGGTTCTTAGGCCAAGACGTCCCAAGCTGTATATCACATAACTAGCAATGAACAAGAATTCTGCCGCTGCAAAAATTTTCGTTAACAACGTATTAAAAGTGCACATACATGTGCCCAAATAAAGTAAGGCTTCCTAAGACATTCAACCTCCCACATTTAGATACAAAAACCGCTAGAAACTTTTTATGTCCTAAAGAGCAAATGAAGAATAAGATATCAATCTTAGTTTTGGTGATAAAGAGCCACTCAAAAGAAACTATCGCAAATAACAACTTCAGCACTCACTTCTTCACCTCTTCATATTCTGCCTCAGGAGCTTGGTCACCACCCTGAGAACCTCCAGAAGACGAGCCACCACCAGAACCACCTTGCATGTGCTGCCCTATCTTCGATACGGCTTTGTTTGCAGCATCAACCTTTGCCTTAATTTCGTCAATGTTGTCCCCAGCTGTTGCCGTCCTCAAATCTGCAATTGCATCCTCAATCTCTTTTGCAACCTCAGCAGGAATCTTATCCTTGTACTCATTCAAGCTTTTCTCAACACTGTAGATGGTGGTATCTGCACTGTTTTTGATATCAATCAGAGCTTTTCTTTCTTGATCCTTCAAAGCATGCAACTCAGCTTCCTTAACCATCTTCTCAATTTCATCATCAGAGAGCCCTCCAGATGAACGGATGGTAATCTGTTGTTCCTTGCCAGTGGTCTTGTCTTTGGCAGAGACAGTCACAATCCCATTGGCATCAATGTCAAATGTGACTTCAATCTGAGGCATGCCTCTAGGGGCTGGTGGAAGGCCCATAAGCTCAAACTCTCCAAGAAGCTTGTTGTCAGAAGCCATTTCACGCTCCCCTTGCAATACCTTGATACCCACCTGAGTTTGGTTGTCAGCTGCTGTAGAGAACACCTACAAAAATGAAAGTGCCATTCAGGAACTGAGCTTCCTCAACAGTTAAAAAATATATAAAGCAGACTGCTATGAAAGCTAATGCTGCAACATGAAGGGTTAAGTTGCCATCACACATATTTCCCTAATATTGCACAACCATAATTAATGCTTCTAAACAATGTCTAGTTATCAAATAACGACCTATTGTATTGTTTTCTTGCTCAAGTGAAAACTGATAGAAAATTAAACTAGTAACCTTGCCCTGCAGTGTATTTCTAGCCCTTCACCAATTTACATAACTTTCCTAATCTAAGCATCATAGCATGGAAACCATACCTGACTCTTCTTTGTAGGAATGGTCGTGTTTCGGTTGATCAGCCTGGTGAATATACCACCCAGTGTCTCAATGCCAAGAGACAATGGAGTGACATCCAAGAGAAGCAATTCTTTGACATCACCACGTAGAATACCACCCTGGATAGCAGCTCCCATAGCAACTGCTTCATCAGGATTTACTCCTTTGCTTGGGGTCTTTCCAAAAATCTCTGAAACAACACCCTGTACTTTAGGAACACGGGTCATCCCTCCAACCAGAAGTACCTCATCCACCTCCTTCGCAGTTATGTTGGCATCCTTCAAACAGTTCTTACATGGGCCTCTAGTCCTCTCGATCAAATCATTCACCAGGGTTTCGAATTTTGATCTTGTCAGTGTGATATTCAGATGTTTTGCACCAGAAGAATCAGCAGTGATGAAGGGCAGGTTGATATCAGTTTGAGTGGTGGATGAGAGCTCTATTTTAGCCTTCTCAGCTGCTTCACGAAGCCTCTGCAAGGCAAGCCTGTCTTTGGAAAGGTCAATCCCCTCGGTTCTCTTGAACTCACTCACCAAGAAGTCCAACAAGGTATTGTCAAAATCCTCTCCTCCCAAGAAGGTGTCTCCATTTGTTGCTTTCACCTACACAAGAGAGAGTTCTTAGTGGGACTTAAAAAAATGTAGAGGGAGGAAAAGAAAACCACCATTAATTACAATCAAAATACTACCTCAAAAACACCATTAGAGATCTCTAGAATGGAAACATCGAATGTTCCACCTCCAAGATCAAAAACTGCTATGAGACCCTCCTTATTGTTCATTCCATAGGAAAGTGCAGCAGCAGTAGGCTCATTGATAATTCTCTGTACATCAAGGCCTGCAATTCTACCAGCATCTTTTGTCGCCTGTCTCTGAGCATCATTGAAATACGCTGGAACAGTGATCACAGCTTTTGAAACTGACTTTCCAAGATAAGCCTCTGCCGTTTCTTTCATCTTAGTCAAGACAAAAGCCCCAACTTGGCTTGGGGAATACTGTTGTCCATTGGCTTCAACCCATGCATCTCCGTTTGGAGCCTTGACTATCTTGAATGGAACCATCTTCATCTCTTTCTGTGTTTGAGGATCATCAAAGCGTCTGCCAATTAGACGCTTGGTTCCAAAAAGGGTGTTTGTGGGGTTTGTTACAGCCTGACGTTTTGCCGGAGTACCAACAAGTAGTTCTCCTTTCTGGTTGAAGGCAACCACTGATGGTGTGGTCCGAGCTCCCTCAGAGTTTTCAATAACTTTGGGATTCTACAAATTATCTCAGAATGTCAGAAACAAACCAAAGTGAATAAAAAACAACCCAAAACACTATATTTAATAAATAATGGGTAAGTCATTCAGAACATCATTATGAGAACATTGTTCCATGCGTATACCTTTCCCTCCATAACAGCAACACATGAGTTGGTCGTACCCAAGTCAATACCAATGACATCATTCCCAGCAGGCTTAGAACTGTATTGAAGGAATAAAGTAAACATTAATAACAAACAAAAAATGAACCAAAAAAAGGACAATCAAATACATACAAGACCACGCAGATCCACATTATACCTGAATGCTCTGGTCAAACTTGACCAGCTCTGACCCAGTTGCGAGGGAGCCCATGATGGCTTAACATTGCTAGTTAACTGCACATACATTAGAATATACCACTAAGGTAAGATGTCACCCATGATTTACAAGCTGGACTTGTACATAACTTTAGGATAAACCTTATACAGCAAACAATAATTCCAAGAACACAACAACAGATAGTAACTTAAAAAGACTCTACAAAGTAACAGATATGTTGCATATGAACTTGTACTCCACAAATGATGGAAACAAAAATTAAATAAAAAATCTAAAACAAAACAAAATTAGAAGAGCACAAGAAACTGCATAAGAAATGAGCAGACAACATGGAACAATGTTACTATTCTGAACAAGATGCACGGATCAGGCACTATAAATCCACAATGGCTACCCAAAAAAAAAAAAAAAAAAAACAACATTTCCAGATCTTAATTCATCGTAACATTCAGCAGTGAAAATAAGGAACAAAAAATCATAAACTTCCTTTTGACCCAGCTTTTATGACCATTAAGCATTTCCAAAACACTTATAATAAGACAGCTAATCATAGTTCACAATCAATAAACATCAGACAAAATGAAAATTTCTAAGTCGCAATTTACAACTCAATATACTGTATGGAACACTAGATTACTAAAACCTCAAACTGAGCTCAGTTCCCAATCTCTTACCCAACAAACATATAATATAAACCCATGAAATAAAACAGAGAAAAAAGTTTCCCAAAAAGCAAAACCCTTTTGTTTACGTTTTTCTTTTGTCTTTTTAATTCACGAGAAATCAGAAAAAGGCAAACCTTCTATTCTCAAAGCTATCGACTTTTATCAAGCTCTGTTTTATCGGATCACAACCAAACCAAACAAAACCGAAACAATAACAATCAAAACTCCAACTTTCATTTCTCAAAACATTCACAAGAACCAAACAGACTACCATGAACACAGTCACATATAATCGAATATCAATAATTATCAATTAAAAAAAAAAAAAAAAACAGAGAAATGTCTGATAAGGTTGGGATGAGAAGTGAGACGTACAGATCGGTAGGTGGAGAAAGAGGCGGAGGCGACGTCACGATGTCGCAGAGAGCGGAGCAAGGCGGCGGTGGCCATAACTTGATCGCCTCTTTGAAGGAGAGAGAAGGGTTTTGAAGGAGAGTTCTAGGGTTTAGGGTTTTTGCGTTGCGGTGCGTTTGTTTTTGCTAAAGCCCTGAGTGTTGAGTTTGAGGCTTTTTATTTTATGAGGCGGAAATGAAAATTTGAGAGATTATTCTAGCTACCATCAGTAGAACCTTCTAGATCTCGGTTTTGACCCCGAGCAAGCCTCACCGTTGGATTGAACTACACAAGATGGCCGAAGGGTGTGTGGTCTTGTTGGGCTTTGGATTACTTTGGACCATTCGTTTCTCTATGACGTGGCAGAAAGAAGAGTTACTATTTCTTGGACAAAAAGTTTCTAATTCAGTCCATCTAATGTGTTTAATACTATATTTAATTTTTTTTTTTTTTTTTTGAGAATGAAAACTACTACTTTTATAAAATCAGCCAAGGTCAGCAAAGAGTACATCAACTAGGTGGGGTGGAACATCCTCCACCCAAACTGATAAACTTCTGACATTTCTTGCATGTCTAGCTAGGTTATGGGCTACTTTGTTACCACTGTTAACGTATATTATGTTATGGGTTTTAGGCTCAACTAGATTACTTGTATAGCACACTTATACTTGTACTACATTTTACTTGTACTGCACACATATGCCTCTTATATAAAGGCACTCATGTATATTCTTTGATTATGAAATACAATAAAATCATTCAGTATTTTTAACATGGTATCAGAGCCACTGCTTTGACCTTTTCTTAGCAGTCTTGTCTTTATTGGTGTTACTCCATTCTCAACATCGCTTCCGCCGTCACAACAGTCGCCGCAGCCTCTCGCTGTTGAACCTCCGACGTCTTCCAGCCGTTGTCTTTGGGTTCCGGACCTGCAACCACTGTCGTTGAGGAGTCCTACACCGCACAGACTACTACACGTGTCGTCACCGCCTTTTATATTGCTTTGATTGCATTTCTAGAGATATCACTAAGATCGTCTTGCGTCGATCACCACGTTGGTGAAACCTCGCACTCATTGGAGCTTGCATGAGCCCTCATGCACCGTCCAAAGATTCTGCGTTAATGCTCCACGCGTCGTCCTCAACTCCAGCTGACATCACCCGTGACGTCATCAATGCCACGTCAACCCTAGCTACGTCAGCATTCAGTCATCAGCTGATGTCAGCACCACGTCATCTTGCTGACGTCATCTGATGACTGTTGACTTTGACCGTTGACTTTTTTCAGTCCAGGTTCTCCTTACCCATTTTTTCGTGTAAATTTCATTTTTTTCAGTTTGTTTTTGCATATTGTGTCTCTAAATGGATAAAAAATGTATTTTTCTTTCTCGCCCCATCAATACTATATTGGAGGGGAATAAGAATTACTTATCTTGGTGTCAAGCTATGCGCAGTTTTCTTAAGGGTCGCATGCTCTAGCATTACTGTACTGGTGCAATCACCATTCCTGTCAAGGGAGCAAGTGAAGAAGATGTTGTCTTCCTTGGTCGCATGATTGAATGGGATAGTTACAACCACATGATCCTCACATGGATTCGGAACACTTCCATTCCTTCCATCTTCGTTCTGTTGGGCAGTTTTGATGATGCAAAATCAGAATGGGATATGTTGGCCAAAAGGTACTCCACTACTCACAGATCTATGAAATATCAGTTAGTGGTTGAATTGCACCAACTCAGGCAAAAACCAAGGCAATCCATCAATGACTACTATGATCAGCTTCGCTTCATTTGGGACCAAATTGATCTTTCTGATCCAACTTGGGCATGCTCAAAGGATGCTCAGCAATATGCTTCCATTAGAGATGAATTTCGCCTCTATAAATTCCTGGTGTCACTTCATAAGGACTTTGAGCCCATTCGAGGTCAGCTTCTAAATCACAATCCTGCTCCCTCTCTTGATACTGCTGTAAACGAGTTGGTTAGAGAATAAGCTTTTCTTGCAACCCTTCAAGCTCAGAATAAGCTCAATATTTTGGCTATTACTCCTTCTGCTCCACCCATAGAGCAACCTCAGTAATCAGGTGATTCCTCTAACTCTAACAATCGTCGTAAGCAGACCAAAAAAAAAATTCTACAATTATTGCAAGCGTCCTGGCCACACCATTGAGACTTGTTACCATCGTAACAAATCTACTGCTGTTGTTGCTAACACTGAGCCTACTCCGCTGATGGCTTCCATTTCAGCTGAGTCCTAGTCTTCTGGATCCACTATCAACCTCTCCCTTACTGAACTACAGGAGATCATAGCTGAAACTGTTCGTATGCCTAGTAATGAATCTCTTTCCACTACTCTCTTAGTTCTACCTGGTAAGTCTCAAACTTGGCTTTTTGATTCTGTCTGTTGCAATCACATGACACCTCACTCGTCCTTATTCTCCAAACTTGACCCTGCACCACATCCTCTAAATATTCATATAGCTGATGGTTCCACCATGCATGAGAATAGTCTAGGTTTTGTTTCAACCTCTAACCTCTCTGTTCCTGGAATCTTCCATGTACCTGACCTATCCTATAATTTGTGCTCTGTGGGACAATTAGTTGAATCAGGTTATCGCCTTATTTTTTACTATTCTGGGTGTATTGTGCAAGATTCGAGGACGGGCAAGAGTTTGGGACTGGTCCTAGAGTTGGGCGTATGTTACCCGTGGACAATCTTCATCTTCCATCTGTTATTCTTGTTTCTGTTGCTATTGCAGCTGCTGCAATTTCTTCCTTACCATCTCTCGCACTTTGGCATTCTCGTCTTGGTCATGCACCATCTTCTTGGGTACAACATTTAACTTCTAAGGGTCTGTTAGGTTCTGTGTCCAAAGACAATTTTAATTGTACTTCATGTCAGTTAGGAAAACAGCCAGTTTTGCCTTTCAATAACAGTGAATCTATTTCTAATAGTATTTTTGAGTTAATTCATTATGATGTTTGGGGACCTTCTCCTGTTGTTAGTATTGGTGGATCTCGATATTTTGTTGTTTTTATTGATGATTATTCTCATTATAGTTGGATCTTTCCTATGAAATCTCATTCTGAAATTTTACCAATATGCAGCAACTTTGCAAAAATGGTTGAAACACAATTCTCTAAACGTATCAAAACTTTTCGATTTGATAATGCTCTTGAATATACTCAATATGCGTTTCAAGCTCTGTTACATTCCTATGGCACTGTACATCATCTAACTTGTCCAGGTACCTCTCAGCAAAATGGTCGAGCCGAAAGAAAACTTCGTCATATCTTTGACATTGTTCGTGCTCTTTTTCTTTCTGCCAAAGTTCCTGCCCCATTTTTGGGTGAAGCTGCTCTTCATGCTGTTCATGCGATTAATCGCATTCCAAGCGCTGTCATCCATAATCAGACTCCGTATAAGCGTCTGTTTGGGTTACCCCTTGACTATCATCACCTTCACTCCTTTGGATCTGCCTGTTTCATTCTTCTTCAACCTCATGAGCACAATAAACTTGAGCCTCAATCTAGACTTTGTTGTTTCCTTAGTTATGGCAAAACTCAAAAAGGGTATAGGTGTTATGATCCTGTCTCTCATCGTCTTCGTGTTTCTCGTAATGTTGTCTTTTGGGAACACCGATCGTTTGTTAAACTCTCTCACTTTCGTTCTTCCTTGACTACCTCCTCTGTTTTAAAAATCTTTCCAGATAAGTCTCTTGTTCCTTCTACAAATACTTTTGATCCTCCTTTGGACTTCTCTATTCAACCTCCAGATATTTTTGATGCTTTTCCTAGACAGGTCGAAGATGAATAGGTTGATGACAAGCTACCCCATCTTGAGCTTGGGTCCCTTGCTCCTACTTTGCCTGAAGAGCCTCCACAAGACATTCCACCTCGCCACTTAACCCGAGTAAGATCCATTCCTGCATATTTACTTGACTATCATTGTTACACTGCCCTTACTACACTTCATGAGCCTTAGACCTATCGTGAGGCCTTCACTGACCCTTTATGGCAGATTGCAATAAAAGAGGAACTTGATGCATTAACCAAAAACCATACTTGAGATCCGGTCACTCTCCCTCCTAGACAGTCTGTGGTTGGTTGTAAGTGGATCTATAAGATCAAGACTCTTTCTAATGGGTCCATTGAGCGCTATAAGGCTCGTCTTGTTGCAAAAGGTTTTACATAGGAGTATAGGATTGATTATGAAGAGACCTTTGCTCCAGTGGCTCGTATCTCATTTGTTCGTACCCTCTTAACTGTTGTTGTTGCTAGTAAATGTGATCTTTTTTAGATGGATGTTAAAAATGTCTTCTTTAATGGGGATTTGAGTGAAGAAGTCTATATGCAACCTCCTCCTAGTCTCTTTGTTGAATCAAACAAGGTTTATCGCCTTCAACGTGCACTTTATAGCCTTAAACAAGCTTCACGAGCTTGGTTTGCCAAGTTCAGCTTCACTATCTTTCGCTTGGGTTACACTGCCAGTCCGTATGATTCTGCCTTATTTCTTCGTCATACTAATAAAGGCACCATTTTGCTTCTTCTATATGTGGATGATATGATCATAACTGGTGATAACCTCAGTGGCATTCAAGAACTTAAGGATTTTCTCAGTCAGCAGTTTGAGATGAAAGATCTTGGACATCTCAGCTATTTCTTGGGTCTTGAAATTACTCATTCCACAGATGGTCTTTATGTTACTCAAGCCAAGTATGCTTATGACCTTTTGTCTCGAGCTAGACTCACTAATAACAAGACTGTTGACACTTCAGTTGAACTTAATGCGCATCTGACACCCTCGGGGGGGAAACCATTGTCTAATCCTTCTCTTTATAGACGATTGGTTGGCAACCTAGTTTATCTCACAGTTACTCGTCCAGACATCTCCTATGCTGTTTATCAGGTGAGCTAGTATTTGTCTGCTTCACTATCAACTCACTATGCTGCTATTCTGCGCATTCTTCGATACCTGAAGGGCACTCTTTTCCATGGCCTTTTCTACTCAGCTCAGTCTCCTCTTGTACTCCGTGCATTCTCTGATGCTGATTGGGCAGGAGATCCCATTGATCGTAGGTCCACTACAGGTTATTGCTTTCTCCTTGATTCTTCTTTGATTTCCTGGCGAAATAAGAAACAAACTTTCATGGCCCGCTCCAGTACTGAAGCAAAATATCGTGCCCTTGTTGATACCACATCTGAGCTCCTTTAACTACGATGGCTTCTTAAGGATTTGGGTTTGTCTACATCCTTTGCTACTCCCCTTTATTGTGACAACTAGAGTGCCATTCATATTGCTCATAATGATGTCTTCCATGAACGGACTAAACACATCGAGATTGATTGTCATTTTATCCGTTATCATCTTGTCCATGGTGCTTTCAAGCTTTTCTCCGTCTCCTCCAAAGATCAACTTGCAGATATCTTCACTAAGTCACTTCTTAAGGGACACACTCGTGATTTGGTTGACAACCTCAAGCTAGTCTCACATCCTCCTTGAGTTTGAGGGGGGCAGTTAACGTATATTATGTTATGGGCTTTAGGCCCAGCTAGATTACTTGTATAGCACACTTGTACTTGTACCGCACACATATGCTTACTTGTACTGCACACATATGCCTCCTATATAAAAGCACTCATGTATATTCTTTGATTATGAAATACAATACAATCATTTAGTATTTCTAACAACCATTTCTACGTACATGGGAAAACTTTAAGCAAATACTAGAAACAAGCATGGATTTTGCTGACTCCAGAAGGTGACCAAATGAAGAGAACGAGGCTTCCTTGCTACGGAGGGTGTTAATCACAACTTTTGAGTCTCCTTCAAGAACAAATGCATCTATACCCAGTTCTTGTGCAAAGACCAACGCCCTTGCTGTTGCCATGGCTTCTGCGATATCCGATGAGTATGGCATAGGAGCTTGTTTCGACAGCGACGCAATCACAGTACCTTGACTATCATGAACGACCACTCCTAGTCTAGCCTTACCCAACTCCGGAAACATGGCGCCATCGAAATTCAGTTTAAAACAGTTTGGCTGTGGCGGACTCCACTGTGCGCGGGGGGGAGGCCGTGGCATAGCAGAAGGCTGGCAAATGGATTGTTGGCTTTGTTGGAAGATAGCCAAGGACTGAGTTGCTTGATGGAGGACCTGCGATCTGGGAAACTCATTTGAACTGACCCGGAGCTGGTTGCGTCGGTACCAAATTGTCCACATCACCATGGCCATAATTTCTAGATTTTTCTTCTTCTCATGTAGCACACTAATCAGGTCTATAGTGTTTGAGATAGCATGTTGTCTTCGATCTTCAAATCCTGGAACCGCCTCCCATATTTCATCGAGCGTGGCACATTCCCAGACTGCATGGATTGCCGTTTTGGACTCCACACCGCACTGCTCACATTTGTCTTCCATTAAGATTTTCCTCCTCATTAAGTTCTGCTTTGTTGGTACTACATCCTTGCATAATCTTCATAGGAAATGCCGCACTTTATTAGGGACGTTAAGCCCCCAAATCTGGTTCCAAATGCCACTTTGTCGCTGCTGGTTGGCTATAGGGGCCTACAACAATTTTTTTATTTTATTTTTTATTTTATTCAAGATAATGAAGGAGATTATTATGGAGTATGTGATAAGCTTAGAAGGCTTTATTTTTATTTTTAATTTCTTTATTTTTATATTTTTTTTTCTCCCACTACTTAAATAAAACTGGTTTAAAGTTACCTTCTTCTAATTTATTATATGATGATTAAAGAGATTATTACTTTTTTAATGAATTATATGACTTATATCACGCATCTATTAAGCCAAATGGTACCATCACAAAAGCTTGTGGTTTGGAGGGAGAGAGGGTCTTGAATTCTAGCTCTAGATGAGCACTTTAGAATAGATTTTTATGTTCTGGATTTGACCCTTTTCTCTATGCTCCTAATTTGTTGAGCATTGGATGTCAATATGCCATGACATGCCTTTTTATGGATGTTTGGATTAGCAATGGTAAAAATTCTCCATCTCATGTGACTCACCTTACTCTACTCTATCCCTAACGAATTTCTCTCATCCCAAAGAGATGACATGATAAGTCGAGTTTTGCTTGTCTCGCTAGTCGCTGCATTCCAAGTTTTCTATACATATTTGTTATTTATTATATAAAAACATAAATTAATCTTTTTTACACCAATCTTATTTATAATTTTTTTTATACAAATTCTAATTTTTTTTACACCTACCTCGATATCTTTTATCCTACCTCTCTAATGTTGAAGCCACCTCATTTGGTATTACAAAAGGTTCTCCTTTTAATAAAAATTAGACAATGTCATTAAGCTACAAGATTCTTAACATAAACCCCTCATTTAAGTCTCCCAAATTAGGGAAACTTGGAGTGGGAGAGGAAGGGATAGGTTCCACTTTTATATATAAATATGTCAAGTTTGCCCTAATGATGTCAACTGATATATTATGATATATTATCAATTAGCTTCTTCCCATTCTAATTTTTAAGACATTTAAACAAATGGGAGGCACATACCTCTCTCTCCCTACTTATTATTAAAAAGTCTAAATAAGGAGGAGATAACCATTCCCCTCCCATTTGCTTTACTTCACTTTCACATCATACCCTCTACTTCCTTCTTTCTCCAAATTTCCAAACACACCAAACACAGTGTTAGTGGAAACAGGAGTGGAAACTTCCAACAACAAGCTACATGTCCAATAGAACCTTGCAAATACTGTGCTGCTTCTTATTCACAAAAATTGCTAGTTTAGAGAACATTCCATCCGAAGAAGCAAGAAACTAAGGCCCCCATGTAGATTCAATCCTGCAGCCACAATATAAATAACAAGTATTTTTCTTTTGTTTTGTTTCTTATGGCAATATGGGTTAAATAAAATGGATTTTGCAGATAAAAATGATATTAAAATACAAAGCAGCCTATACTTTTGAATGATAAAAATCAGTCGAAATTTTCAAAACTCAACTGTGACATTTGGCTAAAGAGAACTATTCCTCTCACCTCTCAAAGTCTCAGACAGCTAAACATAACATGACATCTACCCTGATAATGTTACAAGCCATGCAACAATCAAAAAATGTCATAAGAAAAATTTACTCTATTATAATGCAACTTAATGTAATTTCTCCATTTTAGTTAATCCAAGACCAAATTTCAACAAAATGAAAGTAACAGCTTAAGTAGGCAATTATTATTTTGACAAAGAGGTTTGGACAACAGACATTGTATAGTCTATCCTAATCTTAGTTTCACCAAAAGTGTAAAACACGGCTTGGGCAATGATAATGAGGCTGTTGATAATAGATGGTACTTTTTTTTAAAGAACTTATATACGAAAGGGTGGATCTAAAGTAAATCCAATTGAAGCAGTATATATTCTTAATATGATATCAGAATTCAGCTCTCAATGTGTGCTGCAAAAAAGGAAAGCAATAAAAAAGAATTGCTGAACATGTTAAGAGCTTTCCAAAGATGAAAGAAACTGTTAACTAATTGTATAAAAAAAATCAGAAAAAAATGAATAAAAAAAAAAAATGGCCTGCAACTAGCAACTAATTTGCAGGACACATTAGATGATTTTATTGAAAATGGACTATCCACATTATGTCTCTCCTCCGTATAGGTTATATATGACCAGCCTCTGCCACCTAAAGAAAGAACAAAGAATGAAAAATTAAACATTTAAACAGCAACAGGAAGAGTATGTAACTTGAAAGAAAATGAGTGAGTAATAAAAGACACATACACAATGATTATAGACACATTTTTTTCCCTTCAAATCCGAAGGTAACCTCCTCTATCTTGAACAGCTCCATTTTGTACACTTCTCTTGAGGAATGACTTCCTGTTGAGAGACCAGCTTCTGCCCACAGTCCTAATCCGTTGCCAGGCAGCTACACGGGAATAAAGAGCAGGAAAACAGAAGCACAACAGCACCAAAAGCAGCATTGCCAAACAAAGCATCATGACATTACGAAAACCATCTCTTAACTCCGGGGCATTTTGCCCTGTCCATGGAACTCCTCCCACATTCATGCCAAACACTGTAATAGATAATTGGTGTCAATCCTCCTCACTTTCACAAAAATCATAAAAGAGTGCACTGGAAAATTCTTCTTAAAAATGAAAGGTCATATCAAAGAGAAACGTTTACCTCCAGTAATGATGGACAAAGGAAGGAATATTATTGAAAGGAATGAGAGATAATATAGCTTCCTGTTTATTTGCTCGGCCTGCCAGCTATCAAGGCCAGCTTGGATTGCTGTGACACGATTTGCAATAAAACCTACATTATCTTTCAGCCTCCTTAACCGCCCTATCAACTCTTCAAGGGAGTTAATGTCTTCGCTAGCAAACCAATGTTTTGAAGAACATTTTTCTTTCACTCTTGGAAATACTTGCTCCCCATGCGCTATCACCTGAGTTCAATTAAAGTACAAAACCAGAATAAGGTCTAGTTAATAAAGCTTTCAAGTATATTATTAGATCAAAACCCAAGTCAAATAGTGGTAATAATACTAGCCAATGACATTCCTATGGAAGATGAAGAAAGCATGGACAAGAAAGATTCAATTATAGAAAGATTGTCCATATATTTATTAGTGGAATGTTTTACTTGGCCTCACAGCTCTTATGGCCAATTACATATGATATGTTGTGATTTAATGAACTTGGCTCTGTGGTAAGGAGCTAGATCCCAGAAAGAGTTGGACTACATTTATTTGAGGCAACTTCCATAGCCATCTGATTTCTGGCCTTTTCTTTAAGGGTATACTTCTTATCACAGACTTAAAAATTTGAAATTGTTACTCAGATAAAAGTTAACTGGTTAAGTAACCACTTTGAGTTACTGATAACCTTTTCTTCTGTTTTTGGACATTATAGAAACTAAATGGGTCTGATGAATTACCTGCAAAAGGCGCTGCAAATCAAGATGCATTTTGGGGAATCTTCTATCATCTAGCATTTGCTTCTTTAAAGCGAACCCACCTGCAATGAAGCAGAAAAATCATTCCTTCATTTCAACCCCTTTTTTAATAGGTAAATTTCGACCCAATAGTAAACCAAGCCAATCAACACAGAAAGTGGGAGCTGCCTAAGCACATAAGGAAGTTAGAAAGAGATGGAGGAATTTCAAAAAGGATTGATATCCACTTCCTTTTTCAGTTAAATGGAGCATGTATCCTCAACAGAGAACAGATCTTTCAGATGAAAATCCTGCTTCTGGCTCTCACCAAGCTTTCTCAACAATATCACTATAGGCCATAGTAGATCAATTGGCATATTCAGGTCAACCAGTGGGAACATGAACGCCCTACTGAGTATTACAGTGGTTCTTTATTGACCTAAAGAAACAGCTGTGTATATCAACATTTTGTTGCATGAAGTTTTGTCATCCTGTGTGGCCTTTTACTTATTAAAATATGTTAATTGACTAATAATTTTAAGTAATATTCCAAAACTGTTTAACAATTTTCCACACTGCAAAAGAACAACTATAGATATTCTTCATACATGTCATGTTTTGATTGTGGATACCGATTCAAAGACATTTGCATTATGATTAATTTATAACAGACCATGAAGCTCCTCATGAAATAAAATGTTATACAGACTTGGACTTGGCCCTCACCCTTTCATGCATCACTAAGGCTTTGACACACCCATAACATGGACTCAAATGGATCGTCTTACACAATGTTCTTTTTTTTCCCCTATATTTTTCATGTCTTGACTATTGGAGATGGGAAAGTACACTTCCAATACAAGTGCAGGTCCTCCTTCCAATGTTTCCAACATCCTGATTTAAGATGTTAAGAACTTTTAGAACTTTCAAGGGCGCGCCCAAAGAAACAAGGCAGAATTTATTTCATCGACCTATGCAGTTGCAAACCATTTCTTTTATCAAGTAGTATAATAATCTATAATTCAAATATTTGTTTCCCTCAGATACTTGGTCCAGTTTTCACGTAACTAGTCCAATTTATTTTTAATTATAAGAAGCAAATAGAATTAAGATTTTATCCATTTTGCTCTCTTTCCCAACAATGAAGGATCATATTCCGCACCCCACCACCCTCCCCCCCCCTCTTTTTTTTTTTTTTTTTCAAAATAGAAAAAAGAAAAAAGTGAACAACAAAAGAGAAGGGCCCTTTTCTCATGTATTAACATGAGCTTGATGGGAACTAACCTGCATTTCAATAACATGGTCTCAACTATGTACTTTTTAGGCAAAAAGAAGTTCTCAAAGTGCAACTCATGCACAAATATATTGCATCAACCTTTTCCTGACCAGTTTCTCTACATATTCTAGTACCAATAATAAGGTGTGCATGAATGACATTGGACCAACTCATCATGTTCTTTTAAATTACGAAATTCCTTCCTGGATCTTAAATAATTAATAAAATGAATACATTCACTGTTGAGGAAGATTTGCTAAATTAAAGTTGAAGGTATAAGCAAAATGAAGGCCTAAATAAAAATTGGGTTTGTAGTGTGCATTTGGGTCATGATAATAAGCTAGCTTGTTGCCTTTTTTTCCCTATTATTTGCGGGTCCCATGTGAGTTCTTTACTTATTTTATTTAACTTTTAGCTTTTATCTATAGTATTTTTAGCAAAAAGCTAAATAAGTTGTTCCCAAACAGAATCCAATGTAATGAGAAAAGACAATCACCATTCATTAATAACATTCTACGATCCTATTAGAGTAAAATGACAAAAAATGGTTTGTGAAGCTAACCCCAAGTAGTTGGGCATCACAGATTTATTGAGCTAAGGTTTATATTCACCATGGTATTGTTTTTATACTAGCTTAAGGCATGCACACGCTTAGGAGTTTAGAGGTTACAAGACCTTTTAAACTTTCCTTGCTGAGCTCAGAGCTTTTTCAGCATAATTGAGTCCTTAGCAGTTACAGAGCTAACCACATGATCATGAAAAGTGATACATGAACCCAAAAAATTGATGTTACTGTGAATTTTAACCAGATTAGGATATAAAAATTAATAAGAAGTTTCTTCCACAAGCGAATTGATAAGTAGACTAACAGTAATTAGGATACAATACATAAGGAAGACTCAATTATGCAACTAGAATTGAATTAGATTTTACCTTTATCCAATTGAAGCTCCACAGAGTCCAGATCCATCTCAAGTTTAGTCAGAACATCTTGAAGGTGATCCACATGTGTGTCAACAATGTGAACAACAAGATTAGAGACTGATTTTGGCACAGGATTATCAGCTTCCTCAGAGTGATTCATTGTCAACAAGAACTCAAGAACATGCTCTCTGATAACAATCCCAGCTCCTTCCTTCTGTTCACTGCCAGGAGAAGAAGGACTCTCCACCCTGGGAATCTCTGAGAGAAGAGACTGACCAATCTGCGAGAAGCCCAATCTAGGGACACGGCCCAAAGAAACTGTAATCACTGAATTCTCAGTAACTCTTGCAGCAATTCTAAATGTAAACTCACTAGAGGGAGGACCAGGTGAATTAACTCTAAAAACAAGAGCCCCATCCACATGTCCACAAAAGGGTCCATTGCTGACAAGTGAAAGAATGTCTTGTAGTTTCAAAGGTGGACAAAGAACACTAATGAGGTATTGTGCAGATTGTGCAAGTTTCTCATTTCCTTTTGGGAGTTCCACATGGTACCAACAAAACTCATTGCCTCTACCTTCTGCAAGATCCCATTCCTTATGATAGAAGTTCCCACATCCATCAAATATATAAGCTTTCTGTCTCACCATACCCTGATACTGGGTCCGGTAGACATGGCGCTCCCTGAGAGGAGTGTCTCCCAAGGGTTGCCTCTCCATTTCATCTGCCTCTAAGTCATTAATTGGTTCTTCACGAGCTAGGTCCATTATCTTATTCAGATATCTTCAAATAATCAAAATCTAATGACTACAATAAAGTCAATCAACTCAACCCAATCCAGAAAATTCCAATTCAAACTAAAGATTCAGATCATTAAAAGTCAAAAGACTCAAAACCCTGCACTTCACAATAAAATGCAAGAGTTCAACCTCAAAGCATTACGTTATCTTATCCTTTGAGACCCAATTCAGTAACATTCACATAGCTTATGATATCAAAATAGAATCTACCTGCCTCAAAACAAGGCTCACCCAACACTTAGATCCAAAAAGAACTCAAATCCAGACTTTTTCAACAAATTTGCAACAAACCCACTTGATCTTACCTTTAATCCACCAAGATTCCAAATTCAAAATCAATCAAATCCTGAAAAACCCACCAAAGTTACAATCTTTCATACCCAACTCAACCCCAAGAAATCCAATTCCAACATGAAAATCGTCAATAATACATTAACTAACAACAATTGATAAAGACGTACCTCATTGAAAAGTCAAAAATAAAATTCCAAGTTGCCTCCAATTCCAACAGACATAAATTTGAGTTCTCACAAATCGAATATGTCGTAAATGAAACAACTTCAAGAAACGCGTTGCATGGGTCCTCCTCAGTTTCTCCGAAACTTCCTTTCATCACCAACCAACTTGGTGTTTAAAAAAAAAAAAAAAAAATATGTATGTATGCAGAGCTACTATTAATTCCAACACCGCCAGGAACCAATCACTTATTTAAAATTGCGTTAAATTTTATTTTGCTATTAATTTATGGTGTTATGCAATTTATTTTTATCTTTATCTCTTTTCACACCACATTTTGTTGATTGAGATTTTAAAAAAAAAAAAAAAAAGATTTATACTAGGTAGGAAATTATTTATTTTTTGAAGTGAGAAAATAAATAAATTATGAGGCCAAAGATTGTGAAAAGAGGGACATATCGTGGAGAAAAAAGCTTGTGTCCAACCTTTTTCTTTTTTTATAATCTTATTACTATTTATTAAAGAAAATCTCGTGACAATTTTTAACTTTTTATTTTTTTGTTTTTTGTTGGGAACTATTTAAGCTTTTTCAATTATTTGAAAGTTCATTATGTTAAGGATAACCCAAATTATCCCAATTCTTGCTTTGAATTTATAAAATATATAAAAAGAAATTAAATAAATTATGTAACAATTAAACTTTTCATTTTTTTTTTTTTGAGAAGATAAACTTTTCATTAGTATTACAATATTCTCATCATTTGTGCAGTTTGCTAAACGTTGATTGATTAATTATGTTAGCCGTACTCATCATTTAAATATTTAATTTAATTGATTGTAAGTCAAATAACTAACTTCCTTTTGGTAAGCAACATGTGGTTGTGGTGGTGAGAGGTTGCGGGTTGGATATCACTGGAGTGTAAGAGTTACTTTTCGTGTGATTATGTTGTTGACCAAATGTGCAAGTACTTTTAGTACAAGATAGTATCTAATGTCTTTTTGTTTTTTGAAACATAGTATCTAATGTCTTGAATGCATACAATATCATACTCATTATAAGTGGGTTTCAGAGAGATGGGTGGAGCCTCAATGTTATAAGTGTGATACGGCATATTCATATATTTTTTTAGAAAAACTATAGTTATATATTTCTATTTATAATGTATCCAGTCAATTTACTGAGAGTCGTAATATACTATTAGCACGTAATTGGATTTTTAACTTTTTGTATTATTTATTTCGATAATATTAATATATAATCTAATGATATTACTCCCACGTGATGCACTACATAATTGAAAAATATAAATGTAAATAAATCAAAACTATATTAGTCAACTGATCGAGAGTCGTGTTAATAATTGGATTTTGGGTAAATTGTAAATTATACTTCTAAAATTTGGGAGTATTTAAATTTTACACCTTAAAATTTCAGAATTTGAAATTTACCCCTTGAAGTTTAGAGGTGTTTGGATTTTACACCCTAACGCTTTAAAATTTGGATTTTACCCCCCTAAAGTTTGGGAGTATTTGGATTTTACACCTCTAAATTCTAAAACTTCAATGTATAAAATCTAAACAGTCCCAAACTTTAAAGGTGTAATTTGCAATTTATTCTTGAACTTTTAACTTTTTTGTATTATTTATTTAGGGAAATTACAGTAAACCTACCTGTGGTTTGGCCCGTTTACACTTTACCTACTTGTGGTTTAAAACTAAACACTTTGCCCACCTGTGTTTAGCTCCGTTTGGTCTCTGTTACCCACCTTTGGCTTTTCCGTTAAAAAAACATTTTTTACCACCAAAACATAACATACCACGAATTAAAAAGTTAGGGTTTGAATTTTTTGAAAGAGCTTGGGTTATGGGGTTTTGAAAGAGCTTCTCTAATCGATTTTGAAACGTGGAATAGTTGCTTCAAAACCTCATGATTCACACTACACAAAACCCTAATCTGCTAAAAAAAAAAAAAAATGTCAATTTTCAATTCCAATTTCACTAACAAAAACAATTTCAATCCGATTCAGAAACAAAATCAAAAGCTTTGAGATTGAGGAAATTTGTTACTAACCAGAATATCCTGAGGCAAGGCTTCGAGAAGAGACCATTCAAAATCCAACCTAATCTCTTGCCACACATTTTCTTCGACGGTGTTTTCAGAGCCAAATTGATCGCAAAACCCTGGAAATGATTCGAAATCAAAATCCTTTTCCTCCTAAATGCTCTTGCGTACCTCACATACCCTAACCCTAGCTCCTCATCACCAACCACATGCTTTGATTTCAAAGAACTACTGCATCTCTTTCCCAACGCCATATTTTCAAAAAGAAAAGTGTTTCGAAAAACAAATCTGTTTTTGAAAGCAAATTTTGAAAATAAAATAAAAAGAACTCTTAAACTCTAAAACTCTTTTGGATAAATGTTTCTTTTTCTGTTGTTGTGAAAAAAATGGAAACTTAGAACCGCCTTTCTTCAACTACGAAGTTGCTTTTAAAAAATTGTCATGTCCCTTTCTATGACTCACTTATATATAAAGGAGGAGGATAAGAAGATAGTGTTTTATTTGCTTTTTGAATTTTTAATTTCTTGAGATAATGCTTTTTGAATTTTAGCATGAGAGATGAGAGAGATATTTTCTTTTAGTGTGTTACAGAGACATTTTGTACATTATTGGAGTTCCTGTGCATTATTACAGTGTTTTCACGCTTTTTTGTTCCTAGTTGTCGAGGTTGGTTTTTGCGTGTAGCCACGTGTCTTCAAACTTATATTATTAAGTATATTTTATTCACTATCATTATACCACTCAACTAATGTTATTATACTGTTGGAATGTCATCAGTCCATTATTGTTACATGGCTAGGGCCACAAATCACATAAAGAACAAAGTAATGCTATACGACTGGAGTAAAAAACACACAAGATAAGTTAATCTTTCTCTATTTTCAAGATTACATTATTAAGTACATGTTAATTCATTATTATTTTACCGCTGGATGCAAGTTATTTTAATATCATCTCACTTACACTTCATTAATGAACATACATATTAATAAATCGATCTACCATTATCTCACATATATTATTTGGACATGAACCATCCTTGGACACATATCTTTTTTGGACATGAACTACCATTAGACATTTATTATTTGGACATGGACCATTGCCGGACATACCTTATCATGTTGAACATGAACCATGAACCGCAACTAGACATAGACTATTGGACTCATCCCATTATTGTACATTGGACACCTAATTAAACACTTTCTAATATTGGACATCACTTAACAAATATAATAATAACGTATCAACTCACCATTTAATCAAAGCTATCATGCTAAGCATATTATTTATTTATTTCAACCATTATCATGATTCTAAGACTTTGGGTTTTATCTATTTTGTAGGCTTAAAAAATACACCGGTAGCCATTGGTCTATGTGGCCCAATGTCGAGTTCCAGGTTGACCTCCCCAAAACAAATCTAGGCCTAGCAAAATCACACCTCCAAAAGGCACGTGGCTACGTGCAAAAAACTGCCCTCGACAAATGGTGTAGGCAGGGATTGAACCCTAGATATTTTATTCAACTTGTGGGTTCCAGTTAGCTCACTCTGGTAAAATCTCTAATGGTTGAATAAGAAATCTGGGGTTCAATCCCCACCTATACCAAAAATCAATTGGTGTCTTAGTTTGATGATAAAAGAGCTATCATTAGAAGTGAACACTATAGGTTGAAATTATTTATTAAAAAAAAAAATCTTATTCAACTATTAGAGAATTTACCAGTTAAGCTAATTGGAATTATTTTAACTTTATTGTTGCATAATGTAAATAAAAGAAGAAATAAGTGATACGGGATGCGGAAGCATCAAGAAGCATAACACGTCTACTTCTAGAAAACAAGAAACAAAACATGTTTTCTTCTGAAAATAATCTTGAATCCATAAGGAGAAAGGGTTTGGAATCCACTAGAATATAGAAAGACAAAAGTTTGAATTTTATTGATTGAATAATTGTTTAAAAAACGTGTACAGACTTAGGGGCTTATTTAAGAACTCCATAAAACTTGATAGACAAAAAAATATATTCTAAAATAACTCCTAATTAATACCTAACCATAATAGGAACCAAATCTAACCTAAAAAGCATTAAAGCACCTAAAAACAAGAAAATAAATCACCTAAACCTAAAACAACGAATTTTACATAAAAATACCAAAATTAATAAATTACAAAAATTAACTATAGTAAAGTATGTCCTACATCAATAAGTGTTAACTTTTTGTGTGAACACTACAAAAAATTGGGCTTATAGTGGCGTTTGTCAAAAACACCACTATAAGTACCCTATAGTGGCCTTTTCTATAAATGTTGCTATAGGCATATCTATAGCTGTGTTTAGAGAGTCCTATAGTGGTGTTTTAAAATAATGGGTCTATAATAACGTTTCCAAGGGCTAATAGGTCTTAAAAAAAATCCAAAAAAAATAAAAAATAAAAAAGGACCTATAGTAGCATTTGACAACGGCCACTATAGGCACTTTTTAAAAAAAAAAAAAAAAAAAAAAATTTAATAAGGGCTAGAGGAGGAAAAAAAGACCTATAGTGGCGTTTGACAAACACCACTATAGGCTATTGTAAGAGTAAGACCTATAGTGGCATTTTACAACTGACACTATAGGTACTTTTTATTTCAGTTATTTATTTATTTAATAAGGGCAAGAGGAGAAAAAAGACATATAGTGGCATTTGACAAACGCCACTATAGTCCCTCTTATATATATATATATAAATTCGGTTGAGGTTTTTTTTTTTTTTTTTTTTTTTTTTTTTTTTTCACTTCACACCTATATTTATTCTTTTCTCTTCCTCTCCATTTTTATTTTATTTCCCCTATTTTATTTGTGGTGGTGTTAATGTTTATGAGTTTTGGATTTGCAGATGATGTTGCAGCTAGTTGATTTTGTTAAATTTGTAGATGATGCTACTATTATGAACCGCCACTATAGGCACTTTTTAATTTTTTAATTTATTTTTATCCGGTTTTTTATTTATTTATATATTTATTTTAATAAGGGCTTGAGAAGGAAAAAAAAACCTATAGTGGCGTTTGAAAAATGCCACTATAGGCCCTTGTAAGAGTAGGACCTATAATGGCATTTGGCAAATGCCACTATAGTCCCTCATATATATATATATATATAAATTTGGTTGAGTTTTTATTTTTATTTTATTTTAAAAGAGCTATAGTGGCGTTCTATCCAGCAAAAAAAAAAAAAAAAAAATTTAAATAAGGGATCTATAGCAGCGTTTGCAAACACAAGTCATGCAAAATTCAAAATTCAAAACCCACTTTCCCACCACACCACACTTTCCCACCTACCCCCATTAATTATCTCCCCTCAAAATAAAAATACCCACCTACCTCCCACCTACCCCCACTCCCTCATCTCCACTTTTTTTCCCCCCTTATCTCCATTCCTCCATGTTTCTTCTTTTCTCTCTCTCTCTTTTTTTATTTATTTATTTTTACTCTTCTTTCACTTCACACTTGGATTTATTCTTTTCTCTTCCTCTCCATTTTGATTTTATTTCCCCTGTTTTATTTGTGGTGGTGTTAATGTTTGTGAGTTTTGGATTTGCAAATGATGTTGCAGCTAGTTGATTTTGTTCAAATTTGTAGATGGTGCTACTATTATGGGATTTGTGATTGATGAAGGAGTGCTATTGTGTTTGAAGCCATTGGTTGTATAGTTGCAGGTAAGCATTTTTTTTAATTAAAAATTTAATAATTGTTTTGGTTTATTCCTTGTTTGAGATTTCTACATGTGAGCATGTTGTGTTTGATTTTGAATTTTTTTGGGTGGGTTTGTGTTTCATTTTGAATTTACTGGGCTAGCTATAGTGTTTGTATTTTCTTTTATTTATGTATTTTGTATTTTTTTATCTTTTAATTTAATTAAAATTATAAATATAATTTAATTAAAATTGTAATTCAATTTTAAAAATAAAAAACTTTTGGTAATTTTAATTTTTGGTAATAAAAATATTTTTTTTTGTTGGTGGTTTTTGGCTATAGTGGCAAAAATGCCACTATAGGGTGAGTCTATAGTGGCGTTCTAAAACGCTGTTATAGCATTTAAAAAAAAAAAAAAAAAAAAGTCTATAGTGGACTATAGGGCAGACCTATAGGTCTATAGTAACGGTACAATAGTGGCGTTTGTAAACGCCACTATAGCACATGCTGCTATAGCTCAAATGGGTCAATAGTGGCAATTTTAGTACCTGTAGTGGCGTTTCACAATTGCCACTATAGGTCCCTTCTTTGTAGTGGAAATAAAGTTGCTTAAGATAATTAAATATAGATTTTCAAATGCTTTATCTTCTTTTTTTTGGTAACAAAATTCACCTCCATTCCACAACAAACACAATAAAAATTATTATATTTTTCCTATTAAAAAAAAATTTTCTTATCTTGTACTACAATGTAATCGTAATTTCTGCAAATTATATATATGATAGGAGGCAATGTAATCAATAATCTCTTTTTCGTTCAGTGGGATAACTTTTTGAAAAAAAAAAAAATGGAGAAGAAGACGAATTTTTTTTTTATGAAGGAGAAGAAGAGGAATTGGGTCCTGAAAGAAGCTAATGGTGCATAGGCATGTTGGGAATTAATTATGATTTTGCTTAACTGCGCAATGTTAATTTGGGCAGTTAAGCTTTGATCACGGCCAGCTTCGTCTTCAATGCAAGTCTATAAACATAAGTCCAAAGTCCAAACACTAATCTGGACCTGCTCCCTTTAATATCACATACAATTACCGGCTAGCCAATAGCATAGTAACCAAAAGGACTTCCATTTAGTATGTGCATATTTTGATATTTATGAACCTTAATAAAACAAATGATAAACTAAATAAATGCAAAGAACAAAAAAATAAAAAATAAAAACACTTGGAATTAGGGCTTTAAATGAACTAAGATGTTCATAAATAGCTCAAGTTTTGCTAAAAAAAAACTTGTTTATGTTGTTTGTTTATTTATAAACAATCCAAACTTGAGTTTCAGTTTAGGCTTGTTAATAAACAAGCCAAGTCCAAGCAAAAAAAATTGTTCATGAACAAACTCGTTAACATTAAGGCTTGATACAAAATAAGCTAAGTCTAGACTAGTTTATGGGCTAGGTAATAAGCTTGATATGAACTTAACAAATAAACTCATCTTTCTAATACTTTAATTAAATAGGAGTTGGGATTACTTGTCCAAGCCAAATAAATTAAATAATAAGCTTGATATGAGCTTGATAGTGTATTTATGTTGGATCTCAAATTCAAAAGCTTAATATTGAGCTCGAGTTTGAGTTGATATTGAGCTTGAGCTTAGTTAGACCAATGAATTAAGCCAAGCCAAGCTTAAGCTTTTAGCCTTTCAATGAGCTCAAACTTGAACAATATTTGTAGGCTTGATTCAAGCTCAAGCCGAACTTGAACATTCTACTTTTGTTTTCGAGCTAAGCTTAAACTTCCACTAATCGACAAAACACTCGGCTTGTTTACGGCCCTACTTAGATTTTTTTTTTTTGGGTTGCTGAAACCTACTTGGAATTAACAAACCTCACCAATTCCCATTCATTGCATCCACAGTAGAGGTGAGGAAGCCTCACAACTTTTGGTATATATATAAACAATGCAATTGGTTTTAATTGAAATAGAACTTTAGTTAAAATAAAATTTTTATATATTTTAAAACTTAGCTAATAGAGTTTAATCTCAAGCAAACGATTTTCATAAAAGTGTCATTAAAAAGTAAAATCAACTCTAAACTCAAATTCTTAATTCAGAAGGGGGGGGGGGGGGGGGAGCTGTAATTCATAAAAATTCAACTTTTCAACGTGTGTCAATTGAAATATTGTTGATAAAAATCGTGTATTAAAAGGATAAAAAATTGTACATTATTTCATAAAGCGAAGATGAAAAAAAAAGAAAAAAAGAAAAGTAGATTTCAACAATTAAGCTTTTGTGTTTATCCAAATGATAAGAACAATTAAGCTTTTATGTTTATCCAAATGATAAGAACAATTAAAATTTTGTTTTTATCTAAAAAATTGTTGCAATTTGGTGTAACCACTTGGCATAACAATGGCTTATAAGCTTAACTTTTATTATATAGTATTTTTTTTGTGAGAAATAATTACAACATGTTACTAACCCACAGCTCGAATTTTTTTCCCCCTAAACCACCAAGCACTTTGTGCATGGGGAGACGCCAATTCAGCTACAAGGCCTTTGGCTTATTATATAGTATATGAGTTGTCTATCTATAAACTATAACAACAATATACCATATAATAAAGGTTGGGAAATTATCAAGTATTCTAGGAGTATAGTAATGTGATACTTCCTAGTTTCACATAAATGGAGGATCTGAACACCTTGAATGTAATTAGCAGGTACACTATTATGTTTGAGGAGGGAGTATCATGTCCTTGTACTTGCGGAATATCGAATAATCTATAGTGCATATATATATATATATATAACAACTAAAGATATTTGACTTTTGGTTAACTTTATAATATTTTGCTACATAAACTTTTGTATAATCAAAATTTTACACGTCAATATTCTAATACTAGTCTCTACGCATGTGCATTGTGCGTACCCATAAAATTGAGTTCTAAAAGGAAAAATTAAGCTCAAAAGTGTGCCGCACAATTTGGTCATGTTTTGCAAGGAATAAATAAAAGAATTCACATCCCACATCGTTCAATTTTCAACCTCAAATTTATTCTATAGGAAGGGTCCTAATCCATGGGTTTTAGACACATAGGAAAGTGATCAAAGACGCCTAAATAGGGTGAAGGCTTGATATGATCAAGATTCAAGGCTCCCGAAAGGGTTTTAGCACTCTTTTCTCAAGTATTTTTTATCCTTTAGTTTAAAATTTTTATTTTGAGTGCTTTGGTCGGAAAAGGTTCTCCATAATAGTATAAATCAAAAGTCCAACTGTTATATATAGATTATAGAATATTGATGATAATATATGACACTAGTTATAGGCTCGTGCGTTGCACGGTTTTATGAAAAAACTTATAAAATAAATGTATAAATAATTATATATTTTAATAGATTCAATATATATAAAAGAAAAAATTATCAAGTGTAAATAATTATCTGACTAAAATAAGGGGTAAGATTTCTTCCTAAAACTAAATTAAATTGATAATTCCAAATTGAATTTTAAATTGATAATTATTTTTAAAAAAGTACTAAACAATTGATAAATCTAAAATTAATATAATCTTGATAATATTATAAATTAAAATTTAAGTTGATAATTCAAGAATACACGTGTAGAACATCTTGATAATTTGATGTAACATTAAAATCAAATAAGAAAATTGTTAAAATTAATCTATTAATTCTAACCATATTTATTCATTAATTCTAAGACCCTAACCCTAAGCATATAAATTAGATCAAAGCTAAGAAAATTAATTTAAACAAAAGGCAAGCAATACACAAAACCTAATCAATTTAATAAAAACAAAATACAAAAATGAAGAAGGAGCCTTTAGAAACTTGACAATGTTTTCGGATGTTTTGAATTCATTAATTAAAATCACATGAAGACAAAAAACCAATAATAACACTAAAGAAGATAAACAAAATGAAAATAATAATAATAAAAGAAGAAAGAATGCATACCTTCATTGTCATAGGATTTATGCATTCACATATTGAAATAAGTTTCACTCCAAAAAGGAAATATAGGGTTATATATATTGGTGGAGTTCCATTTGAAATATACTTCATTTAAATCTAATTGAAATTAAAGATATCTAATCAATGTGTTTGTTTTTATCCCATAAAAATTGGAATTAAAAAAAGGTCATATGAATAGAATTAAAAAAAAAAAAAAAAAAAGCTGATTCAACATAATGTAACATATAAAAAAATTAAAAAAAAAAAAAGAGAGAGAAAGAGAACGTGGTTGATAGCTATAAGGAATTTTGATATTTATATATATATATATATATATATATTTTAAATGTTATTAATGTAGAAATTATCAAATTAATGGAGATATATACTGTTTTTTAGAATAGATAGAGATTATCAAATTATTGGAGATATATACTATTTCTTGAGATAGATTTATATTAATTACCTCTTGAAGAATTTGGATTGTGCTTATCCCTTAATAATCAAGTTTTGTAGCTTGATATTCTGATAAAATAATGTTAATTTAATAATATTAAAATTTAGAAAATTTAGATGATAAATATTATCTAAATTAAATTTTTGAATGTTAAATATTATCCCCTAATTTAATAAATATATCCTAACAAATAAAACAATGTTAATTAGATGATAAATATTATCTAAATTAAATTTTTGTATGTTCAATATTATCCCTTATTTTAAGAAATATATCCTAACAAATAAAAAAATAATGTTAATCTAATTTAATTTAATGATAAAAATGAATTAGAGTCCTGATAGTATACTATTCCTTTTTAGTTCTTTAAAAATCTAAAAATTTAATAAAATTTTTGTAATTTGGTGAAGCCACATGATATTTTGATAATATAATTAAATTGAATAACAATTAAAATGAATATTATGTAAGTTCAAGTTGGGCATTTTTATAAAAAAAAAATATTATAAAATATTTTAAAAACTATGGCAAATTGTAAAAATAGTATAACAATTATTAATGAAATCTCTCTCTCTCTGTATATAAGATAAAAAATATATATCTATTTTTTTAAAATCTAAAAAATAATTGAATTTTGTATAATTAAAAAATAAGAGAGTTGCATGATCCTTTACCTCTTGAAACCTTGCTTCCAATTAAGAAATCTCAGCAAGAAGTCTTGTGTAATATTCATCAAAATCCTTCCTTCTTTTTAGCACATTTTTTTATGAAAGAAAATTAGCACATAACACATTTGTTAAAAAAAGAGTGCAACACCGAAAACATGTACAATAACTAAGTCAACCTATCCGAAATAAAATCTATTAACTGAATTAGCGTATATACAATAACTTAAAAGTAAATTTTTCCAAACTCAAATCATTCTAAAATGAAAACAATCGAAAACTCTAAATATGAAATTAGTCTTTCATTTAAATATTTTATATGTTCTCTAACCGTCTAACACTTCTATTTGGTCCTCCACTTTCTCTTTTTTTATTTCTTTGCAAAACAGAAAAAACACAAAAGTTATTTTCTTCTTAAGGAAAATAAAAATAGTGTGAAGTTTTAAAAAAGAACCAAATAATATTTATTTGTGCAATTGTACTTACTTCTGCACAATCTTTCTTTTCTTTACTTCGGCACAGATTTTTTCTTCAATTCCTTCATTTCCATTGTTAGCCCCTCTTTTTGTTGTTTCCTATAATCAATTTGATGCAATATGTCATTATGTACTAATATATTTTTTCTTCAATATATTTTTTTGTTCTTATCTTCTAAAAAAAAAATCATGCAATTTAAGAAGATAAGAACAAAAAAAATATATATCTATAAAAATTTATGAAAGTGTACGTGAAGCTTAAGAATATATTTTTTTTTCTTAATGGATGAGAAGAGGTTACGTTGATATTAAATTATCAAGTTCTTGTGTCTATCAAACTTTATCTAAAGAAATGATTTCAAATTAAAATTTTTATCAACTTAGAAATTATAGGAAAAAAAGATAAGAACAAAAAAAAATTATATTTATTTTTCAAAAATCTATTAAAATTTCTACAATTTTTCTTCTTAAGGAAAATAAAAATAGTGTGAAGTTTTAAAAAAGAACCAAATAATATTTATTTGTGCAATTGTACTTACTTCTTCACAATCTTTCTTTTCTTTACTTCGGCACAGATTTTTTCTTCAATTGCTTCATTTCCATTGTTAGCCCCTCTTTTTGTTGTTTCCTATAATCAATTTGATGCAATATGTCATTATGTACTAATATATTTTTTCTTCAATATATTTTTTTGTTCTTATCTTCTAAAAAAAAAAATCATGCAATTTAAGAAGATAAGAACAAAAAAAATATATATCTATAAAAATTTATGAAAGTGTACGTGAAGCTTAAGAATATATTTTTTTTTTCTTAATGGATGAGAAGAGGTTAAGTTGATATTAAATTATCAAGTTCTTGTGTCTATCAAATTTTATCTAAAGAAGTGATTTCAAATTAAAATTTTTATCAACTTAGAAATTATAGGAAAAAAAGATAAGAACAAAAAAAAATTATATTTATTTTTCAAAAATCTATTAAAATTTCTACAATTTGGTGAAGACACATGGCGCAACTACAGCGTCTAAGCCCAACTTTTATTATATATAATATGATATAATATGATATGATGTGTAATTTAATTTTTAAAAAAACAAAAAATTTAAGAATTCTTCTTTAAGAAATGAAGCTTCGCTCACATATCATGCCTGCTAGAAATGTTCCAGGAGAATAGATGCCATCATTCTTTTTTCTAGTTAAAGACAGTATTTTTTTTTTTACAGAATTGGTGGCATAACTCACGAAGAAATGAAGTTAGATGATCCTTTGTAGCCATTTTCTTTAATAATATAAGGACGATGATTGTTACACACAAGATGTGTTTTTTTTTTTTTTTTTTTGGGGAGAAAAAAATGGGTAAAGAAGAGCAATTTAAATTGGCGTCTTCTACTAAAGCGTGACCATGCCATTGTGTGTTTTTAGTTAACACAGTTTACCTATAATATAAATATTTCATTTATTCAGGAACGAAAATGTACTTAGAAAAAGAGAAAGAAAAGCATATATGACATAACCTATCTCGAAGCCGTTAGTTGCCATCCCTCAATGAACAAAATCTATCCTTAAACCATTGACAATTTACACCTAATCCCCCCCCTCCAAATCTTCCTTATTTTAACCTTTCAGAATTCAGATACCTTAGTGGTTTCACTTAGCAAGGACTTGATTAAGGTTTGATGCTATACTTTGTAGAACAATTTCAGTCCTCACAGTTTGTTACGTATGTAGCCCAAATGTTGGCTTCCTATGGTGGGAATATTGGATTGAGGAAATTTTTTGATCAGAGAATTAGCTCCATGTTCTCTGTTTGCTTTTTGGAAACTTGTGTGAACTGATTTCGGTTTATCAATAAAAATTGGAAAAGTATAGGACCATAATATTTTTCATGACTTCTTGCCACAACTATGATGTGACAAGTGTGATTGGTGAAGAAAAAATGGTAGGTATTTGCGAAAATGATGGTTAACTACTCACAATCTGTTACATTAGAATTATGGCAAAATAGTAGTGGGATAATTTGTGGTCTTAGAACTACTCATAAAAATTTCTGACTTTCTCTCCCTCTCTCTTAAAAAAAAGAAGAAGCTGTTACTTGCTATCTTACACAACCTTAGACAATTTGCATCTTGAACAACTAATTCCCCAGTCCAAACCTTTCCCATTCCAACCTTTCAGAATTCATATACCTAGGACCTGATTTGACATAGCTGGGTCTTGATTAAGGTTGATACTCTTTGCCAAAATTGATGTGACACAACGGAAAATTCTTTAGTGCTCCCGGAGTATGGAAAAATGGTGCTCACTTTTCTCACATTTATGATGGATCTCATTATGAATTTAATGAGTAGAACCCACGATGAATGTGAGAAGTGAGAGTACTATTCTTCATGCTTCAAGAATGCCTAAAACCATTGCACGTCCTTGGTGTGATGGTAACTCTATGTGAGGGTCCTTTTTGGACAGTACCCAAGTCCAGGTAGAAACAAGGACCTTGGGCCCTCTTACTTGTTGTTTTAAGGGACTGGGCTTGGTTCACCACAGCTAAATGGGTTGATTACGAACTAGATGGTGCACAGAGTAGGAATCCTACAACACATACATACTAGCAAACAAGAAATATATGCATTGAATAGCAAGAAACAATAAAAGGGCAATGCGATAGAGAAAAACACAAAGTAAATGTTAGGGATCCTTAAGATATTGTGTAATATTTCATTAATTTCTCAATTGTGTAATACATCATGCTCACTAGGACGTATCACAAGGTTCAAATAAGTTTAAAAATTACAGACTTAGATGGCTCTTCAGGCCTTTATGACTTGCAAAGTTTGAATCCCTTTGAATCCAAGTGTGTTCTCTAGTGGTTGTTTGAGGATACCAGGCAGTATTTCCCTCTCTTTTCTTACTTTCTTTGAATTCTAACAGAGTTTTCTCAATGATTCTACTCTAATTCACTGTTGTTGAATGCCTCTTCACTGTTGACTGCCTCTTCACTATTGATTGCTTCCCCCTTTTATAGTGTCATCCTAGGTTTTCGGGGTACTACTGATTCCCCTCATTTGCTTTCTTGGGTACCAAAACCAATATTATGCTAGCAACATTGGTGGCTGGTCCCTTCCTTATTTCTCATAATTTTCTCACTTTGGTGCTTCTTCCCCAAAAGTCTCCTGCTGACTTTCCATTCTAGGGTGTCCTTAAAGAGCTGACCTTTGGTCCTTCTTCCTTCAAGGCCTCTCACCTTTTTCAGACTCAGCTTTTGGTTGCCTTTCCTCTTGTCATTTTCCCCAAGTGAGCTGATTCCTTCTTGCCAGATTAAAAGTCTTCCCAGCTACTTCCCTTCATGGTTCTTCTTTCTGGGTTTCTCGAGGTACCGGCCCCTTGCTCATGAATTGTTTGTTTCCAAGTTTTTTGGTTCCTTTCTGCATCATTGGGTGGCTGATAGGGACGTATTTGTTCTCGTTTCTTGTGTTTCTTGGCACTCCTTTTGAGCTATCTTAATCTCATCCTGGCTTTGCTGCACGTCCCGAGGATCCCGAGCTCCTGGCAGTCCTTAGGTATCCTGGCCCAGTTCTTACCACTGGACTACCTAGTGATTTTTTGACCTTGACAGGTTGGGCTTTTCTTCTTCTTCCCTTCATTTCATGAATTCTAAGGCCTATCCATTCGTGGTTCTTGGGTTCTTCCTTAAATCCCTTAATGGAGTTGGGCCTACCATCTTTTTTTTTTTTTCTTTATTGTGGGCTCAAGTCTTTTATTTTTTTTTCATGGAGTTCAACTCTCTATGCCATTTTGGGCCTTGGTGCAACATTGTGACTTTTTTAGACCTCAACACTCTACTAGTATAAGTGCTTGTGGGGTGTGGGGGTAAGGGCCGGGGTTCAAGTCTCTAGGAGGGAGCTTTACACACATATACACTTAGATTATACTAGAATAGAATTTTTATCTTGTATTAAAAAAAAAGTACCTAAGAATCACTCAAAACTAGTAAAAATTTGCCAAAACAACAATTTGTAAAAATATTGTAAAATAATTTATAACTATAGCATTACTCTGGAAACTTAGAGAGTGGTTGGCTTGGGTGTTGGGACATGAGATGTGTCACATTAATTTTAGCATTTAATTTCCTTAAGAGAAAGTCAACGAGGATTTAAACCAAAATCAGTTTATAATTAACTATCAAATCATTAAAATACACCAATACCATAAATAGTTAACAAGGCCCTTCTTATTCCAACATCTAAGCTCCTGCTAAAACCAACATTAATTTCTCTCACCCATGGCCACCCTAGAAGTGCAAACACCATACCCTAATACCACCACCACCATTGAAACACACATCCCGGCCACCATGGATGATGTGAACGAAGACGAGCTCTCGCCCATCGAACAAGTCAGGCTAACCGTGCCCAACACCGATGACTAGACCCTACCTGTATGGACCTTTCGAATGTGGACCTTAGGCTTACTCTCATGTGCAATCCTTTCCTTCCTAAACCAATTCTTCTCCTACAGGACTGAGCCCCTTCCTGTATCCCTAAATCACTATTTTAGTGGCGTCCCTCCCCATTGGCCGCTTCATGGCTGCCACTCTCCTCACAACCAAGTTCCAAATACTCGGGTTTGGATCCAGGTTGTTCTCTCTTAACCTGGGTCCATTTAACATGAGGGAGTATGTACTCATTACCATCTTTGCTAATGCTGGTACTGCATTTGGAAATTGACCAATTTATGGTGTTTATATTATTGATATAATCAAAGCCTTTTATCGCCATAATATTCTCCTTTTTTTATGGCTTTTTTTACAGCGTGTTTTTCTTTGGTATTTTGGAAGCAAAAGTTGGTGTTAGTTTGGATACAAATGTGTTTGCGTTTGTGCTGGAGGCTGCCTTTTTTGTGTGGGTCCCATGCATTGTTCACGGGACCCACAAGTACGAATTTCAATAAATTTTTCTTTAAAACTGGGTCTCACAGCACTATTTACTTTTCAGTTTTCAATAATAAGCGGTATCTATTTGGCTAATTGTTTTTGCACACAGCAATAAGTTCAGCATGTGATATCGTATTTTAAAAACACAATTTCAATTATAATTATAAAATTGTAATTTTGAAAATAGGTTTATACAATTTTAATTGAAGTCATATTTTCAAAATATAATTTCAACTTGTGTATACATATGTATACACTATGCGTAATAATAAATTTTTTTTTTTTTTTTTCATTTTAAATTTGAGAAGTGTAGTAAGCATTGGTGGCTCCATGTTAGAGTCAGGGTGGTCACAGGACCACCCTGGCCTGGAAAAACAAAATCATTATTATATATAAAATTAAAAAATTTTATGATTTTTTTTACCTTAAAAAAAATGTGTGACCATCCTAAATTTTTTTTTAGGTCCAATATAATTCAACTTTAGACAAAGTTTAGCAACAAACTTGGTTGTAGATTAAGGCTACAACTCCAATCAATATTTTTTTATTAGATATGGATTTTGACAATTCTACAGTTAGATTACATTTTTTTTTCTTTTATCCTCTATGCTTGCAAAACTTCAAGAAGATTAAAGATAAATAGTTTATGTCATTAATCAAATGTTTAATTTTCAAGTTTTTGTAATCTAAAATTATACGCAAAATATAAGTTTATGGATCAAATAGCAAATAACATCTGATTGACATGAAACTTGACATGTATTTTAAGAACATAAAAAAACATATAATTCAATGGTTAGATTTTCAAAATATGTAGTCATATTAATTTGTTTAATGAAAGTTGTAGTCTTGGATTACAATAAGTTTGTAGTCAAACTTTGGTCCTTTTAACAATATATTGGGCCTTTACAAACAAAAGGAAAAAATCCAAAAAAAATTTATTTAACTAAAATTTTAAAAGAGATATAGCTTGCAGCATTGATAATGAGATATAACTATCTTTCTTATTAGTTATTGTATAATTTAAGTTTATTAATGACCACTCTAGAAAAAATTTCTGGAGCTGCCACTGGTAGCAATGTAATTATTATGAATAAGCAATCTTCATTAAGCCAATATATATACACACACACAAAAGAAGGTTCACAACTACAAAACAAGCAGCAACAAAGCTGCAAATTAACCCTCATTGATAAAAAAAAGCCGAAAGCCTCAACTACAAATTGACACCAATTCAATACAACGAAGAGAAATGAGATACAAACATCTCCATAACAAAAAGAAAGAGAGGAAACTCAGCTACACCATGGCCTCTACCAGAGATACAAGCTCCATTGTAGCAAAAAACTCATCTACATCACAGCCTAAACCAAAACATAACAACAACTATTTTGGGGTCCAAATTAATTGCAAGCCTTCCACACATTGCCCAATCCTTTGCATTCACGTTACCAGGAATAAACACAGCAGCTCTCCACTTGACTTCATTCAATACGATGGTCACCATCTGGTCTTCATTCCCTTGCATACCAAAAAATCTACAATTATTATTAAAAGATTGTAGCTAGGTATTTTTTTTTTTTTTATATATTTATTTTTTAAGGTAAGCAAGGTAACTTGAATTTAGGGCTGTATACGAACCCAGTTTGAGCTTGCCTTAAGAAAAATATTGTTTATGTGTGTTTGTTTAGTAAATAAGCCAAGTTCAAGCCCAATTAATAAACGAGCCAAGTTCAAATATAATACTGTAATTAGTTTGTGAAGTAAAAATGAGAGCTCAAATTAACTATATATAATACTATATAGTTATTTGTATACTTGTCTAAAAATATATTTATATAAACTTGAAATTGAGTTGTATAAGTTTTTCCTCAAAAAAAAAAAAAAAGAGTTGTATAAGTTTGTAAATTAGTTTATATGATATAAAATTATTAATTGTAGTTTATTCATAACACGAATAATTTATTTGTAGTAAAAATTTATAAATTTATGAAGGGGTAAAACATTTTAGTCATGGTTTTATTATATATAGGGAAAAAAAAAGTTAATCAAAAGTTCTTGAACAAGCTCAAGCTTGCTAGACAAGTAAATGAACTAAGTTTGAACATGTAAATTTGTTTGATAATAAGCTTGAGTTCAGCTCATGTTCAAAATAATATTAAATAAATGAGTTTGAACTTTTAATACTCGGTTCAGCTCAGCTCAACTTGTTTACAACATATCGTATACTATTGATTGGTTAGTGAGATTGTTATTGTGGGGCCAAAGAATTTGACAACTTCGGCTCACTTTATACTGAGCCCAAGACCCACGCCAAGGAGGGAGAAATGGCTGAGGACGAACAAAGAAAGCCCAAATAGCCTAGAAACGTTGTCGAGGACAATCCTGCTCTCGGCATCCCAAATCCCAGGAGGAAAGAACAGCATGCCGGCAAAGGCAGCCTCCCAGAGCGCCCCCAGGAGAAGGACAAGTACAGTAGGATACCCATGGGCGTATGGTGTAGGAGCAATCCAAGGAGAAACTATCACCTCCGTATTGAATGCACCCAATTAACGTTTTGGTCGCATTAATGAGGAAATGACCCCTGAACAGTGCGGTCTTGGTTGCCGTAACTCACAGAGGGTTTGGGAAGGTGGTTGATGGGACGAGCACTTGAGTAATAACCTGCATGATCAATAAGTGGAGGGTCAAGATCGACTGGAAAGAAGTATATAATGTGAGAGACACTCCAAGAATGGGGGATCATGGAAGAAAGAGCAGGAGGAGAGAAAAAGGAGAAAACTGTAGCAGTCTGCATGATTTTGGAAACCTCTGTAACCTAGTACTAAAGGAAGAAGAAGAATACTAAGTTCCTCGGACGAAACGCCCGAGGACAAAATTTCATGCTTTAACCCATATCCTTGTTACTCAGCCCATACATAACCGTGTCTAGTAATTGTGGTTCGGACTAAGACTTAGTTCTTAAACCCATTCTTTACAAATTTATTATATTGGGATAGTTGGGTTTGAGACCTTTCATCCAATAGAAGAAGTGCTTGAACCCAATCCCTACAGTTATAATCGCTAACTAGCATGATGACTTTTGGCCAGGATTTTAGAAATGGTCATACGTATTACATAATAACTTCCATTTCACCAGACAGGTTGCTTAATGGATTGTACTATAGGATAAAAATATTCCATCTCAAGTAAATTTCTAATAACCAATTTAATACGGCCTGTTGTGTAATCTTATCTTATGTGATGAAATGGATAGATGGGAAACAATTTCCTATGATGTTGCACATAAAAAAACATAAAATTCTTGCTTAAAGTCAGTCAATTCTTGAAAATATGAGGAGGGGATTGCTGATTTGTTATTTATAATTATATAATTTACTAGTATATCATTCACTTCTTATGTCTTTTTAAAAAAGAATGTTTGCTTCCATTTAATAAAAAGAATGAGTGTGAGAATAAAGTAGAATCAACATTCTTGTAAGTGAAATGAATACCTACGTGAGAATAAAATAGAATTAGCATTCTTGTAAGTTTGTAACAATAAGCCTAGAGTTGCAACTTTTCTTACACACTTTGTCACAGCTCCCGATAATAAATTATTAATATTAAATAATAAAGTAGTGTCAATTGTTCCTATAAAAAAAAACAAAAAAAAAAAAGTAGTGTCAATTGTATGCTCATATGAGAATTAATAACAACTTATCTATTCAAAAATTGTGAAAACTATTATGTCGCATTACTCTATCTTGAACGGATACAACTTGTGTCTAATGTATTTGTGTATTAGACACGATACGATACTTTCATTCCTTCCTAATATACTTTCAAAGTGAAGAATAGATATAATATTCCTTAAAAATTCTTTGCATTCCATTTATTTATTTATATTCATTTTACCCCTTTAATACGCAAGATGTATAGTTTATCATGAAGTAATATAAAATTGGTATACATCAACTTTTATACTCAACAAAATGTGTCGCCACAATGTAAAGAGACTATAAATTGACTCGTTAGGAAAATAATTTATGACCAAGTCTAACTTGATAAGAAATACTTTTTATGGATAAAATTGAAATTCACTATTATTATTTTTATTTTTTGTAATTTTCCAAATGAATCTCCACACACATATATACATGTACACATACATAAAATATTATATATATATATATATATATATTATAAGAAGGGTAAATTACAAATTACACCCTCGAAGTTTGGGGTTGATTGAATTTTACACTCCAAAGTTCTAGAACTTTGATTTTACACTCTGAAATTTGGTTCTATTAATAATTCACTCAAGGTTAGTTTTTGCTGTTAAGTGACACATGTGCATACTAACATGTTTTATTTTTTATTTTTTGCCAAATCTTCCTCAAACAATACCGTTTCAGTGGCATTTTAAAAGGGCACCGTTTTAGCCAAAAATTAAAACATAAACCCTCTAGTTTTAGTGTCCGTTTGGTTTGCGTTTTGGATTCACACGTTTGCGTCTAGCTTTTTTTTTTTTTTTTTTACCAACGCTTTTTGCACTGTTCATGTGACATGAATAGTATATTAAGGCAAATAAACAATAATCAGAAATAATTTTTTTATTATTTTCAATTTTCAGTAAAATAAACGTATTCAAATGCATATTCATATGCTCAGACCTTGTTCAGTAACAGTGGAGGCCTGGAGAATGACTATATATATATATATAATTCTCAATCCATGAGTTATGTTTTTGATAATTCGTCTCTTTTTATGAGTAAATGGAATCGAGTTAGATAATTTGAGAAAAGTAATGGAAAAAATAAAATCCCTCAAACCAAGCCAACAGTAACACTCACAGCAATAACAACAATTACTCTTGCTGCCTCAACTCAACTTCACACCAATCCCAATCCCCTCTTACTCTTTGCCAAACGACACTTCCAAGTTCGCAAGTTACGTGTTTTCTGATGCCAAAGACTCAAACAAACAACACGTAGTTCACTCCGTTCCCAATTCGAATTCGAAGACGTTTTTCAATCCCTAATTTCTCAATTCCCTTCTGTCAATTCCTTGGAATTCATCGCTCCGGCATTTAGTTGCGCCTCCGGTTTCGCTCTCCACCAATCGAAGAATCGGCGGAGACTTCGAACGATTCCAATATTGGAGAATGAATTCTCTTCACCAATCCGACGTCGTTTAATCGGTTCATGTTCCTGCGATGCCCTTTCGTATCGTTCACCGGAAGTGAAGACATGAACGGGATGTTGGTGAAGGAAGACAGGCATTTTGTGAGGTTAAACAAAGGAAGAATGGTGATGAGGAGTGAGATTGAGATTGTGAGTGGTTTGCAATTGGAGTTTCAGAGAGTTTGTGTGAGTACGGAGGATGGAGGAGTGGTTTTGTTGGATTGGCTTGCGAATTGGGACTTGTAGTCCGTTTTAGCTTTGGGCCAGGTTTGCACTTCGTCTTCACTTAAATGGTACCGTTTGAGGTTGATTTGGCAAAAATAAAACATGTCTGCATGCACATGTGTCACTTAACAGCAAAAACTAAACGGGGAGTGAATTACTAATGGAAACAAATTTAAGGGTGTAAAATCTAAATTTAAGGGTGCAATTTACACTTATAAAAATGTAAGGATAGTGATTACAAGACATCAAATTACAAATTAATAACATTATTTCTTATGTTTGATTGGGTTTCAGGTATTAGGCTATGGTTGGGCTGGACTACTGAGGAAATATGTGGTGGAGCCAGCCCATATGGGGTGGCCAGCAACTCTCGTTCAAGTCTCGCTTTTTCAGTATGTAACTTTTCCTTGTCACTAATGAGCTTGTAGCTGGTTGGCATCTACCTCTCCTGCTTTCTGTGTCACGAGTTTGAAAAAAAAAATCCCTATTACTTGTGACCTGAAAAAAAATAATTATTCCTTTGCAAACTCAAGTTAAATGTCAAAAAAAATTGATTGTTTTTAATTTTACACCATTATACCTACTAGGTGTGAGCTCTTGAACTTCTTACTAGACCTAAAAACAATTGGCTTCAAACTCGAAAGAAAAAAGTGGGTATGGGTAAAAGATTCTAACTTGTGCAAAACTTGGTCAACCTAAAACCCAATCCATGGAGAACAAGTGGGTATTGGTTTAACGCATTATCCAACAGCCGAACATACCAAAAGGTCCAAAACACAAGTTTGTCAAAAACTTAAAAAAAAAAAAAAAAAAAAAATCATTTATCAATTTTTTTTAATGTGGATATTTTAAAAAACCATCACCTCATTTTGGTTTTAATTTATTTAAGTTATTTGACTTTTTTTTATAGGCAAGTTATTTGACTTGAATGGCTGTAAGTTGAAAAATTTTTGTGATATACCACCTATTATAGGGTATATGTTTTGTTTATGGTTGTTTGTAGAAGTTTACATGTAATTGTATAGTATATAGAAGAGAGGTTTTCACTTGCAAAGAAGCTGCAAGAGATAAACTTCTACTCCAATTTAGACATCTAAGGCTTCGTTTGGGAGGAGGGAATGAAATGAAAAAAAATAAAAAATAAAAGTATTTTTAGAATATTCTTCTCTCCTCTTGATTGGGAGTTTTAATGAAGGGAATAGAATGGAAAAGAATAAAAAAGGTATTTTTAGAATATTCTTCCCTCTTTTTGTTTGGGAGTTTTAATGAAGGGAATGAAAGGTCAATTTCTTTGTTTGGGAGTTTAAGTAGGAGGGAACACTCATTCCTCCCTTTTCACTCAAAAACTCAAATTTTTGTTCCCCTCAAAATTAGGAGGAATGGGAGAGAATGGATTTAAGTTTAATGAAATTTTTGTTAAAACCCCTAAAATACCCCTTTAATATCAGCCATTCTTTTCTCAATCAACCTAAAAAAAAAAAAAACATAGCTACACGTTATTGCCTGTTTGCTACAAAGTGAAGCTACTGTTGTTTGTGGGATTTTCGTGAGACACCATTGAAGCTACTGCTATTCATCAACATAGCTACACATTATTCTTTGATTGCTGCAAGTTTTGGTTACTGCTCACAAGTAAGTCTTTCTTTTTCTTTGTCCCCTCAAGTCTTATAAATAATAGCTATAAGGTCCACAGATGAAAGAGTGACATATAAATGATAGTTGTTGTACAGCCAGATTCTTTAGTTTGCTTACATCTTTCTTTAATAATGTTTTTTCATAAAATGATAATTGTTTTGCTAATTAATCAATTCCTAAACTTCTGTGTGAATTGTATAGCAAAATATAGTATATCACTTTCTGTGGTATAAACGTGGTGTTGTAGGTTACAAAAATTACACTAAATTGAAGTAAAACTTTGTTCTTATGGATAATTTCATAATTATATTGGTTATTCATCATACAATGTCATCACCAATGTTTTTATTTATTTTTAATGAAAAGTAGGATATTACTGTTTTTGATCTGATATGAGGAATAGGACGAGGAATAGGACGTGGCAGTCTACATGCTATTAAATTCTGAAAATAAGATTTTGAACAATGAAATTGACATAATGGACAGATTCTGAAATGGAAAAACAAAATTCAGTATTGTGAGTGCTACTTTAATGGTGTCCTTTGGCTTTGTTTCATTTAAAATGTATTCATTTCAATGTATTCAAGTCTTATACTACTTCTTGTTCATATATATAATCATATGTTAACATATAAAAATATTTAATTTATAGTTTAAAAGCTATCAAAAGCATATTGTGAAGTGTCCTCCAAATTTTATAATGAATAGAATATGTGCCTATAATTTCTTTGACTAGGACTTCGACTAATAACATAACTATTTTTTTTACTTAGATGGATTTGAATGATGAGGTACTTAAGATCATAATTTTTTCAGAATATATGCGGAAACTAGACTTGATTCATGCTTCATGCCATTATTTGTGCTACACTATTCATTGAAGGCAACGTTTGAAAAGACGTGTTCCCCACATTCCTACACAATCAACCATAGAAAGACAATTACTTCATGATGAAATAATGCATCGACTTAGATCTAGTGAAAAATGCTATGATGTAATACGCATGGGTCCACAAACTTTTCAAAATTTGTGTGACATTTTGCGAAGAGACAGTGATCTTCAAGACACACAACATGCCACGGTTGAAGAGCAAGTTGCCAAGTTTCTTCACACTCTATCACATAATGTGAAGATCTGTACAATGTCCTTTTTTTGTCATTCCGATGAGACCATTAGTCGCCATTTTCATAATGTGTTAAGATCAATAATTATGTTAAAGGATCAGTTCCTTTGACAACCTTGTGGAACCTAAGTGCCAGTTGAAATATTATAGAGTAGTAGGTTCAATCCATATTTTAAGGTAAATGTATCATGTATATATTATATATTTGATAGTAGTTTAGTATAAATATATTTTAAGGTAAATGCCTTTGAGAGATATTTTTAATTTCAGGATTGTATTGGGGCACTTGATGAAACACATATTCGTGTCAAAGTGTCTAATGAGGATGCACCAAGATATCGGGGAAGGAAGGGTTACCCAACACAAAATGTGTTGGCGGCATGCTCATTTGATTTGAACTTCACGTACGTATTACCAAATTGGGAAGAAACTGCTTCAGATTCGAGAATAATAAAGAGTGCTTTAACTAGAAACGATAATTTGAAAATCCCACAAAGTAAATTGAATTCAAATACGTATTAGGATGTATTCTTTATAATTAAAAAATTTATAGTATATAATTAACAATTATTATTGTTTATTAGGTAAATATTATTTTGTTGATGCGGGATACATAAATAAAAGTCGTCTAATTGCACCTTATAAGAGAGTGCATTATTATTTAAAAGAGTACTCTGTTCGCCCCCCTGAAAATGCTAAAGAATTGTTTAATTTACGATAGGCATCATTATGCAATGCTATTGAAAGAGCATTTGGTGTACTTAAAAAGAGATTTTCTATTATAGCAAGTACTACAGAGCCTAGTTATTGTGTTGACACACAAAATGAAATCATTTTAGCATGTTGCATACTTCATAATTATTTAATGGGTGTCGATCTTGATGAAAGTTTTATTGCTGAACATGCGGCCCCTACTCCAAGAGAAGATGATGAGGATGCTAGGCAAGGAGATAATATAAGAGATTTTATAGCATTAGCCATGTGGCAAAATTATGTCCAAATGTGATAGTTTTTGTGTTTATTGTTGTCATGTTATTTAAGACTATGTTATGTTTCAATTACTTAGACCTAAATGTTATACAAATTTCTCTTTTCATTTTGATATTGCTCGTTATCTTTTGATAATTAATATTAATATTTACACAATATTTTATATGTGTTTTTTGTCTTATTAATTATAGCATGGATAAGATATCAAAGAAGAATGGTAGAGATTCAAGCAAAGAAGTACAATGGAGTAGTGTTATGGATGATACTTTAGTGGATGTTTTTTTACATCAGGTGATCATTGGTGGTAGAGATAATGGAACTTTTACCTCTAAGGCATATGATGACATAGTGATAGAGTTGGTTGAAAAATTTCACATGGATATTAACAAGGATAAGGTGAAAAATCGACAAAAGACACTAAAGAAGAGTTTTCATGAGTGCTATGACATATTTAAAGATGAATTGAGTAGTTTTGGATGGAATGATTCTTTAAATATATGGACAGCTGAACTAGAAGTTCGGGAGCTACTCATAGCGGTAAATTACAATTTTTTGTAAGTTTAATTTTGTATTACATAATTATATCTGTTGTTTAACCATTTTTCTTTGTTTGTAACAGTCTAAACCTGCAGTCAAAAAGTGGATGACAACACCTATGCCTAACTACTCTAAGATGACATAACTTTGGACTAAAGATAGAGCAAAAGGTGATCATGCTAAAACTGCAAAGGAGAAACGTGCTAGGTATGTTGCATCGACCACTATTGATGAGATTGATAATTTGATATCTCAAAATGAAGTTTCTTTGGAGAACTTTGAAGTGGAAGATGATTAGAGGTCACCAGAAATTAATGTTGCACGTTCTCAAGTGTCATCACAAGATGCAATGTCTTCCAAAAGCAAAAAAATGCTAGGACATATGTGATTTAATATTAGGAACATATGTCAATATAAAATTGGCTAATCCTTTGACAAAACGCACTTTACTTGTAATTGGGTAGATCTAGGATGTGTTTAATATTTCAAGAAACAAGGTTTCAAGATTAAGTATTAAAACCATGCAAGTTTGTCCAAGAAACAAGTGATGAAGTGCTAGATTTTAAAACTCGACAGCTAGTATTTATTGAGATTTAAAAAGCTGTTGAAGCTCGATAGCTTCTCGATAGATAAATTATTTATTGAGGTTTATGAAAAACATATTTTCAGCTCTAATTTTCATCCAATCCGTGGGTATATGTTTGGGTTTTCTTTTCTCACAATCCTAAACATATATAAGGATTATTTTAAGGGCTATCAAAGGTTGCGCGAGTGTGAAGCAAAGTTGTGTTTGTGCAAATTGTGACCGAAGGCAGAATTTGTCCTAGTTCATTTTTTTTTTTGAAGAAGTTGCTGTGTTTGTATACCGTAGGGTTTTGTAACCAAGGAGTTTCGTGACCTTCATCGTGTGATGAACTGAAGAACTTTGCAGCCAACATCTTTCTCAAGTTGGTGAGTAAGTCGTGTACTAGGATCCACACATTGAATTGGTTAGTCACGTACTGGGAGTCGTGCATTGAAAATGAGAGATTGTCACTACAAAACAAGTCCAATTGGGTATTAGGGTAATGGTTCAACCGTATGTTGGTATAAAGTACTAGGATTCCTTTACTTGTAACCGTTTGTTGTGATAATAGTGAATTCTCAAGAGTGGTGACCTTAAAATCACTCGTTGGGGGTTTTTTGCTGTGTAGGTTTTCCCCATTCATAAACAAATAACCGTGTCAATTTAATTTTCGCTGCATTTAGTTAATTGGTGATTTGTTTATGTTACCACGCGTATTGCATGCTAATTGAATTAATTAATTAACTTGGTTAATTAATTTGTTAATTCATCACAAGGGGTTAATACATTCTTGGCCTATCAGAAAAGATGACTGGCAGAAGATGATGAACTCAGAAATGTAATTTCCCAGTCATTTGATAATGTGTCAATGACAATTGATAGGGCGACTGAGGTTATGGAAAAGTGTTTTTCAAAGTCATATGGGCAGAAGTTCACACAGCTTTTGGCATATTGGACTTAGATCCAATATCAAAGATTGAGGCCTACATATTTTTGATGGAAAATCCAACATATAAGGAGATGTTCTTTGGTTGCCTAGATCATAAGCGCAAATGTGTCCCATTGACACTGATGTCTAGGCCTAAAAAACTATCTATAAAATTCTTATGATTGTAAGAGAGAAAAATATGTTAGGAAAAAAGAGTTTATTGCCAAATCAGGCTCCATTGCAAAGCAACACAAAAAATATTGCTTCCTGTAGAAGGGCAATAAGTAGCAAATCCAAAATGGGCATGAAAAGCAACAGAGGTTGGCTAAAATAATATCAAGAAAAAAAATTAACAAAACGAGACAATATCATAAATGTACAAGTACTACATGAAAGCACAAACCCCCAGTGGCATTGGCATTCACTTCTCACATGAGAAAACTGACAATAAAAAAATCGCAACTACACAGTTTAGAATTTAATTTACAAGATTTAAAAAAAAAGAAAGAAAAAAAAAAAAGAATAAACAACGAGACTACTCAAAAGCATTTTTCATTAAGCAACAAAAACAAATCAACCCAGTTAATCGGATGAAAGCCACGTTTTGCGTTATAATTTTTTTTTTTTCCTACACACGTTTCTGCTTTAGGGGATAAGAGCACTGTGTACGCACTGTTCATACATTGTTTAGCACTGTTCATGGGTTAAAAAATATTAAAAATGGGTCCCACGGTACTATTCACATATTTAAAAATTATTGTGCTACAATGTTTTCAGTTTTCAGTTTTCAGTTTCAGTAAAAATAAGTTGTATCCAAACGGACCCTTAATATAGTACCACTAGCGTGCAGATTACTTTCGATGGGAAAATGTTCAGAGGAAAATATTTTTAGGATAATTCATATTTTTAGTATTTTGTTTGCAACCTAAAAATACACCTTGAAAAATATTTTCACTTGTTTGGCTCTACAAAAAAAGGAGTTATTATATGAATTTAGTCTCTAATATGGGAAGCTCCACAACCAATCTTTACGATTTTTAAACTATTAATAATTTTTTAGACTATTATACAATATAATTTTATTGTATATAATGTGGCATTTGTGTGTATATATATATAAAATAATCATCTTATTTTTTACTTACTTACCACCATCCACAAATTCCTGGCTTCGTCATTATTGACACCCTTAGAAAAAAAAATCTTAGAGGTCAATGGAGGTCAATATTGGGGTGGTGGTAGTCACAAAACACAAATTGGTTAGGGGTGGTGGTGGTTGCAAAATGAAGGTTGGAGAGAGAGAGAGAGAGAGAGAGAGAGAGAGAGAGAGAGAGAGAGATTTTAAGTTACACCAAACACTTGAAATTGGAGAAAATATTTTACATTGAAACAAGAGTATTTTAACACATTTGGAGAGAGAGAGAGAGAGAACACTTACAATGAAGCACAGAGAGAGCAGGAGCCACCAAAAAAAGGTTCGGACCACCGTGTCAACCTAATGAACGACCCACCCCAGAGCCAATCGAACCACTGTGAGCAACCCACTCTTAAGTTGATTTGACCACCGTGTGAACGACCCACTCCTAGATCTAACCACTGTGGGCGACCCACGCCTAGATCAAGCTGTCACTCTTAGATTGACCCATCGTGTTCATGTTGCCACTACTGCCACCACCACCAAGTCACCCATGAACCAATCTCTCTCTCTCTCTCTCTCTCTCTCATGTGATTTTGATTCTTTTGTTTTGATTTTTGTTTCTTTTTATGTTTATATATTGAGATTTTCTATAATAATATTTGTTTGGATCTTGGGAAAATGTGTGAAATTTGATAAAAATGTGTTTCTAGAGCATTTTCAAGAGTACAATTAAACACCAGAAAATATTTTCCAAAGCATTTTTTGGAATGCAACCAAATATTTGAAAATGTTTTCATTTCTGAAAAATATTTTCACCCTGAAAATATTTTACATATTGCCAAACGCAGTCCAAATTGAGGTTGAGAGAGATATTTTAAGTCAAGCCAAACACTTGAATTTGAAGAAAATATTTTACATTGAAACAAGAGTAGCCTAACACTTTTGGACTTTCCATTTTAACCCTTTACATTTCAATTTTTTTTTTTACTATTCAAATTTGATTATGCTTTTATATAGACTCTACTATCTTTTTTCGTTAGTAATCTAATTGTCCATAACATGTTTTTCTACTTATAATAATATTATACTTATATTCCACGACATTTTAAAACTAATTTTTCATAAAAAAAAATATAATGGATACTAAATGATTAGCTTACTAATGAAAATAGACTACATTCCAATTTTTAAGGATTAAAAGTACACTTTTTTTACTTAGTACAATTGCTAGGCATGTTCAAATTATTCTACGACCATAAGCTCTCACACACCATTTATCGCAACTGTCTTATGTGATAGATTATGATTAGTAATTTGTTATTTTTATATTAATTTATAATTTTTTCTCCATCACTTACAATCAACCATACAGTACAAATATTGTACGAACAAAAAATGTGAGGATCACATCTTCTATCAAAACTTGCTTATATGATAAATGGTGAGTTTTGGATTAAAAGTGGTAGGCCTATAATTATTCTCTCACTCAACAAAAAACGCACTAAAGTCTATGGTCAAAACCCAACAGCACTCTCATCCTTCCATCCTCATGCAATAAAAGACCAAACCTCCTTCCTATAGTTCCTACTATTAACCAAAATCCAACTTGCAGCACCAGCAGCAGCCATGGATACACTAAACATACAGACACCATACCCCAACACCAACTCCGACTCCACCAAGCCCACAGATCCAGAAAAAGACATCTCCACCATCGACGAAGATGAGGAGCTCTGTCCCATTGAAGAAGTCAGGCTAACAGTGGCCAACACAGACGACCCTACTCTCCCCATATGGACTTTCAGGATGTGGTTCTTGGGCCTAATCTCATGTGCTCTTCTTTCCTTCCTCAACCAGTTCTTTTCCTACCGTACGGAGCCTCTTGTCATTAGCCAAATCACTGTTCAAGTCGCCACCCTCCCTATAGGTCGCTTCATGGCTTCTGTTCTTCCCAAGACCAAGTTTCAGATACCTGGGTTTGGATACAGGAGCTTCTCGTTGAACCCTGGTCCGTTTAACATGAAGGAGCACGTACTCATTTCCATCTTTGCTAATGCTGGGAGTGCATTCGGATCTGGCTCAGCATATGCTGTTGGTATTGTCACTATTATCAAAGCCTTCTACCACAGGAATATCTCGTTTTTTGCTGCTTGGCTTCTTATTATCACTACTCAGGTAATTTCTTTTTTTGACTGAACTACTCAGGTAATTTCCATTATAGTATCAACTGTCTGTGAATATGATACCCTTTTCTTAAAAAAGTGTTTCTATTGGCTGTAACAGTTTTTGTTGTACACTTTTCGAGATTTATTTGGATTATTGTTATCACTACATATATCTGAAAAATTATTTTTTTTATTTTAGTATCAGAATCTCTTTTTTTGATCTAGTAGTGTCAGAATCTTGAGGACAACTCCGTGTTTTAGGGGACACTTTTCTTGCTGATTTGGAAATTGAATTGAAGCAAGAAAAAAAAATCAGTAGGTGAAAGTAAAGGCAATACCTTTTGTTGTTGGTATCCCGTCCCATCATTCTGCAATTTGCAATACTGATGTCCGTGGTTACATTTCAATATCATAGTAGTTTGCTATTGGGAGAACAGGATTTGGATCCGGTGCAAAATGGCTCGGGATCTGCACCGGGTGCAATTACACCCACCACCACTTACATTAATATTTATCATTTTCATTTTTTAACTTTTAACTTTTTAATTTTTTTATTCTCATATTTTGAACATGTTTGAAAGGGTGATTTATCTGAATATGTATTTAGAGATAACGGGCAGGGCACGGTGGATTGCATTAATTTGCAGGTATTAGGATATGGTTGGGCTGGACTATTACGAAAGTACGTGGTAGAGCCGGCACATATGTGGTGGCCAGCTACTCTTGTTCAAGTTTCACTTTTCCGGTACGTTCTCTCATTCATCCTCAACTGTCCTTTTGTTATTGGATTTTTGTTGCATATGCATTATTGGGCATGAATTTTCCCTTTTTTTTTTTGTTGAATATTGCTATTAACCCAAAATTTGCCCACGAGTTGTAAGCAAGCGGTAGAGTAAACTCATTATTCATGACTTGTCATGTGGACAGAATATAATTCTACTCTAACTTAATTTAAGTGTATATGTATGTGAAGACTTGAACTCCAATTTTTTTCTCTTATATTCCATAAACATTTATATTTATACCAAAAAAAAAAAAAAAAAAAAAACGCAACTTATCTTGGGAATGGCTGAAACATGCACAGTATCCGTGGGTTCCACTTCAAACGTCAAACGCACACTGAATCGTGTAATCCAAATGCACGCTAGGTGGAAATTGTAGGTCTGTGTGAACTGACTTTTTTTTTTTTTTTTTTTTTTGAGAAATATGAAACAAAATTTCAAAGTGTTGGGAGTCCACAAAATATGAAAATACTTATCCGAAAGGACACAATTAAATATTAAATAAGAAATAAGCGGACAAGTCCAGCTGGTTCCAGTTTTACAAGATTCTAAATGAATTCACCAAGCTGACTTTGGAAAGTAGTACCTTTACATCAACTGTCTTTTTGTTATTGAATTTTTATTATTATTTTTTTGGTCTAATAAAGATACTTTATTCAAAAGCAGACAAACCTTTCCCATGATTTTATTTATAATTTTGTTGCATATGCATTATTGGGTTTATTATATTAGCTTATCATGAATTTTCCCTTTCCTTTTCTCCCAAAAAAAAAAGTTTACCCTTTACAGTTTTGAATATTGCTATTACCGCAACAGAAGTTGTAGGCGGTAGAGTAAACTCATCATTTATGAATCATTCATGACTTGTTATGTGGATAAATTGTAACAAAAATTGTGAATTTTATTGTGACACTAACAACATTGTTTCTTCTTTTAGTTTGTCTTCTTTTACTAACCAGGGGGGCAAGAAGACAAGATACGGTCTTAGAATTCAAAATCTTGCCCACAATAGCATGCCGTAATGAATGCACGTAAGAATATTTGAAAACGGGACCTACTTCTAATCCTACCATCATTAAGAATGAATCTTAATAATTGATTATCATTTTCAAAATTATCAAAGTTATAGTTGTCAAAACGTGAATCGTATCGCGAATCGATTCTTAATTTTTTCGTATCGTGTATCGTAAGATACATAAACACTTAATAAAATTTATAATAAATTATAAATATACATATATAAAGGGTATATTCATTATAAATTTTGAATATATTCAACTAATGACTAATATATTCGTTATTTATGTAATAATATTTAACAAGCTAATTAAATAAATTAAACTAGTATGTGTTCATAACATACATATTCAAATTACTTAAAGTCAAAAGTGGCAATATATTGCAAATGATCCAAAAATAATAATTTATTTTCATCATATTCATCAAATTGCCTAATCAACCCCATCCAAGTCAACGCTATCATCATGTTTATAATTTTGCAAATTTATTTCTTCATTAAAATTTTCTTCATCGCCATTCATCATTAATATTTACTATATTTTCTTGTTCTTTTTATTTTAATAATTTTTTATAAATTTTTTTTGGCATTCTAGTTTCTTGGACTTATAAGAATAACAATAAAAATAAAAATAAAAATATAATTTTTTTAAAAAATATTAAAGTGAAAGGTAAGTGTCTACTGTGTAGTCTAATTGTAGGAGAGGGGAAAAAAACTTTATGAATATGTTATTTTAGTAGGCTACATTAAGTAAACTAATAATAATTTTGTGTTCAAAACAAGTCTAACAACTTGTTAGATTCAAATAAGAGTACAAATTTTAACAAAAAATCTCATTTTAAAGCATTTGTCTATGTATCGTATGATACGTACGATTTTATAATACAATACGATTTATATGATATACGCATTGTATCGTACGATTCATAAACACTTACGATATGCCGATACGATACGTATCGTACGATACTGACAACTATGATCAGAGCTATGCAACATTTATTAGGGGTCTATAAATAAGACTTGTATCGTACCATGCGATATGTAACGCGTATTGTACGATACTGACAACTATGATCAGAGCTATGCAACATTTATTAGGGGTCTATTTGAGATTTGCTTAGTTAAAATAGTACAATAAGACTTATAAATAATATTAAAAAGTGTAGTTTTTAATTTTTACCTCACACACCCTAAATGGTAGAAATTGGAGGTATGTGAGAACCGGCTTAAACGTGAAACAAAATTTCAAAGTGTTGGGAGTCCACAAAATATGAAAATACTTATCCGAAAAGGACAGAATTAAATACTCCTAAATAAGAAATAAGCGGACGAGTCCAGCTGGTTCCAGTTTACAAGATTCAAATGAATCAACCAAGCTGACTTTGGAAAGTAGTACTTTACATCTAGGCGTATCTTGTGTTGAATATAACAAGATACAGTTATGGAAGTTTTTGGGCCACATATTTTTGGCCCAAAAATTTGATGAACTTTAACACTGTGTTTGGTTGGAGTGAAAATAGGGAGGATGGAAAATAGAGGGAAGAAAATAGGGTGGAAAATACCGTTTGGCAAAAGAAGGAAAACGCTGAGGATGGAAAACCCGGGAGAAAATTTTCTCTCTCAGGCCCACAATTTTCATCCTCCCAAATTGGGAGGAAAATTGTGGAGAGAAAAGTGCTCTCACAACACTTTTACAGAAATGCCCTCACAGCTACAAACACAATAATCTTTCTCTCAAATATCTCTAAACTCAAGCATAATCAGATTTTTTTTTTTATCAGTTAAGCATAATTAGATTATCAAAATACAAACTCAAAAACAAGATTTTAAAATTAATCAAATCATAACAATAAAAGCAAAAAAAAAAAAAAAAAAGACAAAAAAAAAGAAGCCATCTAACCCATCTGGACTGCGTTGGGGATGAAGATGAGCGATGGCTTCGGCTGGGCCAATTGCTTTGGGACGAAGATGACCCATCTAGACTGTGTTGGGGACGATTGTGTTGGGGACGACTGTTTTGGAATCAAGTAAAAAAAAAAAAAAAAAAAGAAGAGGAGAGAGCGAACTGGAGAAAAAAAAAAAAAGAAGAGAATGAGAGTGCTAGAACTTTCTTGAGATTTGAATGAGGGAGAAAAAGAAAAAGAAAAAGAAGGGGGTGGGGACAGAGATAGGAATGTGTGTGGAGGAGATAGCGTAGGAAAAAAAAAAAAAAAACTTATGGATGAAATGAAAAGGGAAAAAAGAGAAATTATATAAAGAATAAAAAATCCTATTTGAGAAATGTTACTACAATACTTTTACAATAAATTTTAAGTAATAGATTGTTATTAGTTAATATTGGCGAGTAAAAAAATAATTTCAGTGGTGTGTTCAAATTAGAACTAGTAACAACTTTCCATATAAATTTTGTTATGAAAGTATTACGAAAATGTTATGGACGTAACACTTTTGAAAAATATAATTGTTGATAAATTTTATATTATTTAATGAGTATAAATAAATCTATTTCTTACTTATTATGTAACAAGGGTATAATAGTCAATTTATATAAACTACATTTTTTATCCTCTTCTTTTTATCTCTAACCAAATAAAAGAGTTTTCCATTCTCCCACTTTTCTACCCCTCCAACCAAACACACATGAGGGAAAATCAAATTTTTTCTAACCTCCCACTAATTTTCCGTTCTCCCACTTTTCCATTCCTCTAACCAAATATCCCATGAGAGAGAGAGAGAGAGAGAGAGAGAGAGAGAGAGAGAGAGAGAGAGAGTATATTGTCAGTTTCCAAGGGAGCTGCATGTAACCCATAAGTAGGGGTGTCAATGTTCGATCCAACCCGTGAACACGACATGAACCCGACACGGGTTGTTTTGGGTTAGGGTTGGGTCTTAATGGATTTAGGTTATAAACGGGTCAACCCAAAAGCGACACGATAATAAACGTGTCATAAGTGAGTCAACCTGCGTAACCCATAATAGACACGTTTGACACACCAATTTATTTGTGTCAACCCGAAACGATCCACTGTATATTGTCAGTTTCCAAGGGAGTTGCATGTGACCCATAAGTAGGGGTGTCAATGTTTGATCCAACCTGTGAACACGACATGAACCCGACACGGGTTGTTTTGGGTTAGGGTTGGGTCTTAATGGATTTTGGTCATAAATGGGTCAACCCAAAAGCGACACAATAATAAACGTGTCATAAGCGAGTCAACCTGCGTAACCCACAATAGACACGTTTGACATACTAATTTATTTGTGTCAACCCGAAATGATTCACTTAATACAATCCGTTTAACTCGTATAACAAAGAAATATTTATTTTATTTTATTTTAGATTTGTCAAATACCTTTTATATCTAACATATATTTTAAATTTAAAAAGAAAAGTGAGTAATTATAAAAATTTACAAGGAATATAATTGGAAATTGAAACTTTGAGACCCTAAAACTACTAATACTTTTTTTTTGGGGCATAGAACTTGCACAAATAAAATTGGATGATCTTGTGGAAGATGTTATGAATTTGGACATCAACAAAGAGTCTACTGTTTGCTCAAATTATTTCAATATTGATACTTAGCATTTGGCGAATTCCAAGGATATTATATTTTTGTTGAACTATGTTATTTTATTTTTGTTAAATTTTGTTATTTTGAATTTGGATTGAAGTGTATGCATTTCTTTTGGAGTGTAAAGAACTTATTTCTAAATGAATGTTATATTTTTGTTGAACTATGGCTATGTTTGTTTCGGTTGAAAATGGATTTAGGAAAACAATTTATACCCTGCCGTGTGTTTGGTTGTGCATGGAAAATTTGGTCAAACGGAAAATCATTTCCGTTGACCGTAAAATAAACCCCTTAGACCCGGAAAATGATTTCAGGAGTTATTTTACCTTCAAAGCATTTCCGGAATTTTTGAGCTCCACACGGTCCGACTCGCCAAGCGCTTCAGCTCTACCCTACACACCAACGAGAGGGAGACAGAGCTCCACCCCACACGCCGGCACCAGTTCGAGGTCTGCCCACACTTCGACGAGCAGCGCTGCCGTTTTCCCCTCTACGCCAGTGGGTTTTATCCCTTTTCTTTTCATCTCTCACTCAACCTCACCCCCGCCCACTTCGAGCTCTGCATGTACCCGATCCACCAAGGCAAAACCCACCCTCATGTCGGCGAAACCCATCTCACCTCCAATATCTCCGATCCGTCGCTCCCACGCCGCCGGCGAAACACTTCTCTCAAACCCACCCTCTACAATACCCGATCCATATCCCTTCAAACCCATCGCCCTTTTCTTCTCTTCTCTCACTCAACCTCACCTCCAAGATCATGCCGTCGAGATCGTACCCCATCACCACTGAGATTGCATCGTCGAGATCATCGCCCATGACCCACCCATGACCGATCTCTCTCTTTCTCGATCTACCTGTCCCTTTCCCTCAATTTTTGATCACTCTTTCTTCCATCCTCTCTTAGTTTGACCGAATTGTGGAGTTTAACGAATGGTGTTGTTTTGATTTTTGTTTTTTTAAGTTTATATATTGAAATTTTCTATTATAAAATTTGTTTGGTAGCTGAGAAAATATGAGAAACTAGTAGAAAAATGGCATTTTCAGAATGCAACCAAACACATGAAAACATTTTCTAGAACAATTTTCATAATGCAACCAAACACTTGAAAATATTTTCCTTTCCCGAAAATAATTTACATCTGAAAATCTTTTACATTCAACCAAATGCAGCCTATATTATTTTGAATGTGGGTTGAAGACTTGAAGTGTATGCATTACTTTTTGGGATGTAAAAAAAAATTATTTCTAGAGGAATGTTATATTTAATATTATGCAGGTTGAAATAGGTTGTGTTACATTCGTGTCAATCCAACACGACTCATTTATTAAGATTGTCAAATGGGTTGGATTAGGTCAACCCGCCTTATTAACAGGTCAGATTAAGGTTGAAAGATCATGACACGATTATTAAATGGGTCGAGTTAGGGTTGAGTCATTTAGTCGAATACCCCTACCTCGACACGACACGAACCCAATACGCTAACTCGAATTGACACCCCTACCCATAAGGATAAAACAATTATTGATTTACAATTTCAATATTCATAAATTCAATACAGTCGTCTCAAAATCGATCTAAAATTGCACCAACTTGTCCAAACTAAGTAAAATCTGATCCAAAAAGAGAAAGCAAGTGGGCATTTTAACAGTTCTAAATTAAATGGATCATGTGGAACGAACTGCGGCACCGTCAAAGTCGCAGTTGATCAATTAAAAAAGAGTAAAGGCTACTACATGGATACTGAGTGATATCTTTCTTTATGTGTCTCCTTATCATGCCTTGATGCTCTTAACCACACAATCAGGCCACCATGCATCATGCATGCATGTGAGACAGCCAATCCTCTTACCGGTATTTAGTTTTTACACCAAGTCACCGACTGTAATAATATCAGTAATAAACCTGAATTTTTGTTCCATGACACGAATACAGCACAATCACTGTCACAAAAAGAGTAGTGTATCAATACTTCATTGATGTTTAGTAGAGTAGAATAACAAAGAATTTGCAAATTCAGGAAATTAAGAATGAACGTCACACCGAGGCAGTGTTGTTACAAGCTTCATGCCATTAAAACGAAAAGCGCCTCATCTTGTTATAAACTGTTTATAATGATGCACCCAAATTAAAAAAAAAAAAAAAAAAAAACCTTCATTGATATAAAATTGTGATTTATTATGCAGGGCTTTGCATGAAAATGAAAAGCGGCACATGTCACGAGCAAAGTTCTTCCTAATTGCACTAATTTGCAGTTTCTCATGGTATCTGGTCCCAGGGTACCTCTTCACAACACTCACAAGCATATCATGGGTCTGCTGGGTATTCTCCAAGTCAGTCCCAGCCCAGCAGATAGGTTCAGGCATGAGAGGCCTTGGACTTGGAGCCCTAACACTTGACTGGTCTGCTGTGGCATCTTTCTTATCAAGCCCCCTCGTCAGCCCTTTCTTTTCTATTGTCAACGTTTTTGCTGGCTACTTTTTGATAGTCTATATTGCAATCCCAATAGGATACTGGGCGTTAGACTTGTACGGTGCAAGGAGATTTCCTATTTTTTCATCACACTTGTTTACAGCCCAAGGTCAAGTCTACAACATATCAGCTATTGTAAATGACAAGTTTGAGTTAAATCTATCCAACTATGAGGAGCAAGGACGGATTCATTTAAGCATGCTTTTTTCTCTCACTTATGGCTTTGGATTTGCCACAATTGCATCCACGCTCACACATGTGGCCCTATTCTACGGCAGGTATATTCCCAATTGATTCTCAGATGGTTTAATGTTCACAGTTCTTTGATTGTTTTCAAATATGGTAAGAATGCTATTTGTTTAAGTTAGCAAAATAATTCTATGAGAACATATTTACACAGCCAGAATCATTAATTTACCAAGACAGTCAAAAAGTATTTAGCGTGCCCTGGATTTTTTCCACATAACAAAAATGGCATAAGCTTTTGAATACAACATGGCTTTAGAATTTAAGACCAATAATTTCTTTTCAAAGTGAGACACAAAATGTTAAACAATACAAACCTCTTTTAAAGTAATCAATGAACAAAACTACCCTTCTCTATTATCAAGTTCTTAAGGTTCTCATATTTTCTGAATTTATTTAGTAAAGTCAAGTTTCATCTACACTTATATGGGTAGGGAAATCTATGAGAGGTATCGTGCTTCTTATAAGGGCAAGGAGGATATCCATACCAAATTGATGAAGAGATACAAGGACATACCCTCCTGGTGGTTTTACATGTTACTTGTTGTGACAATGGCAGTTTCCCTTGCACTCTGCATATTTTTAAATAATCAAGTTCAGATGCCATGGTGGGGACTTCTCTTTGCTGCAGCTATGGCCTTTACTTTTACTCTTCCAATCAGCATTATAACTGCCACAACAAACCAGGTTATTGAGAAAATACTTTTTCCAGCTTTTTTTTTTCTTGCAGCAACAGAAGTAAAATATTGAATTTATATACTAAAAATCATTACTAATGCCTGATCTCAATTAGTTGGCCCTGGTCATGCAAGCTGTGTCATATCAGACATACTTTTCCATATGTCCTATATAATTCAAGATACCATACCAAGTTTAATGACATTCTTCTATAATTTCGCGTAGCATCAAACAACTAGTTATTTTAAATTAAACCATTCCCACTTGGATGGGGCTACTAGATCACATTTCCAGAATCTATAGTTTAAGGTTGTTTTATTTTAGATTTCTTTAACTCAGGCATTAAATTAAGAATTTAATTCAATTCCATGATCTACATATAATTTGTTATTATCTCATTAATTATATAATGTTCTAAATACAGACACCAGGGCTAAACATTATCACAGAGTATGCAATGGGTTTGATATACCCGGGAAGACCAATAGCCAATGTGTGCTTCAAAACCTTTGGTTATATGAGCATGTCTCAAGCTGTCTCCTTCCTTAGTGATTTCAAGCTAGGACATTACATGAAGATTCCCCCAAGATCAATGTTCCTAGTTCAGGTACAAATTTATTTTCTACTATCTATAAATCAAAATTTAAGGAAAATAAGTTAATACATCAGTTTACAATTATTCAGATATGAGATCTTTTTTATATCTGGAAAAAAAATTTAGTAATATGACTTCTATAACATAGTTATTAATAGCCAAATTCAGGATCAGGAATCAAAGTCTATCAACCTTCAAGCTATGCCATTCTTTATCCCCTTTTTTTTGTTTGTTGGGGGGGGGGGGGGGGGGGAGGAGGATAATGGCAAGTTGAATATTTGACACTACATCATTATAAACTTACTATTGAAAAGAAGCAAAGCCGACTAGATGTGTGTGATGGGTTTTCACAAAACTTCATTACATTAGAATCACAATATAATGATCCTTAACCATCCAATGTCTATAAACTATTTTTGAACACTTCCTGCCGCATAATTACTAACATTTTCTACTCTGCTGCTGCATTGGCCCATGTGTTTGTCTAGTTCATCGGAACAATTCTGGCTGGAACCATCAATCTTGCAGTGGCATGGTGGTTGTTGACCTCTATTACGAATATATGCCAGGATGAACTTCTTCCCACTGACAGTCCCTGGACATGCCCTGGAGATCGAGTCTTCTTTGATGCATCTGTTATTTGGGGTCTAGTAGGACCGAGACGTATCTTTGGACCTCTTGGAAACTATGAGGCAATGAATTGGTTCTTCCTTGGAGGTGCAATAGGGCCAGTGATTGTTTGGCTATTGCATAAATCATTCCCCAACCACTCTTGGATTCCCCTGATCAACCTTCCAGTCCTTCTGGGAGCAACAGCAATGATGCCGCCAGCAACACCAGTGAACTACAATGCATGGATTATTGTCGGAACAATTTTCAATTTTTTCATCTTTCGTTACCGAAAGCAATGGTGGCAGAGGTACAATTACATTCTTTCAGCAGCACTGGATGCTGGAGTGGCTTTCATGGGAGTGCTATTGTATTTTTCAGTGGGCATGGAAGGGAAAGGTTTGACTTGGTGGGGTACCGATGGTGAACATTGTCCATTAGCACAATGTCCAACAGCCAAGGGCATAGTGGTTGATGGTTGTCCATTGAACTGATGCCTGTATGCTTCAGTCATGATTTCATTTCTAATGTCAAACAACATAATGGTAGCAATTACTATGATTGTAGGATTTGAAATGGTAGGCATTTCATGCATTATATGGATTGTAGTATTTTATACAAATTATCCTTTACATTTGAGTATATATTGTTGCAAAGATCTTTCCACAACTCTATATAGGGAATCCAAATCATTAATATTACAATATTACTATGAGCAAAATAACTTAAATTTATTTTTAAAACGCACAAAATGGGGCAAACCCAAGTATGGGGATGGGTTGTGTTGAGCACACACCACATTACAAAATTGTTTATGAGATGCTGTCTCCATCCAGCTGGAGCAGTCATTTCCAGCTCAGGAAAACTTGATTAGTTGGGAAAGTTGATCCCTCATGTTTCCTTCGCTTTTTATGGATGGAATCTAATGCACAAATATTAGTATCATAACTGCCACAACGAACCAGGTTATTGGTTTAACTTTTGCTCATTTCACCTTATTGTGCAAAAAGCTCATTTCATCTCTCATTAATTACAATATCTTATCTTAACTAGTTGGTTATAGCCATATCAGTCAAAACTTTCCCATCCTACTAACCCGAAATATACAACACCAATACTATAGTCCAATATTATTTTAAATGTCTGCAATCAACTGGTAATATGTAATCAAGCCAGCTCCCATTACATGGAGTGGTTTGATCACATATTTGTGAATTTTGATTGATGCTAGTTATTATTTTAAGTTTGTCAGAGTACCTTAGTAAGCATTTACATAGTTTTCCTTTTCCCTATCAATGTAAAATATTTAATACTTCTCCGCTACTATTATTATGATCTGTCTGTCAATGTAAGTTTTAAAGTCTATGGCTATATGAGCATGAATCAAGCTGTCTCTTTCCTCAATGACTTCAAGTTAGGACATTACATGAAGATTCCTCCAAGATCAATGTTCTTAGTACTGGTAAATACTTTTTCCCAAAAAAAAAACTTCTTTACTACTATCAATATGCAAGTGTTGGCAAATCACGCAATTCACCACTATAAATTTATAACTAAGAACATCAAAACTTTTAACAATAATACATTTGGACAATATAGAATTACGAGTTCATGTTATAAATAAGCAACAGTGTTATCTCAATCCATCCTACGAGGATGAGTTTTCATGGAAATTTATGACCTTCAAGTAACACGTTACATGATCTTAATTTTCTGTATGTATATTAAAAAAGAAGAAGAAGCTAGTTTTATGTTTTAACATATTTTGTACAATTACTCAATTATTATCTACTCCGCTATATTTACATGTGTATGCATAGTTCATAGGAAAAATTCTTGCTGGAACCATCAACATTGGAGTGGCATGGTGGTTGCCAAACTCGATTCAAAACATATGCCAACCAGAACTCCTTCCTGTCAACAGTCCTTGGACATGCCCTAGCGATCGAGTTTTCTTTGATGCATCTGTTATATGGGGTTTGGTGGGGCCTAAACGGATCTTTGGAAGTCTTGGAAGCTATGAGGCAATGAATTGGTTCTTCCTTGGAGGTGCAATATGACCAATTATTGTTTGGCTATTGCATATAAGTCATTTCCAAAGCAAACTTGGATTCCACTCATTAACCTTCTAGTGCTCCTAGGACCAACAGGAATGATGCCTCCAGCGACACCCTTGAACTATAATGTTTGGATTGCAGTTGGAACAATCTTTAATTATTTTGTATATCAGTACGTAAAGAGTGGTGGCAAAGGTACAATTATGTTCTTTCAGGAGCATTGGATGCAGGGTTGGCTTTCATGGGAGTGCTACTGTATTTTTCAGTGGGTATGGAGGGGAAAAGTGTGAATTGGAGGGGTACAGAAGGTGAGCATTGTGATTTAGCATTTTGTCCAACAGCGAAGGGAATAGTTGTTGATGGTTGTCCAGTGAAGTAAGGTTTGTTTTCTTTTCTTTTCTTTTTTTGTCCTAAAACATATCACTTTGGGAACTACATGGAACACATAGCATTAGCAAGTTTTTATTGACAGTATGGTATTCACAAATAAACACACAAGTGGAGAAAATGTTTCATATGGTTTATATTAATATCTAAAAATTCAACTTCAATGGAAGTGCACATTTTCCTCATAAAGTCTTGAGTTTTTTTTTTTTTGAAATAATTTAGTCCATGAAGTTTCAAATAATTAATCATCCAAAGTTTTAAAAGAATGGATATTGATCCTCCATCCACTTTTGTTAGTTTTATTTATTTATTTATGGAGTATCTAATAGCGCAATGATTCTCCGCTAAAACAAATTTAGTGCAATTATGACTTTTTTAATGGTATAAGAGCATTTCCAACAGCTTCTTCAAATTTTTTGTACTATTTGAATAATGAACAGTGATATTTAGTTTTTATCTATCCACTTTTTCAAATACACTTTTCAACAGATTCTCTATCACATTCTTTATCTCATTTAAATATTATTTCTTCATTCATTGTTTATTCTTTTTTTTAAACATCATTTATTCTTTTTAACAATTATATTTTTCAATGAGAAGTGTTATATTCACAACATTTTACGTAATAATTTCACAACAAAATTTATGTGGAAAGTTGTTATTAGTTCTAATTTGAATCCACTACTGAAATTATTTTTTTACTCGCCAATATTATATAATAACAATCTGTTACTTAAAATTTATTATGAAAATATTGTGGTAGCATTTCTTAATTGCAATTTCTTATTTTTTATATTATTTTTCCCTTCACACCATCTGGACACGTTTCTTCTTCTTTTTTTTTTCTCTTGGTTTTTTCTCCACCACCCACGTATCCCACTCCTTTCCTTTATCTACCTTCTTTTTCTTTCTCTTCTAGTTCATTCCGGATCATTTCTTCAGCTCTCTCTCTCTCTCTCTCTTTTTTTACTTTTTCTATTTCTAGTTTTCTACTTCACACACACACACACACACAGCCGACATGGCCTTCGTCTATCTTTTTTTTTTTTTTTTTTAATTTTTTTTTATCTTGTTCTGATTCACTTTGTTGTTACAATGGAGCTTAGATAGGCTTTCATGCCCTTGATCTGTTGTTTTTGTTTTGATTTTATATTTTTTGTTCTAATTAAATTTGTATTTTTCCCTGTTCTTGATCTGTTATTGTGTTTGTGTTTTGATTGTTTTACCGTTTGAGAGAGAGACAGATGAACAAGGAAGAGAGGAGGAAAGAGAAAGAATATTTTTTTATTCAACCAGGTATTTTTTAAAGATAAAATAATGGTTTGGAGTTGCTGCATTATTCTCTAAATTAAGAGAATTATTGTAGCAACTCCAAAATTTTTTTTGGAGAATTTGTGTGTTTACAGAGGCGGCTGGAACGTGAACAGTAGCTTTTGGTGGTCCAAAAATAGCTTTATATTGACTGTTGGAGATGCTCTAAGTTATAACAACTTAACACATATGCAACTAAGACCTGAGCCCATTTTTATTTGGATCTTTAACCAAACCAAAAGAAATCCTCTTCCCCAATTCAAACATTTGCACTACTTTGTAACCCTTAAAGTGACCTCTCATCTGTAACTTTTCCCTCCTTGATCTCAGTAAACTTCCTTTTTGATAATCTTCCTCTTTACATTGGCTGGGTTGAGTGGAGTCCTTAAAGTTGAATCTTTTTAAGAGTAGAGTAACTTAATTACTGAGCAATTGAGGAGTATTGTAATATTATTTGTATTGGATTTAGGTTAATTTAAATAAGTATTCTTATGTGTCCATATTTTTTTTGGGCTATATTAATTGTTGATAAAAAGTCTATTTCATAATTCGTAGTCCATACTTTAAGTACACTGTAATCCATGTCTTAGTTCCTTGCACATTACAAAATTATGAATCTTGCTTGAGCGACATTTTTGAACTCAATAATATTTTATTTTAAAATACTCCTAATTGGAGATGAAAGTTATATTTTGTCGCTATATGTTAACTTTTTGGTGATGAAAAAAATTTCTTCACTAAAATTCGTTACTAAAAATTCATTTTGTAATATAGAGCACTCATGAGACTGATTAGGCACAAAGTTAAAATGTGTTGGCTTAAAAAAGCTCATGACTACACTCAAATTTTTATGTGTGAGCAATAAATTTTGTTTTTTTGACAATCACAGTTCAAGTCTGAGTCTATTATTGACTTTGGAATAGAGATTATTGTTTCACTAAGTGGAGTTCAATTCAAAGCACACTTTAATGAGACATAATGATCCATTTTTGTCTAATACACTTTATTATATTAATATTAAAATGAGTGGGAGATTGTTGGTGTAATTTTATTATTAATTAATAAATAAATAGTTAATTTTCTTATTACTCTGATATTTATATGGATTGAAATGGGTTGGTAAATGGGGAAAAAAGTGTAGAAGTTTAATTTCTTAATGAAAGTTAGTGACTTGCACTCTCCCAATTGATTCTGGAACTCCCATAAAGACAACAATGGCCATAGTATTTGTAGGGTCTCGTTTTTCAATCCAAGCCCAAGATGTATGGCATCTTGGACTAGTGAACTCAGTACAATAAATTTGTAGAGAGTGGATCGAAAAACTAGGCTTTAGTACACGTATAACAGTTAATATGGTGTTTGTCACGATCAAGCTGAGATGAACTGAATTTATCAAGGAAGATTGGTCCTCGGTACAATCCGAGGAGCCTTCTCCATTTCGCATTGAGTGGTAGCGATTTCGTAGTCCCCCATTTGCCTCCCTTTCCATCCTTTTTATACCCCCCTTTCCTCCTCTAACTTTTAAGGTTCATTGCGTTGCTCCTTGTCCCATCTGCCAATCCCTAAAGTTGTTGGGAGTGGTTGTAAAGGCAGAGATGCATGGCTATGTCAGGTACGGAACACTGTAATTATGGCATCTTTCCCTTAGATATTTCCATTCTTCTTGTTGTCCTTTTCTGTCTTAGTACTTACCCTATTCTGTGGAATGACCTGGAGTGTCACTACCAGTAATAGGCTGCTCCCTTTGTCCTCGGCTACATCCATGGCCGAGGAGGGTTCTTCCCATGGTCGAAGAGGGGCTCTTCCTTGGAATGAGCCCTTGGCCCAATGTAGATATTGATATGGGCTTCCCGGTCTTTTACCCCCCCCCCCCCCCCAACAGTATTTATATGAATTCATGGGTAGTAATTTTCGTTAGTATTGAATAAGTGCCATAAGCCTATAAATTGATTGCAACATTCGTAAAATATAGAAATATATATATATATATATAGAGAGAGAGAGAGAGAGAGAGAGACTCTCCCCTCCTCCCTCATTGTTGTAATTATCAAATTATTAATAAAAAATCATATGGTTTACATATAATAAAACAATGTATATTTGAAAATGTTTGGTTAGAGAAAAAAGTTTTATTTGGTGGAGCTTTGGATTAAGCTATTAGTATACAACTAGCTTATAACCTCATGCATATGCATGGATATACTTAAAGATATACAATAAGATGTATAGTATAATTCTTATATATATATATATAAATTTAAATATTATTGATAGCCATTTTTATATTTTGTTAACTCTTTAAAAAGTCTTGTAAAAATATTATTAGGTATAAAATGTAAACTGTCGATGTTTATTTATTTATTTTCATTTATTTATTACTTGTTAATTTTTGTTGTTGTGAAGAGCTTTTTTTTATAATTTTTTTATTTTTACAATTCATTTATTCTAAACTCTTTGGTTTTTGTATTAAACAACTTATTTGGATAAATATTTATAATGTGGTTCTACGTTTGATTCTAAAATTATGAAATAAAACTTTCTCTAAAAATAAATAATTTACGATACATGGCATAAATTTGACTCTAAATTGAAATTCTAATTGAACTTTCTCTAAGCTTTACCTTATAATATATATATATATATATATATATATATATATATAGATTAATTTAATTTTGTCAGGGACTTTTTTGCGACAATGGTAAAAAATGATAGATTAAGCCCCAAACTCCCCTCAAGTTTTTTAAAGTGTGATTAATAACTGGAGAGATTCAAGTCCAAAATTCCAATATTCAATGAATAGAGGTGGGGCATCATTAGAACGAAATCAAAGTGCAAAATAAAAAAGAGATGGAAAATATGCATGCATTAAGTTTGGAACTGTTTTGCACATACATTAGGAAGAGGAATTTGAGAAAGGTGGGGAGGGAGGGAGAGAAGACTCATAGGTACCACTATTTTCACTCCTATGCCTCAAAATTGTGTTGCTCTTCCATATGGGCTTTTGTTCTAAAGTTAGGGTTTCAAAGGAAGAAGAAAAATTGGATGTGTTTTAGCTGATTGGGGAATTTTAAATTAAGCTTGGGACAGTCTCAGTATAAGGAGTGAAACTATTGATCCCCATATTATTGTTATTATTATTATTATTTTTGAGGGGAGATCCCCATATTATCAAACAAGTGGGAAGTCTTAAATTACATTTGTTTACATTCTCAAAAAAAAACAAAAAAAAAAAAGACATTTTTTTGGGTAAATATGAATGAGCTGTTTTTGGTCATAATTTAGGAAATGATTGACCAAATGTGATTGGGTACACATTCCTAGGAAGCCCAAGAGAGCTTCTCTATGTGGTAGAACGCATCAAAAGTCAGCCGTGGAATTAGCTTAATTTCAATGACCTAAAAATAGTTTGTTTGAAACTTTAGCCATATTCAGCAAGAGTTATAGGCCTTGATTTCGGTGAAAATTTTGGGTACTTGACGTTTTTCATGAGTTTTACGAGCTGCAATAAGTGTCCCTAACCCACTCCATTGCACACATGACTTGGGCTCAAATATGATGTAAAAAGGTCAACTCATACCCTTTAAACCACATTCCTTCAAATTTTCTTATGTCACATGAGCTGAAACTATGCTTAAAAGATTAAAATAAATGGTAATACATAAATTGGCTGACAAGAAGGGCTGAATTGGACTTATAAAAAACATGTTACAAAACCAACCATGAACAAAGTCACATGATGATTTACTTGGACTACTGTATCATAAGTAAGCGGACAAGTCAAAAAAAAATATCATTAATTCCACCGATTTGTGGAATTTGTCATCTGGAATAAGTTTTTACCCAAGACAAGTCTTGCAGGTGAGATTTCCATATCGCTGATTGCTCTTGTTTTTTTTTTTTTTTTTTTCGTAAAACACAAAAGTTCCATCTTGATTGAGGAAGCTGTTAAAGACTTCGTTAATTACTTTGATTGGGATCGTAGACTTTATTACCACTAACGTGTTCTTAAAGTTTGTAATCCCTTGTCTCTATATATTAGTCAAGTCAATACCATGTAAAGTCGAATTTTGGAAAAACTCCGAAAAAGATGGAGTTGATACGAACAACTTATAAAATTTGATCGAATACAAATTTTTTATTTCACTTTTTGTGTTTCATTTTATGCTTAACTAATCATAATTTATCATGTATTTATTTTATTTTACTTATAAAATTAAACACATGACAAATTGTGAATAATTGAACATAAAGTGAAAAAGTAGAGTACAGAATTTGTATTTAGTAGCTTATAAATTAATTTATTCTACCTTGTCTCCGTTTATATAATTTATTGGTCAGTTTATTTTTTAAGTTAGTTTTTGACTCATTTTTTAATTAGGGTTGTCAAGGACAAGTTTTTAATACTTTATGTACACACGTTCAAGTGATTTTTAATCAAATTAATTAAATTAATAATTAGATTAGACCAAATAATTTATGTAACAAAAAGGGTCTCAAAAACACTCATGTTAAGAGAGAGGGGTTTCTCAAAAAAAAAAAAAAAAATTTAAAAGAGAGGGTAATAAAATTGCTCACTATTTAACTAAATTAGCAATTAATTTTTTGAACAATATAATATAAATGGAAGATGTTTCACCATAAAGTTCCTCTTTTGTTAAGCTGATTTGTCCATTGTTTTAGAATTAAAAAATTCAATGTCTTCTTTCTAAAGAAAAAAATTTTTTGTAACATGACATGTTGCGGTGGCAGACAGACCCACGTGGGTAAATAATATTTGGGTCATGCTAATGAGTGTCGCACTCATTAAGAATCTATTTTAGGAAAGTTTTGACATCATTTTTATGGAAAATGAAAAAAGCTGTCAAAACATTAATTGATTTTTTTTCTTTTCTCATAAAAACTTTCTTTAACCAGTGGTGACTCTAGGAATTTTTCTCAGGGTATTCCTTAAGAAGCATAATTTTTCCCAGTGGCGGTTCCATGAATTTTTCCCAAATGTATTGTTGTTTAGTTGTTTCTTTAATTTGTTTGTCTTTTATAAACTATAATTTGTTATATTGTTCTTATAAAAAAAAAATTGTTATATTGTTGTTTTATTAATAATAAAATTATTAATTGTTGTTTAATCTAACATAAACTACAGTAAGGTGTAAGAAACTATGATAAGTTCATACTTCACATATAAGAAGTTAGCCTGACTTAATTTATTTCTTTGATGGGTTTCCATAATGATTTACGAGTTCATGTTATAAATAAGCAACAGTGTTATCTCAATCCATCCTATAAGGATGAGTTTTCATAGAAATTTATGACCTTCAAGTAACAAGTTACATGATCTTAATTTTCTGTATGTATATTAAAAAAGAAGAAGAAGCTAGTTTTATGTTTAACATATTTTGTACAATTACTCAATTATTATCTACTCTGCTATATTTGCATGTGTATGCATAGTTCATAGGAACAATTCTTGCTGGAACCATCAATATTGGAGTGGCATGGTGGTTGCCAAACTCAATTCAAAACATATGCCAACCAGAACTCCTTCCTGTCAACAGTCCTTGGACATGCCCTAGCGATCGAGTTTTCTTTGATGCATTTGTTATATGGGGTTTGGTGGGGCCTAAACGGATCTTTGGAAGTCTTGGAAGCTATGAGGCAATGAATTGGTTCTTCCTTGGAGGTGCAATAGGATCAGTTATTGTTTGGCTATTGCATAAAGCATTTCCAAAGCAAACTTGGATTCCACTCATTAACCTTCCAGTGCTCCTAGGAGCAACAGGAATGATGCCTCCAGCAACACCCTTGAACTATAATGTTTGGATTGCAGTTGGAACAATCTTTAACTATTTTGTATATCGGTACCGTAAAGAGTGGTGGCAAAGGTACAATTATGTTCTTTTAGGAGCATTGGATGCAGGGTTGGCTTTCATGGAAGTGCTACTGTATTTTTCAGTGGGTATGGAGGGGAAAGGTGTGAATTGGTGGGGTACAGAAGGTGAGCATTGTGATTTAGCAGTTTGTCCAAAAGCGAAGGGAATTGTTGTTGATGGTTGTCCAGTGAAGTAAGGTTTGTTTTGTTTTTGTTTTTTTTTTTTTTTTTTTTTTTTTGTCATAAAACATATCACTTTGGGAACTACATGGACAACATAGCATTAGCAAGTTTTTATTGACAGTATGGTATTCACAAATAAACACACAAGTGGAGAAAATGTTTCATATGGTTTATATTAATATCTAAAAATTCAACTTCAAATGGAAGTGCACATTTTCCTCATAAAGTCTTGAGGTTTTTTTTTTTTGGAATAATTTAGTCCATGAAGTTTCAAATAAACCTTATTAATCATCCAAAGTTTTAAAAAGAATGGATATTGATCCTCCATCCACTTTTGTTAGTTTTATTTATTTATGGAGTATCTAATAGTGCAATGATTCTCTGCTAAAAAAAAATAGTGCAATGATGACTTTTTTAATGATATAAGTTATAACAACTTAACACATATGCAACTAAGACCTGAGCCCATTTTTATTTGGATCTTTAACCAAACCAAAAGAAATCCTCTTCCCCAATTCAAACATTTGCACTACTTTTTAACCCTTAGTGTGACCTCTCATCTCTAACTCACCCCTTCTTGACCTCAGTAAACTTCCTTTTTGATAATCTTCCTCTTTACATTGGTTGGGTGAGTGGAGCCCTTAAATTGGTTGGGTGAGTGGAGCCCTTAAAGTTGAATCTTTTTAAGAGTAGAGTAACTTAATTACTGAGCAATTGTGGAGTATTGTGATATTATTTGTATTGGATTTAGATTAATTTAAATAAGTATTCTTATGTGTCCATATTTTTTTTGGGGCTATATTAATTGTTGATTAAAAGTCCATTTCATAATTCGTAGTACATACTTAAGTACACTGTAATCCATTTACAAAATTATGAATCTTGCTTGAGCGACATTTTTGAACTCAATAATATTTCATTTTAAAATACTCCTAATTGGAGATGAAAGTTATATTTTGTTGCTACATGTTAGCTTTTTGGTGATGAAAAAAATTTCCTCACTAAATTTTGTTACTAAAAATACATTTTGTTATAATGAAAGTATCCTTGACAAATTTCATCAACATGAGCATGGAAGTAGGGTTCCTATGAGAATTTGGGCTAATTCTCTAGAGCACTCATGAGATTGATTAGGCACAAAGTTAAAATGTGTCAAGACAACACTCAAATTTTTATGTGTGAGCAATAAATTTTGTTTTTTTGACAATCATAGTTCAAGTCTGAGTCTATTATTGACTTTGGAATAGAGATTATTGTTTCACTAAGTGTAGTTCAATTCAAAGCACACTTTAATGAGACATAATGATCCATTTTTGTCTAATACACTTTATTATATTAATATTAAAATGAGGTGGAGATTGTTGGTGTACTTTTATTATTAATTAATAAATAAATAGTTAATTTTCTTATTACTCTGATGTTTATGTGGATTGAAATGGGTTGGTAAATGGGGAAAAAAGTGTAGAAGTTTAATTTCTTAGAGAAAGTTAGTGACTTGCACTCTCCCAATTGATTCTAGAACTCCCACAAAGACAACAATGGCCATAGTATTTATATGAATTCATGGGTAGTAATTTTCGTTAGTATTGAATAAGTGCCATAAGCCTATAAATTGATTGCAACATTCATATAATAGAGAGAGAGAGAGTCTCCCCATCTCATTGTTGTAATTATCAAATTATTAATAAAAAATCATATGGTTTACATATAATAAAACAATGTATGTGGGTTTCTGTTAGTTCAACTGGTAAAATCTCTAATGGTTGTATAAGTGATCTGGGGTTCAATCCCCGTTTACACCAAAAGCTGATTGGTGTCTTGGTCTGATAATAAAGAACTATCATTAGGAGCGGACACCATAGGTTAAAACTCTCTAAAAAAAAAATGTATATTTGAAAATGTTTGGTTAGAGAAAAAAGTTTTATTTGGTGGAGCTTTGGATAAAGCTATTAGTATACAAGTAGTTTATAACCCCATGTATATGTATGGATACACTTAAAGATATACAATAAGCTATATAATATAATTCATATATATATAAATAAATAAAAATTTAAAACTATTGATAGCCACTTTTATATTTTGTTAACTCTTTAAAAAGTCTTTTTTTTTTTTTTTTTTGAGAAGCAACTCTTTAAAATGTAAGAATATTATTAAATGTAAAATGTAAATTGTCCATGTTTATTTATTTATTATTGGGACTTTTGTATCCTAAGGGTACGTTTGGTAGACTGTAATAGATACTGTAATGTAATAGATATTCCTATGGCATAACTATTCGGTTGTTTGGTTATGATTTTATTACAATGAATAATTATTTCTTATGAATAGTTACTCTTCAAAATGAGGAATAACTATTCCTTATCAAAAGTACTGAATATCAATTCCTTTACCTCATGTAATAACTTTTTTTAAAATTTTCCTAAAAAGTCCTTAGTTGCCACATCTTCAAAAGGAAAGAAAATAAATTTTCCTTATTGTTTATTATTAGCTCTATTTTAAACACCCTAAAATAAGTGTATTTTAGGAAATTTGACTTAAAAATGATTTAATTACATCTTCTTTTTATACTCTATTAAATTGTGGATGCATATTCAGGATTCTATTCTTAAATGGCCACTAACCTAATAAATAGTAATACTTATTACATTCTAACTTAATGTATTTCTTGTAATACTTATTTCTATTCTCATATAATAATCATTACAGTCTACTAAACGTACTCTAAGTAAGTGGACAAGTCAAACAAAATATCATTAATTCCACCGATTTGTGGAATTTGTCATCTGGAATAAGTTTTTGCCCAAGAAAAAATCTTGCAGGCGAGATTTCCATGTCTTTGATTGCTCTTGTTTTTTTTCCTTCGTAAAACACAAAAGTTCCATCTTGATTGAGGAAGCTGTAAAAGACTTCATCAATTACTTTGATTGGGATCGTAGACTTCTATTATTACTACTAACGTGTTCTTAAAGTTTGTAATCCCTTGTCTTTATATATTAGTCAAGTCAATACCATGTAAAGTCGAATTTTGGAAAAACTCCGAAAAAGATGGAGTTGATAGGAACAACCTATAAAATTTTATCCCACACAAATTTTATATCTCACTTTTTGGGTTTCAATTTATGCTTAACTAATCATAATTTTTCATATATTTGTTTTATTTTACCTATAAAATAATCAAATTTTAAATAAACCAAATCAAACACGTGATAAATTGTTAATAATTGAACATAAAGTGAAAAAGTGGATTACAGAATTTGTATTTAGTAGCTTATAAATTAATTTATTCTACCTTATCTCTGTTTATATAATTTATTTGTCAGTTTATTTTTTAAGTTAAGTTTTGACTCATTTTTTAGTCAGGGTTGTCAAGGACAAGTTTTTAATACTTTATGTACACAAGGTCTAGTGATTTTTAATCAAATTAATTAAATTAATAATTAGATTAAACCAAATAATTTATGTAACAAAAAGGTTTTCAAAAACACTCGTATGTAATATAATAAAGTTGCACACTATTTAACTAAATTAGCAATTAGTTTCTCAAACAATGTAATATAAATGAAGAATATTCCGCCGTCAATCTCCCCTTTTGTTCAGCTGATTTGGCCACCGTTTTAGAATTAAAAAATTCAATGTCTTCTTTCCAAAGGAAAGAAAAAATTTATGTAACATGACATGCTGCGGTGGCAGACAGACCCACGTGGGTAAATAATATTTAATTTTTTATACGGTCACTAGACCTTTAATGGTGTGGGTAAAAATGTTCTTTTACCTAAAAGGTCCTGGGCCCATCCTGACCATCCACGTGGCCATGATGTCATCAGTTCATGTGTCTCACAAATACCATGAGATCACAAGGGTGAAACCGTCAAAGTGATAAGTGTAAGACCAAGTTGAAGGCATGACTAGGAACAACACAAAAGAAGGCCAAGTACAACGTACGTAACAGAAACTGGCATAGACAAACAAAAATGTTACGCCTTGACGAACATGAGAAATCAAGGACTATTTGGTAACGTTGTTTTAATAATGTTATTTGTATTTTTTAAAAATACATATATAAGTAAAAAAATATGTGAAAATATATATAATATTGTTTAAAAACTGAAATGTGTTACTTAAATGATAATAGAGATATCATTCAGGTATGGGCTAAACTTTTTGAGTTGTGCTCTCCCTTACAAGCTGAGGTTGCAACTATTCTATGGGCTTTTCAAATTGCTCTTGAGAAAAAATGGGATAGAATTATCGTGGAAAGGGATGCAAAAATTTGTATCGACTCTCTAGCGCCTATGAGTTCAAAGGAAAAGCAGGTACACTGGTCCATCTCCACCTTCATTAGAATTAGTTTAGAAATTAGTAAGAGTTTTTTGAGTTGTAAGTTTTGTTGGATTAGTAGAGACTGTAGTGGTGTAGCTCATGTTCCTGCTAATTAAGTTGGCTAGTAGTCTTAGAAAGTCTCTTTCTTGTAATTGTCCAACCTCCCTGCTATTATTGTTGATATTTGCAGGGCTGATTGTTCTTCTGTTGTTCCTTAGTTTTTGTTCCTTTAATGAATGTCCTGATTATCAAAAAAAAAAAAAAAAACGAAACAATGAAATCCTATAAGCTGCATTGGTACAATACAAACAAGTTTGTATTTTGTTAGTAATGCTTTTGGTTTATTTCTACTGTCACTGCTCATTGGTAATGCTTTTGATTTAAATTTTTATTTTGTTAATTGTGAGTTTTGCTTGGTTAACTTAGAAGCTAGCTCATTCTGCTGTTAGATTTTCTGTTGCTTTTAAAACTAGCCTTTCTATTTTGTTGCTCTTAAAGCTAGTTTTTCTTGTATAATTGCAATCTGCTTTTTGCTGTTTTAGAAGGACGCAGGTGCGATGTCGTACTGCTTTTTAATTCTTATTGAAATTGCATTTTATAATATATATATATATATATATATATATTCTCCAATCACACGTCCTGTATTTAATGATTTACATATGAACATTATATAAATCATTTTTTTTAATAATTTACTAATAGTACATATGACCAAGATTTGTGATTAAATCAACTATAAATCCCAAATATGTGAGGGAAAAAAAAAAGTAAAATAAGAAAGGAGTCAAGGCTTGGGAGGATCATGAATTAATTTGTTTGAATATTGGAAGCGTTGATTGCGCGCTAATTTGTTATACTGCCCATACAAACAACATTAAATAATTAATGGGTTGGTGGCTATTGGCTAACTAAGGATGGCCAGGTGTAAGAAACTAATTAATTAAGCATGCAAGACATGTTGATTTACGTAGAAAAGCCTTTGGAAGAGATAAGGGTTGAAAAACCAATTAATTAAGCATGCAAGACATGTTGATTTACGTAGAAAAGCCTTTGGAAGAGATAAGGGTTGAAAAACCAAACTCTACTTCGAGGCACTATATTGCTTTAAAATGATACAAGCTAACAAGCTCTCTTATAAGTTGTTCTGGCTTCATATATGAAGGTAGGGGGTTGGTTCCTTTTACAAGTGTTGGACTCTTAATGACTACGACTATAATACAAGGTTTGTTATAATGATTTGGAGTCTACTGTCATGCCCCTTTGGCTAGTCAACAATGCAGGTAGTGCAATCCTGGCAAGCATCTCTGCATGTAATGCAGCTCCTATGCAGTGCCATCTCTAATTTCCATATTTGTATTTTTCTTATATAAAATAAAAATAAAAACATAAAATATTCTTTTACATATAATATTCTTCAAATTATTTTATATATAAATGATAATGATTTACAATTTTTTTTTCCTTAAACTTGTAGTTTTGTAATATTTATACTTTTTTAAATATAAAATAATTGAATTCAATTTATAATAGATATATACATGTTTCATTTCTATATAAGATTATAAGATTAAGGTTAACTACACCTCAAATAAATTTTCTCCTTCCATTGATACATTGATAGGAATACCATTGGAATATGACGAGAATACCAATAGAATATGAGGTCATCACTTGCCATTAGTATAGATATATATTTTTAATCTACATAAATATTGTATGATTTGAGCTTGTGATAATGACACAATTTTTTATTAACTAAGCTAATTGGAACCTGCATCACTAGTACTCAAGGATGGACTTAGGTGGGGCCGAGGGCCCGGGCACCCCTTGGGTCTAATTTTTTTTTTTTTTTAGTTATTATATATTTAATTTTTGTAGTTGGCCCCCTTTCAAAACCTTAGTCCCCCTTCTCCTCAATAAGCCTAACTAGTTTTACCCAAATATCAACTATCCAACCTAAAAACTTAACAAAAATAATAAAAACATTTACAATGGTGTATTCTAGCAAAAAAAAAAAAAAAAACTATTTTACCACCAAAGAACCAAAAAATCATGTATTATTGGAGAAGTTAAAGCTAAATTTTTTACAACTACAGTAAACTACTAGTTGATTATAACAAATTGTTAAAAATAAAATACAATATTTTATTAAAGTTATATCTCTACCTTTAATTAAAAAACTCAAATTCCCTCTCTTTTTCTTTATTATTTTAATGAGTTTTTATATTATTTTAAATAAAGTGATAAAAAAATAGAACATTTGATATCGGGTGTATTATAAAGTGAGGTAATAAAATAGATAAAGTAACTTTTTGATGTGCTAAAAGTTAAAATTTTTAGCACCACTACTGTGAATGCTCTAACTTCAAAAAAAAAAAAACAATCCTAGCCAACCTAGTATTAAAAAAAAAACATTATTTTTTTTTTTGTTAGTAAATGATTGCATCTTAATGTATTTAAAGACAACAATTTTGTATATTTATAATTTTTTAATACAATATGGATGCCTATTTAGAGTTATTTATTTATTATACTTCGGCCCCCACTAACTTAAAATCCTAAGTCTGTTTCTACTAGTACTAGTTTGTTTAATTTAATTTTTCCTTCATTTTGTAGGTTTACCAAGTTTGCTCGGTAGCTTAAAAACTTAAGGGGACCATTGCCCCCACTATGGAACTTGGGGGCAGTGGTCCCCTCAAGTTATTTTATTTTTATTTTTTAATATTATTATATGTGGCTATTAATTTTAGCAATTGTTTTCTATGAAATTACACTTTGCTCCCCTTATCAATATAATTGATTCTTTTAAGAGTAATATTATAATCACAAACTTTTCTATAACATTTTTATAAATTGTTGAAGTAACAAATTCTTATTGGTTCGCATCTAGACCCACCACTTACATCATTTTTTTACTTACCAATAATCATTTATTACATTAGCAATTTGTAAAAAAGTTTGTAGCTCAAGTAATTTCCTAATTTTAAAGACCATAAAAAATGTATAGATGTAAAATCTAAAACAAAATACACAAGCCCAAAAAAATTAGCCCAACAACAAAAATAACTAGTAAAACTAAAAAAAAATTAAGTCTAGTCAACCGATTTAGAATAAGTATTACATTACAACATTTTAAAATATCTCTTGAATATGTCCGTCAACGTAGGTCCTACTCATGTGAATTTGGACAAAACTTACAAGTTACAAGAAAGAGAAGGTTTAGGTCGCTCTCTAAGGTTCTAGGACGTGTCTATTCCTTCAACCCCAATGGAGCTTTCCTGTCCCTGTCCTTCTCCCCGTATAGGTATCCCGTTTCCCTCTAGTGTCCTGTAACTAGTAGGGCATCCCAAATCACCATCCAAAACACAATCATTGCACTCCTCACTACCTGTACAACTTACCAACATGGAGTCCCTTGAAGGATTATGGAAAAAACTCTCTCCATTAGATGAAGAAGAAACTGGAATAGCATGCCCAAAGAAAGCGGAGCTTGACACCTTCACTCTTGCTACAAAATTCTTGACAAAAAGAGTCGTCAATGTGGAATCAGTGGCTCGTATGTTCATGCCAATTTGGAGATCAGAAAAGGATATTCAAATTAAAGACATGGGCGACAACATCCTGTTTTTTAACTTTGAAGATGAATGTGATTTAGACAAGGTACTTGAACATGAGCCTTGGACATACGACAAACACCTTGTGGTCTTTGAGAAAGTGACTGCAAATGTGCCCATATCATCACTCACCTTCTAGTTTACAACATTCTGGATCCAAATCCATGAACTACCACTCCAATGTCTAAACTAGGAAACTCAAGATGCCATTGGAAGCTCATTGGGCACACCATTACTCATGACCGATTCAGAAAGTGAAGGAGGCAAGGGAAACTATTTAGAGTTTGAGTTTGAATTGATATTACTAAATCTTTGAACAGGGTACACAAAGTATGGTTTGAGGGGTCTGTTATTGGGTGCACAATTTTGAAGTATGAGTGCCTCCTAAACTTCTTTTACTGGTGCGGATTGGTCTCTCATGATGATAAAGACTGTGAACATTAGTTGAGAAGCAAAGGTTCGCTGAAAAAGTCAAACTAGAATTTTAGGGATTGGATGAGAGCAGAGCTAGACCTCATTACTAGAAAAACCTCCATTACTGTACCCGAAACCAGACCGAGACACCCAAAAAACAGAAAACCTCCACCACAAACACCCACTGTCCCAACCACTCAACCATCGACAACCCAGCCATGTGATCTTCCACCAACCCCGGCGACAATCCCAACAACTATCTCTACCATGACAATTAATAATGTCATAAATGCTCATCAATCCGAGGTTGATTGGCAGGAGAATCAAACATTCAATGCCCATAATGGCTGCATTTCTGGCATTGAGGAGGCAACCATTGAAAAACCCAGCATCAATAACAACATTGATGGCAGAGAGAAAGTCTTAAATCCCACTCACACTGAATCCGAGACCAAACTGAACTTAAACCCCAAAGTTCAAACCCAACTCACTCCTACCAATATTAGGCCGTACACCAGTCATCAGCCCGCCAACAACACACATAGCCAACCCCAACACACCTCTACTACTATTGGGCCGTGCACCAGTCATTAGCCTACCAATAACACACAAAGCCAACCTAAACCTGTGCCAACCAAAACAACATGGGTCAGAATACCACGTGACAAACAAAGTAGCCCAAATGATGTGCTCATGATTGAGAGAAAACACAAAAGAAGTGATGAGTCTAAAGAAGGTGGCTGTCCCACAAAAAAAGTCTCAGTGCCCTATTAGGAATCCCTAGAAGCTTACCCAATGGTGGTGGCTGCCAGACAGCCCCACCAGCACCAATGAACACCATAAGTTGGAACTGCCGTGGTTTGGGATGACCATGTGCAGTTCAGGAACTCACCGAGATGGTGAAAAAATACTCTCCCACAATTGTTTTTCTCATGGAAACAAAATCAAAAGATAACTAAGTGAAGAATTTAAGGGCAAAACTGCAACTACATAATGTCCACATAGTCTCTAGACACAATATGGGTGGTGGCCTTGCACTGTTTTGTAGCAGAGACATCAATCTACATGTACTAGATGTAACCCCAACTTACATTGATGCAGTGGTGAACCTAGGAGTGGATGACGCTTGGCGGTTTATGAGATTTTACGGAAACCCTGTAACGGCCAACCGGGAACACTCTTAGGCACTACTAAAACATTTAAGCCTCAAAATGGATCTCCCTTGGAATTGTGCTGGGGACTTCAATGAGATTGTCTGAGCAAAAGAGAAATTGGGTGGTGCAATACGTCGGGGGAGACAAATGATTGACTTTAGAGATGCTCTTGACTTTTGTGGATTCCAAGATTTGGGTTTTGTTAGCTCTCCATTCACATGGTGTAACAACTAGTTTGATGGTACAGTGACTTGGATTAGATTGGACAGAGGAGTAGCAACCAACCCATGGATTTAAATGTTCCCATCAACCAGAGTTCATCATATCTCTAGTTCGCTCTTGGATCATAGCCCACTGTGGATTTGTACTAATGATGAAAATGCCCAGTTTTACAGGAAAAGGAAACCTTTTAGGTCTTAAGTGGTTTGGATGAGGGATGAAGGGTGTGAAGCAATGATAAAAAAACTCATGGGAGGGCCAGGCAATGGAAAATCCAATGGGCAGAATGGAAAAAAAATTAGAGGCATGCTGGTTATCCCTTCAAGCTTGGAGTAAACAATCATTCAGCAACATCCGTCGCATGCTGCAACAAAAGAAAAAATTGCTAATGCAGGCGAAATCAAACTCCATGAACGGATCCAACCATTCCCAGGTGAGAAGTTTGAGGGCTGAGGTGCATGATCTGATGGTTAAGGAGGAGTGTTTATGGTAGCAAAGATCAAGGGTGAATTGGCTTAAAGCGGGGGATCTTAACACAGCCTATTTCCACAGCCGTGCAAACCAGAGAAATCAAGGAAATTTCATCTCCAAACTGACCCTAGACAGTGGGGAAGTTGTAAAGGATGAACAAAAGATCGGGGAGGCTTTTGTGCACTATTTCCAATCTATCTTCCAGTCAGCCAACACAGACGGGTTTGATCCAATCGTCTAAGGGATTGAACCAAAAGTGATAATGTAGATGAATGCCGACCTTACCCGGCCTTTCACAACCATGGAGGTAGAGCAAGCACTCAAGCAAATGAAACCTATGATAGCCCCTGGCCCAGATGGTATGCCCCCAATCCTTTACAAATTTTATTGGAATACTGTTGGGTCTGATGTTATAGATGCATCCTTATCTGTCTTAAATTCGAGAATAATGCCTCCAAACTTAAACCATACTTTCATTACCCTAATCCCCAAAAAAAAATCACCAACAAACCTAAAAGATTATCGCCCCATAAGCCTATGCAATGTCATATACAAAATAATCTCAAAAACCATAGCCAGCCGACTTAAAAAAATCCTCCCTGAACTTGTATCCGAGTCTCAAAGTGCTTTCATGTCAGATCGTCTCATAACTGATAACATTCTTGTTGCCTTTAAAACACTCCACCACCTAAAAAACAAAAGAAATGGAAAAATGGGGTTCATGGCTCTGAAACTTGACATGAGTAAAGCATATGATAGGGTTGAATGGGATTTCTTGGATAAAATCATGGAGAGAATGGATTTTGATGGTAAATGGAGGAATCTAGTGGGGTGTTGCTTTTGATTGGTCTCTTTCTCTATCATGATTAACGGAGAACCTCATGGATTTTTTTCACCCAAGTAGGGGTCTACGTCAAGGAGACCCTCTATCACCTTACTTATTTCTTTTATGTGCAGAAGGTCTTCATTCTTTAATACAATAGACAGTTGACAATGGAGAATTACGTGGAGTGTCTCTTTGCAAAGAAGGGCCAAAAATCACCCATTTATTCTTTGCAAATGATAGCTTGCTCTTTTGTAGGGCCAATGATATAGATTGCCAAACAGTGATGAATATCCTCACAATGTATGAAGAAGCGTCAGGTCAAAAAATCAATCGTGAAAAAACACAATTATTCTTCAGCACAAATACACAAGAAAACATCAAGAATAGGGTGAAGGACTTGGTGGGGGTTGAGGTGGTGACTCAATATGAAAAATATTTGGGTATGCCATCATTTGTAGGGAGAGCAAAGAAGGAAACCTTCAACTATATTAGAGAGAGAGTGTGGCACGAAATCCAAGGTTGGAAAGAAAAACTCCTATCACAAGCGGGCCGGGAGATCTTAATCAAAGCAGTCATCCAAGCAATGCCGACCTTCACTATGGGGTGTTTCAAACTCCCCAAAAATTTGTGCAAGGACTAGGAAATTTTGGTGGGGGTATTCGGGTGAGGCAAGAAAAATCCATTAGATAGCTTGGAAAAAACTTTGCTTACCAAAATTACATGGTGGTTTGGGATTTAGGGAGTTGGAAAAATTCAATCTAGCTCTCCTAGGAAAACAGATTTGGAGATTAATTCATAATACCAATTCCATGTTCTACAAAGTCTTCAAAGCAAGGTTTTTCCCTACGTGCTCAGTTCTTGAGAGTGAGGTAAAAACCAATGGGTCATACGCTTGGCAAAGCATTCTCAAGGTGAGGGAGGTGGTCAAGCAAGGAGCATATTGGCAGATTGGGGATGGTACTAAAGTGCATATTAGGGGTGATAAGTGGCTACCTGATATGTCAACAAAACACACCATCTCTCCTTAAAAAAACCTCCCTATGAATGCAAAGGTATGTGCTCTTATTGATGAGGATGGCCCAAGGTGGATTAGAGAACAGGTAACACAAGAATTCTTTGCCCATGAAGCACAACAAATACTAGGAATTCCACTAAACTCAAACCGAGTCTCTGACCTTCTCGTTTAGGCTGGCACCAAGTTAGGGAGATACTCGACTAAGAATGTGTACAAAATGCTAATGTCTAAGCAAGATTTTTCCACTCCTATCCCATCTAATACTTCGACCCAAACTAGTTGTTAGAGAAGAATTTGATCCCTGAGTATTCCAATAAAATCAAGCACTTCATATGGAGAGCTTGCTGTGAATCACTCCCTACCAAAAAGAATTTGCTGGCCAGGAACGTCACAAGGAATGCACTATACAAATGGTGCAATAAGGAAGTTGAGGACACTGTTCATGCCTTGTAAGGCTGCTAAGTACTCAAAGAGGTCTGGTGGGAAGAAGAAATCCTTAGAAACCAGCTCTCCATGTGCTTCGTGGACTTTAGGGATTTGTGGATTGGTATCACAAATTTAGAGGAACCAAACTTGGCTAAATGGTTCGCTTTTGTCGCCTAGAGTATATGGAACAAAAGAAATGCTACGAGAATGCAAGCGTCCTCCCTTCCATTTCATCAGCTGTACTAGAACATGCACAAGAGATTAATCGAATACCGACTAGCACAAGAGCCTCCCATTCCCGAGCTCAAGCCCACAGGTGCAACACGTTGGTACCTACCCCAAACTTCATAGCATAAAGTCAATTATGATGGTGCTCAGTTCAAAGAAATTTGGCAGGCGGGAGTTGGAGTAGTAGTTAGAGATGTGGATGGAAGGGTATGTGGTGCTCTTTCAGACAAAACGGTACTACCTGTAACAGTGAAGGAGGTTGAGGCCATCGCGTGTAGAAAAGCCATACCGTTCGCTATTCAGCTTGGACTTGCAAACGTGGTTTTTGAAGGGGATTCTGAAACTATCACATCTGCTATCAACTTGGGCTCTCCTTGCTACAGCTCATTTGGTCATATTCTGTATGTAGTTAAAGCATTGGCTTTGAACTTTGTATCAGCTACTTTTGTTCATGTAAAGAGAGAGGGGAATGCCATAGTAGATAAACTGGCTAAGGCTTCTAAAACTATACCTTGTCCCCATGTTTTGTTGAATGACATCCCAAGTGATGTGCAACATATTGTAATTCATGATTCCATTCATTGATCAATAAAAGTATTGACTTGATTATCAAAAAAAGGAAAAAAAAAAGAAAAAAAAAAAGAAAAAAAAAAAGAGAAGGTAGAGAATATTTTAAGATTATGCCCTCTGCCTTATAAAAATCTTTCGTTACACAACATGCATTATGTCATAATGATAAAGAATGTAAATTCTAATAGCGACCCATTTTTCTTTCCGAAAAAATCTCCGCTAATTTGTAATTTCTGTTGTTCTTGAATTTTTTTTTTCTTTCGTAAAAACAAAATAGGATAATTTTTTTTGAGAGAATTTCAACATATGGCGTAGACTCCTAATGATAACTCTTTATTATCAGACAAAGACACCAACCAGTTTTTGGTGTAGGCGGGGATTGAACCCTGATCTCTTATACAATCATCAGAAACTTTACCAGTTAAACTAACTAAAACTCACACAAAATAGGATAATAAGCAATAATAATTAGTTACTATAGTACCCCTATCGTGCAGATTACTATCGACCGAAAAATGTTCCAGTGGAAAATATTTTTAGGACAATTCTTTTTTCTTTTTTTTTTTTGACCTAAAAAACACCTTGAAAAATATTTTCACTTGTTTGGCTCTACACAAAAAAAGAACGAGTTTTTTTTTTTTTTTTTTTTTTTTTTTTTTTTGTGAATTTACTATAGTACCCATAGTGGGCAGATTACTTTCGACCGGAAAATGTTTCAGTGGAAAATATTTTTAGGACAATTCATATTTTTAATTTTTTGTTTGCAATCTAAAAAACACCTTGAAAAATATTTTCACTTGTTTGGCTCTACAAAAAAAAAAAAAAAAAAAAAAAAAAAAAAAAAAAAAAAAAAAAGGAAAAAAAGAGGAGTTATTTTATGAATTTAGTCTCTAATATGGGAAGCTCCACAACCAATTTTAACAAATTTTAAACTATTAATAATTTTTTAGACTATTATACAATATAATTGTATTGTATATAATGTGGCAGTTGTATATATATATATATATATATATATATATAATCATCTTATTTTTACTTACTTACCACCACCCACAAATTCCTGACTTCATCATTATTGACTCTCTTAGAAAAAAAAAAAAAAAAAAAAAAATCGTAGAGTTCAATGGAGGTCAATATTGGGGTGGTGCTAGTCACAAAACACAAATTGGTTAGGGGTGGTGGTGGCTGCAAAACAAAGGTTGGAGAGAGAGAGAGAGAGAGAGAGAGAGAGAGATATTTTAAGTTACACCAAACACTTGAAATTGAAGAAAATATTTTACATATTTTAAGTTACACCAAACACTTGAAATTGAAGAAAATATTTTACATTGAAACAAGAGCAGCCTAACACATTTGGTCCTTAATGCTTTGTTTGTTTCGAGTGTAAAAAGAATACGGAAAATATTTTACACTATGATGAGTGTTTGGATTGGCCGGAAAACTTAGTCAAATGAAAAATCTTTTTTCGTTGAGTATAAAATATCAACCCATAAGATGTAAAATGAATTACACTTCTAATCTACCTTCAAACCACTTACATCCATTTTCCTCTTCTATCTGAATTGAGAGAGAGAGAGAGAGAGAGAGAGAGAGAGAGAGAGAGAGAGAGAGAGAGAGAGAGAGAGAGAGAGAGAGAGAGAGGAGAACACTTACAATGAAGCATGGAGAGAGCAAGAGCCACCAGAAAAAGGATTGGACCACCGTGTCGACCTAGTGAATGACTCACCCCAGAGCCAATCGGACCACCGTGAGCAACCCACTCTTGAGTCGATTTGACCACTATGTGAATGACCCACTCCTAGATCTAACCACTGTGGGTGACCCACGCCTAGATCAAGCCGTCACTCTTAGATTGACCCATCGTGTCCATGTCGCCACTACTGCCACCACCGCCAAGTTACCCATGAACCAATATCTCTCTCTCTCTCTCTCTCTCTCTCATGTGATTTTGATTCTTTTGTTTTTATTTTTGTTTCTTTTTGTGTTTATATATTGAGATTTTCTATAATAATATTTGTTTGGATCTTGGGAAAATGTGAGAAATTTGATAAAAATGTGTTTGTATGGTATTTTCAAGAACACAACTAAACACCAGAAAATATTTTCCAAACCAATTTTTGGAATGCAACCAAACATCTAAAAATGTTTTTCTTTCTGAAAAATATTTTCAACATAAAAATATTTTACACCTGGAAAATATTTTACATATTGCTAAACGCAGTCTAAATTGAGGTTGAGAGAGATATTTTAAGTCATGCCAAACACTTTGAAGACAATATTTTACATTGAAACAAGAGTAGCCTAACACTTTTGGACTTTTCATTTTAACCCTTTACATTTCATTTTTTTTTTTACTATTCAAATTTGATAATGCTTTTATACAGACTCTACTATCTTTTTCCGTTAGTAATCTAATCGTCCATAACATATTTTTCTACTTATAATAATATTATTCTTATATTCCACGACATTTTAAGACTAATTTTTCATAAACATATATATATATATATATATATAATGGATACTAAAAGATTAGATTACTAATGAAAATAGACTACATTCAAAATTTTAAGGATCAAAAGAAAACTTTTTTTACTTAGTACAATTGCTAGACATGTTTGTATTATTCTTAGACCACAAACTCTCACACACCCTTTATCACAACCCTCTTATGTGATAGATTATGATTAGTAATTTGTTGTTTTCACATTAACTTACAATTTTTTCATCATCACTTACAATCAACCATGTAGTACAGTTGTGGCAAAAATTGTGTGAACAAAAATGTTAGAATCACAATTTCTATCCCAACTTGCTTAATTTCTATCACAACTTGCTTATACGATAAATGGTGAGTTTTGGATTAAAAGTGGTAGGCCAATATATGGTCGTAGCTTTACTTCGCAGTGGGCGGTCCTATAATTATTCTCACATTCCCACCAACGAAGTCTCTCTCTCACTCAATAAAAAACGCACTAAAGTCTATGGTCAAACCAAAAGCACTCTCATCCTTCCATCCTCATGCAATAAAAGACCAAACCTCCTTCCTATAGTTCCTACCAAATTACAAACCAAAATCCAACTTGCAGCACCAGCAGCAGCCATGGATACACTAAACACACAAGCACCATACCCCAACGCCAACAAACCCACAGACCCAGAAAAAGACATCTCCACCATTGAGGAAGATGAGGAGCTCTGTCCCATTGAAGAAGTCAGGCTAACAGTGGCCAACACAGACGACCCTACTCTTCCCATATGGACTTTCAGGATGTGGTTCTTGGGTCTAATCTCATGTTCTCTTCTTTCCTTCCTCAACCAGTTCTTTGCCTACCGTACTGAGCCTCTTGTCATTACCCAAATCACTGTTCAAGTCGCCACCCTCCCTATAGGTCGCTTCATGGCTTCTGTTCTTCCCAAGACCAAGTTTCAGATACCTGGGTTTGGATCCAGGAGCTTCTCGTTGAACCCTGGTCCGTTTAACATGAAGGAGCACGTACTCATTTCCATCTTTGCTAATGCTGGGAGTGCATTCGGATCTGGCGCAGCATATGCTGTTGGTATTGTCAATATTATCAAAGCCTTCTACCACAGGAATATCTCGTTTTTTGCTGCTTGGCTTCTTATTATCACTACTCAGGTAATTTCAATTATAGTATTAATTGTCTGTGAATATATACCCTTTTCTTAAATAAGTGTTTTTACTTTTTATTGGATGTAAAAGAGAAGTATTTGGATTATTGTTATCACTACATCTATCTCTCTCTCTCTCTATATATATATATGAAAGATTATTTTTTTATTTTAGTATCAGAATCTCTTTTTTTGATCTAGTAGTGTCAGAATCTTGAGGTAGGAGTTGTGTTTTAGGGGACACTTTTCTTGCTGATTTGGAAATTGAATTGAAGCAAGAAAAAAAAAGCAGTAGGTAAAAGTAAAAGCAAATAATAGTACAAGGTAGCTGGGGCAATACCTTTTGTTTTTGGTATCCCGTCCCATCATTCTGCAATTTGCAATAATGATGTTCTTAGTTATATTTCAATATCATAGTTTGCTAGTGGGAGAACAGGATTTGGATCCGGTGCAAAGTATCGAGGTAGTTGCACCGGGTGCAATTGCACCACAACCGCTCACATTAATTTTTATCATTTTCATTTTTTAACTTTAACTTTTTAATTTTTTTTACTCTCATATTTTGAACATGTTTGAAAGGGTGATTTATCTGAATATGTATTTAGAGATAACGGGCAGTGCACGGTGGATTGCATTAATTTGCAGGTATTAGGATATGGTTGGGCTGGACTATTACGGAAGTACGTGGTGGAGCCGGCACATATGTGGTGGCCAGCTACTCTTGTTCAAGTTTCACTCTTCCGGTACGTTCTCTCATTCATCCTCAACTGTCTTTTTGTTATTGGATTTTTGTTTTTATTTTATTTTTTTATTTTTTTGGCCTAATAAAGATACTTTATTCAAAAGCAGACAAACCTTTCCCATGGTTTTATTTATAATTTAGTTGCATATGCATTATTGGGTTTATTATATGGGTCCGGTTAACAAGGCCACACTTTAAACTTTCTATTTTTGAAAATATTTTTTCGAAAATTGAAAAAATTGCCATTATTTTTTCAATTTTCAAGAAATTTTTTTTCAAAAATAAAAATTAAAGTATGTTCTAAGGGCACACGTTAGTAAAATCCTTATTATATTAGCTTATCATAAATTTTCCCTTTCCTTTTCTCCCAAAATAAAAAAAAAAAAAAAAAAATCCCTTTCCTGTTTTGAATATTGCTATTACCACAACAGAACCCAAAATTTGCCCACGATTTGTAAGCAAGCGGCAGAGTAAACTCATTATTCATGACCGGTCACATGAGTAAATTGTGACAAAAATTGTAAATTTTGTGATGATACTAACATTATTCTTTCTTCCTTTAGTTTGTCTTCTTTTACTGACTAGTGGGGGAAGAAGACAAGATAAGGTCTTAGAATTCAAAATCTTGCCCACGATAGCATGCCGTAATGAATACACATTAAGAATTATTCGAAAACAGGACCTACTTCTAATCCTATCTTTTTTTTTTTTTGGTAGAATAATCTTAGTGATCTTTAAGAGAATGAATCTTAATAATTGATTATGATTTTCAAAAATATCAGAAACATGCACAGTGCCCGTGGGTCTCACTTCAAACGCCAAACGCACACTGAATCGTGCAATCCAAACGCACGCTAGGTGGAAAATTGTAGGTCTGTGTGAACTGACTTTTAAACATAAAACAAAATTTCATAGTGTTGGAGTCCACAAAATATGAAAAGGAGGAAAATACTTGTCCGAAAGGACTGAATTAAATATTAAATATTAAATAAGAAATAAGCGGACAAGTCCAGCTGGTTCCAGTTTACAAGATTCAAATGAATCCACCAAGCTGACTTTGGAAAGTAGAACTTTACATCTAGGCGTACCTTGTGTTGAATATAACAAGATACAGTTTGGAAGTTTTTGGGTCACATATTTTTGGCCCAAAAATTTGACCAACTTTATAAGAGAGAGAGAGAGAGAGAGAGAGAGAGAGAGAGAGAGAGTATATTGTCAGTTTGCAAGGGAGTTGCATGTGACCCATAAGGATAAAACTATTATTGATTTACAATTTCAATATTCATAAATTTAATATAGTCGTCTCAAAATCGATCTAAAATTGCACCAACTTGTCCAAACTAAGTAAAATCTGATCCAAAAAGAGAGAGCAAGTGGGCATTTTAACAGTTCTAAATTAAATGGATCATGTGGAACGAACTGCGGTACCGTCAAAGTCGCAGTTGATCAATTAAAAAAGAGTAAAGGCTACTACATGGATACTGAGTGATATCTTTCTTTATGTGTCTCCTTCCTTATCATGCCTTGATGCTGCTCTTAACCATACAATCAGGCCACCATGCATCATGCATGCATGCATGTGAGACAGCCAATCCTCTTACCAGTTTTTAGTTTTTACACCAAGTCACCAACTGAAATAATATCAGTAATAAACCTGAATTTTTGTTCCATCACACGAATACAGCGCAATCACTGTCACAAAAGAGTAGAGTATCAATACTTCATTGATGTTTAGTAGAGTAGACTAACAAAGAATTTGCAAATTCAGGAAATTAAGAATGAATGTCACACTAGGCAGTGTTGTTACAAGCTTCATGCCATTAAAACGAAAAGTGCCTCATCTTGTTATTAACTGTTTATTATGATGCACCCAAAAAAGAAAAAAAACCTTCATTGATATAAAATTATGATTTATTATGCAGGGCTTTGCATGAAAATGAAAAGCGGCGCATGTCACGAGCAAAGTTCTTCCTAATTGCACTAATTTGCAGTTTCTCATGGTATCTGATCCCAGGGTACCTCTTCACAACACTCACAAGCATATCATGGGTCTGCTGGGTATTCTCCAAGTCAGTCACAGCCCAGCAGATAGGTTCAGGCATGAGAGGCCTTGGACTTGGAGCCCTAACACTTGACTGGTCTGCTGTGGCATCTTTCTTATTTAGCCCCCTCATCAGCCCTTTCTTTTCTATTGTCAACGTTTTTGCTGGCTACTTATTGATAGTCTATATTGCAATCCCTATAGGATACTGGGGGTTTGACTTGTACGGTGCAAGGAGATTTCCTATTTTTTCATCACACTTGTTTACAGCCCAAGGTCAAGCCTACAACATATCAGCTATTGTAAATGACAAGTTTGAGTTAAATCTATCCAACTATGAGGAGCAAGGACGGATTCATTTAAGCATGCTTTTTTCTCTCACCTATGGCTTTGGATTTGCCACAATTGCAGCCACGCTCACACATGTGGCCCTATTCTACGGCAGGTATATTCCCAATTGATTCTCAGATGGTTTGATGTTCACAGTTCTTTGATTGTTTTCAAATATGGTAAGAATGCTACTTGTTTAAGTTAGCAAAATAATTCTGTGAGAACTATTTACAAAGCCAGAATCATTAATTTACCAAGACAGTCAAAAAGTATTTAGCGTGCCCTGGATTTTTTCCACATAACAAAAAATGGCATGAGCTTTCGAATGCAAAAATGGCTTTAGAATTTAAGACCAATAATTTCTTTTCGTAGTGAGACGCAAAATGTTAAACAATACAAACCTCTTTTAAAGTAATCAATGAACAAAACTACCCTTCTCTATTATCAAGTTCTTAAGGTTTTGATATTTTCTGAAGTTATTTAGTAAAGTCAAGTTTCATTTACACTTATATGGGCAGGGAAATCTATGAGAGGTATCGTGCTTCTTATAAGGGCAAGGAGGATATCCATACCAAATTGATGAAGGGATACAAGGACATACCTTCCTGGTGGTTTTACTTGTTGCTTGTTGTGACAATGGCAGTTTCCCTTGCACTCTGCATATTTTTAAATAAACAAGTTCAGATGCCATGGTGGGGACTTCTCTTTGCTGCAGCTATGGCCTTTACTTTTACTCTTCCAATCAGCATTATAACTGCCACAACAAACCAGGTTATTGAGAAAATACTTTTTCCAGCTTTTTTTTTTTCTTGCAGAAACAGAGGTAAAATATTGAATTTATATACTAAAAATCATTAGTAATACCTGATCTCGATTAGTTGGCCCTGGTCATGCAAGCTGTGTCATTTCAGACATACTTTTCCATATGTCCTATATAATTCAAGATACCATACCAAGTTTAATGACATTCTTCTATAATTTCACGTAGCATCAAACAACTAGCTATTTTAAATTAAACCATTTCCACTTGGATGGAGCTACAAGATCACATTTCCAGAATCTATAGTTTACGGTTGTTTTATTTTAGATTTCTTTAACTCAGGAATTAAAATAAGAATTTAATTCAATTCCATGATCTACATATAATTTGTTATTATCTCATTAATTGTATAATGTTCTAAATACAGACACCAGGGCTAAACATTATCACAGAGTATGCAATGGGTTTGATATACCCGGGAAGACCAATAGCCAATGTGTGCTTCAAAACCTTTGGTTATATGAGCATGGCTCAAGCTGTCTCCTTCCTCAGTGATTTCAAGCTAGGACATTACATGAAGATTCCCCCAAGATCAATGTTCCTAGTTCAGGTACAAATTTATTTTCTACTATCTATAAATCAAAATTTAAGGAAAATAAGTTAATACATCAGTTTACAATTATTCAGATATGAGATCTTTTTTATATCTGGAAAAAAATTTAGTAATATGACTTCTATAACATAGTAATTAATAGCCAAATTCAGGATCAGGAATCAAAGTCTATCAACCTTCAAGCTATGCCATTCTTTATCCCCTTTTTTTTGTTTGTTGTGGGGGGGATAATGGCAAGTAAGTTGAATATTTGACACTACATCATTATAAACTTACTATTGAAAAGAAGCAAAGCTGACTAGATGTGTGTGATGAGTTTTCACAAAACTTCATTACATTAGAATCACAATTTAATGATCCTTAACCATCCAATATCTATAAACTATTTTTGAACACTTCCAGCCGCATAATTACTAACATTTTCTACTCTGCTGCTGCATTGGCCCATGTGTTTGTCTAGTTCATCGGAACAATTCTGGCTGGAACTATTAATCTTGCAGTGGCATGGTGGTTGTTGACCTCTATTACGAATATATGCCAGGATGAACTTCTTCCCACTGGCAGTCCCTGGACATGCCCTGGAGACCGAGTCTTCTTTGATGCATCTGTTATTTGGGGTCTAGTAGGACCGAGACGTATCTTTGGACCTCTTGGAAACTATGAGGCAATGAATTGGTTCTTCCTTGGAGGTGCAATAGGGCCAGTGATTGTTTGGCTATTGCATAAATCATTCCCCAAGCAATCTTGGATTCCCCTGATCAACCTTCCAGTCCTTCTGGGAGCAACAGCAATGATGCCGCCAGCAACACCAGTGAACTACAATGCATGGATTATTGTCGGAACAATTTTCAATTTTTTCATCTTTCGTTACCGAAAGCAATGGTGGCAGAGGTACAATTACATTCTTTCAGCAGCACTGGATGCTGGAGTGGCTTTCATGGGAGTGCTATTGTATTTTTCAGTGGGCATGGAAGGGAAAAGTTTGACTTGGTGGGGTACCGATGGTGAACATTGTCCATTAGCACAATGTCCAACAGCCAAGGGCATAGTGGTTGATGGTTGTCCATTGAACTGATGCCTGTATGCTTCAGTCATGATTTCACTTCTAATGTCAAACAACATAATGGTAGCAATTACTATTATGGTAGGATTTGAAATGGTAGGCATTTCATGCATTATATGGATTGTAGTATTTTATACAAATTATCCTTTACATTTGAGTATATATTGTTGCAAAGATCTTTCCATAAATAAACAACTCATTAGGATCTCTATATAGGGAATCCAAATCATTAATATTACAATATTACTATGAGCAAAATAACTTAAATTTCTTTTTAAAACGCACAAAATGGGGCAAGCCCAAGTATGGGGATGGGTTGTGTTGAGCACACACCACATTACACAATTGTTTATGAGATGCTATCTCCATCCAGCTAGAGCAGTCATTTCCAGCTCAGGAAAACTTGATTAGTTGGGAAAGTTGATCCCTCATGTTTCCTTTGCTTTTTATGGATGGAATGTAATGCAAAAATATTTGAAGCACACCACAACACAAAGATGGGGGACGTGTTGTGTTGAGCACACCACATTATACAATTTTTTATGAGATGCTAGCTGCATCCAGCTGGAGCAGTCATTTCCAGCTCAGGAAAATTGATCGGTTGGGAAAGTTGATCCCTCATGTTTCCTTTGCTTTTTATGGATGGAATGTAATGCACAAATATTTGAAGCTATATTTTCTTTTATAAGTAAAGAAATTAGATATTAGAGATTCTAATTAATTACGTTGAATGAATCAGAGTTAGTTGTTTGATGGTGTATTCAAGAAGACAAGGGGATGCTGTGCAATATAGTCATCCGCTCAAATAAGGATTGCAACATGATTTGCTTGATTACTTAATTAGATCGATCAACACAATCAAAAGTTCTACTATTCTTCTCTTGCCAAATGATCTATAACATACACAAGGGGAGAAGCCTTCTGACTCTTCAAATGCCTACAATGATTCAAATTTCCTTGCCAACAATCCAATATCTGAATCTTGCCTTTGGCATAACTCTTTTTTTTTTTTTTTTTTGGAAGTAAAATTTATTGATAAAAAATAAAAAAGAACAATACCAGGTTACACTAGATGTGTACAACTGGAGCAAAAATTAATTAATTAAAAAAAAACTGAACCTCTTTGGCATGACTCAAGAAACCCTAAAGAGAGTAAATACAAATGACCATAGGTTACTTGCCACTGAGCAATGCAAAACAAGATGATCTTTTTTTTCTTTTTTGATAGGTAATGAAAAAAATTTATTAAGAAAAAAATAGCCAATCCGAGTACATTGGGGATGTACAGTAGGGGCAAAAATCAAGAACCAAAATTACAATGATCAAGTAAAGCAGGAAGAGAAAAACAAGAACAATGCAACAAAGCCACACTCCAAACGAGTATGCAAGAAGAAAGACTTGATCTCTAGTAAGGAGCACTCACATCTGTCAAAGCATCTAGCATTTCTCTCTCTCTCCAAATACACCACATCAAGCAATGGGGCACAAGTCTCCAAAAAATTATATCACGATGTTGTCCGAATTTACCTTGCCAAGACTCAAACACCTCAAGTACCTTAAGTGGCATAACCCAATGGAGTCCAAACAAACAAAACACCAAAGACCACAACTCAAAAGCTATGGGGGCAATGAAGTAGAAGATGATCCTCCGACTCCCCACACCTCTTACACATGTAGCACCAATCAAGAACAATAATACTCCTTTTGCGAAGGTTATCAGTTGTAAGAATCCTACCTAAAGAGGCTGACCATGAAAAGAAAGCCACCCTTGAGGGACCTTCGATTGTCACACCAACCTCCAAGGGAAGGAGATAGTAGGGTTACAAAGAAAGAAACTTCTAACCTCAAAACCTCTACTCCTTGCTGCTTCCAACAAACCTTATCAGGGCCAACCCCCCCGCACTTTCCTAGAGTAAACAATGGCCATAAACCGATCAAAAGAGACTTCCTCCCAATCCTGTGGTGGACGATACCAAGATGATCTACAATCGCTCCATTGCTCTTTCACATGCAACACCAATCCAAATTCATAATGTGATATTTCCCAAGATTACCCACCGTTAGTATTTACCTAATGCCTGTGTAAGCTAAGATAATGATCTTACGAGGTACCTTAACACTCCATATGCACCTCCATGGAAATTGAACTCCTTCGGATCCTTTGAGAGTATCGTAGTTAGAAGGGGCTTTAAACTTTCCACTCTTAGTTAATTAAATGCTAATACCAAAAATTGGAGTCAGAAAAGGAAGACAAGAACCAATGAAGCACCTTCTTTGCTTTTGTTTCTACAGAAGTAAGCAACAGTTTGAGAGAGGGAAGAAGAGACTGTGATGCAGCCATGGAAAAATGCTCAATTCGCTGCCTTCAGACTTTGGGGAAATTATTGAATGCTAATATGAAGAATTCAGATATAAGCCTGCTTCAAAGGTAAAAGTTTTATGTATCGTATGACGATGTTGGCAATTATCCAATGCTAATACCAAAAATTGGAGTCAGAAAACTTTTGCATGGTCTTAATATGTCATAAAGAGAAATATTATAAAGAAGAAGGCATGGTAATTTAACAATGTCCAATGGCATAAAATATTGAAGGATAGTGTTTCACACCTTGACATGCTCATGATGAATTCACTGAAAGCCACTGGTTATACTCATCCATCCTTATGATGAAGGAACTAGAACTTGGGGAACCTCCTCCACCATATGCCTTCATGTTCCAAGATGTGGACCCAATAATTTAGTCTAAATTATTCCATTATGAAAAAATAAAAAAATAAAATAAAATAAAAAGAAATGAGCCATGGTTTAATGGATACTGATGCAAACCTTTGCAACTTCAGAGGTATCAGTGGCACTGTCAATACTTCTCAAGCACATTTTAAGATTATTTCGTTGCATGTATACAACAGCTCCTATAGGCCTGACACCACCAATAGAGAAAGACAACAACAAATGTATAATCAAATACCAATTACATTATTTTTTTTGGCTGACAACAAGTTGGGAAGGGGAGATTTGAACTCGGTTTTTGTGGGGGGGGGGGGGGGGGGGGGGGAGACCAAGCAATGCCAATGAGCCACAAAACTCTTGGCACCAATGAAATCAAGATCCTAACACCAAAATGGACAAAACATTGTAGTTTAGAAGAGATGATTTAGTTAATGGTAAATGAACTGAAAAAACCAGAAACATATCTTTTATTTTTTTCCTTTTAATATTGGTATAAGTTATACCATGATCTCACCCTCTACCTTATTTTACAAGGGGAGGATGTGTCATCTCAGATAAAGCTCATTGACAACCATAAAAGTAAATAGAGGACGTGTTTTTAATGGCATTTCACCCAAGCATTAAAGTGCGATTCTTTCCCATTTTCTCCAAGTGTCATAGTTTATACATACCTGATCAAGCTTCCAAACCAAAGCATTGCCAAGGAAAAACCTAAGCGAATATAAATTCTTTCACTTGTTCTCAAAAAAGATATGCTTAAACTATAAATTATAATCGAATACCACTGACATCATTATGCTAATACCACAATTGATAAAACATCGTAGTTTAAAAGAGATGATTTAATTGATGGTAAATCGAAGGAAACAACTAAAACATCATTTTTTACTAGTAAGTCACACATGCATCCAGTAGGTCTTGTCACTCTGCTTTTACAGCTCATTGGCAACCAAAAAATCAAGAGGAAGCTTTTTTAATGGCATTCCACCCAAGCATCAAAGTGGTATTATATGCTTAAACCATGCATGTTACTAGCCTACATATGAAAAAGTGTCCAGATAATAATTCTTATGCAGTGCTTGCCTTTCATCTCAAACTATTGTACACACTAAAAAACCTGAAAAATATCTAGTTTTGAAATCCCTGAATAAATAGTTTTTATACTAGCATGAGGCAAGGCTTCACCCCAGGCAACCACTACCAAGGCAGAAGAGCGTATGATTATCCACTTCAGTTGAGACCCAGGCAACTCAAACTACCCTTCCAAATAGATCTTAAGCCATAGGAAACTCAAGGTTCTCCAATATGTTCTGATATTTTCATTAGATGATAGAAAATTGAATTTATTGCACATCTTTGATAGTTCCAAATAATTCCAGAATATAATGAATAAATGCTGAAATATGTTAAGAATCCCTAAAACATTTCAAATATATATGGACTGTTAGCATATATTTCTCATGAAAATCTTACCCACTTCACATATCCTTACATAATTATTATTACTATTATATATATAAATATGCCTCCATGTGCACTTCAATCATATTACCTTAGACCTGCTGCAGCACTCTTTACACCAAGTTGCTTGCCAATTTCATCACTTAAATTGGAATTCCCGTCCACTCTAACTCCCTAAAAATAACAATGAGGGAATAAAAATTTGCTTAAAATGCATTGTAGAAAAGGTGTCACATTTTAAGTGTTTTATGTAAATCATAATAATTCAAAGGCATTGAATAGTTCCATGTTAGGAGACTGATATGGATGGAAAAAAGGTCTTGAAAAGCCAGATCAGAAACAAAGCCATCCATATTGCACATGCAGCTGATTAAGTAAAGTAGGATTTATATTATAGCATAAAAATCCAAAATGTAGTGACTTATTATTACCAGACACTCCCCATAAAATCCTCTGCCCAAGCGAACTTTGAAAACCTTATTTAGAAATTTATCTGCAGCATTCTGGCGAGAGGAGATATGAGCGTTTCCCTTAGAAATTAAATCCACAGAACTTAACTCCAGTAACTGCAACAGAAATGATCCATACCAGGTTAAGAAACTTCATCCACAAAACAAAACCAGAAACAGGGGGGGGGGGGGGGGGGGGGGGAACAGGAATAGAGTCCAACTTCAAGAGACACAAAACCCTGTAGTAATAAAATAGGCTCAAATAATAGGGAATTTAAGGCCCAAATTTGGAGAAAGTCAGTTTAAACTAAACACATTTTTATTTTAAATCAATACGTGTTTTTGCTTGTTTGTCTCAATAATTGATTTAACTTCTTCTCAATATAAACATCAAAACTATGGAATACTGAATGAAAAGAACATAAATGCTTTAACTGCAATAATGCTTCTAGAGATAATGCATCAAGACAAGATGTATTTCAAATAGATGTTCATTTGAATATCTATCAGGTCACCTTTAAAAAAGAAAAATCCTGGAAAAAACAAAAACAAAAACCAAAAAAAAAAAAAAAAGCTGGCATGATTTCAAGCAGTCACAGAATTTTTTTTTAATTTTTTATAAGTGTCACAGAAAATTGAAAATGTAAAATTACAAACCCTTGAGCTTGTCTTCTGATGAGATAATGATTTAATAATTGCTATTTTTTAAATTTTGATACTAAAAGTCTTAAATTATATGGGAGCCAAGAATTAGCAATATATGCCCAATCCATTGGGCTTAGTTACACTTGAAATGCACATCCTTCAAATGCCAACATCTGAGTCTGTAGCATTCAAATCTAATTTTCTTTTATTCTTCTCCTTTAAAAGAAAATAATTAAACCCCAACACTTTCTCCATTTTCAATCTGAAGGCCAAGTTAGCATTCAACCAATAGCAAACAGAAGTACCAAACCGTAAAATTAACCTACAATAATGATTGTAAAAAATTATCCAGAAATATATATTTAGGGAAAAAAGAAAAGAAATAGGCATCAGATTTAGAACTGCCAAACCTGTTCATACATGTATGGATTAGTGATGCAGTTCAACTTTGAGCGCCATTGATCAATTCCAATATTAAACGCCCTAATATCCGGTAAGCTCCATCGGCGAAGATCACTGTCTTCGATATACTTAAGAACCATTTCAACACGATCTTGGTCTTTTGGGTCTAACAAACTTGAAACCATCCCCTTATTTAAAAAATAATGCAATTAATTTCAGCTATCTGAACACAAGGTGCTAGGAAGTAGAAACTCATTCAAGCACAAAGGTCACTAATATCTAATTCGGCCAAAATACATCGTTAAACTTTAGCTCATGAGCGATTTTAGCCCCCTGAACTTTAAAATGATCACTTTTAGTCTCTATAAAATTTAAATTGATCATTTTTTAGTCTCTAAAATACTTAAAGTGATAGTTTTTATCCCCCGACGATATTAAAGTAATCGTTTTTAGTCTTTATGGAGTGATGACCTATCAGTTTTTAGTTACTAAAAGAGATCACTATAAACTTTAGGACTAAAAATAGCTCATTGGTTAAACTTTAGAGTAATACTAAGCTCACAACATTTCCACAACAAATCTTTTTCGTCAAGCATTGGTTTTAAACTGAGTCTACCACAAAATTACTTTTTTGCCTACTATCAACCGTGCATAGCAATTTGCATATAAGATTTGTTGTGAAAATGTTGTGGACCTAGTATTACATTAGGGACGAACAATGTATTCAAAGAAAAATGTTATGTTTACAACATTTTTGTAATAAATCCCAAGCAGCGGAACTTAGTAACTAGGATTTGTTGTGAAAATGTTTTTGTATTTAAATGATCTAATCTCTAAACATACCTTAGGAAATCCGAAATGTGCAAGTTGATCACAAAAGTAATCATACACAGCACTAGAGCTACTTTTTTCAACATCAACATGAAATTTGAGGTTACGAGGACAATCTTCTTCACAAGGAATCTGTGCAAGCACTGATTTTCGATGATCAAATGCTATAACCCTAATTTGACATAACAAAAACCAAAACCAAGTTTACACATTTGAGAAAGAATTCAACCAAAAACAAACAAAAAAATCAAATTGGCTTCTACTTACTCGAACGATGAGCGCTGAGCGAGTTTGAGAGCAAACCCTTTAGGTCCAATTAGGTCAAGCAGATAGCATTTCGAAACGCCATGGATGTCAAAGTCTTCGGGTTTGAGAGGGTGAATTGAAGAGAAAGGGAGAATGAGGGAAGGGAGATTGAGGGTAGAGTGGAAGAGGTGAGCGAGGAGAGCGGAGAAAGCTCCAGAGAAGGATGGGTAGTTGTAGAGAATTACGTTTGGGATTTTTTGTTCCGAAGCTTTTGCTATGGCTTCCAACGCCGCATCTGAGCGGAAGCTCCTCCGAACTACGGCTCCCAACGGTGAGGGATTGTTCGGACTTCGGAGCAAAAGCGTGAGAGCCATTTATTAACACACTAGTCCAGTCCACAATTGCTCAGTACTTTTAAATACTTTTTAAGCCTAGCCCATGTAAAGTAGCATGGGTTTTGGGCAAAGATCCAAATAAAAAAGGGTACGGGTCTTTGGTTTTTGGGATAGATTTGGGTCATAGTTTTGTTTGATATAAGATAGAAATTTTACTCTAACCTAATCTAAACGTATATGTATTTGAGTCTCCCTTTTATAGACTTGAACCTTGTTGAGGTCTAAAAAATCACAACACCCAGGCCCAAAGAAATAACACAAGGGGCCATAAAAAATGAAATTAAAAAGAGGTGGTAAGCCTAAAAGGCTTGAAGCCCAAAAGCCATAAAGGGACAAGCCTTAAAGCCTATGAGAAAAGATGGAAGAAAAAGAAAAAAGGCCCAGATCAAAAGATTGAAGAAAGACCAATGTAAAGAGCTGAGTCGGGATCCCCAGAGGCTGCCAAAGACTCAGGATCCCTGAGACGTGTAGCACAGTTAAGACAGGATAAAGACAACTTAAAGGAAACGCCAAAAAACACAAGAAACGAAAGGCAGATATGTCCTTCTCAGACACCAGAGATGCAGCAAGAAAAGTAGAAAGCTTAGAGTAACCACTCACAATGCAAATGAACGGTACCTCGAGGAACTAGAATGAGGAACTATAAAAAAAGGAAGTAGCAGCAAAGACCTTTAAACTAGCAGAGTTGGATTCCACTCACTTGGGAAAAATAACAAAGAGGAAGGACGGCCAAAAACTGAATCATAAGGGGTAAGAGGTTTTGAGGAACGTGAAATTAGGAATAAGCACACTCCGGAATAGAAAGTCAGTCATAGGCTTTCAGAGAAACAGCACCAAAAGAAGGAAAATATGAGAAACAGGGAAATGTTCAACCTTCTAGGTGATGGGCACAAAACGAGCTCTGGTACCCAGAGAGCAAAACAGGGAAATCAATAGTTCCCCGGGACCCTAGAATAACACTATAAAAGGAGGGGAAAGCAGCTAGCAAAAGGGAGGAATTTTTGAGCAAGCAATAAAAAAATCTCAACAAGAAACCATTAAGAGAACTCTGTCAAATTCAAGGGAAAACAGTGAAATATTTCCCAGTATCCCAGAAACAGTCACTATAGCACATACTTGGATTCAAAAGGGTTCAAATTTTACAAGTCTTAGAGGCCTAGATAGTCATTAAAGTCTGTAATTTTTGAGCTTATTTGAACCTCGTATAATGTCTTAGTGAGCGCATTATAACCATAATTAAGAAAAACTAATGAAGTATTTCTTATTAATTTAAGGACCCCTAACAATTGTTGTGTATTTCTTGATTACTTTGCACAACTTTGCTGTTTTCATTGTTGATTCAATACAAATATTCTCGTTTTGCTAGTTTATGTGTATTGTAGGAAATATACCCTATGCGCCACTTGGTTCTTAAACAGCCCCTTAGCTGTGGCGAACCAAACCCAGTCCACCAAACTACAACCATTTGACCTAGGATCCTTGGGCCAGTGTGCTAAAGAAAAAAGCACTCTTACAAACCCTGGCAATTGAGTGATCATTACATTAAAAGTGTTATTTTATTTTATTTTTTAAAGTTGACATGTCATGTTGTCATTAAAAAAAAGTCACATCATTGCACTGTATAAGATACATAGATAAGAAACTAAATAGAAGTGGACAAAAGGGATTGTTGGTGCTCATTTTTTAAACTTTAGTGATTACTAATGCTTATTTGAAACTACATAGACTGAATTTAAGTAAATAAATAAATCTCACGAACTAAAAGCATGTAATGTAATTTTTAAGGACCAAAATGTATTTAGGGTTTTTTTTTTTTTTTTGGGTTGTTGTGTGGCCAACTCGAGTTTCTCTTCAAGTATTTTATTAATTATTTGGATGTGTGTAGGAAAAAATATGTGAAATCTCATCCTGCACATACATAATTATAAGGAAGAATCATTTAGAGTGATCTCAATATGTTGATTAAGAATTTTAAATTCAAAACCTTAGGAATCTCACAAGACTTATTAATCATTAGAGTTTTGGACCAAAAACAATGACACTTTGGAATTACTAGATAATTACGTAAAAGAAACTTATTTTTTTAGAAGTATGATAGAATTTCAACTTATAGTGTCCACTTTATGATAATTGCTTTTTATTATCAAGCCAAGACACTAATCAATTTTCAAGATTCGAATCACAGATCTCTTATTCAACGACAATAAACTTTACTAATTGAATTAACTAAAGCCTATTATATAGAAAAAAAATCTTTAAGGTATGCCAATATGTTGATTAGGAATTTTTAATTCAAGGGCTTCTCAATCTCGTGAGGAAAGTGTCATTAACAATTTTTTTTTTTTTTTTTTTTTTTTTTTTGCTTTGCTTTGCTACCAAAAACAATACTTTCCTCTCTCTCTCTCTCTCTCTCTCCGCCACCTTAACCCCACGAGTTGCCACTATGCCACCATATGAATCGCCAAGGTCACCTCCAGCCCTACATTGTTCCCACCTCATCATTGTCACCCTGTCTACGTAAAGAGTGATGCAGTAACTATGGCCTATGATTGTGGGTCATGGTTGAAGCCTTGAGCATTAGATTTAGATTAAGGTTTGCGAAAAGAGAGGTTGGGGCTAAGACTAGCTAGGAGGTGGTACTTGAAAGAGAAGAGACACTCAAGGGGGCAATGGGCCATGTCAATTCATTCTTCACATATCTCTGATCTCAATTCATAGAAAAACAATGATATCAAAACAGCATTAAAATAGTTAAAAGAGTAATATTGAAGAAATTAACTAAAGAATGACAACCATATAGAAAACATTAATGAAAGTTGGACAACCAAAATTGTGCTTTACAAATGTTTTTATTGGTGCTCTGAAGAAGCTCTTATTCCTCAACATTGGTCACCTAATTTAAGTATATGTATCATATTATATGCATTGCATGAAAAATATTGCAATGTCGATTATGAGAGTTTCCTACATATCACGTATACAAAATTTAGGGAAATGTGCATTTCCATTTGAAGTTGAATTTTTTGATATCAATATAAACTGTATGAAACATCTTTCTCCACTTACGTGTTTATTTGTGAACATCATGCTGTCAAATAAACTTTCTAATACTATGCTATTTTAATTACAGACCGAAAAAAAAAAAAAAAAAAAAAATCAGTCTTACTTCACTGGACAACCATCAATCACTATGCCCTTTGCTGCTGGACAAACTGCTAAATCACAGTGTTCACCTTCTGTACCCCACCAATTCACACCTTTCCCTTCCATACCCACTGAAAAGTACAATAACACTCCCATGAAAGCCAACCCTGCATCCAGTGCTCCTGAAAGAACATAATTGTACCTCTGCCACCACTCTTTACGGTATCGATATACAAAATAATTAAAGATTGTTCCAACTACAACCCAGGCATTGTAGTTCAAGGCTGTTGCTGGAGGCATATTTCCTGTTGCTCCTAGGAGCACTGGAAGGTTAATGAGTGGAATCCAAGTTTGCTTTGGGAATGCCTTATGCAACAGCCAAACAATAATAGGTCCCATTGCACCTCCAAGGAAGAACCAATTTATTGCCCCATAGCTTCCAAGTCTTCCAAAGATCCGTTTAGGTCCCACCAAACCCCAAATAACAGAAGCATCAAAGAAAACTCGATCGCTAGGGCATGTCCAAGGACTATTGACAGGAAGGAGTTCTGGTTGACATATGTTCTGAATTGAGTTTAGCAACCACCAAGCCACTCCAGTGTTGATGGTTCCAGCAAGAATTGTTCCTATGAACTAAGTATACACATGCAAAAGCAGCAGAGTAGATAATAATTGAGTAATTGTCCAAAATATGTGAAAACTAGCTATATGTGCGTGAGTCATGAATTTATGATGTCTGGTTCCATTTTAATAACATTAGATCAATACTTGCATCACATAGTTGCTCTTGTGATAAGTCTAAACTTAGTACATACAAAAATTCTTGTGTGATGTTTCCATTAGTATCATGATGTTGGAGGTACATCTTACTATGTAATATGAATGTGATAGCTTGAAGAGTGAAAAAATAGTATTAGCATAAAACCACACAGGCTAAAAAATTAGAGGTATATCATTGGCTATGAGCATTTATTATTTTTAGAAGATGATTGTTGTTTATATGTATCTTGATTTCTTTTTATTTGACTCGAAAATTTGGATGATCATAAATTGATGTTTTGACTCACGGTAATTTCAGTTGTTAAATTGATTGTAGTAAAGTGTTTTTTTTTTAAAGGTTGGGAATGAGGGGGGAGCAAGTAAAGAAGTGTTTACCTGAACTAAGAACATTGATCTTGGAGGAATCTTCATGTAATGTCCTAGCTTGAAGTCATTGAGGAAAGAGACAGCTTGAGCCATGCTCATATAGCCATAGACTTTAAAACTTACATTGGCTATTGGTCTTCCTGGATATATGAGACCCATCATGTACTCCGTTATTATGTTTAGCCCTGGTGTCTGCAGATTAGATAGAGTATCACAACAATGGTGGAAAAGTACTAGATAGTTTATATTGATGGTGGACAAGGTAAACTATGTAAATTCTTATTAAGGTACTCTGACAAAACTATAATAATAACTAACATCAATCAAAATTCACAAAATGTGATCAAATAACTCAATTTAATGGGAGCTGGTTTGATCACATATAACTTGTTATTTATAGCCATTTTAAAATGTATTAGACTATTGGTGTTGTATATTTTCGAATTTTCAGTGGGACATGAAAAGTTGTGACTGATATAGCTATAGCCAACAAATTAAGAAAATATATTGTAATCAATGAGAGGAAAAACAAGTTCAAGTTTTTTTGTTATATCAATCTTTTGTTGCAAGAATAAGGTGAGGTGAGAGAAATTTAGCCCAATAACCTGGTTTGTTGTGGCAGTTATGATACTTATTGGAAGGGTGAAAGAAAAAGCTATGACACATGCAAAGAGCAGTCCCCACCATGGCATCTGGACTTGATTATTCAAAACGGTACAGAGTACAAAGGAAATTGCAATTGTCACAACTAGCAATAAGTAAAACCACCACGAAGGTATGTCCTTGTATTTCCTCATCAATTTTGTATGAATATCCTCCTTGTCCTTGTAAGAAGCTTGGAATCTCTCATAAATTTCTCTGTGAATTAAATTTGTGTCAAAATGTGAATGTTTGGGTATAAATTTGAGTTTTAGGATATAAACACCAGGAAATTAGCATTCAAGCTTACGAAATTTGAGATAGTAAATATATGTACCACAAATTTAGCATTTACATTATTATTATTATTTTCAAAAAAAAAATTAAAAAAACCTAAAGCATACCACATTTAACATATCTTAGTATATTTACCTAAATTTGTTCTTTGTCGCATGTTTCACTTGTAGGGTTTCTTGCTCATCTATTTTATAGTATTCACATTGAAAACTCATATAAAAAGCATTTCGATAATACATTACCTTCCATAGAAGAGTGTCACATGTGAAACGGTGGCAGCAATAGTGGCAAAGCCAAAGCCATAAGTGAGAGCGAAAAACATGCTTAAATGAATTGGTCCTTGCTCCTCATACTTGGCTAGATCTAACTCAAACTTGTTATTGACAATGGATGATATGTTGTATTGTTGACCTTGGGATGTAAACAACTGAGAAGAGAAAATGGGAAATCTACTTGCATTGTATAAGTCAAATCCCCAATATGCTATAGGGGTTGCAATGAAGACTATCAATACATAGCCTGCAAAAACGTTCATAATGGAGAAGAAGGGGCTAACGAGGGGGCTAAATAGGAAGGATGACACTGCAGCCCAATCGAGTGTCACTGCTCCTAGTCCAAGTCCTTGCATGCCCGAGCCAATTTGTTGGGCAGTGACTGATTTAGAGAATGCCCAACAGATCCATGAGATGTTTGTTAATGTTGAAAAGAGGTACCCTGGCATTGTGTACCATGTAAAACTGCAAATTAGTGCAATTAGGAAGAACTTTGCCCGTGAGAACCGCTTCTCTTCTTTCTCATGCAAAGCCCTGCATAATTCATATCAAAATTTTATGTTAAAACTAAGTAGTTTATTGTTTTTCATTTATGGAACATAGAGACATCGGTAGCTGGTTTATGTTGATCCAGTTTTGGATTGCCTGGAAGTGATGACTCAAAATATTACTTTAAAAAATGGAGTTAGTTTGAGATAATAATGTTGAGAGTGATGAGTATTTAAAATATTAGTTAGCAATGGAAGTAAAATTTTATGAGCCATCAGGAAAATGTGTGATGACAGGACGACTTTGTATGTGACACCAATTGATAGTAATGAGGTTTTTTCAAGTTGATTTGCATAACTGGATTTTGTTTTTAGTCATTCCACCACTGTTTAAGTTCTTTTTGTAGAAAATACCACTGTGGTTAAAAACTAAAATGCTATGATATGAAGGATGTGGATTAATTACCAAACAAGAAGTAGCCTATTTCATGCTTAAGGATGAAGAGTGATCTAGATTTTTATTGTGTTTCAATATATATTTTTGTAAGAGTATTTCTTTTGTAATTTCAAAATTAAAATCAAACCAAGAATAAAATTAATTATTATTACTCCATATTTTAATATTCATGGGATTTATTTAATTTTTATCAAGAAGTTCACATGAATTTTCATGTAGAGAATATTGGACTTCCAGAATTTGGTATAAGGCTAGGAGCATGGTAAAAGGTGGGAAGACTGGTAGACCTTGGATTAAAAAAAAAAATGCCAGTTTGGTCTAAAAGTTGGTCTGCAACACATTATTGCAGAATATGTATGTGACACTCTAATTATGATGCTTAATTCTGACGCTCTTAGTTTTATAGAGTTAAGTTTGATAGTAGATCCATTATATATATATAAAAAAAAGGTTTGATAGTAGATGACAATGGATAGATGGCTTTGGGCTTTTGAGAGGTTATATTTAGTGACACCAGTAAGCTTTGTAACAGAGCTTCCAACATTTTAGCCATGGTAACTCACTCAATACAGGGAGGGGTTTAAAGTTTGGTTGGAGAACTGACTTAGTTTTATTCTATCCATTATACATGTTGATATTAGAATTGAATAATAATAATAAAACTATCATCCCCCCCTCCCCCTATATTTTTTTTTTGAGACCAAAATTTTTTTTTTAAAATAAAACTATCACTTGAGATGGCAATTAAAAGACTGATGGCATTTCTTGCCACCACCGTTACACCCCAATTGGTTGAGGTGATTTGGGAGGATGGAAAATGGGGAGAGAAAAATATGGGAGAGTTTGGGTGGGGAGTTGTTTGGTTGGGGGAAGGGAGGGGATTTTGGTGGGACTTGGCCCACCAAATTCTTATCCCCTTAATTTGGGGAGAAAATGAAGGAATGAAAGGGGGCTTGATGGGAAATTATTGATCCATCCCCATCTCCCTCAACTTTGTGTCTATAAGTTTTTTTTTTTTTACCTGCACATAGTAGCATTTTTTTTCCTTGTAAACATTTTTTTTTAATGTAATAGGAGAATGAAAATAAATTTATACAAACTACATTTTATACTATCTCATTTTTCTTCTCATTCAAATAAAAAAGATTTGCATCCTTCTATTTTTTCATTCTTTTAACAAAATACACATGAAGAAAAATTAAATTTTTTCTATCTCCTAGCCCGAAACAAACAAAAGGTCAAAGATAAACTTGGTAATGGGTCAAGTTTTGGTTTGACCCATTCTAGATAGGGTTGTAACTGGGTTTGAGTCAAAATTTCTTGGATTTAAACAAGCCATTATTCTTAGACTTGTCACAAGTTTGTGCTATTTTAGGTCAACCCCCCCCCCCCCCCCCTCTTCTCTCTCTCTCTCGTAAATAATATAAAAATAAATTAAGCAGTTAATTAATAACGTTAAGGGAGTGGATGAAGGAGGCAGATCAAACCCGTGACACGAAAGATAGAGAGAGGTAGATGCCAATTGGCTATAAGTTCATTGGTTACATACCGAAAAAGTGAGACTTGAACGAGAGTTGATGGCCACCACATGTGGGCTGGGTCCACCACGTATTTCCTCAGTAGTCCAGCCCAACCATAGCCTAATACCTGAATTAATCAAACTTAAAAAATAATATTACTAATTTTTTTTTTTTTTTTTTTTTTTATATAAGTAATAATATTACTATATTTTTTATAAGTAATAATTTGATGTCATGTAGTCACGATCTTTAAATTTTTTTAAAAATATATATACAATACAATATAATTTTATATACGTTTTCGTGTGTATATGTGTAATGTGTGTGGAGATTGATTTGACAAATTACAAAAATTTGGTGAATTTCCATGTCATCCTAGAAACTATTGCTTATCAAGTTAGTCATTATGCTTGTTCTTAATGAGTCAATTTACAGTGTCTTGACATAGTGGCGTCACATTTTGTCATAACAAAAGCTGATATACATGAAATTTATATCACTTGGCTCATGATAACCTATATCACTTGGCTCATGATAACCTATATATCTTGCTTATTAGAAGGGCAAAATAAATATAAATAGACGGGATGTAAAGAATTTTTATGGAATGTCTTATTTATTCTTCTGTTTGAGAGTATAGTGAGAAGGAATGAAAAGAGTCAAAAAGACTATAATAGTACCCCAAAAAATAAAGAAAAGACTTTACCTTGCTACACTTCTCAAAGTTAAAATGAAAAACCAACTTTTGCTTCGATAGTTTCTCAAAAAAAAAAAAAGAGCCATAAAAAAGGAGAATATTACCTGAGTAGTGATAATAAGAAGCCAACCAGCAAGAAAGGATATTTTCCGGTGATAAAAGGCTTTGATTATATCAATAATAGAAACACCATAAGCTGGTCCATTTCCGAAAGCAGTACCAGCATTGGCAAAGATGGTAATGAGTACATGCTCTTTCATGTTAAACGGACCCGGGTTAAGAGAGAACAATCTGGATCCAAACCCGGGTATTCGGAACTTGGTTGTGGGGAGAGTGGCAGCCATGAAGCGGCCAATGGGGAGAGAGGCTACTAAGACAGTGATTTGGGATACAAGAAGGGGCTCAGTCCTGTAGGAGAAGAATTGGTTTAGGAAGGAAAGGATTGCACATGAGAGTAAGCCTAAGGTCCACATTCGAAAGGTCCATACAGGTAGGGTCGGGTCGTCGGTGTTGGGCACGGTTAGCCTGACTTGTTCGATGGGTGAGAGCTCGTCTTCGTCGACATCATTAGGAGCTTTGGTGGTGGTGGTGGTGGTGTTAGGATATGTTGTTTGTATCTCTAGGGCGGCCATGGGTCAAGGAGAGGTTTAGGTGGAAATGTTGGTTTTGGAATGAGTTAGGCAACCTTGGCTTGATATTTATCCAATTTTCACACTTTTTATATCATATGACCCACATCACACGTGAAATATTAGACAACTGGTATAAAAATATGAATTATTAAACAATAATTATCCTTTTGGAATGTCTTATTAGTTGAGTGTTTGACACTCTGACAGTTACGTTTAAAGTGAGAATCCTAGAGTGGGCTAGTCACTGGTGAGGAAAAGTAGACAGATTGTATTGGGAGAATGTGGGGGGTGGGGGAAATATGATCTTATAGTCTCCCAAAGTGAATTGACAAAGGCATATGAAAGGTTTGCAATGGGGAAGGTTTGGTTTGGGGATTTGATATTCAAGATAGCCAACTTGTCTACGGTTTTGAGATAGGTTTCTTCCATTCTCTCTCTCTCTCTCTCTCTCTCTCTCACACACACACATATATACATAAAATTTGCTTTTACATTAGTGGATAGCTACCAAGGTCTATCGCTATGACATAGGTTGTCCAATGAGCATTGATATATTGATGGTTTTATTCAAATTGATTGTCTTAACTATTACGTCTAAGTACTAGAAAAACAGAATTATAGTGAATTATAGTGTCAATTTCTTTCTAAAATTGCTAGGATCCTACAATAATATTTACACAATTTTTACAACAATTTGTCACGTGGCAAGTTGTGAAATGTGAAAGTATGAACTCACATTAACCCACAATTTTTTCTACACCACTCACAACTTGTCATGTGACGAGTTATGAAAAAAGTTGTGTGAATAGCTATTGTACTACCATTGTTTTTTCTTTATTGAATCAATTGCTAGCATGCCAAGATACCATATTAACAGTGACAGGGGAATCTTGACTTTTTAGAAGAAGAATTCTTCAAGTTCACGTTTTAGAATATATATACTTCAAGGTCACGTGGCGAGTTGTGAAAGGTGAAAGTATGAACTCACATTAACCTACAATTTTTTCTACACCACTCACAACTTATTATGTGACGAGTTATGAAAAAAGTTGTGTGAATAGTTGTTGTACACTTGTACTACCATTGTTTTTTCTTTATTGAATCAATTGCTAGCATGCCGAGATATATACCATATTAACAGTGACTGACGAATCTTGACTTTTTAGAAAAAGAATTCTTCAAGTTCACACTTTAGAATATATATGATTGATCATACCTAACTTAAATTTATATTGCTTGTTTTATGTAATGTTTGGGGCAATTTGTTTTATTACGGTCTAGTGTAATTGTATAATTGCCACATGCCAAGATACCAGTGACAGTGATATGCATATGAAGCTTGACTTTTCAAAAAATGAATTATTCAATTTTAAATATTTGATTACGTTTCATCATATTTAATTTATATTTATGAATTCATCATCCACATCTCAATCAAATAAATTAAAACTAGTTGTAGGGGTTTAAACCAAGCTAATTAGGTCATTTGCTATAATTAAATTCCAATTATTGGTTAGTGAGTCCCATTAATGTTACTTAGTAATAATTAATTAATTTACTATACAATGTAACTATCTTACTATCTGGGCTACAGATATGATATCTTATTAGGGTTTTGTGTGTGGGAACTATGAATGTGAGAGTGTAGTCTTCCACACCACAAGGAAAAAGTGTTAGGGTTTTATAATTGATTTTCATTGTCAAATATCCGTTTTGTTTTTTGTGTGACGGTCCTTCACATTGTGTGTTTTGATTTCATATAAAAATTTGCTTCAGTTGTGTTTGTTAAGGATCACCAAAGGTTATTTCTACCATTAGTATTAGAGTTATAAGGTTGTTCTTGGCTCGATCGTTTGTCAAAAACAAAAGAGATTGGATGCTTATCACTATCTTGAAGATCAAGCATTATTAGGGGGGGAAAAGGGGTTTTGTTTGCCTAAACTAAATGTGAAACAGATCATGAATTCGTTAGAAGTTTGTGAAAGCAATGGAATCGATTGAAAGGAAGATGAAGAAGAAGCCAGATATAAGAGAAGGCAAGAAATCTGAGTACTGAGGTAATATGAAAATTAGAGTTTGGTGTGTGAAAATATATGGAAGAATGTAATTTATATGATATATTGTGACCGATAATTAAAAAGGTAATAAGTGTTGAAAAGAACTTGAGAGAAGAAACTAGAATAGGCACTTTAATTGTCTCATGTACGAAGAAATTCTATCGGGAGTAGGAATGTTCTTAGGTTGTGTTTGGCCGAAAAATTTTGGATTTGAATTTAGATTTTAAATAAATTGATCTTAAATACCTTGATTTTAAATTCATTGATTTTAAAATTTGTTTGGGTATTTTTATACAATAAAGGATTTGAAATTCCATTGTTTGGATACTTAATTTGGATTTGTATTTTAAGTTTTAAATCAATAGAGGAAGAAGTTGAGAGAAGAAATAGGCCAAGAAAGAGAGATGAAGAAGCTGGAGAAAAAAGGTGTGAAGAATAAAGAAGAAAGAAGAGAAAGAAAGAAAGAGAAGAAAAAGAAAGAAAAAGGAATAAGAAAGAGCTAGCCATGGCTTTTAGTTTGAGTGAGACAAGTCTTGCCATTAGGTCCCACTAGTTGTGTTTTATTACCAAATTATCATTTAACTCATTACTCAAGTATCAGAAAACACCAAAAAGTTTTCAATTCTCACTACTCATTCTCAATATTTTGAGTAATGAGGGATGAAAATAGAGTAATGAGAATCAAACCAAGAAAAAAAGTTGTACCAGTGTGGTCCACAATTTTTAAGTAAAGAATTATGAAAATTGAGATATGAGTGATGATTTTTAGTAAACCAAACATCTCCTTAAGTTTTCTACAGGCTTTTGGAACTTGATTCCACTAGAACTTTGAGGCTAAGAAGAATATTATAATGAATGCCCTTCAAATGTGTAGAAACTCCTTCTACTCTTTAGAAATTTGATGCTTCAATTAGTTAGAGCTTCAATCTTTTTCCAAAATCCCATTTGAAATTAAAATCCTTTCCTCTTTGATTAGAGAATGAATCTGATAGAGCTTACAATGAAGGTATGATGAATCTCTAGCTATAAATTTGTCAGAGGTTCCTTGTTCTTTGTGTTTTTTGAATTTTCTTCATATTCGAAGGCTTATAGGTGGAGTTTTTAGGGCTTTGGAGAATTGGATCCGATAGAGTTTTAACAATTTAAGTATTTTGACATTTCTGGAGGCTTTTGGAACTTGATTTCACTAGAACTTTGAGGCTCAAAAGAATGATTTAAATGAATGCTCTTCAAATGTGTTGAAACTCCTACTTTAGAACTTTGATGCTTAAATTTGTTAGAGCTTCAATGCTTTTTTGAAAATCTCATTTGAATGAGCTAGGGGTGTCTCTATTTATAATGGTTTCTTAGGATGCATCCTACTTTAGATCAATCTATTTGAAGCTAGGTAATCAATTTTTTATTAACCCACAATTAAATGAGGTGGGAAGTTATAATCCATGCATGATAAGAGTGATGTTAATGGTGGTCCTATGATAAGAGTGATTAAATAGTTAACCCATCTGTCACAAATCAAACATTTTGTTTTTTGATGATTATATTCGTTTTGTTTCCACGTCTTCTTTCTTTATCCTTTAAAAGCTAATAGTTAATTAATGAGTTATATGTACACTTTCAGTCCCAAAAAAAGAAGATTTATGACTTTCAGCAAAGAAGGGTTAATTTCCTATATCAAACTTCTTACAAAGTGAAAAGCTGTTAAAATAGTTAAACTCAAATTTTCTTGGGTTGATCCCTCTTGCTTGGTTCTGGTTCTAGTACTGTGGAGAAACATATCTTGATCAAACCTATATTTGCCCAATGAATACAATATGCTCATGGTAAAACTTTATATAGGTTTAATGTACTAGTAGAGCTTTACTTCTTTCCACAAGGATACTCATCATTATTAACATGATGAAGAATATCAAACTGGAATAACATGCTTTTCTTGAAAACCTTGATTTAGTGTGTGTTTGGGTTAGAATGAAAAATGAAAATTATTCTACTATTTAGCTTATTTTTGCTACTATTCATGGGCTTCGCTATACTATTTTAATTACCTTTTACCTTTATCTACAGTACTTTCAACAATAATTTTTCAGTTTTAGCAAAATCAGCGGTATCCAAACATATCCTTATCCCCCAAAGAATTTCCAAACGCTACAAAAGAGTATTCATCTTGACTTGGTGATAATGGTATTTGAAGTTATTGATGGTGAGGTAAAAATAAGTGTGCACTAATGTGGGGGTTTAAGTGATAATGTAATGGTAACGACATGCTTGATGGTGTCCCATGTATCGGGTTTAAACCCTGCCTCTCCCTCCCTCCCTATCTATCAAAACAAAAAGATTGCACATCATGAAGTTAAATCCGTTAGACTTTACTAGAAATATGAACAAAATGTTTGATTTGTGACTAGGTTGGTATCTTAGAAATTAATTGTTCAAATGAAAAGTTCAGGAAATCATTGTTCAAATCAACAGTTCATGGTTTATAAGCTATTAAAAAAGAAAAAAAAAAAGAATAAATTGCAAATTACACCCCTAAAGTTTAAAGTTACTTAGATTTTATACTTTAAAGTTTGATCCGTTAGCATTTTCACTCCCCATAATTAGCTTTTACTTTTAACTGATGCATCATTGTGCTAACATGTTTTATTTTGCCAAATCATCCTCAAAGTCAAAACTACCAGTTTCAATGAAAAGTAAAAGCTGACTTGACATACACAAAATAAAAGCCTAAAACTACACCGTTGCAGCCTAATTTCTAAAATCCCAAACCAAAACTCACGAAGGCAACTCCCTCCCACCACGCACGGTAGAGACCCATCGTGAACAGCTCCACAGCAGCAGCCACAGTGGTGGTCACAGCAACAGCCGCAACGGCAGCCACAGTGAGTATCATTGCAACAAATTTACAAATAAAACAGTTCAGGTTAAACTTCTTCAGAGAAAGCCATTAGATTTGAATAATCAAGTCAAGGGAACTAAAGGGTATGAAGGTCTGATAAAAAGAAAAGTGAATGATAATAATACAAAAATTACCATGCTTCTAAAAGAAGCAAGAGTTTACGGTTTATCACTAAGTAAACCACTAAGAAATAAGTAAGCTTTGGCAATTGGCTAGTGCTTTGACGCCAACAAATCTGAAAATTCAGAATCTGTATAGGTAAATCACTTTCTCCCTCTTTAATCTGTTTCCACTATTTTTAGCTTCTACAACATTTTTCCAGATTCAACCTTAGCCAATAAAACAATTCTTCCATTTAAAAGAAATAAATAATTGTTGTGGGTTCAAAAATCTGTCAAAGAAAGAGAAAGCAAAAAAAGAGAAATAGAGCTGGAGAGGAGAGAAAGAGTTCTCACTGAGGCCGCCGTTGTGGCTGCTGCTGTGGAGCTGTTCTGCTGTGTGTTCACGATGGGTCTCTGCCTTGCAAGGTGGGAGGGAGTTGCCTTCGTGAGTTTTGGTTTGGGATTTTAGAAGTTAGGCTGAAACGGTGTAATTTTAGGCTTTTAGTTTTTGTGTATGCCAGGTCAGTTTTTATTTTTCATTGAAATTGCGTAGTTCTGAGGTTGATTTGGCAAAAACAAAACATGTCAGCATCATGATGTGTCAGTTAACAGCAGAAAATAACCATAGGGGTGAATTGTTAACGGAACCAAACTTCAGGATGTAAAATTCAAGTTCTAAAACTTTAGGATGTGAAATTCAAGCAATTCCATATGTTAGGAGTGTGATTTGCAATTTACAAAAAAAAAAAGAAAAGAAAAGAGAGCAATGTTTCTAAGACCTCAAATTTGTTCAGGATAAAATTATAATTGTGTAAATAAACGGTAACAATATATCAAATTTATTTGAAAGAAAAGGAGAAAAAAAATTGTAAATGACCATTGGACCTAATTAATGACATTCTACCTATCTGCATTCTATCTATCTGACTATCTCCGAGGTTATTATATACTTTCATTTTCAGTATTCACTAAGTATTAAATAACAAAGTAATTGTTCAGAATTTTTAAAAATAAATCAATCATCAATACATTCCTAAACATTTAGTCCAAATTTTAAAATTTAAATTACCGAATCAAAGGCAAAACAAAAAGAAGGCTAAATTTACATTTATAAACTAAAATATATTGGAAGAAAGGCTACATCAACGTATTATTCAAAATATGCTCAATAAACTTACAACATTGAGGAATCCATGTCAAGAGAACTAATTAACGCATCATCAAAATCATGTTCTGTACTGGAATTCAAAAATCTCATACTTGCATCAACTCCTTCAGGTCCATGATCCACTTCATTTCCCTTCATAGTACATAGCTTCAACTTTTGCCTACAAAACCTCAATTGATCTTCCAACAAACTCCTATTAGACTCGTGTTTCATCACAATCCATCGCAAAGATTGTATCACTTCTTGGTCATATTGCTGCTTCTGCTCAGCCAATCTGCGGTATTGATTGGCTTGAATTTCTATTGAGCTTTTCTCTCTTTGAAGCCGCAAAATCATGGCCATTGCCTCCTCTGCTGCCGATGCAGCCGCCATTCTTTCCTTCTCAAGCTCTGCATAAGAGCCATTTGCTCGCTGCCTTTCTATCTTCACCAATTTTCTCAATGCCATTACATCACATTCTTCATCTTCACCATGGCATTCTTTTTTGTCTTCATCATTCTCTTCCAAAGCATCACCATTTGAATTCACAACCTGTTTCTGTGACTTTGAATTCTCCAACAACTTCAATGATTCACGCTCACAAGGCATAATCTTTGAATCAGATTCTTCACCCGCACCATTTTTTAGAGGAACCCCATTTCTAAAACCACTTGATTTCCCTCTGAATTCACACAAAAATTGCATCAAACCCTTACTATGCCAACCAAATTGTAAAACCTTCAAACACAAATCAAATATAAAAAACAACCCCAAAAAATTGAAAACAAGTGAGAAATACCCAAACACAAAAAACCCACAACCAAAACCATTTCCCTGACTCAGAAACGTCAAACAGGAAGCGCAGTCCATAACCAGAAACCCAAAAAGCTTTGCAAAAACCTCTGCAAATTTAGAACAGTGCAAATGACAACCAATAAGCAAAAATGGCTCAGAATCTGCGTGTGGGTCTAATGACTTACACTCTAAGATCCTTGATTCAATGTTGGAATGCTCAAACTTTTGGTATAAGCAAGAAACAAAAAAGAAACTTTATGATTTTCTTTACAAAAAAAAAGAGAATTTGTGAAAAAGGAACGAAAGACAAAGAAATGCAATACGAGTTTCTATTTGGAAACGTGAAGAAGGAAGTTACATAGAGGAGTAGAAGTATGGTACCACTAACATTCTACAGTAGAGAGAGAGACAGAGAGAGAGATCGAGATGGGAATGTATCTATCGTGTCAGTGAGGGAGAGAGTGTGGAGATATATATTGGACTGCAAAGTCTGCAAGGATGCTCCGACAAATCAACATGTTGAGTCAGTTCAGTTATCTTTATTACCTCCACACAAAAAAAAAATCTATTGATTTTTTTTTTTTGGATGGAATTATCTATTAAATTTGATTTTGATATAGTATTAATTTCTTATTATCTGCATTTATTTATTTTAAAATATGTAGGCTATACAATGAATGTTTTAATTTGTATTCAAAATTTTATTAAAAAAAAAAAACTTGTATTGTTTTCAAAAAAAAAAAAAAAAAACTTGTATTTAAAAAAATCCAAATCAAAATTTAAGTTACAAGATATACGGAGATAAATTTCAAGTTAGGCACTTTTAGTTTTTGCGGTATATGCACACAAAATATTAAAAAGACTTATGTTTTTTTTTTTTTTTTAAGAAACTTAAAAAAAAAAAAAAAAAAAAAAAACCTTGTGTTGAGTAAACGTAGACATCCTAAAATTTGATGTGTGTATATATATATATATATATATATATATAGCATCAAGAAATATAAAGATAAAATTTGTAGAAAAAAAATGATACTCAAATAAATGACATAAATTTTTTTTTTTGTTTTTTTTTTTTGAGGGACATTTTATTTTTTTTGTTGAGAAGGAATAAATGACATAAATCTAGTTTAGTTATAAAAATAGAGATAAACCTAATTACAACAGAAATAATCACCATAAAGAAGAAAATCAAATGTGTTTGAAAGCAATTAATAAACTTTGAATTTAATTTAATATTATGGCAGAGGTTATTATTTGCAAGCAATAAATCTATAATACGTGCCAATATTCTTTTTAATCTTTGTTTTAATGCCTTTTTACCGTTGACGTAAAAAAAAAATAATAAAAAAAATAAAAAATCCTTTTTACCGTTGATGGCTAGGAATTTTGCTCACACGGTACAACCAGAGACTAGTATGCTATTAACTCCACGTGCGCGAGAGTGGCAGATTCGTTATTTTAGGGAAAGATCATGGGTGCATCTGTAAGTTTGATTTTTTTAAGGTCCCTGGGTTATGAAACATGTCTTTCGGCGGTGGCATTTTGTGTTTTTACCAATGTTATTGATTCCGTTCCGTTCCAGTCGAAACGGCCAGAATTTCTCGTATCGGACTATAAACCGGAATGGAAACACCTTCTGTTCCAGCTCGGATGAAATTCTAGCCAATTTCGGTCTGTTTCGGGCATTCCGGTCTGTTTCAGGTGAATTTTGGCTTTCTTTTCCCTTACTGAACCTACCTATTTTGTCTTCTTGCTGGGTTTAAACCCAAAGCCACACTGTTTCTCCTTTAGTTGGGTCTAAACTCTAAACTCAAAGTCACTGTCTCTCCTTTAGTTTTATCCTTGTCTCTAAAAGTTTCTAGAAAAGAGATTAGCTCAAGCATTTTTTGAAGAGAATTCTGCACAAGTAGAGGCACTCTTTGGAGCTGACTATAATGAGAGAGGAGAGGAAGATAAAGACCAGTAGTAGATTACCATCAGGAAGAAGAGAGAAGTCTAGACTGTTTAGTAAAAGCTAAAAAGAAGAAAAGAACTTCAAAGAAAATTTTGAATACATGGCTGGGATGGGATTTGGGAATTGGGATGTGGGAATATTGGGATTTGGTAAAGATAGGACTTAAGAGAAAAAGGAAGATAAGGGAATACGTAAGAAAGAGAAGATAGAGAAATACATAGGGTTTGTTTGGATAAGCTGTTTCAAAATGTGTGTTTTAAAAACTAGCTTTTTAAAACATGCGTTCTGAAAACTCTATTTTAAAAACCACTGATAAGTGTTTGGTAAAAATGTGAAAATATGCGTTTTCTATTTTTAAAGCTATATTAAGCGTTTGGATAAGTTGTTTTAAAAATAACTGTTTTGAGTGTAAATTCCAAAAAATGACTTAATTATTTTTTGAAGTTGTTTTAAAAAGTGTATATTGTCATTTTTCTTATGATCAGTGTTTTTATTATTATTGAAAATATGTAATTAAGCTTAACAATTACATTAATAATAACAACAATAATGATGTTTTCGTTGTTGAAATTCATGGAGAGAAGTTTATCAAATTTAAAATATTAAAATAACTCATCAAGAAAAAGATATTAAACTGATTAGGAAAATAATTATATTAAATGTTAATTGCCAGCAATATTAATACTAGACAATCCATTATAATAATTAAAAAGTTCTTATCCAAAAATTTAAAAACCAAAACACCAAAATAAAAATAATAAAAATATTGTTTACAACCCGCAAATGGATCGAGCTATTTTGTCACGAACAAATTTCATCTCCTCATCTTGTATATTTTCAACGCTTGCTTGTCTGCTACTACCTTCTCCACTATTATTGTTTCTTGGTCTGTCCAAGCCATGTTCACCCCAATTGAATCCATCATCTTCCCTATCATGTTTTCTAATGAAATTATGCAAAATACAAGTAGCAACTAAAATGTTTCTTTGGTGCTTAATGTCATAAGGTGGTATTTGCTTCAAAATTTTCCATTTATTCTTCCACACTCCAAAAGTTCACTCAATTGCACTTCTAAGTGATGAGTGAACATAATTAAACCTCTCTTCTATGTGATTCCCTCGACTAGCTTGTCGAAAATCTAAAAGATGATACATATGTCCCTTATAAGGTGGCAAATATCCTTTCCTTAAGGGGTATCCAACATCAACTAAATAATATTTTCCTAGTAAAAGAAAAAAAATGTAAGATGTACATAAATAATATCCTTCATACATATTTAATATATAAAAATTTTATATACCTGGTGGTGGTTTTGGAAAGTTGACAGATTGTCGACGGATAGCATTTAAGAAAATTCGTGTATCATATGCTACACCCTCCCATCCAGCCATAACAAATGTGAAAAGTAAATCAAAATCGCATGCTGCCATCACATTAAAAGATGTCATGCCCTTTCTATTATAATATGAAGCTTTCTTATCATCTCCAACAACAACTTGGATATGTGTACCGTCAATGGCACAAATGTAGTCCTAAAATAGAATATAAAGTTTAGATACTTAGGAAATAATCCTAACAAATATTAGAAATAAATTAAAATGTATGAAATGAATACCTGAAAGTGTGGCATGTACAATGGATTCTTCTATATATGTCTTGGAACTACACTAAATGTAGGGTCAGAAAGCTTCAAGATATCCATTGACATTATGTTAAGGCATTTCAAAACTCTATGAAAATGTCTATGTATAGTCTTACCAGAATGTTAGAATCTTTCTTGAACCATCCTATAACAAGCTCCTTGTCCAAGTATCATTAAACATATACCTACTGACTCTTCAAGCCTAATATGCCTTGTGTGCTGAAGCCCATATGTATGTTGTAAAACATTACACAATTGAAGGAAAACATGTGGCTTCATTCTATACATTTCGTTTCATTACCCGTCAAACAATCCATCAACCAAATATAGCCAGTTTGTTTAGAATCTCTACAAGGTTGTTTATCAATATATTTCATATAATATGTCACTGCAACATGACATCCAGCAACAGCAAGATCATATAATTCCTCATCATCATATTCATCGTTTTCCACATCATAAGAATGATCTTCATCACTATTATCAATATGATCATTGTAATCCGTAGGAATATCACCTAAAATATTATAGCAATAAATTAGATAAATCACAATAAAGAAAATGAGTAAACATTTAAATGATAGGTACTGTGACAGCGTGGATATTTGTAGATAATTGTAAAGGTATGCATGGGTGGATATTTGTAGATATTTGTAAATAGGCATTGTGACAATTGTAGGCTTGATATTTGTAAATATTTGTAAGTAGGTGTAAGGGTGTGCACAAGTGGTGCGTATATTGCTGCAAGGGTGTGTGTGTGTAGGTGTGACAGCTGTGTGTGTAAGGGTGTGCAGGGGAGTGTGCGTATATTGCTGCAGAAGGGTGCGTGTGTGCCTGCATGAGGGTGCGTCTGAGCGTGCAATGACTGGACTGTACTGCAAAATGGATTGTACTACTATTATACTACTATTTTGGGTTGAATCACATAACTTAAGCACAAATGCCTAACACAACCTCTAGTGGATCCAAAGAATGGATTATTTTATAGAGATATATATATATATATATATATATATATAATCATTAATATGTTAATTGGCCATCCACACAAATTTGACAGGAGAATGGATTTGAGAGGCTCAATCAATGATCATATGCAATAGGGTGCTCTAGTCTCCCAGTGCCCAATTGATCCCAAATGAAAACTATTGACACCATTTCCATGATGAATGACAACTATTGACACCATTTCCATGATGAATGACAGATACAAGGTTTAAGATTTTTTTTTTTTGGGGGGGGGGGGGGGTTTAAAAATACCAATAGAGAAATGTATTAGTCAAAATTATTATGGACTACCTGTGAGGATGGTAGCACAACCATTCAAGAAAAATACTAATCAATAGATTTGGCCATAAGGTATCTCTTCCCTATCAAACAAAGTTATTATTATTATTTTTATATTATTTATCAAAAAGAATATTCACCTCACCATAAAGAGGAGGAAGAATATGAAGTGAAGAGTTTACAGATAAACAACTCAATATCTAGAGATACATTAGAAGCTAATTCATACTAGACTTAATTATCTCAACTGTCCACTTGTTGGCTGTCTTGGATTCATATACCTCTGAAACTGATGAACACAGATCATCATAACTGAAGAGGAGAAATTATGCATGACGGAGCTATCTGGACGGAGGTGGCACGGATAGACGTGGCATGTACAGATCGAACGGCCATGTGGCATCCAGCCCATTATTATGTAGTCTCCAAGGAACCTTAAATGGAAAATACTTGCGACACACGATTAGCCCTGGTTTGTAGAATCCCAACATGAGTAGAATTCTAGAATATACACGCATTAATGAGTATCTTCCCCATAAGGAAAAGACTTGTTCCGCAAGCAAAGGAGTCTGGTCCTACGCTACTATAAAAACCCAAAGACCCTCAAGAAAAAGGTACGCACAATTTCTCTAAAGCTCATACTTTCTAACATTGTTGGAGCTCTCTTCTAACTTAACCTTCGGAGGGTCTTTGGTCGGTACCACGCCGGTACTCTCTGTAAGGTCTTTTTCTATGTTGGGCAGGTCTGGTATCGAGAGTGTTAGAACCGTGTGGCTCACTGGTGATTTTTTTGGTATCATCAGTTGGCGCCATCTGTGGGGAATACGAGTAATCAGTCATTGCTTTATCCCTAAGACAAAAGGTCATACGGTCCAAACTCGATCGATGGCATCAGCCAACCAAGAAACTGGAAATCTCCCCACTGATGTAGAATGGCAACTGTAGACACTCTCGGCTACGATCAAGCGACTTAGGGTGAGTTTGGTTCAGCTTTTTGAAAAAGTGCATAATGAAAAAGTTGAGTTTTCAAAAAGTGCATAATGAAAAAGTGCTTTTTCAAAAAGCTGAGTGTTTGGTAAAAGCTGTTAAAAAGTGATTTTTGAAAAAGCTGAGTGTTTGGCTAGCACTTATAAAAGTGGCAGTTTGAAATATAAATTACCAAAAAGGACAATGTATATATAAGAGAGTTTATTTCATACTTAAATCAATATTGTGAAATTATTTTTTTTCACCAATATTAGCTAATAATAACCTACCACTTAAAATTTATTGTGAAAATATTGTGATAAAAATTGATACTGATTTTAATTTTAACATGCTATTAAAATTATATTTTTCTCTTTCTAAAAAAATTATTTTTTTCTCACCAATATTAGCTAATAATAACCTACCACTTAAGATTTATTGTAAAAATATTGTGAAAATATTGTGATAAAAATTAATACTAATTTTAATTTTAACATACTATTAAAATTATTTTTTTCTCTTTCTAAATTTTTTTCTTCACCAATATTAACTAATAATAATCGACCCCTTAAAATTTATTGTGAAAAAATTATGAAAAAATTGTGATAATATTTCATTATTCTTTTTTTCCTTTTTTTTCCACTCTTTTTTTATCCTCCACACGGCATTTCTTTCTTCTCCTTTTTTTTCCTTTTTTTTCCCACTAAATTTCTCCTCCACACACGTACCCATTCTGTTTTATTTTTTAATCCTTCTTTTCCTCCTTTCTTTATTCCTTCCCTGCCATTCCTCCAAACACCAGAACGTTCTCCTTCTTTGTCTCTCTCTTTTTTTTTTCTTTTTTTTTTTTTTTCAATCCTTCTTTCCTCCTTTCTTTATTCCTTCCTTGCCATTTCTCCAAACACCAGAACATCTTCATCTCTTTTTTTTTTTTTTTTTTTTCCTCCTTTCTTTATTCCTTCCCTACCATTTCTCCAAACACCAAAACATTCTCCTTCTTCGTCTCTTTTTTTTTTTTTTTTTTTTTCCTTTCTCCCTTTTCTCTTAGCACTTCGTTTGTTGGTTCTTGGCAGAATCGATAGCATTCCCACTTAGGTTCTGGCGACGTAGAATCCATCGGAGTGCGCGACGAAGATGAGGCGGTGGAGTTCGGAGACGGTGAGTGGCTGAGAGGGAAGGGCTTGGAGATCGAAAATGGGGTCGGAGTCAGAGTCATCCGGGTTTGATTGGGTGGTGTTCGCCGATTTGATCGAACCCAGAGCTCGGTGTTTTTGACGCTTCGACTTCGATTTTGTCCTGTAATTCTCTATGCTATATTCTGATTTTTTTTTTTTTTTTTTTTTTTTTTTTTTTTTTTTTTTTTTTTTTTTGCATTTTGAGGAATCCTAATTTGCAAGGGATTGATTTTTTTTTTTTTTCCTTAGCTGATTTGGAAATTTGTTATAGATTTTTTTGTGTTTGGATTTGGAAATTTGTTGGGAGAGCAGAAAGATGATTTGGGAATTTGTTATAGATTTTTTTGTGTTTGGATATGGAAATTTGTTGGGAGAGCAGAGAGATGAGATAAGAGCTGATGATTTATCAAGGGTAATTTGGTTATTTTTGGAAGAGCCCAACGGATCAATTTGAAAACGCGCATGAGCTTTTTGTTTATGGACCTCCAGAGCTCCATAAACTCAAACGCGCGTTTCTTCACAAATCTAAAACGCAACTTTTTCCAAAAAGTTGCGTTTATTACTTACCAAACACTATTTTTGGGCTGGCTTTTTTGAAAACACGCGTTTTGGGCTTCAAACGCTGAAACAAACGGGCACTTACTCAACAAAATAAAGCTTTTATGCTACAAAACTAAGCGTTGGAAGTGCAAATTAAGCATCCACAAGAACATCAAGTCTTATCGCATGATCAATGTAGAAGTGGTCATAATCACTATCCACCCCTTTGAAATATTATAGAAGGGAACAACAAATAGAAGAGAAGACCGACGACTTCAATACTGTAGGACGACGAACGATTGGCTAAAAAGAAGGCAAGAGACCTAGACATTCTAACAGCCGACCTGTTCTCTCCACCCCACTAAACGCTTCTATTGACCATATATTTACACTTATCAAAGATGACCCCATGTTGGAAGGGCCGAGGAGGATGAATGGGGATCCAAGCAAACGATCAAAGCACCAAATATTGACATTACCACCATGAACATGGACATGACGCAAAGGAGTGTTATGATCTGAAACAACAAATAGAGATCCTTGTAGGCCAAGGGAAGTTGCAGAAAACTGGAGCAACCCAGCAAGACGAAAGACCAATTCTCCACGAAAAAGGCGCCTTTTGGACGACAACCACCCTACAAGAGAGACTTGATGGGCAGAAGCTACCTCACCCTTAGAATACCGAATGCCTGAAGAATACTTACTCTACTTGCAATTAAAAAAAAAAAGCGAACAACCAATACCGCCTACCCTTCTACAATATCTTCGAGGTAGTACCGATCATCTAAGTCGCCAAGGTGACGACCAATCTGAGAGATGATCAACTCAAGTAGCGAAGGCAAACATGGAAGGGGGGGCAATAGACGAGGAATATTTGTACAATGCATTGGGTGGACGGTCACTATACTAAGTTACCTACGGGTAGACGCATGGCTAAAGTCGCCTACGGGTGGACGGCCACTACACTAAGTTACCTACGGGTAGACGCATGGCCAAAGTCGCCTACGGGTGGACGGTCACTATACTAAGTTACCTACGGGCAGACGCGTAGCCAAAGTCGCCTACGGATGGACGATCACTACGCTAAGTCACCTATAGGTAGACGCATGACCAAAGTCAACTATGGGTGGACGATCGCCACACTTAATCACCTCAACAAGTCCATGACCCCAAGTGGACGACCAACAAGGTGATGAGGTAATACTTAGTTACCACAACAAGTCCACGACCTAAGGTGGACGTCCAACAAGGTGACGAGGTAACACATTGTCACCTCAATAAGTCCACGACCCCAAGTGGATGACCAAAAAGGTGACGAGGTAACACTTAATCACCTCAACAAATCCACGACCCAAGGTGGACGACTAACAAGGTGACGAGGTAACACTTAGTCACTTCAACAAGTCCATGACCTCAAGTGGACGACTAACAAGGTGACGAGGCAACACATAGTCGCCGACCCAAGGTGGACGACCAACAAGGTGACGAGGTAACACTTAGTCACCTCAACAAGTCCACGACCCCAAGCGAATGACCAACAAAGTGACAAATGACCCTCCAAAAATTTACTAAATCCATAGAATGGACGGATACAAACTAGTATCCAAAATTTACTAAGTCCATAGAATGGGTGGATACAAACTAGTATCCAATATTTAATAAACCCATAGAACGGACGGATACAAACTAGTATAAAAAAATTTCCACAAAAGTGTACGGACACCAAAAAAAGAAACCAAAAAAAAAAGATGGTTGCATGTCCGTCTATGAACAAAAGTGGACTGACACCAAAAAAAAAAAAAAAAAAAGAGATGGTTGCATGTCCGTCCATGAACAAAAGTGGATAGACACAAAAAAAAAAAAAAAAAGATGGTTGCATGTCCGTCCATGAACAAAAGTGGACGGACACCAAAAAAAAAAAAAGAGGTTGCATGTCCATGAACAAAAGTGGACGGATACCAAAAAAATAAAAATAAAAAGAGGACGGAAGCATGTCCATGAACAAAAGTGGACGGACCAAAAAAAAAAAATTGATGACGAGGTAAAACTCAGTCACGTCGGCAAGTTCACGACCCAAAGTAGATGGACAAAATACCTTAAGAATGGACACTAATAGAGGATTACAACGCGTCCTGAAGGTTGAAAGTTCAGGTATCACGCGTCCTGGGGGCAATGTATCAATGGCCTACCGTGCATAAGGATGCCCAATCCTACGTATAAGCATACGACAAATGCCAACGTTGCAGTAAAACCTCAGGGCTAAACACTACAAAAAGAAGCCGACGGACACCTAATCCTCATCCCAATGGGATGGATCGACAACCAAGGGTACCGACGATCAAGGATGCCAACGGCACCTGATTCTCATTCAAAATTTAAGTCCTTCTACCTATGGGTGGAAGGACGAACCAAGTCACTCACGAGTGCCTTGGTCAAAATTAAAGTCTTCCTACCTTCGGGTGGAAAGGACGAACCAAGCCACCAACAAGTGCCTTGGTACAAAATTTAAGTCTTTCTACCTACGGGTGGAAGGACGAACCAAGTCACTCACGAGTGCCTTGGTCGAAATTTAGGTCATTCTACCTACGAGTGGAAGGATGAGTCCTTCTACCTACGGGTGGAAGGACGAACCAAGTCACTCACGAGTGCCTTGGTCGAAATTTAAGTCCTTCTACCGACGGGTGGAAGGACGAACCAAGTCACTCACGAGTGCCTTGGTCGAAATTTAAGTCCTTCTACCGACGGGTGGAAGGACGAACCAAGTCACTCACAAGTGACTCAGTACAATATTTAAGTTCTTCTACCTACAGGTGGAAGGATGAACCAAATCACTCATAAGTGACTCGGTACAAAATTTAAGTCCAAGTCACTTATGAGTGCCTTGGTCGAAATTTAAGTCCTTCTACCTACGGGTGAAAGGACGAACCAAGCCACCAACAAGTGCCTTGGTCAAAATTTAAGTCTTCCTACCTAAGGGTGGGAGGACGAACCAAACCACTCACAAGTGCCTTGGTACAAAATTTAAGTCCTTCTACCTACGGGTGGAAGGATGACCCAAGTTACTTACGGGTGCCTTGGTCGAAAATTAAAGTCCTACTACCTACGGGTGGAAGGACTAACCAAGCCACCAACAAGTGCCTTGGTCAAAATTTAAGTCTTCCTACCTAAGGGTGAGAGGACGAACCAAGCCACTCACAAGTGCCTTGGTACAAAATTTAAGTCCTTCTACCTACGGCTGGAAGGACAAACCAAGTCACTTACGGGTGCCTTGGTCGAAAATTAAAGTCCTATTACCTACGGGTGGACGGACTAACCAAGCCACCAGTAAGTGCCTTGGTACAAAATTTAAGTCATTCTACCTACGGGTGGAAGGACGAACCAAGTCACTCACGAGTGCCTTGGTCAAAATTGAAGTCTTCCTACCTTCAGGTGGAAAGGATGAACCAAGCCACTAACAACTGCCTTGGTACAAAATTTAGTCCTTCTACCTACGGGTGGAAGGACGAACCAAGTCACTCACAAGTGACTCGGTACAAAATTTAAGTCCTTCTACCTATGGGTGAAAGGACGAACCAAGTCACTCACAAGTGACTCGGTACAAAATTTAAGTCCTTTTACCTACGAGTGGAAAGATGAACTAAATCACTCACGAGTGCCTTGGTCAAAATTTAAGTCTTCCTACCTTTGGGTGGAAGGACGAGCTAAGCCACTGCAAGTGCCTTGGTACAAAATTTAAGTCCTTCTACCTACAAGTGGAAGGACGAACCAAGTCACTCACGAGTGTCTTGATCGAAATTAAAGTCCTTCTACCTACGAGTGGAAGGACGAACCAAGTCACCTACGGGTGCCTTGGTCGAAGTTTAAAGTCCTACTACTTACGGGTGGAAGGACAAACCAAGTCACTCACGAGTGTCTTGGTGAAAATTTTAAATCCTACTACCTACGGTTGGAAGGACCAACCAAGTTGTCCACGAGTGCCTTGGTGAAAATTTGAAGTCTTCCTACCTACGGGAGGATAGACGAGCCATGTCACCCAAAAGGGCCTTGGTCCAAAATTTAAGTCCCCTGCGTCATAAATAATTTCAGGCTAGCCTGTCAATGACTGACAAGTCTCTGAAGATCCAAATCAAACCGTCACCCCATGTGTCCTTCCACTCCGAGATCACAGACCCATAGGGTGAAGGGGGCAACTGAAGAGGAGAAATTATGCATGACGGAGCTATCTGGATGGAGGTGGCACGTACAGACCGAACGGCCACGTGGCATCCAGCCCATTATTATGTGGTCTCCAAGGAACCTTAAATGGAAAATACTTGCGACACACGATTAGCCCTGGTTTGTAGAATCCCAACATGAGTAGAATTCTAGAATATACACGTATTAATGAGTATCTTCCCCATAAGGAAAAGACTTGTTCTGCAAGTAAAGGAGTCTGGTCCTACGCTACTATAAAAATCCAAAGACCCTCAAGAAAAAGGTACGCACAATTTCTCTAAAGCTCATACTCTCTAACATTATTGGAGCTCTCTTCTAACTTAACCTTCGGAGGGTCTTTGGCCGGTACCATGCCGATACTCTCTGTAAGGTCTTTTTCTGTGTTGGGCAGGTCTGGTATCGAGAGTGTTAGAACCGTGTGGTTCACTAGTGATTTTTTCGGCATCATCAATAACTAAACTGTTTGTTAAAGAGATTTTAACTTGAGGATTGACACTTTATTAAAAAAAATTCCTGAGATTCATCAATTAGTTTTAATTGATTTATTACCTTTGAAATCGAGAGTGGAGATGTTGGGAGGGGGGGGGGGGGGAATAGAAATAGAAAACACATTACAAATAATCTATCTTAGCTGATTCCTAAGACCTACATAAAAAGTCAAAAGCCTATAGCACAATCATTGTTTAAAAGAATCAGATATAATAGCAAATTAAAGCAAAGAGTTCCAATCTCCCTAAAGAAAAATCAAAGTTCTACAAAACAAAGAATCTAAGAGCAGAAAGTAGGATCAAACACAATACCAGCCCAGACGAGCCCTGCAATGACAGAGTAAACTTGTGATCGAAGTTGTAATCCCTGGTCAAGAGGTTTGAATAAAAGTGAAGATTTAAACGCAACCAAAATAAGCATGTTACAACAAAGTTTGAATAATAAACGTTAAACCATGATAGCATCTAACAATTCAAAATCATAATTGCAAAATTAGCTAGGGCTCAAACCTTTTTAGATACATCTAACTATTATACCAATTTAGCTCAAGTACTGCCGATTTAAATATATCACTTTCCTTTTAATTTCTATGCACTTAAAGGACCTTGTCCATAGGAAACTCAATGAAATCTAACCCAATATCAAAACATCCTAAATCTACCAATTATGTAACAATCATCAATCACTCTCCCTTTTTCTATAACAACATTAGGCAGTGATGCAGCAGAACCAAAATAGTATCAACGAAACCAACAGCATCAAAATTTACATGTAAGGTGATTCAATGTCACATGATAAACTAATAATAGTAAAGCATTTTTTATAGGTACAATACAAAAGAAAATGGTACATCTGAAAATGAAATTTGGGTTTTATTCTTGTCAGATTGCTTTATGTTTACATCAATCAGTTACAAGTTAAGATTTATGCACAAAGTAGCATGAACATCGCATAAGAAAGAAAAATATGTATTGGCTGCACCTGAGACCATATATATATGTATGGGTCTCTGTTTGAACCTCTCAATCCAATTTCTCCACTAAATTACTAAACAGAATTAAATCATCAGCTAGAGCCAAGCTTCTATCTTTGTAATTCAAACACCCTAACAACCCAACAAGTTAAAACACCCTAATAGCCACATTATTTAAATGATAAAATAATAAAATATTAAAAACATCTCTCTCTTCCATAAAACATTATTCAAAGGATAAAACATAAAATACCCTAAGTGCCAAAGTAGTGACCTCCCTAACAGCCACATTATTCAAAGGATAAAACAATAAAACATTAAACATCTCTCTTCCATAAAACATTATTCATAGGATAAAACATAAAACACCCTAAGTGCCAAAGTAGTGCCCTCCACAACATCACAGATACGACTAAGCTGTTGTGTCAATTGTAATGTCGTTCCTCCTTTCTTCCCTTTGCTCTGTGTGGATGATGGTAAAACTCGCTTCTTTCCTTTCTTTTGTGTTGGGTTAGGTGGTTGTGTGAGGTTAGAAGTCTCATCTTCATGAACATCATCATCATCATTTGGAGAAGATGAGTTAGCAGAAGTATCACATAACCCCTCCTTAGGTGTCTCAAGATCATCAGGTAACACACTTGAAGTGGGGGCTCATGCTAAATCTCCTATGGCCGCAATGTCCTTAAACATAATGTCTAATAAGTCAACATTCTCCAATCCTTTCTCTCAAAATTTTGCAACTTCAGGAACCTCCTACAATTTTGAATATTTTCATTAATAACTCAAATAGCATGGTTTATCTACTAATACAAAATATGTACAGTGGGTTATACAAAACATACCATTAGTTTCCTCTCCCACCACTCATCAGTCACAGCTATTGTTCCTTTGGCTGCATCCCATCCCAATCCAGTTTCACTTTCCTTCAACTTATTCCAAAGTACCCAATCTTTCTTCAAACTATCCCATTTATGCTTATACTTCACCCTAGGATATTCCTTTCCAGTTTTCTTTTTAAAAGTTGCTATAATATTTATCCAACCCTTTTTTCTAAAATGGGTATTAGGTCGATTACCCTTAAATACCTCATCCACACAAGCTTCACAAAAGATAGTTGTTACTCTTGGTGGCCATTGAGCTCTAACATTTGAGCTATTTTGGGATGGCTTACCTATCTAGAAAAAACATAAGTTTGTTAATAACTTAATATTAATGTTCATCCAAATACAACAAGTTCTACAACCAAACCCATGAGAAAATTGCATAGTAGGAGTAAGTTTCCTAGGTAAGTTCTACAGCCACAAAGAAATAAACAGTTTCAACCAAAGAATCAAACAAGAATTCCTAGATTTGAATGTATTCATGTAATGGAAGAAAAGAAAAACTGTTCTTGGAGATATTACTCATGGTGCAACATACATGCCAAATATATTGAACAAACTCTACTGGTTACTTAATAGAGACATTATCAAATGGTTTGGTCATTAATATCAGGAATCGTGAGGTGAGACAACAACTATATAGAGTGAATATTGTGTGTTCATTTCGATGTTTTAGAATTCTTAATAAATCTTTTATTTCCGTGTATGACGGCAACATGAATCAATTAAAAAAATTTCAATCCTTTAAACAACGTTTACAACTAGGAAAATATAAATTTCACATTGTACAGCAATGGAGGGCTATCTGTGAGACAAAGAGAGCTCTTACCACCAGCAGCAACAACAACAAATCTCTAAATTCTAATATTTTAGTGTAAACCAACATGCCAAAAGCCCAAATCTATATCATAAATTCAAAGATGGGTAACGGAGAATAGTTACCTGGATTTGCGATGAAGAACGACGATACACGGAGCAGAGCAAAAACAAAGAAGAGAGAACCAATCCTTGTGAAGCTGATGCATTGAGGCAGAGGACTGAGGATATATATGGTGAAGGGAGACGATTGGAGACGCAACAGTAAAGGGAGAGGATTGGAGGCTATTTTTGGTTTTCAGCAAAAAATATTGGCGGAATCACAATTTGCAAATCGCGCAATTTCGAAATCGCAACGGGAAATTGCCTATCCTGAAACGCGAAAATCTATTGATTCAAAAACACAATCCCACAAATTTTTCCTAGCCAAACATATCCTAATTTCTACGATTTGCTAAACACCCGTTTTTGTCTCTCAATACACCTAAACAAACGGGCTCATAAGAGAATTCGTAGGTGGGGCCGGTTTTAGAGTGGAATGACTAAAGAGAGAATAATATATATATATATATATCTATATATTTATATTTATATGATGAGGAGGAGGAGGGGTAATACTCTGTTAAGTCTTATAGACCTTGTTATGAATAATGATTTGTTATAAATCTTTTTATGTAATGACTAAATACTTTATATTATTTGATATTTATTTATTTGAATTAATAATTTTATGTTGTATAAGAATATATATATATTATTAATTTTTTTAGGAATTTCGAAATACCTTGAAACGGTATGCCAAAATAGGCCAGTATCAAAATATTCCATTCCACTGGACAAACCGAAACGGGTTTCGAAACAGTATTCATAACATTGGTTTTTACTTATTTTTTAGGCGAAAATGCACTTTTCATCCTTACATTTTGGGTCAATTCCCATTTTGGTCCCAAAATTGATTTCTTTACAAATTTCATCCCTAAAATTTGAAAATGTTTTTAAAATCATCATTCCCGTCAACCAACAGACGAAACCTTCCTACATGGCAGACAGATATCCACGTGTCAAGCCCACCTATTAAAATAATAATATATAAACCAAAGTGGCAGGCCCACTCACCCTAAAACGCACATGCCCCTTACGTGAGGGACACCTCAGCTTCCACCTCAGCTTCCCGTGCTCCCAGCCCTCCCAGACCTCCCACATGACCCCATGTGACCCTAGCTCTCCAATTACCTCAGTCATCACACATGAAAATCCCCAAATTTCATAGAAAACCCTAAAATCCTCTCATCGTCTTCCTTAGCCCGATCCCCAAAATCAAACCTAGAATGACATGAACAAATCGAGGGAAGCTTGAGGGGGAAGAAGAATGGAAGCTAGCTCTGCATTTGCCTCTACATCATCGGAGGGAGGCTTGAGGAAGAGAGCACCATGCATGTGCTACTGCCCCTCCCCTCAAAAGCCCATGCTAGTGGTTTCCTGGACAGATAACAATCCAGGGAGAAGGTTCTATGGGTGTCCTAATTACTGGGTAAGTGAAGTGCAAGTTGGGTTTGTTCATTTTGTTCACTTGGGTTTGTACATTTGGATTTGTTGTTTATTCATTTTGTTTTGAATTTGGGTTTAATTTTAGAATGTTAAGAAGTGCAAGTTCTTCCAATGGGTTGATGATAAGATTTGTGAGCGTGGGAAGGTGCTTATCCCAGAGATGAGGCAGAGAATTCTCAGACTCCAAGCCGAGGTTTCAACATGCAAGAAGAGAGAGAAGTGTTTGACAGTGTGTTTGATATTGGCATTGCTAATGTGTGGAATATGTCTTTGTGTGATTCTAGCTTTGATGGGTTAGATGGGTGGGGTAGCATGTTTTGGACAATGTGGGTGTAGGCAGGGTTAGGGCAGGGTTAGGACAATGTGGTGGAGATGATGATGTTGTTATCCTCTGTATCTTATTGATTTCAGTATGAATGAAATATGGAATGACAGAGTTTATTTTGTTAACTTGGTCTGTAATGTGGTGTAGATGATGATGTGTTAATTATCTTACTTGATTGCAATTAGATTACAATTTACCAAATCTGTAATATTGGTAAGCTGACCATTGTTAATTTACCAAATTGAAGAATTGATATACACAAGTTTACCAATTATGTTTGTATATTGCAATTATGTGCTGCAATTGGTTTACCAAGTTTACAAAATTTACACAAGTTTACCAATTTTTCAATACACCAGTTATGTTTACCAAATTTGCAATGCACAACACAACAGGTTAACCAAACATACAAATACTACATATACACAATTTTGCATATACTACAATTCACAATTCTGCAAATTCTGCAATACATAAATCTACATTCTGCAAATTCTGCAGTTCACAATACACAATTCTTCATATATTGCAATTCGCAATTCACAATTCACAATTTTGCAAATTTTGCAATTCACAATTAACATATACTGCAACTTACAATTCTACATTACACAAATTTGCAATTCACAATTCTGCAATTGCAAATTCTACAATTCACAATTCTGTAATTCACAATTCTGCAATTCACAATTCTGCATTAACATAAATCTGCATTACACAAATTTGCATTTTAGTATCCTGCTATTGAAACTCTCACACATGTTATTGATGACAGTGTCACTCAATGCATCAGTTCTGAACATGTGTCTAGCCCATACTGTTGTGGTATGTCCTTTCAACCAATTATATGCACCCTCATCAATGTCCTTCATCTCATTCATTATCCTTTCAAATTTATGTGCATATGTGATTTTAGCTGCTTTAAAAAACAACTCCCTAATCATTATGCCAGGATGCTACTTCCTCAGATTGTTGTACAAGTGTCTACAACAAATTCTATGCTCATACTGTGACCATTTGTTTGCAAATGTCTGCACCAACCCTTGCCAAGAAAATCAACAGTGTTTAGCATATATACATATTTCACTACTTGTTCAATGTAGTTAAGTTAAAAAATGAGTATGTTTTATAGTGATACCTTTTGCTGGTCTGATATGAATGTCCACCTCTTCTTATCACCAATGTCTGCTAGCGAAAAATTTATAAACCAAATCCATGAGTCCTTGGTTTCTACTTCCACCACTGCAACTGCTAAAGGGAAATATTCTTCATTGGGGGTCTCTGACAATTGCAACCATCAGTTGGCCCCCTATCTTGGTCTTTAGGTGACAAGCATCCAACCCAATTATTGGCCTACAACCTACCCTGAACCCCTGCTTACACCCAGACCAGCATATGTAAAGTCTCTTAAAATAAGGTAGACCAGCTTTTAAGTCCATCTCAGCTGCTAACTCACCTTCATTGAATGTGTGTGTCTTCATTAGAACTGTACTGCCAGGGCTGGACCTTCTCAGTTCTGCACAGTAATCCCACAATTGATTGTACTGCTCTACATAGGAGCCATCAACAAACTCTTGGGCCTTTTCTCGAGCCCTGCTAGTTTTTCCTGCACTGATATTTTCAACATACTTCTCATGCACAACCTCTTGAATTTCCCTTAGCTTAATATCAGGTTGTCTCCTTACCTTTTTCATCAACTTCTTTGCAAGGAAGTTGGCAGAACACCTTGGGTTTTTGTAGCTCCTAGTGCATGTGTGCTCCATGTTCAGAGTCTTCAGTTGCTAGCTCTTCTCCCTTGGTAGCTTTGCAAGGTAAGCTATAAATATAAGGAGGTTGGCATTTGGCTCTAACCTTAACTTTGTCATTCTTCACAAACTTCACCCCCCATACATCTTTCATTGCATACTCAGTAATGGCCTCCTTGAACTGCTTAGCTGAGGTAAATAACATGTGTTTCTCAAATACCAAGTCATCAGGATTGGACACAGGTCTAAACACAGGAAATGTCTTCCTCCTTCTTCTGACATTGTCCATAACTATTTCATTGATAGTAGCATCACTTCCACTGTCATAAATTCCATCACCTTAAAAGCCACCATCAAATGATGACTCACTTAGGCTCAACAACTCCTTAGTAGTGTAGTTAGAGTTCATTACCCCATCCCCCATCTGATCACGCATATGCATCAGCTCCTCACTGTCATTGCTTACACTATCTTCACCCACATATCTTTGGTTGGGGTTTATTGATCTTGCCCCTTCTACATCACTATCCTTAGAACTATCATTGCTGTCAGTGGTGACAGCCCCATCCTGTTGTGGTTCCTCAACAATTGGTTCCTCAGCAATTGGTTCCTTCCCTGGTCTCCTACACTCAAGTATTTCCACTTCATCATCACTATCATCATTCCTATCACCTGCATCCCTTGCACCACCACTACCAAACTTATCACCATCCCTGCCACCATCCCTACCACCATTCGTACCACTAGCACTGCCACCAGCCCTACCACTACCACTGCCACCATCCCATTGAGCATCACCACCATCTTAGTGAGCAAAAAATTCACCCCGGTGATTATTACCATCATTCGAGTCATCATCATCCTCAAAATTATTACCATTACTGGCATAATAGCCCTGTCCATTATAATAACCATCAAAAGAACGTTCAAGCTCACTAGAGTAGCAACTCTCAGAATCACTAACAACAAAAGGATCATCATGATCAGGCTCTACAACAATATCTACAGGCACACTATTACCACCATTAATAAGTATAAGTTCATAAACTGGGTGGTCTACATAGACATGAATCTGTCCATGACCCCTCACCAACTTAGTCAATGCCATTGCATCATGATCATCCTTAATTAGTTGGAACACCCCATCCTCCTCATTATCCTCAGGGCTTCTGTACCATAGCCTACTCATATGTGTATACCCAAACTCTTTACAGATGGACTCAATTTCTACCTTAGACCACTTGTCAGGATCACAATCATCTACTACCCCCACCTCACCCTCCACATACTTCTGAGGGATTTACATCAAAATACCCACCATGATGCACATACAAAGTAAAGTGCTCGTCCATTCTGCATGCATGAGATATATAGTCAACATTATTTAAATAATCAACTACTTAGAAAACCAAACCAAACAGTCAACATTATTTAATTAAACCACTAAAGGCCACATCTTAAAACTACATCTTAATGCAAATAGAGGGAACACATGGACTACCTTGCTCCCTTAATGCAAATAGTGATAAAGTCATAAACAACCGATTAAATAGTGGTCCCTACGCATATTGAGTGTGTGAAAAAAGTTAGAGAGAGACATATATAATGTGCAAAAGATACACAGAGAGAGAGAGAGAGAGTGACACAGATACATGCGCAGAGAGAGAGAGAGAGAGAGAGAGAGAGATAAAGTGGACAGAGCTACCTTTTCAAGCTTCAACCCATTGCTACAATCTTGAAACTGTTGCAGATTTTGGATTGAAGCTTTAACCCATGATGTTTTCCCTTGTTTTCTTCAGTTCTCAGTGTGTAGAGAAATTGATTTTTTTAGGGATTTCGTTGTTTTAGGGGTGTCTGTTCTTGTCGTACTGGGTGTGATTAAGAGATTTCAGGGATTGGGCTGAGGAAGACGGCGAGAGGATTTTAGGGTTTTCTGTGAAATTTGGGGATTTTAATGTGTGATGACTAAGGTAGTTGGAGAGTTGGGGTCAGCTGGGGTCACGTGGGAGGTTTGGGAGGGCTAGGAGTGCGGAAGCTGAGGTGTCCCTTACTTGAGGAGCATGTGCGTTTTAGGGTGAGTGGGCTTGCCACGTTGGTTTATATATTATTATTTTAATAGGTGGGCTTAACATGTGGATATCCGTTTGTCACGTAGGAGGGTTTCGTCTGTTGGTTGACGGGAAGGACGATTTTAAAAACGATTTTCAAATTTTAGGGATGAAATTTGCAAAGAAATCAATTTTGGGACCAAAATGGGAATTAACCCAAAATGTAGGGACGTAAAGTGCATTTTCGCCAATTTTCTACAAGCTCATTATACGTGCTCTGCGCGTGTGATGTGTGTGTGTGTGTGTGTGTTTTTTTTTTTTTTTTTTTTTTTTTTTTTTTTTTTTGAGTTTAATGTAATTTTTAATTTGAATTTTTCTATTGTTAGTAAGGTTACATACAATAAAATTTTAAGAAATTAAAATTTAGGATTTGAAATAGAGTAAATTGCTGGGTTTAGCATGTGCTAGTTTTTAAGAAAAAATTATCAAACTTGCATGAGATATATTTAAAGAGTAATGCTACAGTTATAAACTATTTTACAACAATTTTTACAAATTGTTGATATGACCATCTTTTTATTAGTTTTCATCTAGACCCACCATTAACATCATTTTTTCATTTACTAATAACCACTCATCACATCAATGGTTTGTAAAAAAATTTGTAAAAGAGTTTGTATCTCTAACATTATTCTTTAAAAAATCCAAATTTGTAAAGTAATATCATTATGCATGGTCATTTACATAAAAATGTAAAAGTTTTCAAAACTATTATCCTAAAACTTTAGTCAAAGAAGAATATTGAAAATAAAGTAATAGTATATAAGGAAATTTAAATATTAACTTTTTAATGAGGAGTTTATTTTTGGATATTTCAAAATGGAATATAAAGATATACTGTGGTGATTAATGGAGTGAATGAGGTTGGGTTTTGTCTTGATCTTGGACTCTTTGATGTAATCTTTGAATGGGATGATTTGGTTTCAGTCAAAGTGATTCAGTCTAGACGAAACTCTCACTACGTATTATATGGTCATATTTTGGATGCCATTTATAAGTAGTTGGAGCCATGCGTGTTTTAGTGATATTCAACCTATGACGTCCACTCCTGATGATAGCTATTTATTATTAGACCAAGACACTAATTAATTTTTGGTGTAGGCAGGAATTGAACCCCATATCTCTTATACAACCATCAGAGACTTTACCAATTGAACTAATTGGAACCCACAAAAGGAACATATCCTAAGTACACAATATGCATATGTAAACACCCCAAAAACAAATAACATATACAACTACAGCTCACGACCTGAAATTGAGAACATGTATACATGAGGAAAAAAAATCCATTGAATACCTCATAATAATCCAAATAAAGTTTGAAATGCAATAAAAATACTAAAATTAACTATGATGCACAACTATGTGTCAATGTAGGTAGGGGTGACAAAATCAATTCAAAGCCATTTGCCCACCCAAACCCATCCACTTAAATAAGACTCAAACCCACCCAATTATTAATAGTGTTAAATGGGTATTAACCCAATTAAGATTAATATTTATTGAGTTTTAACTAGGTACCTAGTTAGACCCAATTATGACTCAATTATCATTTCTACAAATCGTCCAACTCTAAAATACCCCAAAACCACTAAAAATTACCAAAATACCCCCTAAAACTAAAAATGACCAAAATACCCCTAAAACCAAAATGAAAACCAAAATACCCCCTAAACCTAAAAAATGACCAAAATACCCCCCCAAATATAAAAATTACCAAAATACCCCTAAACCTAAAAAACGACTGAAATACCCTTGAAATATTAAAATTACCAAAATACTCCCTAAACCTAAAAAATGACCGAAATATCCCCGAAACCTAAAATTGACCAAAATACCCCCTAAACCTAAAAAAAGAGCAAAATACCCTCGAAACCTAAAAATGACCAAAATACCCCCCTAAACCTAAAAATGACCAAATTACCCATTAAACCTAAAAATTGACCAAAATACCCCTTAAATCTAAACATGGCAAAACAAGCGGGTCGAGTTGGGTTAATCGGGTTACGGGTCGGGTCGGGTTAGGTTGACTAGTATTTTTTGCATGAATTTTTTTTATAAAGAAAACAACATGTATTTGCCATTTGAAAAGTCATACAACAAATTACTTGATGTAAAGTACATTACTTTGAATTCACCACTTATATTAAGAATGAACTCAGTTAAACTTATTAAAACTTATTCAATAATTTTAAAATTATAAAAATCTTAAGATTGCTATCTAAAACAAAATAACACAAAGATAAGTAAAACAAATGCACAAGTTTTATTTCTACACAATATCAACATCTCAAAATATAAAACAAAATTACAAATGACTTATTTGATAACTCATTTGACAAAGAATAAAAACATATAAGAAATTTACAATCTTGAAAATTAATTTTATAATCTATTATCAATTGTGATTGACACTCTATTTCAATTTGAGATATACATTAAAGTTTGATTGTTTACTTATTTATACATGGTCTCTTTTATGAATTGTTGTTAAGCAACACATACTCTAGGAAATATCATAATTTATTTTGAAAGCCGTTTATTTTGGACATAAATTGTTAAAAAATAGGTCTAAGCATTCATAATTTATGCTAATTTGATACTTTGGCTTCACTATTTACACACTTGTGATCTCACACATGTCTACAGTTTTAAATCTATAATTTTAACTCTACTGTTACAAGATTATCTTGGCATGTATTTTGCTGTTTGATATCTAAAAATCTTTACTCATTATAGAATGCTCCACCATTCATCTTTCAATTAATTTGCATACAGTTATGTAAATGTCTCAATTGTTTCCTTAAATCTCACAACAAACAATTAAACCAATATTGTCTAAATTTTATTTTATTTTTACCAAAAAAAAAAGTTTTAAAAAATGGTTCGGGTTCGGGTCGGGTCGGGTTGACCTACAAAAAACACGGGTTAGGTCACGGGTCAACCCGTTTTTGCTTCGGGTTAAAAAAATTGGGTTTGGGTCAGGTATATTTTGGGTCAGGTCGAGTCGGGTCAGAAAATTCTGACCCGTTTTGCCATGTTTGCTTAAATCTAAAAAATGATAGAAATACACTCGAAACCTAAAAATTAATTGAAATTTTCCTAAAACCTAAAAAGTAACTGAAATACCCCCGAGACCTAAAAATGACTAAAATAACCCCTAAACCTAAAAAATGACCAAATCCCCCCTAAAACTAAAAAATGACCAAAATACCCCCTAAACCTAAAAAAATGACTAAAATACCCCCAAAACCTAAAAAAAAAATGACTGAAATATCCCCAAAACCTAAAAAAATGATTGAAAGACCTCCAAAACCTATAAAATTACTGAAATAGCCCCAAAATCTAAAAATTAACGAAACACTTGTAAAACATAAAAAATTGGTGACATTCCCTCAAAACTTACAAAATGACTAAAGTACTCTTAGAAACTTTAATTTGACAAAAATACCCTCGAAACATCCTAAATATTCCAAAACTCTATTTGGTAATTTTAGAGGCTTCAAGTGTATTTTGTTCATTTTATAGGATTAGTGGTATTTTGGTCATTTTAGATATTTTGAGGGGGTATTTTGGTTGTTTTAGAGGTTTAGAGCTATTTTGTTTGTTTTAGAGGTTTTAGGATATTTTTGGTAATTTTTGAGGTTTCAAGTTATTTGTGGTCATTTTAGAGGTTTTGGGTGTATTTTGGTCATTTTAAAGGTTTAGGTTTATTTTCGTCATTTTATAGGTTTAAGGTTATTTTGGTCATTTTCTAGGTTTTAGGGGATATTTTGATCATTTTATAATTTTAGGGGAGTATTTTGGTCATTTTCAGGTTTAGGGGGTATTTTGGTCAGTTTTTAGGTTTAGGTGGTATTTCAGTTAATTTTTAGGTTTTAGGGATATTTTGGTCATTTTTTAGGTTTAGGGGGTATTTTGGTAATTTTTAGGTTTCGGGAGTATCTTGGTCATTTTTTAGGTTTTGGGGGTATTATGGTAATTTTAAGGTTTAGGGGGGGTATTTTGGTCATTTTAAGGTTTAGGGGGTATTTCGGTCAATTTTGAGGTTTTAGGGGTATTTTGGTCATTTTCTAAATTTAAGAGGTATTTCAATCATTTTTTAGGTTTAGGAGGTATTTTGATGATTTTTAGGTTTTTGGAGTATTTTAGTCATTTTTTAGGTTTTGGGGGCATTTCGGTCATTTTAAGGGGTATTTTGGTCATTTTTTAAGTTTCAAGGGTATTTTAGTAACTTTCAATGTTTTTTTTTAATTATCATATTTGGTCTTTTTTAAGGTTTTGGGGGTATTTTTGGTAATTTTAAAGGACTTTAAGAGTACTTTGGTCATTTTCAAGTTTTAGGGGCATTTTGGTAGTTATGATTATTTGGTAATCGGGTGGGTTGGAGTTTATCCATAATAATTGAGTTGGGTTAGGTTTGGATTAGAGGTAATTAGTTAAATGGGCAATAAACGGATAAATGGATTTTATGTATCTAACCCAATTATGCCTACTCCAAACCCACCCAAACCCACCCATTTGATACCCCTAAATGCAGGCCATATTGAATTACTGATTACGTTCTTAACTCCATCTTGAGGAAAAATTTGTTGCAGTTCTTTGAAGGAGTAATTAGATGATAAAAAAAATCCTGACCTTGATTTCAAATTAAACCATGAAGTTGCAATCACAATTTGTAGTTTCAAAATCCATGCACACTGGACTTTTATTTTATCTAACAATGGCAGGTTTCCTTTATTTTTACCTTATGTGAGTAAGCTATTTTGTGAGCCTTTTAGGTGCCAAAACATTACCTATAATTCATATGGAGGAATTTTGGTATCTTTTTTTAATTTATTTTTTGAACATATATATAAACTCAAAAGAGATTGTTCACACTAAAGATTGTGAATCAAACTTCTCCAAAAGAATTAGGATCTCAAACACAAAAGATCTAAAAAGCATAAACAAGATAGAATAGAAGGGATGCTACCCAAGGTAGTCATCTATATTCATACAAACATCTCAACATGTACTGTTTAATAACATGATTAGGGCATTTGACACCATCAAACGTTCTACTATTTTGCTCCCACCAAATTGTCCATATTACACATAAAGGAACAACCTTCCATATCTTTGAACTCCTATAATCTTTATACTGCATGTAAACCATATGTGAACATGTTTGTCTGGGTCAAAACCAGAAAGCCCAAAGATAGCAGCTTCAAACCAATGTTGTTCAAGTGATCCGCAGTTTCCTTGCAAATCAATGTTGTTCCTTGTCTAAATCTTGTTCCTTGCAAATCAATGCTGTTCAAGTGATCCGCAGTTTCCAAACTTAAAAGGAATTAAAATTAGATGCATCAGTAAGAAATTTTCAAATCATGCATGTAAACATGAATGACTAAAAGTACCTAGGGGAAAACAAATGGGTATCCCTCCCGGCATAGCTTTTGGGGGCTTGAAAATGGCCTACATTTTGATAAAATACAAGTAATTAATCATCTTTGTAACTCAAGGAGGTAAAGTTGGTTTCAATTGTTTTGCTGATATAACCACTAAGTGCTAGGCACCAAACTGATTGACTACCTCTTAGTTTACTAGTTACAAAATAAAAAATTTTGCACTAGTCATGTAAATTTGGTAAGGCAAGTTGACGAAGACCTCCGAAATTGAGGGTTCGATCCCATGGTAACCATACAAACATTTATAGGAACAAGTTGGCACAATGGTGTCACTTGACAAAACAAATGTTGAAACATATAAGTTTTTGGACTTTAAAACTATAAAAGTCATATATTTCAACTAGAAGTTCCACTAAATAGAGCCTATGATGTATGAAACTTCCATTTCTACATACTACTCAATTGGTTGCATAAATTACCCAAAAAAGTAGCCCCATTTATTACGTGTTAAATCAAAGTTTCAAAAATGTTACAACTCATGCCAAATTAGCACATTTTATTATTTTTAATGGAAGGGTGGTGGAACTGATTAACGATTCAATTGGAAGGCTAGAAATCATCTTCTCCTTGTCAGACTACTTCAACTAATACCTAACATGACTTCATTTTTAGATCCAAGGATCAGATGAGACAAAGCAAACATTTAACTTAGGAAAACCATAAGACGATGGAATTAGATATCCACACCCTACTACTAGTTATTACCAAGGTTTTGAAACTCGGATTGTTCATTGAACTGTAAAAGGAAGAGGTTTAAGGTTTTTTAAAGTCGAATCGAGGTTGAACCGGGATCGAACTACGATGATGTCATAATTAATTTAATAATTATTTAAATATAAATAAATATATTAAATTTGTAAATATTAGCGAAATTTACTAAAAATATCTTAAAAATTGAAACAAAATACATAAAATAGTACATTATAAGATTAATTAAAAATACTACAACATAAATAAGCATAAAAAGAAAATTTTATAATAATCCTTTAAGAGAAATCATTTCAATTAACTAAAAACGACTTTTAAAATAAATTCATAAATTGCATAGGTATTATTCTTAAATAAAAAGTTAATTTAGTAATATTTAATATGTTGAGAAAAATGACATAGAAGTTTAGAAACTATAAATCATGTAAATTTATTATAAATTTAATAATATTGCATATTAGCTCCTAAGAAGAGCACTTGGTCCGTTGGTCATGGCTTCAGTCTTGTTTACAAGGCAAGGAAGTTAATACCGTTCCAGATGGCGTTTTGTTTTGGTCATGAAAACAAAATATTTCGATACCAGTTAATACCGGTGTACCGTTACAGGATTACCGCTAATTTGATATATTTATATATGTTAAGTTAAATCCCTATAATTTGTAAAAGAAATTTAAACTTAGAAATAAAAAATTCACTTAATATGTTTTTTTTTTTTTTAGAGAAAGTTTCAATCTATGGCATCCGCTTTTGATAATAGCTCTTTATCATCAGACCAAGACACCAATCAGTTTTTGGTGTTGGCGGAGATTGAACCCCATATCTCTTATACAACTATCAGAAACTTTAACAATTAAGCTAACTGGAACCCACAAATTCACTTAATATGTTAAACTTTAGTTAAAGTGTGAACTAATTAGTAATATTAGGCCATTGATGTATTTACTATTTACTATTTAGTTGATATAATAATAATAATAATAAAATTAATGTCTTTTTCTACCTGCCGCTGGAAACTTCTAAGGTTTTAAAAAGATTTTAATTAAAAAAATAAAAGTTTTACAACTTTGAATTATCAAGTTCACGTGGGTTAATGTCCTATCAAAGGCACACTGGCCAAACTTCAAGTTTAAAGGCCATGAAAGGTCCTCCAAAAAAATAAAATTTAAAAAGCTATTACTTGAGTCTATCGTCCATAAGATGAAGTAAGAAATAGAAGAGAGGGAAGAAGTCAGGCTTTTGGGACTCTGCGCGAAGAAGAAGAAGAAGATTAGGAGGACTAGATGAGAGGATGAACGGAAAAATAGAGTCACTACCAGAACATCATGGCGACAGTGAGGATCTGAGCTATCTGGGTTTTTATTCTTATCCACTGACACCGTTTATTTTGGTTTTTTTTTTTTTTTTTTTAAATACCGACCGATTTTTATTTTTCGGTCGGAATCTGATATATTTCCTGTTATGGCCGGTACAATCCGGTATGCCCCGGTATTTGGAGTGGTAAGAAACAACCATGTTTGGGTACCAGTTTAGGTGCCGGTATGGTAAATACCGGCGATACCAGCCGGTACGGTTCGGTATAAACTTCTCTGTTACAAGGTGTGAGAGCTCAGATTCGAATCCTGACAGCCACATTTTTCTTTAATTTTTTCCTATTCTATAACCGGTTGAACCGGTCTATGGTTCGTTCGGTTTTTCAGTTGAATCCTAGTTTGTCCGGTTTTCTATGCTAAAAAAACCGGATTTTAATCCGATTTTCGGTCGGATTGTCCGGTTCGATTTGGGTTTTAAAACCTTGGTTATTACTGCCACCAACATCTTAAGGGTAGTCGTTAACATCACCTTTTAACTAATATTCAATTAATCGGATAGAATTCTTATGAGGATTCTGGCATTTTACCCCTAATTTTTAAAAAAAATTAGCAACATGCCCCTGTTTGCAAACTATATAGGAGCGTGCCCCTGTTTCGATACTCGATTATCCTAAAATCGAGTTCAATTAAATACTCGATTTGTAGATAATCGAGTTATGCCCGATCAAACTAAAAAAAAAAAAAAAAAAAAATTTCCATGGAACTCGAGTTTTAGGAAATCGAGTTCCATGCAAAAAAAATTTTTGTAAGTGTGATTGCCCTATATTCAGGGAGCAATATAGTGGCGTTTTTAATCCCTATAGTGACGTTTTAAAGACTTATAGCGGCGTTTTCCTGCAAAATTTTTTTTTAAGTGTGATTGGCCCATATTCAGGGTGCCTTATAGTGGCGTTTTTAAGCCCTATAGTGACGTTTTAAGGCCCTATAGTGGCGTTTTTCTACAAAATTTTTTTGTAAGTGTAATCGCTCTGTTCTGGGTGCCCTATAGTGGTGTTTTTAGGCCCTATAGTGACGTTTTTAAGCCCTATAGTGACGTTTTAGAGCCCTATAGCGGCGTTTTCCTGCAAAATTTTTTATAAGTCCCCATACCAAGTTCAAGGGGCCCTATAGTGGCGTTTTTAAGCCCTATAGTGACGTTTTAAAGCGCTATAGCGGCGTTTTGGAACTCGACTTTCCTAAAATTGAGTTCAATGCTTTTTTTTTTTTTTTTTTTTAGTTTTATTCGGAATAACTCGATTTTCTACGAATCGAGTATTTCATTGAAACTCGATTTTAAGGTAATCGAGTATCGAAACAGGGGCATATCCCTATATAGTTTCGAAATAGGGGCATATTGCTAAATTTTTTAAAAATTAAGGGCAAAAGGCTAGAATCTCCGAATTCTTATAGTAAGCAATCATTCATGAAGATAATATCTTTCCCTAAAAGAATTAAGGCTTGAATTTAAATAAGGTTGAAGTCAAGGAAGATTAAATGATTAATTAAGCATCGAAAATCATCCCTAATAAATCCAAAGCACATTTGAATTAAAGTATTCAGTTTAACTCGGAAAGGAATTTCAGATTTAATAACGATGCATATTCAATTAATTCCCCCTTGGCTGCAAAAAGCTTAATAATTAATTCAAATTAAAGATTCAACCCTTTTTTATTTGCTCACATGATGGCGAACTAGAGAAAATTAGGATTTGGACTTTTTATGAACAACAAAGTGCTCTCTCTTTCTCTCATGCATTTTAGTCGACCTAATATTTTTTTTTTATATAGTATGACAAATAGGGCATAAATTAGAACTGAAATAACCAACTTAATGGGCCTATTGAGATTCGAGAATCTTGTTGTGTGATTATCGATTTATCTAGATGTGTGCTTCGGAGGTGTCAAGCTATGTGATGAGAAATAAGAAACTCCTATTTTATTGAACTAATATGGAGTCATCATCTTAAACTTGAATAAGGGCATTTGAACATAACAAGGCTCACGATTTGTCCTAATTTGCTAACACTTAAACTATGGACAAAATGGGCTTCTACCCTTTTCAGCCAAATTAATTAGCTTTTTGCCCTTCTTCCCAAACTAAATAGGGAAATGCCTATCTTTTGAAACTCGACTTTTTCAAAATCGAGTTAAGCCCTATAGTGACGTTTTGAAGGACTTATAGTGACGTTTTTAAGGACCTATAGTGGCGTTTTGTAACTTGATATCCAGGAAATCGAGTTATAGGCAAAATGGGCTTCTACACTTTTCAGCCAAATTAATTAGCTTTTTGTCCTTCTTCCCAAACTAAATAGGGAAATGCCCCTCTTTTGAAACTCGATTTTTTCAAGGACTTATAGTGACGTTTTTAAGGACCTATAGTGGCGTTTTGTAACTTGATATCCAGGAAATCGAGTTATAGGCAATTTTATTGCCTATAACTCGATTTCTTGGATATCAAGTTACAAAACGTCACTATAGGTTCTTAAAACGTCACTATAGGTCCTTAAAAACGTCACTATAGGACTCCAGAATTTTTTTTTTTTTTTTTTTAACTCGATTTTGAGAAAGTCGAGTTTCAAAAGAGGGGCATTTCCCTATTTAGTTTGGAAAAAAGGACAAAAGGCTAATTAATTTGGCTGAAAAGGGCAGAAGCCCATTTTGTCCCTTAAACTATTGAACCTAATAACCTCTTCATTTGGCAATTATTGGCAAAACCCAATACCAAATAAGAAAAAGAAAAAATTATGACACAAGATTACAAAATGATCAATTGGTCAATTAAAATATAAACTTACCAAATTCAAATGGTCCCCAATAGCCAAATATTGAACTAAGACAACTGACTTAATAAGTTCTACGTACGTGTCTTTTCTAAAACACTAAGCAGTCACATCATGCACATCATATGGAAATTATGACCGGTAATAGTCAATTACAACTCAAGACGTGCTCACAAAAAACAAAGAACACACTTGCAAATATTTGATCAATTAGTATAGCAATGTGTAACCAACCAAAGATATCAATTAAAGATATATAATCGTTAAATCAAGGTTGATGTCAAGAACAAGCACGAAACCCAGAAGTACAGACCAAAAATATAGATGGCTACTCAAAGCAAATAGAAAAATCTCCCCCCAAAACGCTATACTACCCTAAGCAAAGTAGATAAAACTCCCCCTACAAAGATACAACTCCCAAAGGGCCAGCTCAAGGGATTTTAGGGCCTATAATTTTGGGTTTTTTATATACTTAATTTAATTAAATGATTTTTTTTTTAACCTAACATCTACTTTTCTAATTGATTTAGATACAATTTAATTTTTTAGTTTTGTTTTTTTTTTTAAATATGAATTTCTTGTTCATTTGTGAGTTGTTCATCTAAAATATTTTATAACTTTTTTTTGAAAAAATTCTTATTCATTTGTGAGATTTTCACCTAATTTTTTTTATAATATTGCTTTTATTACTAGTAAAAAATTATTTAAATAACGCTTTTGAGACATGATTAATTTTTCACTGATATATATATATATATATATATATTTAAACATCATTTTGATTCCTACATTTTGGGAGCGGTCGATTTTGTCCTTGTTATTTTCAAGTCACAGTCTATTTAGTTCCTACCATTAGATGACTAATAGAAACTACTGAGGTGGCAGACGGGATGCACACATGGCATAAATTAAATTAAAATATAAATAGTCATTCCACATCAACTTCCATATGACTCTCACATGACTCACTTATCATCAACACTCTCACTCACGGTCAAATACGATTGAATTCAAAATACCCAAATTAAAATTCCAAATCCTTAACCCAAGATGAACATGAACTCCTTATCCAAGGTACATAAATAAAGGGAGAAGTAGAGATAGGAAGTGAGAGGAAGAAACAACCAGAAAAAGTAAGCTTGCTCCATGCTTCAAGCCTTCAAGGATATCTTCTGGTGTTTTGGAAGACTCTTTCATTTATAATTTTATATATAAATGGGCATAACTAAGAACTCAGAACTAACCAAAGGCTACTTGGATAATAAAAAAATAAAAAAATTCTTCAGATATTTTTTCTTAGATATATTTTTTAATTTATTTTGTTAATAATGTTAGCTGATGATTACTTCGGGGGGTGGAGTGACATTTTCAAAGTGTGGAGGCATATCTTTGTTATTTTCCAAAACCTCAAAGGAGATTACTGTAATTTACCCTAAGAATAGAGTTTTCTTCAAAACTAATTTGGAAAACTTTCTTTTAATTCACCACATGGTGGTTCAAATAACTATCCACTTTTTCATTCACTTTTTATCTACATATACTTATATAGTCACCTAACCTATTTAAAAGTCATGTGACTTGTTTTGATGACATAATGAATCATCAACTTTGCATTTATTATAATATTTTTAAGTAGGATACACTATACCAAAATAAGTCTATTATATCAAGTGTTAATACAACAAAATTAGTATAGTGGTATTAGACACAATATCACATCTAAAAATTAAAAGTCGTTGCAATAGTAACTTAAAAATAGTAAATTATTACATTAATAATAATTAGTTGTAATAATTTATAATTTTCAGTTGCAATAGAGATTTTAATACTAAATTGAATTTAGAAATTTTTTTGCAATAACTTAAATTGAATATATCAATTTTTTTTAATAACTTAAATTGAAGAAATCAATTTTTTTTAATAACTTAAATTGAAGAAACCATTGTAATAACTTGATACCGATTATATATTTTGCGATATATTATAATAGATCGAAATTTCAAAGAGATGGCTTATTGCAACAAATTTAACATTGCAATAACTAAAATATCAATTATTTTACAATCTATTGCAATGACAAACATGAAGTTGCAATGAATATATTATTATAATAATCTAATTTCAAATTATTTTACAATCTATTGTAAGAAAAAATATGAAAAATTTAACTATTACAATAAATACACCATTGCAATAATTTGAACCCAAATTATTTTTGTCAATTCTTTACAATCTATTGTAATAAAATTCATGAAATAATAGCCTATTGCTACAAGTATTTGAAGTAATAAATTGTTTATTGCAATTGCAAATATATTATTACATCAAAATTTTCATTAAAATATTTAAGGTTTATTGCAACAAAATTTTTTTGTAGCATAAACTTATTACCTCAAATTTTGTTGCAACACTTTACATAAACTATTGCAATGACTTCAATGTTATTGAAACGATTTTTTTTGTTGTAATAAACATTTTTTGTTGTAGTGATAGAATTACGTCTTTTTGATGAACCGTATGAATAATTCATCAAAAAAAAAAAAAAAAAAAAACTTAAGGATTTTAACAACAATCTTGTTCTCTATATGGCAACATGAATGATATACATAACCACATTCATAAGAAGAGAAGGAGTACACAGCAAATCCTCAGCCATTGAATTAAAAGAAAAACAAAAATAACTAATAAGCTTTAAATTGAATTTCTTCTTACTGTGTAGACTAAAACAGTGAAAAACTTCTTCCGCTGGCTTTCTTCTTCTTATTTGCAGTTTTGGTCTTCTTCCTCTTCTTCTCATTTTTTTCCCCAAATATGACTGTTTCGACTTATTACCGAAAATGGCAGTACCAATCAAACGTTGCTTTCCATTCGAAGACGATATTCGAAAGCGACCTTCGAAGACGACATTCAAAGGTCGTCTTTGAAGATGACTTACAACTCTATCTCTTATCCTCTCAGCCCTCCCTCGATCTTTTACTCATTTTCTCAATAGCTTCCTCTCATCCCTCTCTCTCTCTCTCTCTCTCTCTCTCTCTCTCTCTCTCTCTCTCTCTCTCTCTCTCTCTTCATATTTTCCGACTCTTACCGATCTCTTCCTCTCCTTCCCTCTCTCTCTCACATTCTGACAAGCCATGGCAACTCATCACTCTCATGGGTTAACATGGAGCTCTGGTGACAATGAGGTCGTGGGGGCTGTGGGTGCTGTTATTGGGGTTATTCTCTTCCTTGGTATTAATGTGTATTAGGGTATGTGGGCTTAGGCCCACCTTGTTTACTTGTATAGCACGTTTATTTGTATAGCACACTTACTTGTACTGCACACTCTACCTCCTATATAAAAACAATTATGTATATTCTATTACTTGAGAAATACAATACAATTATTCAGTATTCCTAACATGATATCAGAGCTGAATTTGGCAAACCAAGCTCGGGGAGCTTGTTTAAGGCCATAAAGTGCACGCCGAAGGTGACAAACTTTGTTTGATTCAATAGAGAGACCAGGAGGAGGTTGCATATAAACTTCTTCACTTAAATCCCCATTAAGGAATGTATTTTTGACATTCATATGAAAAAGGTCCCATTTACTAGCAGCAGCAATAGCTAAAAGGGCATAAATAGATGAGATACGAGCAACCGGAGCAAAGGTCTCTTCATAATCAATCCCATACTTCTGTGTAAAACCTTTTGCAATAAAACGAGCTTTGTAGCGCTCAATGGACCTATCAGAGCGAGTCTTAATCTTGTAGATCCACTTATAACCAACCACAGATTTCCTAGGGGGGAGAGTCACCAAATCCCAAGTATGATTTTTAGATAATGCATCAAGTTCCTCTTTCATTGCAATCTGCCATAAAGGGTCAGTGGAAGCCTTACGATAGGTGTGAGGCTCATGCAGTGTAGCAAGGGCAGTGTAACAATGATAATCAAGTAAATGTGTAGGAATGGATCTTACCTGAGTTAAGTGACGAGGTGGAATATCTTGTGCAAGATCTTCAGGCGGAGCAGGAGCAGGGGACCCAAGCTCAGGGTTGGGTAGCTACCTGTGCATCTTCCACCTGTTCATTAAAGGGTGAACTAGAAAAGGGATCAAAGATATCTGGTGGTTGGACGGAGAAGTCTATAGGAGAATCAGGAGCAACTATAGGAGGATCAGGAGCAGCTACAGAAGAATCAGGAGCAGCTACAGTAGGAATATGTGTCTCATCTGGAAAAAGATCTAAAACAGAGAAGGAAGATAGAGAGGCATGGAAGTGAGAGAGCTCAACAAAGGAGCGATGTTCCCAAAAGACAACATTGCGGGAGATACGAAGACGATGAGAGATAGGATCATAACACCGATACCCCTTTTGAGTTTCGCCATAGCCAAGAAAACAACAAAACCTTGACCGAGGCTCAAGTTTGTTATGCTCATGTGGCTGAAGAAGAACGAAATAAGCAGAACCAAAGAAGCGAAGGTGGTGATAATCTGGAGGGGACCCAAAAAGGCGCTCATATGGAGTTTGATTTTGAATAACAGGACTTGGAATGCGATTAATAGCATGAACAACATGAAGAGCAGTTTCGCCCCAAAAAGGAGCAGGAACTTTGGCAGAGAGAAGAAGTGCATGAACAGTGTCAAGAATATGAAGAAGTTTTCGTTCGGCTCTACCATTTTGCTGAGAGGTGCCTGGACAAGTTAGTTGATGAACAGTGCCATAGGAATGCAAAACAGCTTGGAAAGTATATTGAGTATACTCAAGAGCATTATCAGATTAAAAAATTTTGATACGTTTGGAAAATTGAGTTTCAACCATTTTTGCAAAATTAGAATATACTTGCAATAACTCAGAACGATGTTTTATATTAAAAATCCAGCTATAGCGAGAGTAATCATCAACAAAGATAACAAAATATCGAGACCCACCAATACTAGAGGCAGAGGAAAGCCCCCAAACATCAGAATGAATAAGGTCAAAGATAACAGTAGATATTGATTCACTAGTATTGAAAGGCAAAGCTGGTTGTTTTCCTAATTGACATGAAACACAATCAAAATTTTCTGTAGACACTGAACCTAACAAACCTCTAGAAGCCAACTGTTGTACCCGAGAGGAAGATACATGATCAAGTCGAGCATGCCAAAGTGCAAGGAAAGGAGTAGAAGAAACTGCAGCAGCTGCAGCAATAGAAACAGGAGCAACAAGTGGAAGACGAAGGTTGTCCACGGGAAACATATGCCTAACTCTGGGACTGGTTCCAAGCTCTTGTCCCGTCCTTGGATCCTGCACAATACACCTAGAATAATAAAAGATATGCGATAACCTAACTCAGCTAATTGTCCCACAGAAAATAAATTGTAAGAAAGGTCAGGAACATTAAAGTCACTAGGAACCAAGAGATTGGAGGTCGAAACGGAACCTATATTATGACCAGACATTGTGGAACCATTTGCTGTGTGAATATTAAGAGGGAGTAATGCAGGTTTAAGTTCAGAAAATAAGGACGAGTGAGGAGTCATGTGATTGCAACAAGCAGAATCTATAAGCCAAGAGGAAGGAAACATACCAGATAAAGTTGAGAGAGAAGAGGAATAAGATGCATTACCAACCATACGAATGACATTGGCAATGATATTTTTAAGGTAATTTGTGGACATGGTGAAAGTGCGTCCTGAAGACTTAGATTGTGCAATAATCTTCGCCGACAATCCAGCAACCATTTTTGCAATTTTTGCAAACGTTTTGGCCACAATATTGAGACTTGCTATCATCACAACAAATCAGCTGATAATGTGTATTAGGGCATATAGGCTTTAGGCCCACCTTGTTTACTTGTATAGTACACTTATTTGTATTGCACACTTTGCCTCCTATATAAATGCAATTATATATATTCTATTATTTAAGAAATACAATACAATTATTCAGTATTCCTAACACTTGGAATCATCCACTTTTGCCGGAGGTGGTGCCACCCCGCACAATCTGATTAACATGCCAACAACTCCAACTCCAACCTAGAGCTTGGTCCTCCACCGGAACTCCCACAACGACCTTTCCATGTTGATGCCGGTGCTGGATTCATCACCACAGAGTGCATTATCTGCCTTGGAGACTTTGAGGAGGGTGACAGGGTTGCTGAGATTCCTGCATGCAGCCATGCATTCCATGCAGAGTGCATCCAGACATGGTTGAGTCAAAGCAACCATGCTACTCCTTGTCCCATTTGTAGGGTAGGCTGGGATCCCTTGGATGTTTAGTGATCTAGCTAGTTCAAAGAATGTCTTAATTTAATTGCATTGTATTTGAATATATAATTAATTATAATAAAATTTCAAATACTTTCTATATTTCTCTGTGTCTCTAGCTTTATTTAATTACAATTTATTAGAACTTGACCTTTGTACGTTATATATGAATCTAAGATTTTATTGCTGAGAAAATGAATTACAAAGCGTAAGAAATAATTACACTAAGCTCTGCTATATATATATATATACACACAAAATTACCTGAGCATTAAGTTGGAGCCAACACAAAATAAATAATTTCTAAACACACAACTGACATCTATACAAGCAATAACAGACTAACAAACTAGTCGCGTGTTTAAACTGAGTTCAAATCTTCTGTCCCACTTTTCCTACTCCACTCTATACTCCACCAATAAAAACTTGCCTCGTGTTCACCTAATTAATTAAATACTATCATTATTGACTTATTAATACTGCCATTATTAATTAATAATAGTATTTAATTAATTAGGTGAACACGAGGCAAGTTTTTATTGGTGGAGTATAGAGTGGAGTAGGAAAAGTGGGACAGAAGATTTGGACTCGTTTAAACTCTCCAACCCATGTCTTGTATCTTCTTGATTTAAATGGAATGACACCGTTTCCTTTGATTTCTTCTTCTTTTCAATTAACAAAACGCTGTCATTGTTCTTCTTCATCTTTGACTTCACTTTTCTTTTGTTAAACGACACCGTCCCTTGCTCTTGGTTATCTTGAATCTTCACACTCCCCCTCAAGGCCTAGAAAGTACCTCAAAGAACCCAGATCTTTCAAACCAAATTTCTTGTCTAAAACTTCCTTCAATTTAGCAATGCAACTGTGGTCATTGCCTGTAAGCAAAATATCATCAACAACATTGTGTTTTATTAATATGTTCATCAGGTACAACATTATTCAACAAACTCAACTTTTTTTGAAAGAGTGTGAATCAAAACTGTGAAAGAGTGTGAATCAAAAGAAGTAGCTAAAACAGAATGAGGTTTAGTTGAAAGAGTGTGCTGCTGCAACAAGTAGAGACCTCTTGATTCTCTACCCAGACCAATTTAGTTCTAATGAACAAGGTCCTGGATGAAACAATAGGAACCAAGAAAAATAAAATTTAATGTTTCATTCTTCAAACAAAAATAAAATTTCAGTGCAGTATGCATTTACCAGCCAAAATCCTAAATTTATCCCGGTATGATTGAAAAGACCCAATACACTCCAGTATCTAGTGCGGTACGCTTCAGCCCTGTTTCTGCACCAATCCAGGTGCTAGTACTGTATGGAATTGCCTCCCTTGGTCGTAACATCTTCCAAATGCATGGCTGAGTCTGTTTTCATACCACGCAAATATTTTTTCACAATGATTTGAATATTTACATGAACAAGTTCCATTTGGAATTGTAAAATGAAGGAAAGGATCAAAGCTTTAACAGCCTAGCAGCAAGTATATTCCAGGTTGGAGTTGAGTTGAGTGTGTGGGTTAACTTATTAAGTTAAGTTGGATATTAGCATTATTGTTCATTTTGGGGGGAGGGGAAAGAATGTGTGGTGCATGTAGGGGACAGAGAGTACGAATCTGAGTATGTCAAAATTAGAGAAAAAGTTTACAGAGCTCTCATAATAGCAATACTTACGATACATAAGGGAAATCTAAATAATTTTTAGAAATAAGAGCAAGGCCCCAGTACTTTCGATAAAATATAAGGAAGGCTGACGTATTATATCCCTTTTCAAACTACATAGCACTAGAAAATATGGACCTCAACAAAAGAGAAAACTTCTATTCCTACATCATATTTCTGAATAGAGTAAATGAATACACAAACAATTCATTGACTATCGTCCTACTAAACCATAAGAACATCTTCATGACTGCAATTTCAGTGGCAAAAAGCAAAAGCCATAATGCCATTAATACATTAAACAACTTACCCCAACCAAGGTATGGTCAAAGAAGACATCTATTGCTGCAAGGATTCCCCTGAATCACGAAAATAAGAATTAAAAAATTTATATTGGTAAATTGTGATGTATATAGGCCAGAAACAACTGTTGCAAGACCCTATGCTCATCAAAAAGCCTAAATTGATTTAGAAAGATACTACTGAAAAGTTACAAAACATTGTACACTCTAGATGTTACAATTTCTTAATGAATGAAATCAGTTCACTACAGCACCAGGATGTCTCAGCGTGCTTTATATAAATCAATAATCTGATGAAAGCAACTTCAACAAAATAATCCAATTCCCTATACAAAGAAAGATGACCAAGACCCTTAAAATGCCATAGCAGACTCCTGTTCCCATACTATTTGCCTTACCTAATGGTCAGTGTAAAGGATCTTATTCTCATTTCACAGCAAGAACAAGTTGACTACTTATTTACTTTTTCTTATTTAACATTAAACAAAATTATACCATTATACCTTTTGACTACAAATTCACATATTTTCACCGTTCACTAACATGTATGAGACAACAACTAAAGTGCTTGAATTATTTTCTTATTCACTCAATGCTCTCTCAAAACATACTGCATAGCAAATATATTTGTAAGCTTTATTAATGGCAACCAGACACTTCAATAGTTCAAGAAACAAGAACTGAAGTCAATGACTTCACATGAAAGATGATTGGGGGTGCAAGAGCAGCAAAAATACAAAAACCGATATGAAGCTGCATTGTGCCAGATTGATTAAATTCATGAGAAGCATGGCTAAGACAGAATTATATATCACACACCAGATAAAACAAGAAAAACCAATTGAACTTCAAGGCACTTGATGTTGTGCAATTGGAAACAAAGCAATTTTCAACACCCATTAGCACACCAAATGTGACATTTGTTTCTATGCTATCACTACAGATACTCTTTCGAATACAAAGGCACCAATATGTTGGAAATTGAATTACTGTTTACAGAACTAAAGCAATCTTCCTGATAATAAAATAATTTGAAAATTCCTAGAAACAAAACCATAATGATGCCACTACAAAGAAAGCTCACATTGTCACCAGCAATCACTGAGGTGCAGGAATGAAAAGTTCTAAGGTGAAACAAATAAGCTAACGATGAACAGCAGCATTGTTCACAGTATTACTCATGAGAAGCTCACCACTTGCACCATTGTACAAGAAGCACAAGTGGAAACATGCTCCTAACAGGAAGAAATAAAAAATCTTATAAACCCTTAAGATCATATCAACAAGATGGATTCAATTAAATACCTCCAACTTGTCCACCTTAGCCCTGTGATTCTGGGGAAGTGTATGTAATTCCTCCGTCAAACAAATGCACACACCAACATTTTCCGGTGAAACAAAATTGAGTGCAACCTTTATGCATGACTGAATAGAAAAGAAAAAAAATATATTAACTTTATTTATATGAATAGGGAAACAAATATATATATATATATATATATTTATATATATATTTATATAAGCAGCAAAGTATGTTCTGCCTTCTTCTTTTTTTTAATAAAAAATCTAACAACTAAAAAGAACCAAAAAAAAAAAAAAAAAAAACGTTAAGTAACTGTGTTATTTATACTTATACATTCCAGCAAGTGGCAGCAACAACTAATTAGACAAACAATGAGAATGAAAAATTAAGACAAAAGCAAGTAAAAAGAGGCACCACACAGCAGGGATGCAGGATTAATAGCAAATGGGGGTACAAATGTCATTTCACACTAACACCTCTCTTTCTCCCTTTTTTCTGCCCAATTTGGGGGGGTTTTTTTAGGTGGGCCCAGGTATAAAACATCCGAGCCCCACTAAAATCCAACCCCATTCCCCTTTCAACAAAACAACCAAAAAAAATCTTTTCTCCCCACTTTTCTCTCCCCCATTTTCCATCCCCCAATAATCACCCCAACCAAACATAGTGTGAAAGATGGGCGACATAAATTTGGTCAATTACCAAATGCCAACCCTTACTCAACTAATCTGGCCCTCACATACACTTCCTTTAACCTATACAGCCTCAAATACACATTTTCATGCTGTACCTTAATCAGACAGAAGTTTTCCTTTAACAAACAAAACAAAGTGATTAGCAGGAGTTTCAACATGACCAACCATACCAAATCAGACATGTTGCAATGAAGTTTAGAGACAGAGTCTCCATGGCCAAGCTCCTGAGCAACTCCATATGCAACATAAGCCTTGGGACCCATATCTGTCTTGAGAGATTTGTAGGGCAAATGGACAGCAATGTTTAAAACACCCATGTGTGGGTGTGTATATTCCTTGAATGGCAAGCAATAGATAAAGCTCCATGACGTGGCAATTTTTCCTCAAATAGAGTAGATGAAAGCCAATCTTTTAGTTTTAGTATCAAGGGCCATGAATGACGATCAAACTGACCTTTAGTATACCCAGTAAAAAACCCAGGAATATTGATATTAGTCTGCAATTCAATACAATAGTTAATATCACAAAGCAAAATCATCAAGGAATATTTGCATATCATTTTATTATGCCTAAGTAGAAAGGTGGGAAGTCTAACAAACAAACCCAAAAACACTTTAAAGCGAGAAAGTAAAAGCAATCACTATGAATACAGCCAAAAAATATTAGGTATTAACAATCAACAGAGTGAATGATGAACCACCAAAATATGTACCCAAAATTTTGAATGAGACTTTTGTTTTCATATACCAATTTGAATCTGAAGGTAAGGATAAGAAGAGACCCATCTCCCCTTAAAATCAATTGGAGGGAGTCCATGCAGCTGCTAACTTCAAGTAAGGAGTATTTAAAGCACCTATTTTCTGTAAAAGGCCTGGAACACTAATGGACAAGTTGCAAGACAATATCTCCCTTTTTTCCTTACTTGGATTGAGTAAGATAACCAAACTACTCTATCCTATTTCTTCCACAATCAAAACAGTATTATCAGTAGACACCAATACGTTGGAAATTGAATTACTGTTTACAGAACTAAAAGGAATCTTCCTGATAATAAAATAATTTGAAAATTCCTAGAAACAAAACCTCTTATTTCAAGAAATTTCAAAGATAATCTTCACTAAAAATGATAAATTACAATAAACTAAACACAAACATCAATACATTATTGCTATACAATTAAATGCCAAAAGGAAAGACTGGTTATCACACAAAAAAAAAAAAAAACCTTGCCTCACACCAATCCAAGCAATCAATGGCCTTAACTTCCAACAATCTATCATTTTTGAGATGTTTCAATTGACAGACTGCACGCCACATGACAAATGGTTCCCAGCTCAAACCACTAGATGTGCAATATACATAAATATACAAAGGCACATGTGCACAAAAACTCTGAGATGCACACAGGAACTCACAGAGATGGAAAACGTTGATAATGCTGAACTTTGTACTAAATGAAAATCAAATTAAAAACAACAGCATCAAGACAAAGCAATATTGCCACTAATCCTTAGAATAAATGGCATCTCCGTCCCCAACAAAGAAGAAAGGACTGAAATCCTTCTTTCTCTACAACTTAGACAGCCTACAAGAAATCCTTCTGTTTCTCTACATTAAGAAATACTAACCTCATAGGCCATAGCATGATTGAGAGGCTGGTAGCATATACGGAAGGGGGCATCCAAGTAGAGCATAGATAGTTGTAAGGAAAAAATTTTGACACCTTTGATCCAGCATGCAATCACAGTGATTACATAAAAATTAAAAACCAAGACAAAGAACTATACCTGCACAAACAGTACTACAAGAGTATCAAATATGGCATAAGGATTTTACAGTGAGACCATTTTAAATAAAGATTACAGCAAGCAAAAAAGAAAAACTAAATACCTAACATTGGTAATTCTGATCTAGAATAACAATTTAAAGAAAATTTTAGCAGAGTTATATATGAGAAGCAAAAATAGCTAGCATCCTAATAGCATTTGCAACAAGTAAAATTGAAAACATGGGTCTCAATAATTACAGTTCACATTATTAAAAGCATGTAAGCAAATAGAAGACCACTTCAAAAATTAACCTGAAAGTGAATTTATTATTTAGGGCATTGAGCATCAGTTAAGAAAAAGAGTAAAAATAAAAAAAATTCAGAATCACACTATATATGTTTGATCAATTACAGTCCTTGCAGTAATGTATAGTTAATTGGAGGATTCAAAGCCCCAAGAAAGAAAGGAATTCTCTAACCACTAATTATAGCAAGCTTCCAAGCAGATTAGTTTTAGATTAACCGTAACTCTTTAAAACAGTAGAAGTTGTTGAAAAACCAAAAAAGTAAAACGATTTAGTGAGAGCATATAGGAAAAAATAAAAAGAAAAAGGCATTATTATTGTCCTTTGATATAGAACAATCCAGAAAATTCCAAGCGTAGAAATGCCAAATATATGTAAAATTGAAAACTTTGTCACAAATCACATTCTTATATAAACTGTAAAGCAAGCAAATAGAGTATATAGAGTGAAGTTTAAAACACAAACAACCACTTCAAATAAAGAGAAAGAGTGTGATCATACTCTCAGCAAGATATCAACTGGTGAAGAAGAAGAAGAAGAAGAAGAAGATGATCTTCTCTCTCTCTGTGCGTTAAAGTACAGAGGAAAAAAAAAAAAAAAAAGGCCATGGAGCTTTTGTCTTGTCTTGTATAGTGCGGACAAAATCTTAGATAGTTAGATGTCTGAATTTAAAGTACACAGCCGTAGTGTTTCTGCCAAAATAATAGTAACCATGTATCTTATAACATGTACTATATGCTTATTGCTTTTTTTTTTTGATGGGTATATGCTTATTGCTTATTGCTTATTGTATGCATGTTTTAAATGTGGTGACCCACCAAAAAACACACACACACACACACATATATATATATATAGGGTCTGGTTTCTATCTAGTGGCCAGTGCCACTGGACACGTTGGATACGCGACACGTGTCTAGTCTTGGACATGGTCACATGGGATTGGACACGTGTCGTGTATCCAACGCGTCCAGTGGCCACTGGCCACTGAACAGAAGCTGAGTCCATATATATATATATATATATATATATATATATTAATGTAATTATTGTGCGATGTACAAGTCAACATTAAATTACCTAATTTTTCATGTTTAAGGTCAAAATGCACTTGTTGATTGACAGCTAAAATAAGTCCTAATTTCACCCTTTCAGCAAAAAAAAGTCCTAAATTCACCCCAATGATAAAACCCATTGGTCAACTCATCTTTGACCAAAAAATATTTGACCTTCTAATTAGGATAATTTCTAGCTCATGTTCTAGATAAAGGTATTGTTGATAATTCTCAACTTAGTCTTGTTAATAAATTGCTTCCTCCAAAATGGTTTACAAAAGTTAAAATTGTTGTTTCCCATGATTATCATTTTACTGTTATTGTCATGATTGATTCTGGTGCGAATATGAATTGTATCCAAGAATGATTAATTCCTTCAAAATGTTTTGAAAAATCAACTGAAAGATTGGTTTTTGCTAATGGTTCTCAAATGAAGATCAAATATGAATTGAATAATGCTCATGTTTGTCATGATAATGTCTATTTCAAGATTCCTTTTGTTATTGTTAAAAACATGACTGATAAAGTAATTCTTGGTCTGCCATTTATAAATGCTTTATATCCTTTTCTTGTTGAATATGATGGAATTACTATTGATCCTTTTGGACAGAAAGTAAAATTCAAATTTGCTTCAAAGTTTGAAATCGATATGGATAATCTGTCTTATGAAAGACACTCCCCCATGAATACTCTTATTCAAGAACTAATGATGAGTTCTTGCCAATATATCACAGATGATTTTAAAGGTAATATTCATAGTACCAAAATGTTAAGTGCTATCACAGGGCTATTCCTCCTCTCTGCCGAGGAAGTCATAGTAATCCACTTACTAGTAAGTGGATTACTATGACTTCCTCGGCAGAGAGGAGGAACAAGGGAAAAGCACTAACACAGGGCTATTCTCAAGACAAAAGGCTCCCAACGGGACAACCTTTTGTAATGCATGAAGGCGCATCTTCTGGAGTAAAATCCAATAGATCAACATCTCTTCAGGAATCTGTCCCGGCAGAGGTGACATATTCCAATGGTGATATATTAATTGCTTTATAGGAAGTTTTGTCAAGAAATTTACAATTCCACAATGGAATCTATTTAGAATTACTAGATTCTATTAAATTCATTCTTGATAACCTTCAATTTGCTTTTACTAGAAACCACCATAATGTTTTTCAGAAAACCCTCAGAGCCCTTGAAATCCACCTTGTTAACCTTACTGCTCAAAATGAGGCTTATATGAGCCACTATGATAACCTTGTTCCAGAAAATGAGCTTGCTTCAGAAAACAACTTTGTTTAAGAAAATAACCTTGTTTCAGAAAACGAGGCTCTTAAAAGCCATCTTAAAGCCTACATTAGTCAACTTTTTGGCAAGGAGGAAATCCATTCAATGGATAAAGAGACTATAATGGGCATTGATTATGCTAGATTGAGTCTTAAGACCCAATCTATGTTAAGAAGTGCTATTGCCAACTTGCCTTCAGATATACGATCTCGTATTCTGGAATGCAAGGCTATGTTTAGGTCTTTTGACCTATGGTTCAAGTATTTCAAGAAACTTGTTACTGCCACTATTCCTAATCCTGATGAATTAGATGAAGGTGATAATGTCTTTATTCAGCTTGAATGGGAAGAACACTTTGGGAGTAGTCTCAGAGTGTATGAAAAGAAACATCCATTTCCTGGTCTCCTGATTGATTATGATGATGGTTCATATTTTACTGATGAAGAATCAGATGATGATGATGATAGGAATCCTAGCTGGCTTTCCCAAATGTTTGAATATGGCTTTATTAGGTTCATAAAATTAACAAGCCATAAACAGGCCAGTCAGCTTCCACAAATTATTCAAATTGCTATTAAAGGATTTGACAGCTTTTCCACTAGATCTTTTGTTTCCATCAGATGCTGGAGCACTTTGCCAGAATGAGAAAGAGATAACTGGATGAATGTCCAACCCTCAAAGGATCTCATTCTCATTAACGATCACACCTACCAAGGACAATAGCTTGAAGGAAATTCCCACCTGTCCTTCGATGATCCTTTTGCTCTTACAAAATGTTGGAGAAATTATTTTAATAATCAAATTCTTGAGGTTGCTCAGAATCTATGGAAAAATTATCATTTCATAGGAAGCACAGATAGAATCTCTGCTTTTGGTCCCAAACCCTATGCTAATGCCCTTGTTCACTTGCAGATAGCAGATCATCCTAATCCAAGAAGTCTTCTCATCCTAAGAAAAACTCCAAAGTTTGAGCCACTTTTATATTGCGGACTATGTAATAAATATGCTATCTATCATGAGCATGCATGTGATGATGATTCTCCATGGGATCCTTATGATGGTTATCCATCCGATACTCCTTCCATTAATTGATGAGTTCACTCCTGAGGTTACTACAGTTTGGTGACTGTTGCTACTTTCCCTTCTTTGCTTGGCTTGCACAAAGGCCAAAATGCTACAATATTTTGAAGGATATGTTGCTAAAAATTCTTACTTTTCTTGCAGTCTAGAACTGTTGCAAGATACCCCGGATTTGGTGGAAGATTTTGATTCTCCCATTTATTTGGCTTGCACAACGGCCAAAACACTTCAATATTTACCACTGCTAAAAGCCTGTTTCCCACCAATATGATGCTTTTGAAGATTCCCAATAATAGTGCTCATGTGGTTTCCTTTAGCACAAGAAGACGACAATGCTTCTGAAGGATGGTACTCATTGGTTTCTTTTGGCCCCAAAGGACTCCAATAATATGGCCTAGACCCTTGAATTGTAGGCCTTTTTCTAATCTCTACGAATGATTCCCCAAAATCTTGGGTCAAAAAGAAGAAAAATTCACTTTTACCATTCATCTGTCACTGTTCACCCAACATTGTTCATCCGTCACTATTCACCTGTTATTGTTCATGACACTGTTCACTCCGATTTTTGCCTATTTAAGGGGGGTTGTCCCTTAAGTTTAAAATAAGCTTTTACTTCAGAATTTTCATCCCTTAGAACTTCTTCCCTTAGAAGCCTTCTTAGAGAGAAAATTCCTTGTTTCTACTACCACTATTTCCTACTACCTTACAATCTTATATCTAGGACTAGAAAAAGCTTTGTAACTGTTAATCTGTAACTGTTGAGATCTTGTAACTACTACTACTGTAAGTGTTTGTTCTACTTTCAATAACAAGTATTTTCAGTTTTCTATTCATTATACTACTTGTTGCTACCGCCATCTAGGACGGTTCTAAATTTTTATTGCTTTCATATATACTGCTTGGCTGGTTCTACCGCCTTACTATTACTTTTAAATTACTTTGAGTATAACTGCTATACCGCCTTCTTGGCTAATTCTACTTTGCTTTTACATTATTTTCAACAATATTATTATTGTGCTTCCGCCTTCCCCCTTGCCTTCCCCCTTTATGGTATCAGAGCCACTCTTTTCTAGTCGGTGATAGTGTGGTTGTGTTCTTTATCTCTCTGTCTGTGTCTACTTGAAAAGAATGGCTCTGATACCATAAACGGGGAAGGCAGAAGCACAATAATAATATTGTTGAAAATAATGTAAAAGCAAAGTAAAACCAGCCAAGAGGGCGGTATAGCAGTTTTAATTTGGGTACCCCAATATCAGGAAAAACAGCAAGGAAGTGGGGCTGGTGTTTTCTGAGATAATTATGGAGGACTCTGATGATCCTTTTGGCTCTGGCTTGGAGGATCAAAGTTTTTATTTGGTATTTTATTTCTAGGGGGAGATTTTCTATCAGGTTAAGGATATCATTGGAGATTGCAGAGGAAGGACCTGATGATGAGGAAGGATTTGTAACAGGGTATACACATAAGGGTGAGGGAAGAATTGTGGTGTTGAGAATTGGAGACTTTCTAGAAAGATAATCAGTGATAAGGTTATCTCTTCCTTTGATGTGATTGACTTGGAAGGACCATTGCGAAAACCAATTTGACCATCTGAGTAACTGAGGATATGGGAGCATTTTCCTTTTGAACTAAAGCATTTTAGGAAAAGTGGACATATCCATTTCTACGAAAAAATTATGCCCAAGGAGATGAAATTGGAAATTTTCAATTCCATGTTTGATTGCAAGGATCTCTTTAAAAGTAGAGTGGTAGTGCAATTCTGAAGGTTTGAATGCCCCACTTTTATACCCACAAATACTTTTCTTATAGTGGGTTGCCGCACCAAGAAATTCATTATAGACAACCGTAAAGAAATCTTAAACTTTCAACCACTGGTCATAACACACCTTGACCATAACCCCTTTAAATCGGCTCGAGTCGGCGCGAATCAGCCCGATTCAGCGCTAATCGACCCGAGTTTGAGTTGCTTTGGTGCAAGTCGTGAAAAAAAAAAAAAAACACGTGGCAGGATGCGGCTCGACGCGGCATCGATGCGCGGGCAGCGGCGTCTCTTGCACATCGCTGTGTCGCGCAACGTCGGACGCTAGTGCGGCTCCTTTGGCGCTACGTCCATGCTTCCCAAATATTCACTATGATCTAAAAAATACTATCACCAAATAAGTACAAAAGGACATCTTTATTCATATATATCAAATTTCCAAATTTCTGCAAACCAAGATCATTGTTGTTTACTTGGTTTTTGTCTTATAAATATATAAAGGAAAGGTAAGAAAGATTGTTACCAGCAACCATCCACTTCTCTGTTGGACAAAATTTTCCTCCAAATTTAGAGGAAAGTCCCTCCAACCTAATGCATAGTTACTCAAATGAATACCCCACATGTACTTTTATTACATGACCTATCTAATAGCTATTTGACTTCTTTTGATGACTTAATGAGCCATGTGATTAAAATAAATGTTGATGGTTTGGTTTTATGAGCTCCCATGTAACGGGTTGGAGAAGAGTTGTCTAACCAAGTTTGGAAGAAAACTTTCTTCTTAGTCTAAATACAATTGTAAATGGTGTAAATCTCAACAAAAAAGAAAATAGAATGATTCTCAATTATTTTAATATTGTAAGGAAGCTATACTATTATTAAGAGAGTAGAATTCTTTGATGAAATAAGGGTGAACACGAAATTTAACAAGTTCATTTATGGGATTTTTGGTGTCCATTCCTCTGAACTCTAAAAAATAACCCTTACAATATAGGGTAATCCATTCGACTTAAAAGGGGAGTCAAATGGGTGGGTTTAGGGTGGGCATAATTGGGTTAAGTATATAAAACTCATTTACCTATTAAAACCTATTTAACTAATTGCTTCTAACCCAAATCCAATCTGAAAGCTCGAAAATGTGTTGAAAACACAAGAGCTTGTTTAGACCCCCAATTTTAATTACAGCTTGATTGATTTTACACTAACTTAATACTAAGTGCGGAATAGTATAAAAGCAAGCATACAAGCAAGAGAGCTACTCTAATTCATATTTAGAGCAACGCAGCAGTAAAATGAAATGAATAAGAGTAGGGAAGAGAGATGCAAACACAGATAACACCAAGATGTGTTATCGAAGAGGAAATCGAAGAACTCGGCGAAAAACCTCTCCGCCGCCCTCCAAGCGTTAATTGATCCACTAGACAATCAGTTGGGATACATGGGTAAGCAAGAGACCCTCCAAGCCTAATCTACCCTCTGTACCTAAGCCCTCCAAGCTCCTACTCCAACAAGGCATCTTGGAACCGTGTCTTGTCTAACTCTCCGGATCCCACAACAAGCTCCATGTTGTATCCGCCAACCTTGGAATCTTCCAATGCTTCCCAGCAACACCAAAAACACTCACTACACTCTGAAAAAGTGTGGATTGTGTTTGGATACAAATCTCCTCTCAAGGTATGATAACTGGAGAGGGATAGAGAAGATGCTACAATGATTTCTCACTAAGGATGAGTAGCTTTCTCTCAAAAAGATGGGTGTGTGTGTTGTAGAAAACCTATCTAGGGTTTTTCTCTCTGAATAGCCTTTCTTACATTTGTGGGTAATGAGGGTATATATAGTATGGGTGAAGGGTAAGGAATTCACACATAAAAGTCCTCCAAGCAGAATGTTTCACGATTGTCTCGCGGGAAGGCCTTACCTGCGAGACACTTGTGAAAACGACAGCCTGGCACGACTTTTCAGCTTCCAGTCATGTGCTCCTCACATGCTATTTCGCAGCTTAGCTTCTCACGAAATCCACTGATTCTTCATTTAAGCTTGAGTCTTCACCAACTTAATACTAAACTCAATACAATAAAATCCAAAAAAATACAAGGAACAAAATTAGAGCAATTACAACACTTTTTGTCATGGAATAAAGCCAACATAAAACATAGTTATAAATCATAACTTTACAATCTCCCCCTTTGGCTATTTCGTGACAAAACACCCTATAACAGACTCCAGACTCAAACGTGAGTTTGAGAACAATGGCAAAACTCACTCACACCTAAATCTAGAAGCTGTGTAGCACTTGAAACATATATACCTGTAACCTGAAACACTTGTACAAAATACATTAGACTCTCAACATAAATCAAGTGATAAAAGGGCAAGTATAATGTAATAAGTAAAATGCGATCAAGTAAACATGTTATGAAACATATGAACAACTTGATCAAACACATGACAGTCATATAGAAATGATCACAATGATCATTTGCAAAGCAAATGATCATCCAAACATGCAATCAATAAAGCACAATAGCATAAGGATAAATGCATGTCCAACACTCGACCAATGCAAAATACATGAAGTAGATGCATCTAGGAATAAGATCCTACTAGGGCACAAGAGTAAAATAAACCAAAACAAAACAAGGAAAATGTCTTCTCCCCCTTAGTATATGCATCTTCCCTATAGCTTTTTCCCCCTACGAATGTGCACAAGGTAGAATTACTCTACCTAAGAGTGTGCACATGAGTCATATAGAAATGACGATACAAACCTGTATACTCTCCAATATACTCTTCCCCTTTTTGTCACGAATAAACAAAACAATCAAGAGGAATGACGGAAAGAAAAGAAGATATGAGCAAGGGTATGATGCATGAGGGGTGCAAGATGAATGAGAAAATGAAGCTCAAACATAAGACAAAAACATAAAAAAATGCTACAAAGCATAAAGAACATGACATGCTAAAGATGATGGAACATTATGTAAACTTAGGCATGACAAAGACACAAAAACATGTTAAGTGCTAAAATGTCTAAAAAGACTTGACTAGCATGAGAGAAGTGCAAAACATATCAAGTGTTAGAGTGTAAGGTTGAATTTATTCAACCATCTAATTGGCTTTATTCCGTGCCAAATTTGCTTGTAATTCAGCATTTAGTAACCCTGTATTTAGGTGGGTTTGATGTAAGGGTAGTGAGTGAGATAGAGTGAAGTTTGCTCAAGAGTGTGCAAGAAAACAGAGACTCGTGACTGGGACTCGCGGGTGACTCGCGGCTGCAAGCCGCCAGACGCAGCACACGTGCCAAACATGCTAGAAGATGAACAGTCATGCTAGCTGGAGCACTACAGGACAAAACAGGACAACTGGCCATACGGTTATCTCGCGACTGGATCTCGCGACTTAGTCAAGCCGCGAGGTCAAGCCGCGAGCCACCCCTGTTTTGTAAAACCTGACGTTTCACATTCCTCTCCCACTCCAGTATAAATACCCCTATTACCCTCGATTGAAAGAGAGCTTCCAGAAAGAATTTTGAGAGAGAAACCCTAAAGAAAAACAAGATTGATTCACACACAATCTATACCTTAGAGACTCTTCAAATTCCTCAACTCTCTTCCTCTCCATTGTCAAATCCTTGAGAGGCATTATACCAAACCTGGTTCTCACCATCATCATCACTGTGAGACAGTTGTTTGGATTTCTGGGAAGCAGTTAGGAAGGAACCAATCTTCATTGGTTGATGCTACGGTCTAGTAGCGGAATCCAGGAAGCTAGAAAAGAAAAAGGTTCGGCGCAACCTCATTGGAGCAAGAAGCTTGGAGGGTTTAGGTGCACTGGGTAGATTAGGCTTGGAGGGTCTATTGCTGTCCTTGTATCCCAACTGTATTTTCTAGTGGATTGATTACCGCTTGGAGGGCGGCGGAGAGGTTTTACGCCGAGAGCTTCGGTTTCCTCTTCGATAACACATCGCGTGTTGTCTTTGTGTTTGCATCTTCCTTCCTCTCTATCTTTGCCTATTTATTATCTGCTGTGGTTTTATTTTGTTATGGCTTAGATAGTTTTTAACCAATTTCATATTATAGCATATGTTAAGTTTCCGCACACTAGTTGTTTGACATATTGCTTAAATTAGTTAAGTTGTAATTTGGGGGTCTAAACATTCAAAGGTATTTTTACACGTTTTTGAACTTTCATAGAGTGTGTGCAGCAAGGTGCATTTAGTGTGCATTTAGCGTGCATGTGAGATGCATGACCAATGCATGAATAAGCACTCACAGGGCAAAGTGCATAAAACACACCACCAATGATCAAAACATGATAAACATGAATAATTATGGTGATCCCTAAAGTTTGGTACTCATCGGAGTCCAAAACAATGAGAAAATGTCATTTGGGCATTTTATCAAACACTTAGAGTGCACACACTACACATATATGTTAAACAATGCAAGAACATATGAAAATCTTGCCTAAATACATGTATTTTTGCCATAAGGGGCCAACATCCAAAGCAAATTATCATTTAAAACAAAACCCAATAAAAAAGATTGACAAAAAATAAGTTTTCCAACTCCCATTTGAGAAAATCTCAACTATGAACATAAAACCCCCAAAAACATAATATAAGAATCAAAATCAATGAAAAGAATTAAAGATTACCTTAGAGATGTTAATGGAATGAAAAACACTTAAATTTAATTGGGTTTTGATGTAGAAACATTAAAACAGGGGTTTAAAGAGGATAAGAGAGGTTTAAAACAAGTTTCCCACGAAATGCCCTTTAAAAAGCTGATTTGAAAATTTTCGCAGGAAGCTGACTCGCGAAAGTACTCGCGAAATTTTTTGCAAGTAAGCCTTACTCGCGAGCTACTCGCAAAACAGCCGCGAAACTCTTTGTCCAAAGCTGAAAAAACTATAAAATTGGACCATTTAACTCCCAGTTGAGCTTGCATATGAAATGGGTCATAAAAACACCCAGAAAACATGTTTTTCACATAAAAACAACTTGAAAAACTTTGAAAAACATGGATGATACAAATCACTTCCAAAAGCAAACAAAAAGAACAAAAATATTTTTGGTTTGATCCACATATGGTTGAGCACACACACATCACATTTGAACATGTACAACCACACAAATGAAATAGGCATTCATTGAACATTAAACTTGTGTGTTGTGTGTGTGGATCAAGTGTGGAATAGTCCTTAGACTAGAGTGAAGTTTCAATGATCAATTCAATCAAGTCATACACAACTGATACGAAATCAAGTAATCTATCTCAATTATAGAAATGAGCATATATGACCTCCCATAAGAGAATGATTAGAGAATTTAGAAGCTTTTCATTTGGCTTCTGCATAATTCATGACATTTGATCATTTTTGGATAATACATCTCCTTTTGAGATCGGTGCTTGAAATTTTTGATATTTCAACATTGTGATTTAGCCTTTGGCTTTTTGAGCACCATATATTTCAATTTAAAAGGTCAATTTCCCTTTTTCCTAGTCAAATACATGTGCGACAGGCTTTTGCAGCTCATAATCTCTTTTTCATTTTGAAATTTATATTTGGTGAGCTCTATTAGCAAAAACATAAAAATAAAAGTGAGAAGATATATAGGCACAAGTCTATGCAAGTATCAAGACAAATAAGACTATTGACCAATCATTCATGACAAGCTTGAAGATCTATTTACAACAATCACACATAGATTTCAAGATTTCTCCCACAAAGATATATGTGCATATATAACAAGCTAAGCTCGTAATGCACTACGCCATTAGTACGAAAGTACTAGGCTAAACTCACATGTGAAAAGTGCTCAAACATATACGATCAAACTTTTTGAATCTTTTACTATTTATGTGGTTTTGGATTTTTACACACACAAAACAAAGACATAAAAGTAAGATCAAAACAAAAACAAAACAATGCATATAAAGAGATGCATGATGCACAAATGCATGACAATGAAGCATCTAATGCATGAAAGGTCCTACAAAGATTAAAAGAATTAGATCAAGGACCAAAGGAGCAAAAGCTCAACCATAGGAACTTTTCCTCATCCAAACACAACGATTGTTCAGAATGAGTGTCTCATGAGAAGTGAGACGAGCGTACGAGCGTTGGGAGAATGAGAACCGGAGATGCACATAGTCAAGGAGTTAATAGCATTAAACATTTTTTTTAACAACATGCTATTTTCACTCAAAATTGATTTACTTTTTAGCACAATTTCCAAAAAACTTAAGTTTTTCTTTTCTTTTGATTCTTTTAAAAGCATGAAACTTAGAGCATTGAGGTCTTAGATGACCAAAGGCACCACAATGGTGACAAACAATATGTTTAGTTCCACTCGGCTTTTTGGGAAGGGATCTAGCAACATAGTTTTGTTCCCTCTTCAACTTATGACATTGAGGTCTTATATGACCAATCACACCACAACGGTGGCAAGTTGGAACAAACTTAGATCCATCCAAAGCCTTAGGTTGAGACCTAAACGGGGCTTTGACTTAACAGCCTTTCTCTCCACCTTTTGATTTCTTTTATGTGGAGGAATGTACACCGATTTGTCCTTTGAAGTAGAACCCACAATAGGCACGAAATCAGGTACCACAACATGATTGCAACATATATTATCATCTTTTTTAGCAATAGGTTCAGCAATCAAACACTTGGCATGCATCTTAAGAGATTCATTTTCACATGTTAGCTCATCAACAAGTTTGTTAGATAAAACAAGTTTAGCATCCAAGTCCATATTCAAACATTCAAACTCTTTCAGTTTTTCAAGAGAATTTTCAGCAAGTTTCTTATATTTCTTAACCAATTTGTTGGATTCATTGAGCTTAGCAATCAAATCATCATTTTCACAAAATAACTTGCTCAAATCCTTATTAAGCTTCTTAGCCTTTTTCTTCAAGAGTTTGATGTTAGAAATATCAACAACATCCAAAGAATCATGTAACATAGCATCACAATCATGAGAATTTTCACTCATAGAGGCATTTTTACAAACACATAACATGTTACATTTATCACCAACCAAATCATACAAAGAGGCATACAAAGCACTATTCATGGCAAATAAACACAAGGGGTCAAGGATCACACTTAGGTATTTAAACCACAATAAGTGTACTTGCTCTGATACCAATTGAAAGCACGAAAATGTGTTGAAAACACAAGAGCTTGTTTAAACCCCCAATTTTAATTACAGCTTGATTGATTTTACACTAACTTAATACTAAGTGCGGAATATTGTAAAAGCAAGCATGCAAGCAAGAGAGCTACTCTAATTCATATTTAAAGCAACACATCAGTAAAATGAAATGAACAAGAGTAGGGAAGAGAGGTGCAAACACAGATAACACCGAGACGTGTTATCAAAGAGGAAACCGAAGAACTCGGCGAAAAACCTCTCCGCCACCCTCCAAGCGGTAATCAATCCACTAGACAATCAGTTGAGATACATGAGTAAGCAAGAGACCCTCCAAGCCTAATCTACCCTTTGTACCTAAGCCCTCTAAGCTCCTACTCCAACAAAGCTTCTCGGAACCGTGTCTTGTCTAGCTCTCCAGATCCTGCAACAAGCTCTATCTTGCATCCGCCAACCTTGGCATCTTCCAATGCTTCCCAGCAACACCAAAAACACTCACTACACTCTGAAAATGTGTGGATTGTGTTTGGATACAAATCTCCTCTCAATGTATAATAATGGGAGAGGGATGGAGAAGAGGCTACAATGATTTCTCACTAAGGATGAGTAGCTTTTTCTCAAAAAGATGGGTGTGTGTGTTGTAGAAAACCTATCTAGGGTTTTTCTTTCTGAATAGCCTCTCTTACATTTGTGGGTAATGAGGGTATATATAGTATGGGTGAAGGGTAAGGAATTCACACATAAAAGTCCTCCAGGCAGAATGTTTCGCAACTGTCTCGCGGGAAGACCTTACCCGCGAGACACTCGCAAAAATGACAGCCTGGCACGACTCTTCAGCTTCCAGTCATGTGCTCCTCACATGCTATTTTACGGCTTACCTTTTGGTGAGCTTCTCGCGAAATCCACTGATTCTTCATTTAAGCTTGAGTCTTCACCAACTTAATAGTAAACCCAATACAATAAAATCCCACAAAATACAAGAAACAAAATTAAAGCAATTACAACACTTTTTGTTATGGAATAAAGCCAACATAAAACATAGTTGTAAATTACAACTTTACACAATTCAACCCAATTATTATGGGTAAACCCCAACCCACCCAATTACCCAATTATCAAAATTACCAAAATACCACTAAAGTAAAAATGTCCAAGGTACTCTAAAATTTTCAAAAATGACCAAAATACCCCAAAACCTAAAAATTAAAAAATTAAATTAAAAGAAACTTAACGCAGTTGAATGATTAAAAGGAAAATCACAGAGACTAAAATCTTGTTTTCCATTTTCTCAGCAAGCAAACAAATGATAATCAAATATAAGCAAATAGGGGAAAGAAAAACAGAGAATAAGCGAATGTGAAAAGTGCAACTCAGAAGAGATTTCTTCTATCTTTGTAGCTTTCAAGAACCGTGAAGAGTTAAATAAATAAAAAATTAAGTTCCTTACTATTCACTTTCACCGTTTCTTTTTTCAACCAATCATTTCTCAATTCAAAATCTTGTAAATTTTTTTTAAAAAAAAATTGCAGTGTGGCTGATCCAGATATATATATATATATATATGTACAACCAAATGTTTTTTTTTTTTTTTTTTTTTTTTTTTTTTTTTTTTTTATAAATGTGATAAAAATGAAAGCAAAAAAAAAAATGACAAAATAAAAAAAGAAGAAGAAGAAGAAAAGAAGAAGAAGAAGAAGAAAAGAAATGAAGAAAAAGAGAGGAAGAAAAATCAGATTTGAAATCAGATCGAGATGGAAATGAAGGAATGTACATGATGTTTCTGATCCAATGAATGGATCTGAGAGAGAGAGAGAGAGAGAAGCTTTGCTCTCTTTCAATGTATTATTGTTATGACAGCGAAAAGAGAGATAGAGACAGTGAGTGAGTTCGCAAGAATCGTACGTTCGAGTTACCAAGTGAGTCGAACGGTTGGGAGAGAGAGAGAGAGAGAGGGAGAGAGAGAGAGAGAGAGAGGAGTGAGTAACGTCTGAGAAAATTGAATTTGGGTTTATTGTATTTGAGTTAAACAATTCTCAATGAGTTTTTAGTTAAAATCTAATAATTATTGGTTCTAATTGGGTTGATGCTCATTTAATCCAAATAATAACTAGATGTGTTTGGGTTCAATTAAAGTGAGTAGGTTTAGGTGGGCAAATGGGCATGGGCTTATTTTGTCACCCCTACTTAAAAGAAAAGATGCAAGGGTATCTTCAAAATTAACAAACTAAAAACTGCTTAGCAAAAGTGACACCACTCTTCAACCATAACATAAAAGCAAACTTATTAATCAATTACTATGCCTTACAAATCACAATATTTTATTTCTCTCCATCCTTCCTTTAAAAAGTTTGGTACACAACAATTTTTCATAACTATTTTTAACTAATTTGAACTTTATTTTAAAATGATGACAATACCATTTTTGTCTATATGTTTTGGAGTCACAACTAATTTGATCTCTACATTTAGGTATGTAGTAGTCAATTCAATCCATGTTATTTTCAGCTTACAATTAATTTGGTTCTTACCTTTAACTTACTAAACGAAAATACAGAACAACCAATATTCTCTCTCCAATTGTTCCTCTCTTCAAAAAATCAAAGATCAGATCAAAAGGAAAAAATTGATTCCAACCTGAAATTTCATTTAATTCAAAGATGAGAGTACGTCAATTAAAAAGACAAAGAAGCTATAGATTGCGGAACACTAATTAGTCTTCACAATGTCTTAAAAATCTAATACATTTATATAAAAAATACACTGAAACACAAAGAGATTGTGCAGAACTGCAAGAGTATATGCATAATATTAGTATTTCATTTACAACATATACATGATATAAACATGATTCATGGTCAGTCGGTTTGAACCGTAACAATCACATCGATACAATCTTCCTGAGAAATTGGGTCTTTCTTTTTGCAAAAAAAAAACTGAAATGGGGTCTTTGTCTCTCAAGCGGTTCTAGACTTCTAGTACTACCTAATCTTCCACAATTTTTAATATAACTATTTTATGTGTGAGATTGTGACTGATTGTCCTGTCACTTTCACATCAACCAACCATTTTTTCTCAATCACTCACAATGGCACAAATTTAACCATTTTAGAATTTTTCTCTCTTCGTCTACCTATTTATGTGTGTTTGAATTGTTTTCAGTTTCAATTTTCAACTACATGTGGTTTTAGGTATGAATTATTGCTCCGATAGTAGTTTGTGGACTGAGGAGATGACACATGTGCACCTATTGCTTTGGCATTTTTTTGTCCAAATTGGCCACAGGTGGTGTGGACCTACCGAAATGCATGGACAAAATCACGTAAGGCTCTTGTCCATGGACTCTCTATGTGGAAGAGGGATACATGCACTTGATGCATGGTAAATTTTCTTCTTGTCTATTTGAATTTCTCTTTATTACCATAAAAAGTTTCGACACATGCAATTTTCATAACTATTTTTAACTATATAATTTGTACTTTATTGAAAATTCAATAATATTTTTTCACTTATATTATCTGAATTTAATTAAAAATGAGAATTTTAGAATGGAGAATTAATTTCTAGCTATGGTACACAAGTATCAACACGATTCGAGGTACAACATTATATGCACTATAATTACACATCATTTTTTGAAAAATTAAGATATGAGACAGTAGAGATACGTAAATTAATAATTAATAATTAATTTTATGCATATATTATTTATTTTTAGGTATAATTTAGGTTTATTTAGGTTTAAAAAATAAGTACCAACAGTCAAATTTTTTTTAATTATATCCAAAATTAATTTAAAAGTAATAATAGATTGCAAAAAAGTACATTGATAACCCTTCAATGATGTTCAAATTACAAAGAAATAGTTTAAATAATTCAATTTAATAAATAAATTGAAATAGTGTACGTAAATAACCAACACACTACCAAAAAAAAAAAAAAAACAGTAATACACTAAAAATTAATTATATTAATCAATTAATAAATAAATAAATAAATAAATAAATAAAAATACATAAATTAACAAGGAGAAAACTTAGTCACTACCTAGCGATAAAAAAACAAAACAAAAGAAATATTATGAGTCACATGCGTAGTACCATGTAAAGTGTAATATTGTAGGCAAAATGATTGTACACTTTCTCTCAATGTGGCAAATATTAGCCACATTTTTGCTCACAATATACAGTTTACATGGTACTATTCATGTAAACTAATCAATGCTTTAAAAAATTAGGGAGTACATTGCAAGTGAGAAAAGAAAAAAGCCAATTATTGGTTGCTTGTCTCGATGAGTTGAGAAGGATCATTAGTTACTAGTTTGGATGGGTAGCAATGGGCCGTCAATTGATGCAATGATTACTCTAGGATTTTTTTTTTTAAAGATGATCATTATGAAACTTAAATTATACAAAATATGATAAAAATATAACTTTATATGTTGACAAAACACACACACAAAAATACATAAAGTCTTACAATTTTCTTCTACGAGTTTTCTTATTTTGAAATCGTTATATGATAGTCTCATTATCCATGTTGTAAGCTACATCTCTTTCAAAATTTTAGTTCAATAAAATTTTTCTTGGGTTTTTCCTTTTTGTTTGGAAGGGCCTAATATAGTTTTTAGGGGACCAAAGTTTAAGGACAAAATTTGGCTACAAACTTAGTAAACAAATTAACATGACTACATATTTTGAAATTTTAATAATTGAATTGCAAGTTCTTTATGTTTTTAAAAAACTTGTCAAATTTCATATCAATCGGATGTTATTTACTATTCGATCCATAAACTTATTTTTTATGTATATTTTAGACTACAAAAACTCAATATTTCAAATATTTGATTGATGAAATAGCTATTGATCTTTGATTTTATTGAAATTTTGCAAGTATGGATGATATAAGAAGAAAATGTAATCCAATGGTAGATTTGTCAAAATTTACATCCAATTAAAAAAAAAAAAAAAAGTGGTGTTGTAGTCTAAGTTTGTTGCCAAATTTTGTCCTAAATTTAATTATACTGGACCAAAAAAAATTTGTGAAAAAAATTTAGGGTAGTCACAAATTTTTTTTAAAGATAAAAAGAAAATTATAAAATTTTTAAAATTTATATATAAAACTGTTAGAGATATATTAACTCATTAGCATAGGTTCAAGCCTAATACTACATTGTGTGCAAGCTAAGTCTCTTATTTGTACTAGAAGTCTATTAGTATAGGGTATAGTCTACTATATAATTATGTTATGGTTCATTGCAACACATGTTTTGTACTACACTCTTATATAATAAAGATGTAGCCCTTAAGAGTTCCTCCATGGATGTAGGTTGTAAGGCTGATCCACGTAACTCTTGTGTTCTTATGTTCCTATTTTATGCTTCCCTCTTCCGCATCTAGCCACCCTTGGATCAATGATCTAGCTAAGCTAGTAGCAACAGAAGAGAGTGAGAACTGGAGCTTGGAAAAGAGAAGGCTTAGGACTGTGCTCGATAGATGGTAGAGACGTATAGGTGGAAGGAGATCTATCTTGTTCAAGATTTATCTAAATACACGAGATGTGTTAGTGTGGTACTAGAGTTGGTCACTTGCTGAGGAAGGGTACCTGGCCAAAAACTCTGTGTCCGTGCATCCTAGGTTTTAAGTTATACCTGCTTTAATTATAAATTTAATTTATATATATATATATATATATTAAAAAAATAAAAAAGGAAACAATATTTCTATCCATGTCACTCTACTTGATAATTTTTCTAGGAAATAAGTTTTAAACCTTAATGACATCAGGAATAGGGTTTTTTTGAAATCATCTAGTACTCTAAATGAGTATTGAGGTACGTACTAAAGAGTAAAGAACCTCCAGATAAGAGCAATTTCGATGGGATTGATCCTGAAAATTCATCATTACCTGAAAGGTCTAAGTTTACAAGTTCCTTGCAGTCTTCAATGCCTATGGGGAACTCTCCCATGAGCCCCATGTTCACAAGTTCGATATAGCATACCCTATTCTCAGCTAGGTTCCAACAAGTGACTCCTACATAGTTACAGATGGAACCTTCTGCGAGGTTGTTAAAGGTCCATGAAGTCTTTAAGAGATTGAGAGGGTCTTCCAAGGAATCTCTAATAGATTTCAGGCAATTAATATCACTCTGAGCACCATGGCTCAAAATAAATGTACCTATCAATGGCCAAAAAAGAATGTGGACTAAAACTAGAGTTCTTGCATTAAGAGTCATTTGTGTTTGAGATTATAGTACCATATTATTGACATGAAGTGTTGCATTTATATAGAGGATGCCAATCAATTTACCACATAGAGAGGAGAACGTGGAATATACCCAAAAATAAATTAAAATGTTGTCTCTTGATTTTAGGAGGTCAAAAGCACATAAAATCCTTGACTTGTTTGTAAGTAATTGTACAGAAGTGGTGTTCATTACACTCTCTAATCCACTGAGTTATGTTGTTCTGGAGTGTGTGCAAAACTATGTAGATTAATTTATATGCAACAACATTTACCCATTATACAATTATCAAGGAGTACAATAATAATGACGCATTCCTTTCCCTTACATGAATAACAAATCTCGATAATTATATGATTTACCATCGTGTGGATGACAATGGGAGTAGTGGAAGTCCACTTAATCTTGAGTACAAAAGAGAGAGAAAGAGGGAAAAAGAGAAAGAGAGAGAAAGAGGGACCGATTAGGTAAGATTCCAATATAATACCAACTACAAGGTTGTCTTGAAACAACATATTTAAAGTGTGTTTGGCATCAGCTTATAAGCTCAGCCTTTTTTTTTTTTTTTTTTTAATAACTTTTATGTATAGCTTTTTTAAAATATTATTGTTTTCCACCTTTTCTCATTTTTTCAATTTTTATCAAGATATAAGTATATTTTAGCATACTTTCAACAAGAAGCTAAATAAGCTATTCCCAAACAGACTCTTAATTAGGGTCCGTTTGAGAACAACTTATTTAGCTGAATTTGAAAATTTTTTACTGAAAGTACTGTAGATAAATGTAAAAATTAGCTGAAATAGTACAGCAAGAACCATGAATAGTACCAAAAAGTGTAGTGAGATCCATGAATAGTATTAAAAATAAACTAAATAGTAACAACAATAAACTAAATAGTAAAATAAATTGATAAACTGAATAGTAACAACAATAAACTAAATAGTAAAATAAATTGACTTTAAACTTTAATCCCAAATGCAACCTTAAGCTCATCCAAAAAGAAACAGCAGAGTTATTGTTGATCAGAATCTTTAAAGGCCAATGTCTACTTAAAATAAATAAATAAAAACGTTTATATAGCCTTTTGTTATGCTCGATTTTGTTTTCACAAAAAAAGGGGGGGGGGTTTACAGCGAAAACTCAAAGAACAAAGTTTCTCTCCAAATTTATCCTATAGCTCTTTTTCAGGTGTGAATTTTGAAAATCTAACCGTTGAATTTCATGTTCTTTATGTTCTTAACATGTATATCAAATTTCGTTCAAATCGGATTTTATTTACTATTTGATCAATGAACTTATTTTTTATACACAATTTTAGATTACAAAACTTGAAATTTTAACATTTATTTGATGACATAGCAATTGATCTTCGATCTTCTTGAAATTTTGCAAGCATGAAGGATATAATAAGAACATGCAACCCAACGGTTAGATTTTTAAATTTCATACTCAATATAAAAATATATGATAAGTTTGAAAGGTTCCTCTCTAAATTAGTTTGGATGGAAACTTTTTTCAAACTCAAATGAAGTTTTGGAGGCCTAGGAGGTCAGGCTCAGAGGGATGCATGAATCATGAGTCTTATAAAGCCAAGGCAATTAAGTCCCCATATGAACAGTAAACCCGTATTTTATTTATTTATTTATTTATTTTTTTTTTTTCAGATGGACCGCATTTAAAGTTGAAAGACTTTGGTTGATTTGATGGATAGTGGGAACAAACAATGGTACGAGATGATAATGGACGGTGAAGTTGTTTTTGTGGATGATGGAGTACTGGTTATTGAAAGAATCTATGAAATCATATGCAGGAAGAAAAATCTGGCCTATTCTGAATAATAAAGATGGATTGATTGAGTCTAGGATTCATTGTCAGCTCATTGGGTGTGATCAAATTTGAAGGGTGGTGTTAAAGGTGTGGCTGTTAACAACTTTTTTTTTTTTTTTTTTTTTGGTAGCTTTTTGCAACATTATTCCTTTTTGACAATTTTTTAGAGGGTTTTTTTTTTATTTTTTTATTTTAACCTTTTTGACAATCTTTATAATAACTTTTTGTCATTTTTATTAAGTGAGACCAAAATCTTGACAAGCACCCGCACAGTACTTGTTAACATTTTCCAAATTTGAAAATGCTAAATTCTTTCTGTAATGTTTCATGTTAGCATTATGAAGACGGCAGAGTGCACATGCCATAGATGTTTGACTAGAACAATGATTCTTTCGACGAAAAATGTAGACAAAGTCTTATATTGTACTAGGAAACGAAATATTACCATAAACTACATACTAATATAATATTAAGAGAAAATTAAGTGCCTGATAAAGAAGTCTGGCAAGACTTGCCCATCAAAGTTCTAATTGGTTCAAGTTCCCCAATTAGAGTTTTGTAGTGGCCTCACAAACAATAATAACAATGCTCACAGAAACTCTAGCATATAAAAAATACGAATTATATCAAATAAATAAATAAATGCAAATACATAAATTAACAAGGAGAAAAGCAAAACAAGAGAAATATTATGAGTTCACACATGCATAGTAGTACCATTTAAAGCATATATTGTCGGCAAAATGATTGTACACTTTCTCCTAATGTGGCAAATATTAGCCACATTTTTGCCCACAATATACTGTTTACATGGTACTATTCTTTTTTTTTTTTTTTTAGAAAGTTTCAATCTATGACATTTATTACTGATAATAGCTCTTTATCATTAGACTAAGACACTAATCAATTTTTGTATAAGCAGGGATTGAATCCCATGTCTTATTTAGCCATCAGAAACTTTACAAGTTGAGTGTTGAAGGCCAAAATTTCACAAGAATGCCCATTCCATGAAAAGTAAAGAAGGCCCAATTCAAGCAGCAAGAAGAATCAACATTAAGGCCCAATTTATATTCAGATTTCCAGCAAAAAGGTCATCAAAAAGTCCAGCAAAATTCAGTGAAAGAACTGGGCCGGGATACCCAGAGGCTGCCAGAGGCCCGAGATCCTCAGAGGCCCGGGATCCTCAGGTAATGCAAGGCAGCTGCTGTAAGATTGAGACAACTCAAGAAAGGTACCACGAAATACAAGAAATGAAGAACAGAGATGTCCTTCTCAAGTACCCACTGGTGCAGCAAAGAATCAAAAAGTATAAAGCAAACATTCATGAACAAATGAGCTGTACCACAAGGAACCAAGAATGAGAAAATTATACGTAGAAACAACTGGAAGAGAACTTTCAACCCAGCAGTAAAAGATTCCAACTATTTGGGAATAATGACAAAAAGGAAATAACACCGACAGCTAAGTCTGAAAAATGAGAAAACTTGAAAGAAGAGAGATTGAAGGCTAATTGCTGAGGACGTCCCGGAATGGAAAGTCAGCAAACGACTTTTAGAGAAACAGCAATAAAAGATGAAAACTATGAGAAAAAAGGGAAGAGACCAGCCCTTGAGCAACTGTCACAACACGAGCTCTGAGGGGCAAAAGAGAGAAATCACTAGTACCATGGAGCCCTAGAAAACACACTATAAAAGGAAGAGAAAACCCATGTTGAAGGGCAAAGGATTATGCAGTAGGAAGAATATCATAACAGAGTCATTAGAACTCTGTAAAATTTAAGAAAAACAGAGGAATATCTCCCGGTATCCCAGAAACAGCCACTATAGCACATACTTGGATTCAAAAGGATTCAAATTTTGCAAGTCTTAGAGGCTTGAATAGCCATCAAAGTCTGTAATTTTTGAACTTATTTGAACCTTGTATCACGTCTTAGTGAGCACATTTGTAATCCACAATCAAAAAAAATAATGAAATATCTCATATTGATTTGAGAATTTCTAACAATTACTTTGCATATTTCTTTACTGCTTCTTGCTGCTCAATACATATATATTCTTGCTTGTAAAGCTGAGTCCCTGCCCAAGCAAAGCCACTCGGACTTTAGTTCCAAATCCCACAAGTCTTGTGCAAAAGCGTAAGTCTGTGATAATTGGGGCCAGGATCCTCGTGGCTGAATCATTCTCATAAAATTCACTTACATATATGTATGTGTGTTAATATATATATATATATATATATATATCCTAATAGTGCAGAGAACCAGAGATTCTGGGTTCTTACTGGCCTAATACGCCTCGGGATCCCACGACAGTACGCCCCGGGATCCCACGACAGTACATCCGGGGTACCAAGTGAAGGAATTCTTTAAAATGTTTATACGATAAAAGATAAGCCTTAAATATTCTATTTCAATCTCTTTCTCATTGTGAATATTATGAACATCTTTTACTTGTTTTGTAAGAGTAAAGGATCCTTTTATGATACTAAAACACTTATAATGGTATTTTATTGCTTAGGAGGAATCGCATTTTTGACTTGAGGAGATTTATATGACTTGCGCACAACTTGGTTCGTAATCAGCCCATATTTAGCTGCGGTGAACCAAGCCCAGTCCACCAAAATACAACTATTTGGCCCAGGATCCTTGGGCCTGTGTGCTAAAGAAAAAAGCACTCTCACATTTTGGCGACTCCACTGGGGACTGGGAAAAAGGAGAGGGAAAAAGCAGTCCCTTCGCAAGCACGGCTCCAAAGCTAGGAAACACTTAGAGGAAGGAAAGTTCCTCTTAGTGCATTCAACATTAAGATCCCAAAAGTGCGGGTTCCTCCAACGAACGTTCTACCGAGAGACTCTATATGGAATTTTGGGGAATTTCCCAACACAAGATAAGTTTTATACGTTATTATTTTCTCTGCTTTACAATTTGAACATAATAGATCATTGCCCTGCTTTTTAAAAGAAAAACAGGGGATCATGTAGTAATATTTAAACAATCATAATATTGTCTCATTGCTTTAAAGAAAAATGGAGAAGTGAACAAATAAAATATATTGATGAAATGAAAATTGTATGAGCTACATAATAGAGAAATGGCCCCACATTTGGGGGCTAATGTATTCTTTCTTTTAAAAAAAATTCATGATATTGTTTTATGCAAGTACTGAACTGGGTACACTGGTATCCTTTCCTATGTATATTTTTTTTTTGAGATACGGTTCCAATTCATGAACTTTGACAGGTTATCGGGTACCTGGACCAGAATTTACAGTGAAGCCTGTAGAAACCATGGTCCAGGACTCAGGAAAGAAAAGAGTCATAGGAAAGAAAAGACAATATATCAAAGAAAAAGGCAGATTCACATATTAAGAAATAAGAAGCAGTTTTGAAACAAAAAAAAAAAAAAAAAAGAAAAAAAAAAGAAAAGAGAAATAAGTGAATCAAAGAGATTTGATGAAATGTAAATTACATAGCAAAGCAATTTTCTCACGTTGTGGGGCCAAATAATTTTGCAGCAACTTGATAATAATATCATATGCTGCAGGTTAGCAAAATCTAGAAGATCCTTGACTCTAGGAAAGCAAAGCTTGGGAGATCCTTGATCCCAACAAAGCCTGGGAGATCCTTGATCCCAACAAAGCTGAGGAGATCCTTGATCCCAACAAAGCTGAGAAGATCCTTTATTCCAGCAAGGCTGAGTACATTCTTAATTCCAGCAAAGTCTAGGAGATCCTTGACTCCAGGAAAGCAAATCCTGGGAGATCCTTGATCCCAGCAAAGCCTAAAAAATCCTTGGTTCCAACAAAGCTGAGGAGATCCTTTATTCCAGCAAGGCTGAGCACATCCTTAATTCCAGCAAAGTCTAGGAGATCCTTGACTCCAGGAAAGCAAAGCCTGGGAGATCCTTGATCCCAGCAAAGCCTAAGAAATCCTTGGTTCCAACAAATCTGAGGAGATTCTTTATTCCAGCAAGGCTGAGTACATTCTTAATTCCAGCAAAGTCTAAGAGATCCTTGACTCCAGGAAAGCAAAGCCTGGGAGATTCTTGATCCCAACAAAGCCTAAGAAATCCTTGGTTCCAACAAAGCTGAGAAGATCCTTTATTCCAGCAAGGCTGAGTACATTCTTAATTCCAGCAAAGTCTAAGAGATCCTTGACTCCAGGAAAGCAAAGCCTGGGAGATCCTTGATCCCAACAAAGCCTAAGAAATCCTTGATCCCAACAAAGCTGAGGAGATCCTTTATTCCAGCAAGGCTGAGTACATTCTTAATTCCAGCAAAATCTAGGAGATCCTTGACTCCAGGAAAGCAAAGCTTGGGAGATCCTTGATCCCAACAAAGCCTGGGAGATCCTTGATCCCAACAAAGCTGAGGAGATCCTTTATTCCAGCAAGGCTGAGTACATTCTTAATTCCAGCAAAGTCTAAGAGATCCTTGACTCCAGGAAAGCAAAGCCTGGGAGATCCTTGATCCCAGCAAAGCCTAAGAAATCATTGATTCCAACAAAGCTGAGGAGATCCTTTATTCCAGCAAGGCTGAGTACATTCTTAATTCCAGCAAAGTCTAAGAGATCCTTGACTCCAGGAAAGCAAAGCCTGGGAGATCCTTGATCCCAGCAAAGCCTAAGAAATCCTTGATTCCAACAAAGCTGAGGAGATCCTTTATTCCAGCAAGGCTGAGTACATTCTTAATTCCAGCAAAGTCTAAGAGATCCTTGACTCCAAGAAAGCAAAGCCTGGGAGATCCTTGATCCCAGCAAAGCCTAAGAAATCCTTGATTCCAACAAAGCTGAGGAGATCCTTTATTCCAGCAAGGCTGAGTACGTTCTTAATTCCAGCAAAGTCTAAGAGATCCTTGACTCCAGGAAAGCAAAGCTTGGGAGATCCTTGATCCCAGTAAAGCCTAAGAAATCCTTGGTTCCAACAAATCTGAGGAGATCCTTTATTCCAGCAAGGCTGAGTACATTCTTAATTCCAGCAAAGTATAAGAGATCCTTGACTCCAGGAAAGCAAAGCCTGGGAGATCCTTGATCCCAGCAAAGCCTAAGAAATCCTTGGTTCCAACAAATCTGAGGAGATCCTTTATTCCAGCAAGGCTGAGTACATTCTTAATTCTAGCAAAGTCTAAGAGATCCTTGACTCCAGGAAAGAAAAGCCTGGGAGATCCTTGATCCCAGCAAAGCCTAAGAAATCCTTGGTTCCAACAAAACTGAGGAGATCCTTTATTCCAGCAAGGCTGAGTACGTTCTTAATTCCAGCAAAGTCTAAGAGATCCTTAACTCCAGGAAAGTAAAGCCTGGGAGATCCTTGATCCCAACAAAGTTGAGGAGATCCTTAATTCCAGCAAGGCTAAGTACACCCTCAATTTCAACAAGGCCTAAAAGATCGTTAGTTCCAGCAAAGGCAAAGTATTTCCACGAATCCAGCAAAGTAAAATGGTTGTGAAAAAAAAAAAAGAAAAAAAAAAGAGGCATCCGGAAAAGGGATAGAAGTTCCATAATAGCATCAAGAGAAGGTGGATCAAGCATGATTCAACAACCGCCTCATGTCTTGGGGGCTAAAGCCTATTATGCAGTGGACCTTAAATATATTTTGAAGAAAATCAATAGAAACACTATATTGCAAGTCAGTAGCAAAATCAACATTATTGAAAGCTCAACAACTATACAATACATCTATCATTTCTTACAGCTCAATAATTGGCCTCACCTATGGAAATAACAAGATTTGGAGGAGATACAGAGACTACTGGAAGACACCTACAACTAGCTCTAAAGGCCAACCATGACATCACAACTATTGCCTAATCCTCTCAATGTATTACTAGTACGTGAAAGAGGGATTGAATGGAAAGCCCACAAAAGTCACTGCCAATCTTAGTCATTTCATCCAACACAAAGTAAACTTTGTGGAAAATATACTTTATGATGAATCTGCTCCAGCTGAAGAATATCTCATTGCTAGGATCCCGGGGAGCTCCCATATTTGGGATCTCGGGGGTTCCTATCGCAGAAGAAGAAGAAACCTGGAGGGAAAGCAGAATATTGCTTATGAAGGCACGCGGGACCTGAATGTAGCCTACAAGAGGATCTCGGACCACCATCTTACATGATAGCCCAGAAAGAGATCCTGGAGGAACCTGGGGATACGATGAGTCAGAATTTCCCATCTCCAGGATCCTGAGGGGTTCCCATCCTAGAAGAAGGAAGCAATGCCCATGGTTTAAGGGATCCCTTGGACAGAAAAAGAAAGAAGGAGGAACGCCAATATACTATTTACGAAGATCCTGGAGAAACTTACAAATATGGAAAGGAAGACATAAATCCTACCAAAGAAAAAACTAGAAGAGGTGAACTTGGGGGCTGACGCAAGGAACCCAGGGCCCATCTTGATCAGCAGTCAGTACAGAAAAAAAGAGCAACTGGTGGAGCTATTGAAAAAATATGAAGATTTATTGGCGTGAACTCCTTCAAACTAAATAAGGCACCTCCGAAGGATAAATTTCCTTCGCCTAACATCGATCTCCTCATAGATCCAACTAAGGCAACAACAGTATCAACCATACAGAGGCATACAAAGCATTGAAGGACACTGAAATGAGGTATCCCAACATAGAAAGGGCGTGTATGGCAGTTATGCATCTCAACAACTGAATCATTACTTTTCATCCAACCAAATCCCATTGGTGACAAGCTCTCATCCAATAAAAACCCTCCTCAATCAGCCCCTGCAATCTTGAAGAGTAGCCAGGTGGTTAATATTAATTTCCCAATACAACATAGGTCTGAAGGATCCGCAGAGCTATCAAGAGCTAAGCTGTAACAAACTCACTGACCCAGTTCCCCGAAGATGAGAAATACCTATTAAATGAGAAGATCTCTGAAAAAGTAGTAGCGGCAGAGATCCTTGTAAAGAAACAGACTATGAGGTTTGTGAAGACAGCCTTCAACGAGCATGCCTAGAGGAAGTCATCCTCTTCCAGGATCCCCGTACGAAGATCCCTGTACGAAGATCCCCCACTTGAAGAAAACACCATGACAGAATCATCTTGGTGAAGCTCCTGGCCATCAGTCTACCATTGAGAGCAACCTTAGATGACTCATAAAAGAAGATTCTTTCCATAAAGAATTTGTTCACAGCCAAGAAAGGATATTTTAGAAGATCCTCGGAGAAGAAAACAAATCCTCAACCCTTTAAAGAAAAGAAAAGAAATCAGTTCCCCACTTGAAAATGAGGGGCTACGAAGGAACTTTTTCTGAAGATTGAAAGATTCAATGACCAAAACAGATTTTTTCCAAGTGGCATGGCCTAGGACTTGGGAAAAGGCAAATTTTCCATGTACCTAGCCCAGAACTTGAGCAGAATAGAATTTTTTTCCAAGTAACATGGCCTAGGACTTGGGAAAAGGCAAATTTTCCATGTACCTAGCCCAGGACTTGATCAAAACAGAAATTTTCCAAGTAGTATGGCCTAGGACTTGGGAAAGGGCAAATTTTCCATGTACCTAGCTCAGGACTTGATAAAAAAAAAAAGAAATTTTCCAAGTGGCATGGCCTAGGACTTGGGAAAGGGAAACTTTTCCATGTACCTAGCCCAGGACTTGACCAAAACAGATTTTTTTTCCAAGTGGCATGGCCTAGGACTTGGGAAAGGGAAAATTTTCCATGTACCTAGCCCAGGACTTGACCAAAAAGAGATTTTTTTCCAAGTGACATGGCTAGGACTTGGTAAGAGAAAACTTTCCATGTATCTAGCCCAAAACTTGGCCTAGAACCATTTTTCTAAATACATGGCCTTGAAATTGGCCAAGAGCAAAAGTTTCCAACTACGACCAAGAAAATGGTCAAAAGCAAAAGTTTATGGGTACAAGCTGTAGCACGTACCAGCAATAGGTAAAAGTGCAGATTGTAAGCATATCCCAGTCATGACCACAACTTTAGCATGTACCAGCAATGGGTACAAACTGTAACACGTACCAGCAATAGGTACAAGCCGTAGCATGTCCTAGCAAAGGATGCAAATTGTAAGCAAAGCCTAACGAGGGGTACAAAGAGAAAGAGCCTTGAGTGGGTATGAAAACCCAAAAGTGGGTGTGTAAAGTGCACAAGATTGACTCCTTGAAAGGAATTGGTTCAAGGGAGCCTAAAGAAGCAAGGAAGGTGTAACTTAAAAAAAAAAAAATTCTAAGAGTACATCACTCAAAGTCGCACAAGCATGGATACTTTTGCAAGTCTCTATACAAAGAGATTAGTCAATGACATTGCAAACCAGCTAGCGACATTTCCCTCCTCCAACAAGGTGCAAACTCACCAAAGGCTTGGAGGTATTTCAACTCAACAAAAGAAAGGTACCCTTTCGGTAAGCCCACTCATTAATACCATGTTTGAATATATCAAAACACTGCAAAATGTTGTGCAAGAGGTATCACCCATGCACTAATATTTTATTCACATGGATTAAAACGAAAAATTCTAAAAATTTTTGGTCTTCTTACTTGACCAATTATCGAAAATCAAATTCGGAATTCTTGTGTGGTTGAGATCCTCACATGGTTTCATATACATGAAGTAATTTTTATTGCCATATCTTATTTGGCAATTGGCTTTTCCAGTGCATACACTGGGGGCTAAAACAAGATTATAAATTTTCCTTAGATATATCTTTTACTTGATGAAAATTAAGAAGTCTAGTGCGAACTTTACTGTACATAAGTTCAGCCACTGTTATTTTCTTTGGCTTATGAACTATATGGAATATAGCAATTCAAACAACAATATAATTGGTGGCATGGTATGTGAATAATCTGCTGCAATCTGAAATATTATATAATCTCTCACAATTTGGAAAAAGAATGAGGCAAAGATCAAGAGCATCCACCAGAAGAGCAAGGTCTTTAGCTAAAGCAAGGCGTGGAGATGTTCCTAAGCCTTCTAAGTCATGTCCTCAGGGAAGTTTCTATCTCTTAATACATTTTGAGAAGAATAGCTAACCTCGATTAGACTCTAAATCAGTATATTTTTATGATTCAATGATTTATGATATCATGGTCCCATTGGTAAGTCACTATTCATGGACTAAAAATCCCATGGGGCAAACATCTTGGTGTTATTCACCTTAGCCATAGCAAGCATGTACTACAATGCATAGAATATCTTTGGCAAAGTTCATGGGGGATCCCCTCATTCAACCTATTTTGTAAAACAAACAAAATCTTGTTGACAAAGCTGTGCTATCTTATATTAAGATTTAATATGCATTCAACATGATTTTTGTATGCTACTTTCAAAAAAAAAAATGCATATCCTAGAATTGCTAGCAAAAAACGTTAGTGCTAGAAATATACTCTTAGTATCAAATGCAATACCAATATAATTTGGTTATACATATATATCTACATATATTATTGATAGTTTGACAAAGTTGATTTATTAAATACCAATCTACAGCCTAATACTAATATGAAGGTGAATTCTAATCTTTCGCAACATGTTAGTACATCCCATGAAGGAAGTGTAGCAATTCCTTTGGAGTTTCCCTCAAAGAATTATTTGATTTACACATTGATTCTACAAACCAGAAAAGTGTCCAAAAATAATTTATTTTCTCGCGCGTGGGCTACAGGTAACCCACGAGCTCGGGGGGCTAATGTTGAAGGCCAAAATTTCACAAGAATGCCCATTCCATGAAAAGTAAAGAAGGCCCAATTCAAGCAGCAAGAAGAATCAACATTAAGGCCCAATTTATATTCAGATTTCCAGCAAAAAGGTCATCAAAAAGTCCAGCAAAATTCAGTGAAAGAACTGGGCCGGGATACCCAGAGGCTGCCAGAGGCCCGAGATCCTCAGAGGCCCGGGATCCTCAGGTAATGCAAGGCAGCTGCTGTAAGATTGAGACAACTCAAGAAAGGTACCACGAAATACAAGAAATGAAGAACAGAGATGTCCTTCTCAAGTACCCACTGGTGCAGCAAAGAATCAAAAAGTATAAAGCAAACATTCATGAACAAATGAGCTGTACCACAAGGAACCAAGAATGAGAAAATCATACGTAGAAACAACTGGAAGAGAACTTTCAACCCAGCAGTAAAAGATTCCAACTATTTGGGAATAATGACAAAAAGGAAATAACACCGACAGTTAAGTCTGAAAAATGAGAAAACTTGAAAGAAGAGAGATTGAAGGCTAATTGCTGAGGACGTCCCGGAATGGAAAGTCAGCAAACGACTTTTAGAGAAACAGCAATAAAAGATGAAAACTATGAGAAAAAAGGGAAGAGACCAGCCCTTGAGCAACTGTCACAGCACGAGCTCTGAGGGGCAAAAGAGAGAAATCACTAGTACCATGGAGCCCTAGAAAACACACTATAAAAGGAAGAGAAAACCCATGTTGAAGGGCAGAGGATTATGCAGTAGGAAGAATATCATAACAGAGTCATTAGAACTCTGTAAAATTTAAGAAAAACAGAGGAATATCTCCCGGTATCCCAGAAACAGCCACTATAGCACATACTTGGATTCAAAAGGATTCAAATTTTGCAAGTCTTAGAGGCTTGAATAGCCATCAAAGTCTGTAATTTTTGAACTTATTTGAACCTTGTATCACGTCTTAGTGAGCACATTTGTAATCCACAATCAAGAAAAATAATGAAATATCTCATATTGATTTGGGAATTTCTAACAATTACTTTGCATATTTCTTTACTGCTTCTTGCTGCTCAATACATATATATTCTTGCTTGTAAAGCTGAGTCCCTGCCCAAGCAAAGCCACTCGGACTTGAGTTCCAAATCCCACAAGTCTTGTGCAAAAGCGTAAGTCTGTGAGAATTGGGGCCAGGATCCTCGTGGCTGAATCATTCTCATAAAATTCACTTACATATATGTATGTGTGTTAATATATATATATATATATATATATCCTAATAGTGCAGAGAACCAGAGATTCTGGGTTCTTACTGGCCTAATACGCCTCGGGATCCCACGACAGTACGCCCCGGGATCCCACGACAGTACATCCGGGGTACCAAGTGAAGGAATTCTTTAAAATGTTTATACGATAAAAGATAAGCCTTAAATATTCTATTTCAATCTCTTTCTCATTGTGAATATTATGAACATCTTTTACTTGTTTTGTAAGAGTAAATGATCCTTTTATGATACTAAAACACTTATAATGGTATTTTATTGCTTAGGAGGACTCGCATTTTTGACTTGAGGAGATTTATATGACTTGCGCACAACTTGGTTCGTAATCAGCCCATATTTAGCTGCGGTGAACCAAGCCCAGTCCACCAAAATACAACTATTTGGCCCAGGATCCTTGGGCCTGTGTGCTAAAGAAAAAAGCACTCTCACATTGAGCTAACTGAAACTCGCTACATAGTACTATTCATGTAAACTAATCAATGCTCCAAAATATTAATGTGTACATTGCAAGTGAGAAAAGAAAAAAAGCCAATTACTGGTCGCTTGTCTCAATGAGTTGTAAAGTATCATTAGTTGCTAGTTTGGATGGGCAGTGATGGACTGTCTATCGAAGTAATGATTGCTCTAGGAATTTTTTTTTATATATTTTTAGAGAGTTTTAATTTATGGTATCTGCTCCTGATAATAGTTCTTTATCTTTAGACCAAGACATCAATCGGTTTTTAGTATAGGTAGGGTTTGAACCCCAAATCTCTTATTCAACTATTAAAGATTTTACCAGTTGAGCTAACTAGAACTCACAATTTTTTTTTTTTTAAGGTGATCATTATGAAACTTAAATTATACAAAATATGATAAAAAGATAACTTCATATATTGACAAAAAAAAAACACACAAATATATAAAGTCTTACAATTTTCTTATACTAGTTTTATTATTTTGAAATCGTTATATGATAATCTCATTATCCATGCTACAAGCTACATCTCTTTCAAAATTTTAGTTCAATTAAATTTTTCTTGGGTTTTCCTTTTTATTTGGAAGGGCCTAATATATTTTTTATGAGACCAAAGTTTAAGGACAAAATTTTGTTACAAATTTAGTAAACAAATTAACATGACTACATATTTTGAAATTTTAATAATTGAATTGCAAGTTCTTTATGTTTTTAAAAAACATGTCAAATTTCATGTCAATCGGATGTTATTTATTATTCAATCCATAAACTTAAAATTTAGATATTCGATCAATCAGATGTTATTTTAGACTACACAAACTCAAAATTTAAATATTTGATTGATGAAATAGCTATTGATTTTTGATTTTATTGAGAATTTGCAAACATGGAAGATATAAGAAGAAAATGTAATCCAATGGTAGATTTGTCAAAATTTACATCCAATAAAAATAAAAATAAAAAGTGGAGTTGTAGCATAAGTTTGTTGCCAAATTTTGTCCAAAGTTTAATTATATTAGGCCAAAAAAAAATTTAGAGTATTCACCAAATTTTTTTTTTAAATCTATAATTTTTAAAATTTATATATAAAATAATTATTTTTCCAAGTCAAGGCTTCAATGTGGAGCCGCCCTTGAATCAATAATCTAGGCTAGTAGCAACGAAAGAGAGTGAGAACTAGAGCTTGGCAAAGAGAAGGCTTAGAGACGGACTGTGCTCGATAGATGGTGGAGATGTGTAGGTGGAAGAAGATCTATCTTGTTCGAGATTTATCTAAATACACGAGATGTGTTAGTGTGGGGTAGTGTTGGTCACTTGCCGAGGAAGGGTACTTGGCCAAAAACTCTATATCCATCCTAGGTTTCAAGTTATACCTGCTTTAATTATAACTTTAATTTTTATATATAAAAAATAAAAAATAAAGAAAAAGGAAACAATATTTCTATCCATGTCACTCTACTTCATAATTTTTCTAGTAAATAAGTTTTTAAACCTTAATGGCATTAGGAAAAGGGTTTTTTCGAAATCATCTAGTACTCAAAATGAGTATTGAGTTACGTATTAAAGAGTAAAGACCAATTTGTGCACAATAGAAGAGTGTCAGACGTTGGATTCACATTGCCACATTGATAATGGTTGAACAGTTCATCCATAAAAAATCAATAGCAAAGAAGTCTGAGCATTTTGATCCTTGTTCTGTTTCTAGAGCTTCCATTTCACTTGATTTTGTTCTCTCTTTGTGTCCGCCGTTTATCAAAACGGCAAAAACTGACCATTTAGTCTTCGCAATGTCTTCAAAAATGTAAAAAATTTATATTTAAAAAAAAAAAAAAAAAAAAAAAAAAAAAAAAAAAAAAAACTGAAATACTGAAATACTGAAATACAAGGAGATTGTGAAGAACTGCAAGAGTATATACATGATATTAGTATTTCATTTACAACATATACATGATATACACATGATTCATAGTGAGTCTGTGTGAACCGTAATGATTACATCATCTTCAGTGATAGATGCAGCAATTTCAGGTTGCCTTACTAACTTAAAATCATCTTTAAAAGTGAGGCAATTTCTCTCCCTGATAGCCCTCAATTTCTTGCACACTTCAAGCATCATTGGCCTTTGATCGGTACAAGGCTGAACACAGCTACAAGCAATCCTAAGGAACTGAAATATTTCACCATCATATCCTTTCCCCAACAAAGATCTATCAATGACATCATACAGATCAAATTTTGATTCCTGAAAGTTAAGAAAATTAGTCATCTGACTTGGCTCGTTGCCTGTAATTAGCTCTAGTAGCACAATTCCAAAGCTATATACATCCTTCTTAACAAGTTCGACCTCCCTAAATTCACTATTTATAGAACAGCTCTTGTTCAAATCAATGTCGTTTTGGTTCATGAACATTGCCTCTCCAAATGTCCCTATCTTGGGCTCAAAATTTTGATGAAGTAAGATACCTTTCGAGCTAATGTCGAGGTGAACTACTTGGAAATGACACGTGGTGAATCCAGGTCAAGCCTCTAGCTATACCAACTATGATTTTAACCCTTATAGGCCACTCCAACATCTTGGCCCTATCTTCCACAACATGTAGTCAATCATGGAGACTTCCATTTGACATATATCCGTATCCAAGAAGCCTTTCCTGCATTTCTAGGCAGGACCTCATGAGGGGCACCAAGTTTTTGTGTCTCAAACTAGCCAATGTGATTAGCTCTGATATAGATTGATTCTCATATGTTGTGATGCATGTAACCTCTTAACCGCCATGAAAGTACCATACGGAAGCATTGCCTTGTACACAGTCCCCGTTTTTCCTGACGAAATGACATTGTTTGCACTGAAATTGTTGGTTGCTTTACTGAGCTTCATAAAACTTATTTTTGTAGCCATCTTCTCTAATAATGAAATCTGTGGACCAAATCAGTCCATTAGTACTTAATCATGATCGTAGAGCTCAAAATAAATTGTGGAGAATTCAAGATTTTATCTAGACATTTCAACAATTAAAACTAGTAATTTGGGAAGTTTTACCTGCAGATATGTGATGCCACATAAAAAGATGTAGTATATGAAAATGCATTATGAAAAGTAGCAAGTCCAAATTTCTAATAAAAATTTAAAATTAAAAGAAGAAGAAGAAGCTAATAAAACCTTGATTTTGATTTTGATTTTTTAATTTTCATCATTTAATAACTTTTATTCTGTGTTCAATATAGTCCTTCTGTCAACCAATTGGACTACTATTATTAAAGCTTCCTAAGCATTATAATTTTGATTTTTTCGCCATTTTATTCTTAGTTTTTCTTAATTTTTTCTTTACTCTTTTTTTTTTACACTTTCATTGCCCCAAGAGAATGGAAACTTTAGATGCAAAATTAAGAATATCAAAACTTCAGATACCAAAATTGAAAAATCCTGACATGGAGGGTGTAATTTATAATTGAGTAATATATATTAAAAAAAAATTTAATAAAAAAAGTTTGGAGTTACATCTGATTTTTTTGAATTGATAGCTGCTTAAAGTTTAAACTTCAAAATATTGCTTGCAAACAGAGAGAGTACCTCTTTGCTTCGTTCATATCGGGATTCTACATTTGGAAATTGACTCACATGATCAGGTTCTATTCTTTTGATGATCTTCCCTCTCTCCATTAGCCCAACCCCAAGATCAAAATAGTAAATAAAAAAAGCTGTATATAAAATAGCAAACGCCACAAACCCAACTTCAAATCCACTTTTGAAAGAAATTTGAAACACCCATCTATGCTTTTTACAGTCTTCCTCCAATGGCCCTCCACAAAGTCCGCTATTATTCACGTAGCTCTGAGCATAACTCTCACTAAATGTACCTAGCAATGACCAGACAAAAAAGCAGAGCAAAACCAGAGCTCCTGCATTAAGAGCCATTTGATTTTGTGATTTTAGTAGCATGAAGAATGAAAGTGTAAAATCTTTTGATTCTAGAAGCACCTAAGAGTCTAAAGAAAAACAACTAAGTTGGATGACAACAAGGATCAAAGTCAGGTCAATCTGCACTCAAAGGTATAGGAGCAGATAAAAAGCCACCACTCCACTTCCAAAACGAGAAGAAAAATGGTTTTTCATCCCCATTTTTTAGTAGTTTTTAGATCTATTTTCTAAGTCATGCCCCCTAGAGTACGCTAGTAAAAATTGGGTTAAACTTGTGTACAATGCATTATTGTAATGCTCAGGACACATACACAAGCCGTGTACATAGAAATTCAATGTTGTTAAAGGAAAACATCTTTATGCCACAGGTTTTTTTATTACAATTTTAAAGTGACAGATTGTGAGTAGTTGTTTATATTTTCACATGAATTTATTACTTTTTTTCTATCATTCATAATCAATCATACCATAATTGTTGAAATTAAACTTCTAGAAGCTTGTCTAATAATTGAAAATAAACTACACAAACTAGTGTTTTTTCTACCAGAGTTTTGAAAAGTCTTTACTAAAATTTTCTTCAAAATTTTAGTGATCCAATAAGATGAATCTTAACCGTTAATTGATAAAATTATTACGAGACTTGCCATTATGTGTTAGTGAGAAGTCCAATGTACATTTAGACTTGTATAATTTGGAGAGAGATGAAAAGTTAGTTACTTATAATTAACTTTGTTGAAGAGAAAATTGCTTGGAGATGCTCAAATTGAGTAAACAAAATTTATAGAGACATCACTTGGCCCGGAAGTTTAAGCATGTGAGTTTGAGATAAGCCGTGTTATGCTAACTGCTAACCACTTACTTTTGTCATAGTTATTCAATTTGAAAATAGGGAGTATAAATTACATGTTTTTATTTTAATGTATAAATTACAATTTTTAAAGTTTACACATGACTCTGAACTTCGACGAGGAATGCTCTTCTCAAAAAAAGGAAAAAAAAAAGTCAAAAGTAACCTCAGAAATAAGTTTGGAAAAAAAAAAAAAAAAGACAACAAAAAATCTAACTCATAAAAAACATAATTTTTTTTCTCTTACCTTTTGCTAAAAAAATTTAAATTGTTTTAATAATTCAATAGTTACAATGAATAGGAGGTGATTTGAGTCTTCAATGTCTCTTATGAAAACCCCAGAAAATAACAATTCACAAAAGGCCCTTAGCAAAATATATAGTATAAATCTAAACAACAATATATAAAATATATTCATCCAAATTGACTCTCCATGTAGATTCCCAAAAAAAAAAAAAAAAAAAAAACTCTCCGTCAACGCAATTGTCTAATGTAGTCCACACTTAAATTAGGCTTGGTAAAATCATTTTATATGGTAACGATGCTCATACCAAATGGAATATGAATTTAAGAAAATAAATGAAAGTTCAATTATGTGTATAAACACCCTTGAACGTTTAGACCCCCAATATACAAATTACCAATACAAGCTTTATATCAAACAATTAATGTGCGGAACATGAACAAAAGCTTAATACAGAATAGGTAAACAATCTAAGCCAATTAAAAACACATCCATAGCAGAAAATAAAAGGCAAAGATAAAGGGAAGAGAGATGCAAACACAAGGACAACACACGATGTGTTATCGAAGAGGAAACCGAAGCCCTAGGCGTAAAACCTCTCCGCCGCCCTCCAAGCGGTCAATAATCCACTAGAAAATGTAGTTGGGATACATGAACAGCAATAGACCCTCCAAGCCTAATCTACCCGATGTACCTAAGCCCTCCAAGCTTCTTGCTCCAACGAGGTTGCACCGAACCTTTTTCTTTTCTAGCTTACCGGATTCCGCTACTAGACCGTAGCATCTGCCATCCTTGGCATCCTCCAATGCTTCCCAAAGCTCCAAAAACACTCAACACTCTAAATTGGTGTGGGTAGTGTTTGGATAGAAATCTCCTCTCAATAGGTATGACAATGAGAGAGGGAATGAGAAGAGACTACAAAGGTTTCTCTCTAAGAATGAGTAGCTCTCTCTAATTGGGTGGGTGTTTTGAAGAAACCTCTCTTAGGGTTTTTCTTTCTGAATAGACACCCCTATTTTGTGGGAATGAGGGGTATTTATACTGGTGTGAGAATGGAATGCGAAGAGTCAGTTTTTCCAAAAACAGGGCTGGCTGGCGACTTGACCTCGCGACTTGACTGAGTCGCGAGTTCAAGTCGCGAGCTAACTTAATGGCCAGTCTGGATTTTTGTCGTGTAGTGCTCCAGGTGGCGTGACTGTTCAACTCCCCTACATGCTCTGCACGTGAGCAACTTTTGGCGGCTTGCAAGCCGCGAGCTACCAGCGAGTCCTAGCCGTGAGTCTCTGCTTCACTGCACTGTCTTGAGCATTTCTTCACACTTTCTCACACACTACCCTTACATGATTCCCATCTAAATACAAGGTTTCTAAGTGCTATATTACAAGCAAATTTGTCATGGAATAAAGCCAACACATGGTTGATTAAATTCAACCTTACAATAAAAATAAAAATAAAGGATCGAGTAGGGAGATTGAGCTCAAAGCAAGAGAATATTCTAAAAGATTAAAAAAAGAAAAGGAAAAAGACTTAAGGGCATTTCTTTTTTTGTTTGTTACCGAAACATACACCAACACAGATTAACAAAAGGAGCAGCAAAAGTAAGTAATCAAGAAGCTATATCCTTCCTATTGGCCCAAAACAAAATCTCACAATAAAGACCATAGCCAGACCAACTCATTCATAGCCTAGCTAAAGGCCCATTTTGCAATTAGGTGGGCAATTTTATGACTTTCATTACTAGCTCTAGGAACCCAGTATAACTCACTTCAAAGAAATTGATAATTACAACAATACCAATTAAAACTATTACTTTAGTACCAATAACATCTATTAAAGGATTCTCCAAATACTTGTGTGCGTACCCAAAATATATCGCTATTGGGCTTAACCTCTACTTGGGCTCACAATCTATTAGTTTTATGGGCTTTTGAGTTTCCTACTGTGGGTGGTTCTATGCTTAACAGACCCAAATATACTTCTATTTTCTCAAGCCTTTCTCTCTTCCTCACAAAATCACTCATTTGCTCTCTCTGAGTGTTTACTCTCTTTTCCTAGTACTCTTCCCAGAATTACCAACCCCCAATTCCTCATTCTCATCTCTTATTTATAGCTCAAGATTAGTGGGAGGGTTATGATTGCTTTAGGTTATTAGTGGGTTTGGAGGTCCAATTCCATTGCCTTTAAGTGGGTGTTTAGGTGGGAGTAGGAGTAGTGGTATTGGAATTGCTTCCCACCTCAGAAAAGCCGCTCAGCCGCGATACTCTCCAAGGTACTGTTGGGCAGACGGGAGGTGGTACCCCGAGCAGTTGTTGTGTTGTTCGAGATATGGTTGACCAGGCAAGGTCCAGGTGATGAAACATGATGCGTATAGATTAAGAGTATTCGCCCAATGGGCTCTGGGCTGGCATGAGGCCTAGGCCTATGGCCCTAGAGGACTTAGGGCCCGGAGTCGGTCAAAGGGGTTGGGGTCATAGGCCATATCGTTGGGTCGAAGTTCAAGGCCCAAGTGGGCCTAAGGATCCCTATATCATACATTAGCCCCCCTTGATTCGTGCCTGGTCCTCAGGAACGAATCAAGGACACTAAAAGACAGAAACTATCTGGGAAGTCCAACGGGTAGATACTTAGCGGTTGAAAGGATCATTAATGCGCCCTTAAAAGGTGCATTGTGTCTGGCTGTCTTGTTTAGCCGTCATCATTGTCTGATGGTTTATGAATTGAGGCGACGTGCGTGGTAGTTACCATGGGAATTCGTAGGGTTTCTTGCCCTTCATTTATTAAATGTTATTTACTCTTCCGTTGGCCCCTATAAATAGTTCTCTCTAAATCTCTTCTTCACTTTTTGCATTCTTGTTCTTCAAACTCCCTCTCTGCCGAGCATACTTCCTTCGTGCGTTCATCCTCCAGCTTAGAACACTTTCTCTCCTTAGAGCCCACAATAAGTTCCCTCTGCCTTTCCTTCTACTTTTTTTTATTCCCATCTTCTAACTTCAAAAGAGTCCTTGGCCAACTTTAGAGCGGCCTACAACGTCCCTGGAGATGTTGACATTGCCTACTATCATGAAGGCGATATCGACATCCATAGGCGCCAGGGTTTAAACACAGTGTTCTTTCCCTTGATGGCTATCCTCAAGGGTGGGGTTAGGTTCCCTGTTGACCCTCTCATTATAAGCACCCTTAGATTCTATAGCCTTTGTCCCGACCAACTCCCCCCTAATTTTTACGGAGTGGTGAGTTGCGTTAGTAGGTTGGACCAATAGTTCAGGTTGCAATTGAACCATCACGACATCAACTTTATGTATAGTTTATGTGGAAACATTAGGTCAAACTATTATTTAAAGACTAGGGATATGTGGGTATGGCTCATTTTATGCCTACCTAACTTAAATAGAAACTCGACTGGAGAATTTGTTCAGGTGAGCGGTAACTGGCTTGCCGATGAGCCCCCCTGTCCGCTCTTGCCGCATGATGTTGGTCGATACCGAGCATCTTTTATTTGTTAAATATGATTATGATTATTTTGATCAAATGGTCACTAACCAGTTTTTATATTGTTTCTATGCAAAAAGCAAAAGGTTCCGACTAGACCTTAGAGTAATGCATGTTAGAGACCTAAACTTCGTACTTAGGTCAGAAATTTTTGTTCACTCGGACAGACAACTTTGAGCATCAAATTTGATTCTCAGTGTTGAACTTGTGTATTCTACTTGGTAACCCTTCAAGCCAGCCTTGTTGGTGGACAGCTCGTTGCTGTCTTATATTGATGTCTGGCACACTAACTTTTTGCTGCCTTCCCTTACGACTGGTGAAGCTCGGGACCTAGGTCCTAGATATATCATTGCAGAAGATCTTGCACCGGTGAGGGACGAATCAGTTGAACGTGTGTCTCGAAGCCGTAGAGGCCACGTACCTGTTGAGCAGCCTAAAGCCCCAGTGCAAGTTGCTTAGCCAACAATAGCTGAATTTATGCAATCCTCGGGAGCTGAATCTGATTCCGACGAAGAAGAAATGGCGACAGGACATGCATTAACAGTTGATCGGTTTGTACCTGGTGCACAACCCATGGCCTGATAGCAAGAATCCTAAGGTAGGGACCTGAATCCCCTTCCTCCTCTTCCTCCTTCTAGCCATTCTCAAAAGAGGCAGCGTACAACCGAGCAACCCTCCACTGGTGTAGGGGACGCACCATCAAGGACCCCTCCGCGAGCTTCTGGTGGGCTAACTATCCGAGAACCCCGTGGTGATGTTCAGCCAACCTCACAGGTCGGGTCTCACGTTGCTTCCTCTACTCGGTAGGGGCCTGGCTCGCAGCCCACCTTCATGCTCAATAATGAGCCATTGTCGGTAACTACGGGCGTAAGGGGGGCGAGTGGCCCAAAGTCTGGTCCATGGATTGCAACTACTTGAAGATGTCCACTTCTTCTCGGGCGCGAATGACAAATTGCTGGCCAAGCGCCTTCAGTGGCATACTATAGCAGTAACACGTCTTCTTACTCTTCTTCCTTTTATTATGAAGTGTGTATATTCCCTTTTTCCTTTACATTTGTGGCTTTCATGCAATCAGGCTACACAGTTGACCCATCTCATTGACGGGAGGTTGAAGGAGGCTATTGAGGATGCCGAACATGAGAAAGCCCTCAAGGATGTAATAGAGGCCACGGCGAAGGATCAGAAAAAGGCTGCCGAGGTTGCTGAGAAGAAGGTGCAAGCATCGAAGAAGGCTCGGGCTTTGGCAGAAAATGGAAGGGCAGAGCTGGAGATGAAGCTCAAGGGGATTTAACTTAAGTTGGCGAAGGCAGAGAGCCTGACTTTCGCACAAGCTGAGGAGATTGCCGACCTGAAGGCGGCTTTGGAGGCTTGTGAAAACAAGTGGTACAACGAAGGTTTCGTTGATGCGGAAAATTCCGTGGAGCCTGTCATCCGCCAAGCTCAAAGGCTCTCGTTCGAGAAAGGGTGGCTGGTCGCCCTGCAAGCTATGAGGGTTCCTGAGGATTCTCCACTAAGGAATCCCGACTAGATCCCTTTCCCGGACCCCGTTCCCCCCGTTTAGAACCCCCCAAATGTCGATGAGGAAGAAGAGATAGCTAGTATGATGGAGTTGGTGTAGGAAATTGACTCCCATGTAGAGTTAGTTAACTTGGAAGCCACCAGCGGCCTCTGTGCAGGTGATCACTCCAAGGGCGCTCAAACCCAGCCTCCCACACTAGCTTAGCAACCCGAAGATGCAACCGACCAATACACTGGAGATGCTACCTTCCCCCCGCCCACCGATCCTGCCATTTGATGCTTATGCTTATGTTTTTTACTTGCTTTTGCTATCTGTTCATGTCTACTTTTCTTTTACTTGTTTGGTTCGCCTAGAGTCACCGGGTTGTGGTGACGGGACAACGGTTTTACTTTTACTTACCTAAATTTTATTTTCCTATAGTCACCAGGTTGTGGTGACGAAACATTGACTTTATCTTTCGTTTGCTTGTTTTAACTATAACTGTTTGCTACTAGGTTATCCTTTCTATCACGCTTTTTGATTGTTTTTCTGTTTTATATATATGCATGTATTCCAAATGACCTGGTGGTTTAATCCTAGTTTTCCATAGGACGGTGATTGAAACTACTTTCTTATTTACTTGCAAAAGGCCACATAATTGTCGGCCATGCATGGTGGCCTGGACTAGCTTGGATGACGTAGGGCTGTAAACGAACCAAGTAGATTGTGAACAACTCGGGCTCGGCTTGATAAAAAGCTTGTTCATGTTTGTTTGTTTATAAATAAGCCAAGCTTGAGTCTTAGTTTTTAGCTTGTTTGTTTGTTCCTTTCCTATAATTAGCTCTAGAAGCAGAATTCCAAAGTCATACACATCCTTTTTAACAAAACCCAAATCCCAAAGCCCAAAGTCTACAAAAGAGCTATTACATGAGTGAGTGTCATTTGAATCAATAAACATTATTCCTTCAGAACTTGATATTTTTGCCCCTCCAAAGTTTGATATCTTAGGCACAAAATTACTATTAAGTAAAATAGAATTTGAACTCAAGTTAAGATGTACTACTCGAAAATCCCACTTGTGGTGAAGCCATGCCAAGCCTCTTGCTACCCCAATTGCAATTTGAATCCTCAAAGACCATTCCAAGATCCTATTGTTGCCTTCCTTTGCATATAGCCAATCATAAAGATTGCCATTCAATATATATTGGTACACTAGGAGCTTTTCTTTCCTCTCTTTGCAGAATCCCAAGAGGGGAACTGTGTTATTATGCCTCCATCTGCCCAGAGCCAATAACTCACATATGAATTGTTTGTCAAATGATTGACAACCATGTAACCTCTTAACTGCAAGGGGTGAACTATTTGGAAGCATTGCCTTGTACATCACCCCAATCTTTCCCAACCCAATCACAGTGTCTGTGCAGAAATTGTTAGTTGCCTCTTTGAAATCTGTAAAGTTCATTCTAATAACCATTCCCTCTAGTTGAGAATTCTGTGGATCAAATAATTTGCCACTTTGAATTAGTATTAATTTGAAATTACAACCAAATTTATCACATGGATGTTTCTTTTTAAGGGGCTATATGATTGCATTATTTTGATCGTTATTTCACTTACCATTTTGTGTAACGTGCTATACATTTGTGAAAACAAACACTAAGTTCTGCATATGATCACAACTTTCCATATTATTTTCTTATAAAATCGTACAAAATGAGGAGTTAGACTCAAAACCTGTAGATAGTAGTAGTTCTAGGAATTTTTTTTCAAGGTGGCTATTAAAAAACTTAAATTATGCAAAATCTAATAAAAAGAGAACTTCATATATTGACACACACACACACACACACACACATATGTAAAGTCCTACAATTTTCTTATTTTTAAATCATTGTATGATATTCTCATCATCGATGCTATAAGCTATACCTCTTTCAATATTTTAGTTCAATAAAATTTTTCCTAGACGTTTTCATTTTGTTTGTAAGGGCTTAATATTCTATTAAGAGGACCAAAATTTAAGGAAAAAGTTTAATTACAAACGTAATTGTAGCCTAAGACTACAACTCTCACTAAACAAATTAACATGACTACATATTTTAAAAATCTAACCGCTGAATTGCATGTTCTTTATGTCCTTAAAATACATGTCAAATTTCATGTCAATCAGATGTAATTTACAATTCGATCTGTAAACTTATTTTTTATGAATTATTTTAGACTACAAAAATTCAAAATTTAAACAGTTGATTAATGACATAACTATTAATTTTTTATCTTTTTGAAATATTTCAAGTATGAAGAATATAAGAAAAAAATATAATTTAATGATGAATATATTAGAATTTACATCCAATAAAAAAATAAAAAATTCAGTGGAATTATAGCCTTAGGCCCTTAAAGATTTGTGGTCAGCTTAAATTTATTTAGGGTGGTCACAATTTTTTTTATAAGGGTAAAAAATCATAGAAGGGATTAAGTGACGCACCTTCCTATGTTTTAAGGTGAAACCACCTATATTTTTCCGAAAATTTTAAAATCAAAGAATTGAAAGAAGTTAATTTATTAATTTTCTTAGTGGCTAGAGAGAACCTTTTTGCTCTCTTCTAGCAGGAGCCCTTTAGTTGGCAGCTGGTTAACTTGATCAGCTTCTTCATTCTCGTTCTTACTACTTTGCTTGTCATTCATGCAAGCCACATAATGGGACCGGAACATAAAAATAGTTATTACTGAAACTGCAGAAACCGCGTAACCAACTTGAAACCCACCTTTGAATGAAAAATCGAACTTCATTCTTTGCTTTGGAGTTGGACAGGGTTCCAAAGGCGCTCCACAGAGTTTCGTGTTGTTAGCAAAGCTATCGGCTATACAAGAGAAATTGCCAAAGTCAGGGACAACCCCTGACAACATATTGTTAGAAACACTGAATTGTTTCATACGAACGAGGTGGCCTAATTCCGGAGGGATTTCACCAGTTAGATAGTTGTGGTCAGGTGTGAGCTATGAAGCACGGGTGTGTTTCGGGACTTGGGTGCGGGTGCGGGTGCGGGACTCAGCAATTTTTGAAAAAGTAGGGTGCGGGTGCGGCGGGACTCGGCGATTAAAAAATTATTAAAAATATTTTTATTTATATTTTCTATATATTTTTACTATTAAAATATTCTTAAAAAACACATTAATATACTTGATTAACAAAACAAAGAAAGAATAAGGCAAGAAACGCATCTGAGGTCAGAATTTCGGCCTCTCCGGCGATTTTCACGGCTGATTTCGGCCTGTTTCGGCCGATTTCAGCCTGTTTCGGCCGTATCAGCCGTATCGGCCGCCGGCCGATATTTACCAATATGGCCGATACGACCCGATTCTGGCCGAATCAGCTTGGTTCGGCGTGAATCGAAGCCGATTCGCGCGAATCGAGCCGCGTCGGCGCGAATCGAGCCGAGTCGGCGCGAATCGAGCCGAGTAGGCGCGAATCTGAGAAAAAAAAAAGAAAAAAAAAAACGCAGACGCGGCACCGACGCGTGGTCAACCGCGTCGAACTCGGGTGCGGCACCCTCCCAGCCGCGTCCGTGCATTCTAGGGTGTAAGGACATTTAGATAAGTGCAATTGACAATGCTCTTTGGAATTTCGCCAGAAAAATTGTTGCCGGAAAGGTTGAGGCCTGTGATAAACGGAACTATCTCAGCTATGTCAAATGGGAGAGGTCCTGAAAGTTCGTTACTGGAGAGGTCTAACCCTGTTAGACTTGTGCAGTTTTTAGTGCCCCGTGGGAACTCGCCTCTGAACCCCATTTCGTTGAGTCGGATATTTAAGACCCTATTCTCATAAGGGTGCCAGCATTCGACCCCGGTAAATTTGCAGATGAAACCTTCGGTATTGTTATTGAAGTTCCATGAAGTATTAAGGTAGCCGTAAGGGTCTTCAAGCGAATGTTTAATTGACTTCAAGCAGTCGATATCACTCTGTATGCCATTGCTTATTTCAAGAATATCTAGAAATAAGCAGGCAAATACGTGAAAAAGAGCTGCGAATACTCTGGCATTAAGAGTCATTTGCTTCTGAGTGCTTAGCAAAAAAAGCCAGAACTAAAACGCTAGATTGGTAACTACTTAGAAATAGAAAGAAAGAAACAAAATCTAGAGTTACAACATATTTCATTAGTTCTTGAATCTTCAAATAACATATTAAGGGTACGTTTGAATACAGCTGAAAACTGAAAACTGAAAAACACTATAGTAAAATAATTTTTAATTGTGTAAATAGTACTGTGAGACCCATTTTTACTGAAAAAATGATTAAAAAAATGAAATTTGTGGGTTCATAAACAATGCATAATATGTATTGTTTACGAGAAAAGTCAAACTTTTCGGCTGGAAAAAAAAAAAAATCTGAAAACATGCGCTTCCCAAACGCACACACTGTTTTGGAAGACTTGGCTGTGTATCACAATACGTTAAGAGTTGCAACATATTAGTATACTAGTCGCTAACCCGTGCGATGCACGGGAAAGCTACCAATTTTTTCCAAATGATGTGACATTAGCTATTGGAATTCAGCATCAATTCTCTAGAAAATAAAGCAAAACTCACAATTCACCAATGTATCTAAAAAGACCCTTCACAACTGATTGAGCTTCCATTTACTTGTGCTTCACTGTTTTTCTCTCCTCAACACCTAAATAGAAGCTTAATTAAAATTTTGAGGATATAATCCAACATGCAAAACCCAGAAATATCCCTAAAAAATCACAAACTTGGTCATTCATAAAAATAAAAACAAATCTGGGTATCAAATAACTAAATTTAAGAGTTTAATTCCTCTCAGTTTCAATTTAAAACCAAATTGTGCATAAAAGCAAAAAAATTTCGTTTGTTCTAATACGTCTTTAGTATCAAAATCACAAATTCATTAAAACCAAATTGTGCATAGAAAATCTTAGAGATTGAAAGACAACTTTAAAGTGTTTTTTGTATCTTCTTCCTTTGTTGCTTTGTAGTAGTCCCTGAATATGCCCTTTTGTTTTCCTTGAGTACAGATGTTGGTGTGAGTTGCACATTGGTTTGAACATCAAGTTTTTGAAATTTGGTACAATCACCATCTTCTTCAATTGATAAGTTGTTGTTACATTAATTTGAAGTATCACTGATGTAAACCTGGCAATAGAATAGGTTGAGGAATGTATTACAACATATACATCTTAAATATCATATTTGTAATTTTTCTAAATTAAAGAATACTTACTTCTGTCATTTTATCAAATTGAATTGCTTTGTCAGTTTCTTCAAAAGAGTCAAAAAGTTTCTTGATAGTGTAAAATTCCGATCCATAGTTGAGATTATAGTAATTTAGTTGTATTTGGAAAACAAATTGTTTTCCTTTCAAATTTTCTACCTAAGTACAAAGTTAAAAACATCTAACTTTGTATTACTTATTTGTACCTTTAGTTAACAACCTCAAACTACTGGTAGGCATCCTACATCTATTATCAATTGCATCCTTTCTTTCATGAAATTTAAGGTCTCTATCATTTTTTTAACATAATCCCTTCTATTATTCAGTCTGTTTGCAAAATCTTGGTAATCCTAGTTGTTTATTCTTTGTTCTTGTCATCATCAATGCGCTTTAAAAATCACATTTAGGAGTATCATTTGAAAAGTCATATATGGTGCAATTAATAAACGGTAGAAAGGGAGCACAACATGCAAACACAAGAATGCTTTACATATCTTTAAATAAACTACATCCATTTAAATAAATAAATAAATAAAACATATTAAAAGAAAAACATTAAGGACCTTGAGCTTTGTGAAATAAGGTTATAATGTTATTACATATAAAGTTATTCATTAGCCTTGTCTCAATCTTGTGTGCACTGCAAGCAGTAGCTGGAGCATTTGAATCAACTGCAGTCTTTTCTTTTCAAGGCAACACTTGCAGTGGTACCCCACATTCCATCTTGCCTTTGGATGGTTGTCCTCAGAGGTTGCTATTAGAGATATTTGAAATCACGGTAGCAGCCATAGCCTATTGAGGTTACAGAGATAGAGAGAGGGGGAGTGCATTATCGGGTTCAAAGTAGTTCTAAGTTCAAACTAAGTAAAATATTTAACTAAAATACCGTGCTAAAAATAAAAATTAAAAATATTGTTGAGGTGTAAAATTGTGAAGACTCCAAAGCTGAGGTGGTACACTCTTAAGAGGCCAACTTTTTATTAACATTTGAATTTCCTTGTAACCTTCTATTAACGTGAAGCAAACAAACACAGCCTATGTTAATATTTCTCACTAAGTGCTTTTTTAAGAATCTGCCAATAACTACCAAAACATCCTAGACTTTGCATCAATTCCTAGTACAATGCCAACAATTACCAATTATCACAATACAGCTAACACTAAGTACAATAGAAGCATAATGCATATTAGCATGTACAACAACAACAACAAAATTTCACAAATAGTAGCACCAGGCCTTAGTATAGCAGCACACAGCAGCAATAATGTTAGTTTGAATACTGGAAAATGAAGATTAGCCTTATGACCATAGGAGCAACATAGAAAGCCTATTGACTAAAACCTTATCTTCTTTCCTTTTTTTTGGTAAGTGAAAAACTTTATCTTCTTTCTGAATCATTTTATTTCAAATTACTGAAGCTCACCCTTCCAAGGATTCAAAAGAATGATGACAGTGAAGCATAAGCAGTTGTGAACAGTTATCGGCCTAATTAAACCATCAACACAATAATTAGACTACAAATATGAGTTATATTAATAATTATTTTTCACAAAATTAAATCTAAAAAAAATAAATAAATAACAAATAACAAAACCTAAATAATATTTAACACAAATTTTTGTTGTTAAAAATACTTGTACTGGTAGTGGTTCTTGCAGTATATGAAGGTGTCAAGAGGCAGGGTTGAAGGTGGGTGATGATTTGACATGGTAGTAGTTTGACAGTCCTAGAATTCCTCTCTTAATCTCTCTCCATCCATCTCTGTGTGCACATTTATGATTACCTTTATCGGCTACAAAATCATAATAAGAAATTGTGAGAGTGCTTTTTTTTCAGGATACTCAGGCCCAAGGATCCCGGGCCTAAATGAAAAAAAAGGAAGAGAGGATTTGGTGGACCGGGCCTTGGCTCACCGCAGCTAACGAGCTGTTTAAGAGTCAAGTAGGTGCAGAGAATACTCCTGACATCATACAAAAAATGACAAACGAGGATATCGTAGAATGCCAAAATATTAACAACGTAAATTCAGAAGAAAGACAGGATTAGCAAAAACGATAAAGAAAAAGGTGCAGTGGGATCCTGGGAATTATAAAGCAATATTTTATTAACAAATTGTCTGTTTGATTACAGAAAGCTCACTAGGACGTGATACAAGGTCCAATCAAGCTCAAAAATTACAGTCTTGAATGGCTATTTCAGCCTTCAAAACTTGCAAAGTTTGATTCCCGTTGAATCCGAGTATGTGCAATAGTGGCCTTTACAGGATATCGGGAGACAGTATTTTGTTCTTCCCTTAGTATTTTTCTTTCTGGATGGATTTTTCTGATGGTTCTTCCTAGAGAGTTTCTTCTCTTTTTTTTTGTGCTTCTTTCCTTTTTTTCTCGCTGCTTTCTTCACGGCCCGTCCCCTCCTTTTATAATGGAGTTTTTCTGGGCGTCCCGAGTTCCCCTGTTTTGTTCCTTTGCAAACAGAGCATGTTCGGTCTCTGTCACCTCGGTAAGTCCTTTTGCCGTTTTCTCTCACTCTTTCCTTCTCTTGGTTCTGATTCCTTCGAAAGCTCCTGGCTGGCCATCCTCTTTGGGACGTGCTGAGGTATGCCCTTCTCGGTATCCTCATTTCTGGCGTATTCCTTTCTTTCCTATTTGGGCGGAATCCTGTTCTGCCATTTTTGAAAGTCATTCGTTGCCATTCTTTCTTCCCTGTCCTGGTTTCCCGAGGCCCTTTTGCTGTCTGTGCCATGAAAGGTCGCTTGCGTTCCTTGTTCTTTTCTTTTCCTGTCTTCTTTCTACCGATCTGTCCTAGTCTTCTTTTCTTTTTATTTGTGCTTGAAGGGATTTGAGGATCTCGTTTCTTTATATTTTTGCCGTGGTCTCTTTTTGGGATGATTCTTCCTTTTCTGGGCTTCAGGATCCTCTGGGCCTCCCTTTTGTCTCCCATGGGCCATCCGTGCCTATTACTTTTGGGCTTAGCCTGAGATTTTCCTTTTGGGCTAGACTTGTTCTTTTGTTTTTTTTGGGCTTATTTCATTATGACCTATTTCAGACCTCAACATTTAGTCCCCCGAGCTCGTGGGTTGCCTGAAACCCACGCGTGAGTGATTTAGGTTTCCTAGGACTCTCATGGTATCCCCCTTTCCTTCCTTTTTAATTGGGATCCCGGCCCTTTTCTGCTGCTTTTAGTTGCCTCCCTTTTGCGTGTTGCATTCCTTTATAATTATTACCTTTCGCAGCTTCCTCCTTATACGGGACGTGGCAGTTGGGTATTTGAGGTGAAACTCCTCTACCCACTTTTCTCGTTTCCCGTTACTCCTCATTAATAACTGCTGATCACTTCACTTCAAATTAAATTTCTTGGCAACTGGTGCGTCTTTCTATAAACTGTTTTTCCCCAACTGCTATTTGCGCCTTTATTGTAGCCGTTTCACCTTATCATTTTGCTTCTCTGAGTTTTTTTTCACTCTGTATTTCTCTTTCTTTTTCTCTCTTCTTCTCCGTTACTCTGGTCTTCCTCCCTTTCGCACTTTCAATCTTTTTTCCTTCTCAGAGCGCGTGTTGTTTCGATGGCTTCTTCTTCTTCTCGAAAGAGGAGAGAGCGTACTCCCAGTCCTTCTGAGGGTGAAGGTTCTTCTGGTTCTGCTCCGAGTGATTCTCACGAGGTTACTGAACGTCCGGCCTTCCCTTTACGGGATCCTTGGTATTCTCTCAGTGTATTTTTTCCTCGTATATCTCATGGTGAGGCTCCTCCATCCCCTCACGTTTGGATGTTTTCTGGTCAAGCGGGTTTCGCTGGTTCCGCCCAAGTTCCTGACCCTAGAGAGATTTTTGATCTCCAGATCAGACAAGGAATCCGAGAGGCGGTTCCTATTTTCTTTGATTTTGTTCCAGGAAAGATTCAGGGCTGGCCTATATGGGTAGACAAAGAACTATCCGATGCTGAATTTGTGGGTCGTTTGGAGCGCGCCGGTATCCTAAGGGCAGTGGCTATTTCCAGAAACCTTGAGGGCTTCAGAGACGCCAAAGGGCTTAGGCATCTGGTACGTCGTTGGTGCCCTTCCCTTCACACTTTTTTCTTTTCTACTGGTGAATTAACAGTCACCTTGGAGGATGTGGTTAATAACTTCCTCCTCCCGATGTTTGGCGAAGAGAATCCATTTGATATTAATCTTTCTGGTGAGGATCTCATGGTAGAAGAGAAATTATTTGGCCATTTTGGTGGTCGCGCCGCTTCTTCTGGTGGTAAGCCTGCTAGGATGGGGAGATGGGTGATGACCCTCTCTCGTGAAAAAGATAAGGAGGTGAGGTGGGCCGGTTTCCTGGCTTTTTGGCTTAGTAAATTTTTGTTCAGTGAGTTCCCTGGGTACGGAGTTAAGTCTTCGTTTTTTCCATTGGCAATCAAGTTGGCTCGAGGTACCTAGTATCCTTTGGTCCCTCTGTTTTTGGGTCATGTCTATTCTCAATTGGACCAGCTTCATGGAGATGAGGCTGAGGGTGACTCTTGTTATGTGATCACTTCGTCTCTTCACTGTGCTATCCTTCAGATTTTCATGTGGGACCGTTCTGCAGCTACTTTGGCTAAGTGCAGGAATTTGAAGTTTGTGAAAGACAAGTTCCAAGGATCCCCCGACATAGTGAAAGGTCTTTGTGGCAATTCTACCAATGCCTTTCCCATTATTTTTCGTTGGATCAGCTTGAAGGGTGGTGGTCTCAATCTTGTGGAGTTGTTTGACCAAGCAGGGAGCTTATGTTGGAGATCCCCTCGTGAGTTTGGTCCTGGCTTTGCGTGTGATTCTGTGTTGTCTTCTTTTTTATCTTCTACAGATAATACCTTTGACTTGCGCCGTGGTGATGAGGGTAGTCTGGCTTACCTTGCTTGCATTAGCCCTTCCTGGCTTCCTGTGCCTTCTTCAAGTGGCCCAAAATATACTCATTATTCAGCACACCGGGTGCTCCGACAATTTGGTTTTGATCAGGACATTCCTCCAGTTTTTAAGGATGTGGTGCCATCCCTTCCTTCATTGGATCCTTTCTTGAGGCTGCAGGCCTTTTCTTATTGGTCACGGAGGAGCCCCCAATTTGCAGTGCCTAACTCCCAAAGAGGAGTCTTTGCTTCTAGTGGCTATACAAGTTATTGGAGGAGAGTGCAAAAGTCCTTTGTTGATTATGTTGGCACTGGCACAGTTCGGGATGTCCCGGATCCTAGCATTGTTTCTGCTCCGACATCCAATAGACGCTTATCCCTTCCTACTGCTGGGATTGTTTCTGCTGCTGCAAGCAGCAAGACTGGGTTTGCAGAGTGGCATGCCTCCAGGGGAGGTTGGGTGGTTTATGGACAGGATTTTCCTGAGACCTGGCTAGGTGATAGCTTCATCATTGGTGCTTCCTCTGGGGTGCCCATCAAAAGGGGTGCAACAGAGACAATAAGTGCTGCCACTGCTCCGAGTAAAGGTAAGGATGTCAAGTCGAAGAAAATGAAAGCTACTGATGTTGGTGAAAGTACAGGAGGTGTGGAGATAGGCTCTGAGGCGAAAAGAAGGAAATCGGGGAAATCTCAAGCACACTTGGCATCTCAGGAAGGCAAGGATGTCAGGGAACCTTTGGTTTCAAGGACCCGGAAGAAGACTAAGGTAGAGCCTTCTTTTCCCCCGGTTCCTGTGACTGCCTCAGTCCATGGTTCTTTAGGATCCTCTGGTTTGGTATCCCAGCCTCCTTTAGGACCCTCTGGGCGTACTCGCAGTAAGCAAAAGACTTCCAGAGAATCTGTAGAGAGAGAGAGAAGGGCAAGACTTCTTTCCTTCTTCTCTCTTTTTTTTTGTTGCACTTGTTTCTATTTTGCTGACGAGTGGTAATTTCCCTTGCAGTCCAAGCGCAAGTCTAATCCCAAGACGGGTAAGAGCCAATCTTCTGGAGACGACGTGGTATGTGTTCCCCCTTTTTTTTTTTGTTCTTTCCCTTTTGTTCTGTCATTGTATTGTCTGCATTTCCTGCTGTCGTTTTTTTTTTCCTTTCTTTTGACACTGCCTTCTCCTCTTCTTCTTCCTTTAGGTGGAGGTATCCCCTCCTATGACTGACAAGGCTCTGGGGGAGGAAGCTATTACAGCTCTTTCCGTTGTTTTTCCTGTCATGGGGGAGGAGCCCCCTACTGATGACCCAGCTGAGGAAACCGGGCAACCAGTGCAAGGTTCCCAGGATTCTCAGGATCCCAAAGCTTCTGGGATTCCGTCATCTCAAAGTCCCCGTCCTGAGCGTACTCCTAGTCCTATCAGGACTGTGTTTCCTCAGTCCTTGTCAGATAAAGGTGCTTTGGGAGACACTCCTTTATCCAAACAAACAGGTAAACCTTGTTTCCTTGGAATAACGCTATATTCCATCTTCTTTTCCAGTTTTTCTTGAGTTCCTCCTTTTCCTTTTCCTTTTAGGTCAAACCAGTGAGAAATCTGCTCCCAGTGTTGCTTCTTCTTTAGAATCAGAAAGTTCAGAAGGTGAGTGCAAGCTACTTCCACCGTGTTTCCTTTTCTTCCTTTCTTTTTTTTTTTTATGGCGAAGCCCCCTGCATCTATCCCTTCTTTTAGCCACTTTGCTACTGGTCCTTCGCCTTTTCTTCAACTTGCCTTATGTTCCTTCCCAGAATCTTCGGGGAAGTCAGGAGATCAAGAAGAAGAAGCTCTGCCCCAAGAAGCTGGAACCGGTTTGTTCCTCTTTTTTTTTTTCTTTTTTTTTTCTTCTTTTTTTTTTTGAATATTGATACAGGCTTTGCAGGCTCTGAGCCTGTTGTTCCTGAAGGAATTGTGAGACCTGTTCAAGTTGCTGACCTTCGTCCAGAGCAAAAGGCTGCAAGTTCCCCTGTTTCTGCAAGTGGTGACACAGTGATGGGGGATGCCTCGAAGATGACTGCCTCGGATCTTGATTCAAAGCTTTCTTCTTTTCTGGCTCGCTTTGATCTCTTGGAATTCAACAGTCTTCCTGCTAGCCACTTCCATGTCTTTGGGTCTTCTTATGGCAGCTTCCTGCGTTTCTCTGTTCCTGTGGAAGGCCTGCCGCTGCTAGAGAGTCTGCTTAAGAGTCACGGGGATTTCACCAGCGGCTTCAGGGGAGGCGTCTTTCTAGGCAATATTTTAATGGAGTTGCTGTGTGCTGTGCTGATTTCCCTAAGGAATTCCTCTGTAGATTCCTTGTCTGAAGAAAAGCTTCTGGAGTGGAGAGGGGTGGTGCAAGACCTTCTAGAGGCCAAGTTTAATTTGTCTTTTCTGCTGGATCACTTGCGTTTGCTGGCTCATATGCTATTTCAGAGGCAATCTTTCAAGAGTATAGACACTGAGATAGCTGCTGCTGAGGAAGCTTTGGCTCGTGCTCACAAGGTTTTACAAGACCTGAAGGTCAAACGGCAGAGGATCCTTTCTACTTTGGCTGTGCCTGTCATTTCTCCGGATGCCTCCCTGTTGGCCGGCCTCATTCCTTAGCCTTTTTTTTTTTTTAGATTTACATAAACAATTTGGGATTGTATAAGTTTTTTATTTTGAACATTGTTCTGCTCTTTGCTTTCTCTTTTGTGTTTCAAGACTGCTTTTTTTTTTTCAGTATGTGAATCTGCCTTTTATACTGCCTTTTCTTTCCTATGGCTCTTTTTTTTTTCCTTGAGTCCTGGACCATGGTCTTCACAGGTTTTACTGTAAATTCTGGTCCAGGTACCCGGTAATCTATTGTGCAAGCACTGAACTGGGTACACTGGTATCCTTCTTATATTTCTTTTGAGATACGATCCCAGTTCATGAACTTTGACAGGTTCCCCTTTTGCCAAGTGCTGGGCTAGGTATCCTAGATATTTTGCTTTTGTTCTGTGATCCTAGACCCATGCACTTGGGATTGTTTGTGGGATATCTGAAATTACTTGTGAGGTGAATCCTGGGCCATATGCAAAAGGGTATTACATACTTTCCCCCCTTTTTTTTTTGACTCAGGTATCCTTCCTTAAATTTATCCAGACTCTTTTTTTTGTGCAGTATGAGGAACTTAAATGTTGAAGGAACAGAAATTTCATTAAAACATAGTCATTTTCAAGGAACAAAGAAAAGTCTTTTGGTGCAGTATTGACCACAAAGTGTCAATCTATCACATGTTCCTGAACAAAATTATCTTAGACTAGAATTCATGATAAAGGCTGAAAAAGAAAAAATAAAAGGAACTTAGCAGATAATGAAGCTGGTGAAAGGACCCTGAGGTACCGAGATCCCCTTGTCCTTATGCATAATATTGCTTCATCCATTTCCCGTTTATGGGCTCTGTCAGGACTATCCCATCTCCTTTGGCAAGGTAATAATACCCACTTTCATGAGCCGCATTGATGATGTAAGGTCCTTCCCATTTTGGGGTGAACTTGGAAGGCCCTGGCAGGTTCCTCCTTACATGCTCCGCCATCCTTAGCACTAATTGCCCTTTACTGAACACTCTTGGGCGTACTGCTTGTGCATATGCTCTGGTCATTCTTTGCTGGTATCTCTGGCTTCTTTTCTTAGCCAGTTCTCTTTCTTCTTCTACTCCTTCCAGATCTGCTAGCCTCTTTTCATTGCTAGCGTCCTCACTTTCTCCCTGGTTTTCCTCCAGAACTACCCTTGGTGTAGGAATGACTAACTCCACAGGGCTGATGGCTTCTGTTCCATAAACCAAGGAGAATGGGGAGAATCCTGTGGCTGTCTTTACAGAGCTTCTACATGCCCAAAGCGCATCTGCCAGATGGTCACTCCATTTTCCCCCATACTCATGCTTCATTTTCTTAAGGATCTTTAATATTACCCTATTAGTGGCTTCAGCTTGGCCGTTTCCTTGTGGGTAGTAGGGGGTAGATCTTCCATACTTGATGTGGTATGCCTCAGTTAATCCTTTCATATCTTTGTTTATGAATGGGGTTCCATTGTCGCTGATCAATCTTCTGAGGATCCCGAACCTTGTAATGATGTGGTCTCGAATGAAATTTGCCACAGCTGCTCCAGTAGCTTTTTTCAAAGGGATGGCCTCTACCCATTTTGTAAAGTACTCCGTGGCTGCCAGGATCCATATATAACCATTGGATTGAGGGTTTATAGGCCCTATGAGATCGAGCCCCCAAGTATGAAAAGGCCATGGCGTCGTCATATCCTGTAGGACATTTGGGTGAGTGTGAACTGCATCTCCCAGGACTTGGCAGGCATGACATGTTTTGACCAGCTCCTCAGAGTCTCTTTTCATCGTTGGCCAGTAATATCCTAACAATAGCAACTGCTTGTACAGCCTTCTCTTCCCTGGGTGACTCCCACAATCTCCCGAGTGTACCTCTCTGACTACTTCTCTAGCTTCCTTTGGTCCCAGGCACCTGAGGGGATCTCCATGGTATCCTCTTTTGAATAAAATGTCATTCTGTAGGAAATACCTGCACGCTAGCTTTTTGAGCTTGTGGGCCAGTTCCCTGTCGGTTGGCAGGATCCCCTAGGCCAGGTATCCTATGAAAGGAACCCGCCAGTCTTCTGCAATAAACACCGCGTAGCTTTCTTCTTTGTCTACTGCCAAACGACATTCCTGGCATCTCCCCTGTATGATTGCTGCTTCCTTGTCCATATCCGGCCAGTAATACCCCATGCGTTGCATTCTTCTATATAGACTGACTTTTTCTGCAACTCCACATGCCTGGGCGTGTAATTCTTCTAGTTTCGCTTTTCCTTCCTTCTCGGTAATACATCTGGACAGTATTCCTCCTGGCAGTCTCTTATACAACTCTCCTTCTATTTGAGTGTAATCCATTAGTTCTTTGATGTTCCCTCTGGGGCTTGCCTCTTTCATCCTTTCTTTGATTTCGTCCCTCCAGTCCCACTGTTTGGATTCCCCGGGGTACATCCCTTGAAGGATCCTCACAATAGAATGTTCCTGCCTTCCTATTTTTATCAGCGTATCCCTCCCATTAAATGGTATTTAGGATCCCAGGGTGGCGAGAGCATCTGCAAACTTGTTCTCACTTCTTTGAGTGTATTCTATGCTGAAGGTCTGAAATTCCATCTCCAGCCTTTGTGCCCAAGTCCTGTAGGCCGCTAAGTTTTGTTCTCGTAGTGCAAAGTCACCTTTCACTTGGGAGACTACAAGATTAGAATCTCCCAGCACCCTCATATGTTTCACTCCTATGCTGAGTGCTATAGTCAACCCAGTTAAGTATGCCTCATATTCAGCTGCGTTATTAGAGCATGAGAAACCAAGCTTGAAGGACAGGGGCATGATATCCCCATTTTCGCAGCTTAGTACAATTCCTACCCCATTTGAAGTTGTTGTAGCTGATCCGTCAAACCTCATGGTCCATTTCTTCCCTGGGATCTCCATTACTGCTACCTCACCAGGGATTTCTTCACTCAGCGGGCCTTCTTCCTTTCCTGGGAATTGAGCTAGCAAATCTGCTATGGCCTGGCTCTTAACAGCTTTGGGAGTTCTTATACCTATATCATATTGTGAGAGCAACACTAGCCATTGTGCTATCCTTCCTGTGAGAAGGGGCTGGTGAAGGAGTGCCTTTATGGGGTGGGACTTGGTTACTAGGAGGATTTGGTGAGCTGAGAAGTACCTCTTCAACCTCTGGGATGCATAAATGATCACTAGGCAGGCTTTCTCTATTCTGGGGTACCTGGTCTCGGTATCCTTAAGTGTTCTGCTTACATAATATATGGGCTGCTCATTTCCTTGGTCATCTTCTTGTGCCAGCAAAGCTCCTATTGCCTGAGAATTTGATGCTAAGTATAGCAACAGAGGTCGCCCATGTACTGGTGTCTGGAGGGTGGGCAGATGATTCATAATGCCCTGAATCCTTTGAAAAACTTCCTGCTGCTCTGTTCCCCAGGTAAATTCATTTCCCTTTTTCAATAGTTTGGATAGGCCTGCTGTGGCTGAGGCCAAACCAGGCACAAACCTCCTGATGTAGGAGACCCTTCCCAGGAAGCTTTTGAGCTCCCTAACAGTAGTTGGTCTTCTCATCGTGGCAATAGCTGTGGCCTTGGCTGGGTCCACGCTTATGCCTTTGTGATGTACCAGGAACCCAAGGAACTTTCCAGCAGACACTCCAAAGGCGCACTTCATGGGGTTCATACGTAACTTGTATTTCCTGCATCTTTCAAAGACTTGCTCAAGTACTTGGAAATGTCCTGTTCTGGTTTTTGACTTGACCACAATATCGTCTACATAATCTTCCATCTCCTCATGCATCATGTCATGGAAAATGGCTGTCATGGTGCGTTGATACGTAGCCCCTGCATTTTTGAGGCCAAAGGGCATTACAGTGTAGTAAAAATTCCCAATCGGAGTTCTGAATGCCGTCTTCTCTGCATCTTTGGCTGCCATGCGGATTTGGTTATATCCACTGTACCCATCCATAAACGAGAACATTGAATTTCCTGTAGCTGAATCTACAAGGAGGTCGATATTGGGCAAGGGGAACTCATCTTTAGGACATGCCTTGTTCAGGTTGCGAAAATCCACACAGCAACGGATTTGACCATTTTTCTTCTTCACAGGTACAATGTTGGAAAGCCATTTTGGGTGTTGGATGGGTTTGATAAAACCAGCTGTTAGTAATTTCTTGACCTCTTGGACTATTTGAGCTTCTACCTCAGTGTGGAAGACCCTAGCTGGTTGGACTACCGGCCTCATCCCTGGGTCCACATTAAGAGAATGGACTACCAACTCTGGATCTAGACCTGGCATTTCATCATAGGTCCATGCAAACACATCTCTGTATTTTTGAAGCAAGGTTATCAATTGTTCTCTTTCCTGAGCCACCAATTGACTGCTAATGAAGACAGGTTTTCGGGATCCTGGTTCTGTTCCCAAGTCTACTTCTTTCAATTCTTCCTCAGGCTGAATCTGGGCTTCCTTTACTGGTTCTTCGGGGATTTCTTCTTGGGCCATCATGCAGCTTGGTGGTCCGAGACCTTCCTGCACAATGCATTCGGGTCCCGCGCACCTTCACAAACGATAAATTAGCCTTCTCCCAGGTTCCCGTACCACCACACATTCTCGGGATCCTGAAGAGCTGGGCTCCCTCTTCTGTCTTTTTCTTTCTAGAAGGTTTCTCAGGTCACGGGTACCCCTTCCTGCTTCTTCTTCTTCTAGGACAGGTGCCCCCGGGGTCCCCGGGGCGGGGTTCTCATCATCTGGCTCCAACTCATCATAAAACATTGTTTCTGCAAAGTTCACTTCTCCCTGGCTGAAAGGATTATGATTGGCAGGGATCCTTATGGGCCTCCCATTCAGTCTCCCTTTAATGCATTGATGGAACGTGGATGGAATAAGGCGATGTTTATGAAGCCACGGGCGTCCCAGCAATATGTGATAAGAAACTTCAGCATTAATCACATGAAATCTGGTCAGAGCTACTATCGGCCCCACCCTTAAGGCTAGCTGCACGTATCCTTCTGTTGACTCTACTGATCCTCCAAATCCTGTTATCTCCATGGGAGCCCCCAGGATTCTTCTGTCAACTAAACCAACAGCTTCCATGGTACTTAAGGCTATGAGGTTGAGTGATGCCCCCGTATCCACCAGTGCTCTTCTGACTTGAACGCCATTTATGGTGGCCATTAGATAAAGGGGTCTACGGTGGTCTGGGTGCTCAATCTCCATGTCTTCATCAGTGAAGGTTATTGCATTGGTTGTTTCCAAGAAAGCTCGACTAGCATGTGACTCAGCTGTAAAACATTCCATCCCTGAATCTGCTGTTATGCTCATGAGAGACTCTGTGGCCACCCTCCTTGCTTTTGGTCCGAATCCTAGTTGATTGAATAGTGATTTGAACTTGGGATTCTTCTGGAGGGTCCTGACTGTGCTCGGGTGGAAGGATCCTTCAGATTCTCCTACTTCTGCCGGATTCCCGTGTATTACCACTGCTACCACCCCTTTTCCTCTGTGGTTAGGTAAGGGGTTCCTCTGCACTTCCGGCTCCTTCTGAGTGAGCTCCAGGGTTCCTTCTCTCAGCTTTTTGTGGAAGAGTCTGCGAAGGGTCCAGCAATCCTTGGTGGAGTGCTTGACATAATTATGGATTCTGCAAAATAAAGGGTTCTTCCTTTCTTCTTCTGTTGGTGGCCTGGACACAGTGAATGGCCTGACAACCCCATCTCCAATCCACTTGTCTAGGACATGGCTTAATTCCTCAGCTGTACATGGGATCACTGGTGGTTCCTCAAACACCTTCCCATCTGGTTTCTTCCTTTTCTCTCCTGCTGATGCCGTCATAGCTTGGGATGCGGGCAGCCTTTTTGTTCTCATGGTTTGCGCCGTCCTTCTAGTTCTCTGCAGCAGGTCAGCAAATTGCGTGATACATAAATTTTCAAGGTTGAGCCTGTAATCAAAAAGCATGTTGGCTACACAGGTTTCTACGAGCTCCTTTTCTTCATGGTCTCCATAGCAGTCTAGGGACACATCTTCGAATCTTTTGATGAACTGAACAAGATCTTCTCCAGGTCTCTGTCTCACCATCTGCAGGTTCTGGAAAGTGATTTTGTCTTCACCAGGGTAATATTTGGCGCAGAATTTCTACATCATTTCATCCCAGGTTTTGATGGACCCGGGTCTCAGTGTGGTGTACCAAGTGTATGCCCTATCCACTAAGGATTTGGCAAATTCCCTTAGACATAATTCTTTGTCCCCTGCATAGGGGCCCATAGTGTGGACAAACCTACTCACATGTTCCACGGCACTTCCATTCCTTCCATCGAAAGGATGGAACTTTGGGGGTTCGTATCCCTTAGGGTATGGTTTGCCAAGAAGTTCTGGAGGGAACGGGGGATCCCGAGAGAATTGCTTGGGGATCCCCGAGAGTTTTTCCCTTTCTTGCTCAAGGAGGGCATTGACGTCTGCCAGTGTTAAGTACTGAAGGTTGGCCCTTGCTCCCACTGCTGACCCTCCTTCTGGCTGCGTCCCATCTTGGTGGCCATTAGGGGGAATATTGTCTCTGACTTCCTGCGTCCTGCCTTCTTTGAGAAGACGAACTTCTTGCTCCAGATCCTTCAACATTGCTGCCATTCTGGCCATTAGGTCTGGTTCCTGTCTTGCGTGTCTTTGTTCTGACACCACCTCCTGTTCTACCAAGGGTATCCCACCCCCTTGCCTGGAGACTTCCTCGTTTTCTCCTACAGGCTCAGAGGCCGTAGGTGGCACATTAGTTCCCTTGTTGCTTCTTTGTCTTGGAGGCATTCTCTGAGAAGGGTTGCTTCTTCCTTCTTCTTTGCCCAGTCCCCAGTGGAGTCGCCAAAATGTGAGAGTGCTTTTTTTTCAGGATACTCAGGCCCAAGGATCCCGGGCCTAAATGAAAAAAAAGGAAGAGAGGATTTGGTGGACCGGGCCTTGGCTCACCGCAGCTAACGAGCTGTTTAAGAGTCAAGTAGGTGCAGAGAATACTCCTGACATCATACAAAAAATGACAAACGAGGATATCGTAGAATGCCAAAATATTAACAACGTAAATTCAGAAGAAAGACAGGATTAGCAAAAACGATAAAGAAAAAGGTGCAGTGGGATCCTGGGAATTATAAAGCAATATTTTATTAACAAATTGTCTGTTTGATTACAGAAAGCTCACTAGGACGTGATACAAGGTCCAATCAAGCTCAAAAATTGCAGTCTTGAATGGCTATTTCAGCCTTCAAAACTTGCAAAGTTTGATTCCCGTTGAATCCGAGTATGTGCAATAGTGGCCTTTACAGGATATCGGGAGACAGTATTTTGTTCTTCCCTTAGTATTTTTCTTTCTGGATGGATTTTTCTGATGGTTCTTCCTAGAGAGTTTCTTCTCTTTTTTTTTGTGCTTCTTTCCTTTTTTTCTCGCTGCTTTCTTCACGGCCCGTCCCCTCCTTTTATAATGGAGTTTTTCTGGGCGTCCCGGGTTCCCCTGTTTTGTTCCTTTGCAAACAGAGCATGTTCGGTCTCTGTCACCTCGGTAAGTCCTTTTGCCGTTTTCTCTCACTCTTTCCTTCTCTTGGTTCTGATTCCTTCGAAAGCTCCTGGCTGGCCATCCTCTTTGGGACGTGCTGAGGTATGCCCTTCTCAGTATCCTCATTTCTGGCGTATTCCTTTCTTTCCTATTTGGGCGGAATCCTGTTCTGCCATTTTTGAAAGTCATTCGTTGCCATTCTTTCTTCCCTGTCCTGGTTTCCCGAGGCCCTTTTGCTGTCTGTGCCATAAAAGGTCGCTTGCGTTCCTTGTTCTTTTCTTTTCCTGTCTTCTTTCTACCGATCTGTCCTAGTCTTCTTTTCTTTTTATTTGTGCTTGAAGGGATTTGAGGATCTCGTTTCTTTATATTTTTGCCGTGGTCTCTTTTTGGGATGATTCTTCCTTTTCTGGGCTTCAGGATCCTCTGGGCCTCCCTTTTGTCTCCCATGGGCCATCCGTGCCTATTACTTTTGGGCTTAGCCTGAGATTTTCCTTTTGGGCTAGACTTGTTCTTTTGTTTTTTTTGGGCTTATTTCATTATGACCTATTTCAGACCTCAACAGAAATTATATTAAAAAATTAATGAGATGGAAACAAACGAACAAACCCAATTAATTGAACAAATTCTAAGGTGTGATTAGACTATTATAATCCAAATCGACTTTTGAAACCAACAATACTCAAACTAAAAGCAATTCAAATATAAACCAATTAGTAAAACTAAATAAAAGTTAAAACGATTCAAGAATATCTAATGCTATTCGTACTAAAATGGATTTAGTCAGAAAGAGAGAGAGAGAGTGACCTTCTTGGAGGAGTTGGCTCAAATGGGAGTGGAGACTGAGTATTGAGGAGACGGAAAGAACAACAACTCTGACTCTTGCTCGTCCACACTTACGTTGTTTTCTACTTTCATCATTAATGATATATTGTCTACGTCGAATACTCCTTTCAAATGGCTCATCATCTCTTGTTCTTGTTTGGCCTAGGTTACATACTAATTATGAGTTTTTTAAAGAAAAATATTTTTTTAATATGTCAATATCGTACCCCTTCCATTTCTTTTTTCAGATAAAATTAATCTTCGTCTCAATCTTGCATAGAAAGCAGACTCCATGCTTGTGGAATAAACTAAAAGCAAAGCATTCACAAAATTTTAATTCATAAATATAACTATATAGCAAAAACATATATTACAAATTAACAGTTAGATGTTATAGAAAGGGGAAAAATTGAAGAAAAATATAGCATTCACATACTATCTTCAGAATTAAAAAAACATAAAGATGTGATTATGATCATATTCCAATTTCAAATTCTCTCTACAAACATATTACCAATAAATATGCAATAAACAGTACAGAATAAAGGAAAGACTGGTAAATACCTGACTTTCCTTGTCTTGTAGTTGTATTACCAAATAAGCCAGATATCAAAATGCTAAATCCCTACCTGCAAAACCATAATAATCCAATTTTCAGCCAAGAATCATTAATAGAAGACAAATAGTACAGTGCAGAAAAAAAAAAAACAGATTTAAAACAGCAATCATATATTTGCTGCTGTACACATATATACAGCAACTTTTTCATCACAATGATAAAAAAGCATAATTGGGAAAACAGTAGGGGGGGTCATCAACCTTAAATGTGCCATTTACAGCATCTCCATATTGTCCAATGCATTGGGCACAACAATTTTACACACCAATACACTGCATTGCTGCCCATTAATTTCATATATATAATATATCCCAAACCAAAGTCAGATCCCAGGATTACAAAAAACCCAGATATATATTTTCAACCCATAAACAGGGCAAAACCCAAGTGGGGGACTTCCATTGAATTTGGTTCAATTTGCAATGAGAGGAATAAGATGATGACATTAGAATTTAAAAGGCTAGATATCAAACTAAGATTGGAAAAACTAATAAGGAATTGGGACAAAAGAGCTGTAAGTAGTATTGATTCAACTTTTCACTTTGGTCAACTACAACAGAGCTGTCAAGATGTTTAACCATTAATTAATTAACTTATCTTCATTGCTAATAATGAAAGATTCAATAGCTTCAATGCCAAAAGACAACATAAAACATTATTTGGATCTCACGGAGTATGAAGCTGCTCTAATTTTATTTTTGATAGATCAATAAAAGTTTACAGTTCCTTATAGATAAATGCCATTAATTAGAGGTGTGCAACTAAAACAACCAAAATAATTTAAACTGACAGGACTCCAACAAACCTTTGATTTTACCTAAACCCCTTTTCATAGATCCACCTCAACTTCACAGAACATACCAACTAAGAGGACCAGTCTGCAACAAACCTTTCATATAGTTATATTAAAGTCTGTTGAAGTTAAAACGGAAAAAATATGAAGCTATTTTATCAAACAATTTGCATGCATATAGCAAAAGGCAAAATTTGAGAGAGGGAGAATGGGGTGGTTTTCTAGAGACTCTATACCCATCTAATATTCATGTAGACAAAAAGAAAGCTATTTAAAGAATAAGGAGAAAAGATACCTATATCAAAACTAAGCCAACCAAAACCTATATAACGCACAATTATTTATTTATCTAAATTACTGGTAGTGGTTTTAGGAATATGACATTGACGGAATGGTGTAATGATAACAGGTGGCGGCTATCGTAGGGGTGACCCTCAAATTTCTCTATGAACCTTAGAGACCCTGCCTCTCTCTTAAACAATGTAAGTAGAACTATCTCCAGTAGAGTTGTTTTTAGAACCCATAAGATGATTAACCAAACAACATAGTGAAGAACAAATAAAAAATAAAAAATCAAGAATATATCTGAAACCTTAAACATGATTTATTTTAAAGAATTTCACATTCCAAAAATTACATACCCAAACCTAAGCCTAAATCAAAATCAATTTGATCGAAATCCCTAAGCCTAAATCCTATTTAAATGATAAAATTTTAAGACAAATCAAAAAACCTTACTAGTATAGGTTTCGACGTGGTGAAACCTAGATATAAAACATAAAAGCAGATTTAAAACAGCAACTTCCACACAAAAACAATTTAAATTGACTAATGGCTCAGTTTCCACACAAAAACAATTCAAATTGACCAATAGCTCAGTTTCCACAAAAAAACATATGACTAAAATTCAAAAAAAAGTTAAGAAATCCACACTAAAAATAGGCTGCGGTAAAATAGGTTTATAAGATAATACCTTTGGGCCGGTCTCGACGGGCTGGGTTGGTTGTATTGCCGACCGACATAGTTGATGGGCCATGGGCTGGATGAGACCCACGACAAATGGGGCTCCATTTGTGAGGAAGAGTGGAAACTGAGTGAAGTGGATATGGGTGAGATCGATGGTGTTAGGCAAATCGGTGGTCTGAGGAAGGAGATATTGGATGTGATGGTGGGTATGGTGGATGCGATGCTGTCGTCGGTGGTTTGATGAAGGAGATCGATGGTCTTAAGCAAATTGCTAGTCTGAGGAAGGAGATATCGGATGCGATGGGAAAGGCAGAGGATTGGGAAAGCCAGAGCATCGTGAAAGGGAATGGGAAAGGACGTTGCGATCCCGTCTTCGGTGGTCTGATGAAGGAGATCAATGGTCTGAAGAAGGTAGATGATTGATGGTCAATGGTGGAAAAGGCAGAGGATTTGGAAAACCAGAGCATCGTGAAATCCATCGTGAAAGGGAATGGGAAAGGATGTTTTTAATACTGTGGTTTTATTTTTTATTTTTGTTTTGGTTTTGGTTTTATTTTTTTATTATTATTTTTAATACTGTGCTGACGTGGAAAATTGTGGGAGCTTCAAAAGCTTCGGTTATATATATATATATATATTTTTTTTTAATACTGTGCTGACGTGAAAAATTGTGAGAGTTTCAAAAACTTCGGTTTTATACATACACATATATATATATATATATATATATATATATATATATATATATATATAGATTACACACGAAATTTCATAGCCAATAAATAGGGTAAAAAGAATGGCCTTATAGTAAAGTAACCTGTAATTTTCCAAGCCATGTAGCCATACCCTGTGAGGAGCGCTAGTAGAAAATTTAAAGCTTGCAAAGCGAAGTCATTGGGTTTAAGCCAAGACAGAAAAAGGACGGTTGGTTCCTTGTAATTTCTGCGAACGATACATTTTAGGCAACCCCTTTTTTTTTTTTTTTATTTTTTATTTTTATTTTTATTTTATTTTATTTATTTATTTATTTTTTTAATTAATTAATTAATTTATTTTTAAATTTGGATGGTTGTGCTTTTGGCCCAAAAAGTATTAAATTTTAGATTTTAGTTCATAACGTTTTCAAGAATTTTTAATATCAAGGTAGTTACGTATTGGTACTGGCTGGTATGTACCGAACTGGTATATATACCGGTATCGAAACATCAACGTTATGTACCGGTTTAAATACCGGCTATACCGGTCATGTACCGGGCGTAACGGCTAATTTCGGGCAATACCGGCTGGTACTGGGCATACCGGCCGGTACAGAAAAAAGTTTTTATTTTTTTAAGTTTTGTAATTTTTGAATTTTTGTTGGGGCAGAATGGTAACTTATTTTCATTAACTTATTAGTATTATTTGTTTTTTTAGTATGCAATGGTAACTTTTAAGCTTTTTATTTTTTATATTGTGTTTTTTTTTTTTTTTTAATTGATACTAAAGTCTAAAATTATGAATAATTAGTTTTGAATTTAGGAAATGTTTTATGTTAAATTTTTATATTTATTATAATACATACATACATACATATATATATATATATATTTATAAATATAAAAAATAGCGGTAAACCTGAAACGGTACACCGGTATTGACCGATATCTGAAATATATCGTACCGCTAGCCAAACCGGTACAGCCTCCGGTACGGTATTGACTCCCTTGTTTAATATAGGCAGTGATTCTATCACACAACTTACTTCACATCTTCCATGCACATGAACTTTAAATATGTATACCACATTCTTGTGTTTTTAAAATTTGTATATCACAGCATGCAATTGTGGATATTGTGTATAAGTGTGTGAAAAATGGAGTATGAGATAATATTTATCATTTCAATATGATTATTTCATTAACATCCATAAATAGAGTGGCTGTTAAATGTCATATAAGTTCAAAACAACGTAATTTTTCAATTAAAAAATATAAATCGTTTTGCTAGGTTTGTTGTATTCTGTCCTGTATCATACATCAAGAAAAGAGTATTGGGCCTGTTGCGTTATTGCACTTGCCCTGCACTCACACCGCTTGTACTGTTGCACTATACAATACACACATATAATGTGCCTATATAAAGGCATTTCCTAGTAGAGTTTTACATATGGTAATATACTATGTCATTCAGTCTTCAATACTCAAATGGGAATTATACATGTTCAACTCATTTTGTAATTTATAATGTTGAAAAATGTTATTTAGATCCCTAAGTGCTCTAAATGCCTTAAAACTGGCTGAAAAATTCTATTTTGACCCCAAATAATAATATAGCAGTTTGGTGAGGGTGATTTTTCCAGTTTAGGTGCTGTTTGAACAGTTTGATGAACACTTCTACATATTAGAAATGCGATAACTAATCTTAAGCATTATCAAGTATAATTTACAGCATCTTAATAACTAAACAACCAAATGAGCTAAAAATTATTTAGAACCTAATTGTGTGAGCTTATTTTCATTTTAAAGGGGACAAATAGCTTTTGAAAACATCACATTTTTAAGGAATAATTGTACTTTTACCCCAATAGATAAAATAAATTGATAAAAATACGTTCATCTAAATACACTATAAATAAGTAATGAAATGAACATAAGCCCTAAGCAATTTTCTATTATAAATTATTAGAATATGAAGTTTCCATGAATCATGAGTCTTATAAAGCCAATGCAAGTTCCCATTTGAACAATAAACCATACATACATTTTCAAAAGCACAAAGAAAAAAGGGGAAGCTAGTCTAACTTTGTTGTTCAGATGGACCGTGTTGAAAGTTGAGAGACTTTGGTTGGCTTCGTGGGAATTGGGAGATTGTTCGAGACTTGGAGTACTGGTCATTGAAGAAACTACCAAATCATATGCAATGACTATTACAGCTAGAAACTTCATAGAAAGATCATGCTCCGGTACCTATCCCAACCGTTTGTGAAATTCAAATCTTTTGGGCTTTGTTTTCGTTTGGGCCTAAATAATGAATGAGTAGTCTGAATTATGAAAGGTTTATTCAAGGCTTTTGACCCAGAAAAGCAGCCCATTAGATATCTTTGGCATAAAAAATAAAAATAGCGTGTGGTATAGTAAGGGATTGTCGGACCCATCAAAATATTAAGGAAGAATTATTTATTTATTTTTATTTATTATTATTAATATTATTTTTTAGAAACAAAATATTAAGGAAGAATAATCAGTCTAAAATGCAACTATAATTTAATTAATGATATTTTTTTGTTAAAGGCAAAAATAAGGTGAGAAGACTTATAATTTAGTGGCATGATTTGATCTCATTTATTATAAGGAGAATTCGAGTTAAATCCTCTACCTCTCTTATTGTAACAATTGAATATAAAAATATATATAAAATGTTAAAAGAGTAATCTAATGTTTTCCAAGTGTGGTGGGCCTTTTTGTAATGTTGGCACCTCCTACTATACTGGGCCCAAGCGTTCTGGATTAGGGAGTTGGTATCGGTCCAATTGTAACCCATCTTGGTCCGGCTTGTGCACAAACCATGCCCAGTTTGCCAAAGCTTTGGTTACATGCTCATGATAGGTGGAGATGCTATGGGAAAGTTATGGCAAACAAATATGATAAAGATAACAAAAGAGATGTGTTTGCTATTTAGACAAAAATAAATAAAGGGCGGCGACAAGGAGTGACCTTTTTATGAAATAGCATAAATAAATGAGGAAGAAATAGTAATGAGTTTATTTAATCAAAGAGAGAAATGTCAGTTTGTCGTGCCATGTTATGTTACAGGGCCAAAACCAAGAAGGGAACCATTTCCTCAATGCAAATAATCTCCCTCAAAAGAAATTAATTGCTTTGAAGGAATAGGGCTAAATGGCTTATGCCCAGAAGAATCTTTTGCCTTCAGCAAAAAGTAAGGTTTTAGAGGGAGAGAGGAGATCAACCTATTAGTGTATACCTGCCATTCTATGCTCTTCGTTTTTCATTCTTTCTAATTCTTCCTTTCTTTTCTTTTCATTTTCTTTCTCGGTGTTTGCTTATTTGTTGCAATTCTCTCCTAGAGGTTATTATTATTATGTTTGTGTCCCTCTGCTGTGCACGGCAAGGGTCCTTTATATAATGCTTGCCATAACCAGATTTTACTATTTTAGCCTTTAACTATCTTTGTCTGGTCTGGGTGTCTTTGCTGACCACCATTGTTTTGTCACTCACTCAGCCACCACCATTTACTTGTGCTGGTTGTGCTACCAGACAAAAAAGACTATTTTGTTTGTTTGTTTGTCGTGGCACACTTACCCGCTACGGTGTGGGTGCTCTCTCTCTTCCTATCCCTCATGGTATGCATCTAGTGGTTCTAACTCGTCCTTACTTCTTTTGGGTGGCATGTCATCCTAGCAGAACATTTCTCCTAAAAAAGCCTGAGCAGGAACCCCAGAATAGGTTTTCCCTTCTTCCCACCACCAGACTATACCCTCTTACCTCTGACTCATGACCTCACGACTTCCTGTATTGGTTGGGTACAGGCTGGTGATGTCTAGGCCTTGCGCGTGCTTTACTTCTGTGTATGTCCAAAATCTGCCTGCTACTCATGCGTTTACCGTAGTCTGGAGGCTCGTCTGCACATTCTGCCATCTATCTTTGACTTCTTATGGCGTGAGTTGTTTTCTGATATCCCATTCTTTTATGGCTTGCTCCCCTTAGTGGCTAGGCTTTGTTTGATTGTGGGCTTTTCTTTCTTCAACCCACTCTTTTGCTCCTTTCTGCAATTTTACTACCATTTCCTACTATACTACTCTGCCATTCCTGCTGTGATGTCATTTGACCCAAGCTTGCTAGGCTTCTTTGGGCCTGCTGCTTATTCTTCTCTCAATGACTTAGTATGGTCATTGGGCTTTTTGTTACATTGCTTACGGGCTCCTATGTTCCATTTATTTCCTCTTGGGCATCCTTGGCCCATTTACTTTCCTTGGGCATTCTCGACCCTTTCTAATTCTGCGTTCTCATGGGTTTTTACTAACTCCTTTAGGCTTCCCTGACCCAATTACTTTATCCTTCATCCTTGGGGCTTATGGACTTTCCATCAACCCCTTACTTTCTTTACTTGCATTACTTCGGGCCTGCTGTGACCTATTCTCACTTTTCTACATCACATACTGCCCATGGGTTAACTACTTCTCTCTTTCTGGGCTCCTTTAGGCCCGTTTGCTTCCTCAAGGTCCATTTGTTTATTTTATGGCCTTATAATTCATTATTCCTGTCACTTGGGCTTAATGGCTTTTCTATCCAATTACTAACTCCTTTTTGCCCATGTTGCTGGGCTTCCCAAAATGAGCATCAACACCAAGATTAAGTGAAATATTTGCATTATCGAAATACACATTTTTCAATTTGAGAATTTAATATTAAAACACTCAAAAGCAGAATGCTTTATAATAAGACAATAATTTAAGATTCAAAATATTAAAAAAAAAATCCATAACACATGTCAGCCACACTTTGTATGTGAGTTATCATCATTTTTTTAAACCAAAAAAAAAAAAAAAAAAAAATCAAGTGAAAACAGAGGATTCTAACACTGAATGTCTATTAAAAATACATAAGAAGTATTACATCGATGAAACCTTCTGTGGTGTTGCTGAAGTTCCATGAATCTTTTAAGTGGTTGTAAGGGTCTTCTAGTGCAGGGACAGAACTATATATTGATTAGGGGCCAATGGCCCCCCTAATTTTTTTTTAAAATATTAATATATTAATAGGTATTAATTTTAGCAATTTTTTTTAATAAAATTACATTTTGCTCTCTTTAACAATGCCATCAATTCTTTTAAGAGTGATGTTGTAGTCACACAATTTTTTTTTACAATATTTTTACAAATTATTGAGGTAGTAAACTTTTATTAGTTCGCACACTTATATTACTTTTTATTTATCAATAATCACTTACCATATTAGCAATTTGAAAAAATTTTGTAGACTTAGCATTTTCCACCTTTTAAAGCTCATAAAAATTAATAGATTAAATCTAAAACAAAATATACAAATCCAAAAATATTAGCACAAAAAAAAAATACCAATAATAAAGCTAAAAAAAATTAAGTCCAATCAATTTATTTTGCTCAAAACAAGTAACTTGACCATGTAAAAAGTTTTAAACAAAAATCCTCAGTAATAAATTAGTAAAGTTAAAAGCCAAAACTGCCACATATAGCAAACAACAGAGTCGCCCTCTAACTCCAACTCCAAATTCCGTCCCTGTTTTAGTGACTCTTAAATGGGCCTCAAGCAGTATATATCACTCTCAATGCCATTGCTTATTTGAAGAAGGTCCAGAAACGACCAAGCAAATATGTGGAGAAGAGCTGTGAAGACTCTGATACTATGAGCCATTTGTTTGTGAGTGCTTATCAAGAAAACACAGAATTAGAAAGCTTTATATGTAATTAGTTAGAAAGCAAAAGATAAAAACAAAGCCTAATATTCAAAAAAACATTTTAAGAAAACTGGTTTGGAAGACATAGTTGTCTAAGTATTACGAAGGGTAAAAAAAATGACCATCGGATCTAGTATCAGTAAAGTAGTTGGGTCGGCTGAGTCAAACTGTCAAACAGACATGCCGGTCAAGAACGTAAGCTAGTAATCTACTAATGGACCATTAGACCTCATTTTACATTTAAGGCTTTGGACCCAGAAAAGTAGCCCATTAGAAAACTTTTGCATAAAATTGAAAAAAAAAAAAAAAAAAGAGCCTAGACTCTAGAGCAGTAGAGCATGTAATCTACTACTGGACTATCGGACCCATAAAAATATGAAAGGAAGAATAATTTCGATTTTTAGAGAAACAAAAAGGAAGAATAATTTCACTAGTGAAGGATCTAAAATAAAACTATAATTTAGTTAAAGATATATTTTCTTAAAAGGTTAAAAAAAAAAAGCAAAAAGTCTTGTAATTTATTGTAACGATTGATTTAATAAAAAGAATAAAAGAAATATAAAGATTGAAAGAGTAATTTGAATACTTGAATTATCCAAATACACATTTTCAATTTTAGAATTTAAAAAACTCACAATCACAGCCATATGTATTTCAAGAAAAAAAAGTAAATTAAATTTCAAAATATTAAAAATCCACTAACACATCTCGGTCACATTTTGTAGCTAGATATTCATTATTCATTTTATTTTTTAATCTCTAGGTAAAAAAGAAAGATTTGTACTCTAAATATTTTTATTAAAAGCACAAAAAAAGAAAAAAAAAAAGAGAGTATCATATTATTGAGGACATGAAAGTAGCTATAAACCATTATATATTCGCTGACTATATCTCATGGCAATGACAATGGAAACTGGGGGGGTGGGGGGCAAATGGGCCACAGTTTTTTGTAGTGAGTTGTGCTGCCCGCTAGTCTCACCAATATTACACTGGGGGGTATAGGAAAATGGGTACGAGATCGATTCCTCGTGTTCTTGGCTTCTTGCTCCTTTTATATGGTTTTATTTTCTGTTTTTTGATAAGAATAAGGAATAATAAAAAGTACTTAAAATTCATATATATTTATAAGGAGTAACATCTCTTTAATGTTCAGAGACATTTTTTCTTTTTACTGTGTGCTTTGGAGGAGAACAAAATCGTGAGTGACATGAGCTTTAAAGTGAACAAATCTCTCCGTAACAAATGTTGTCATTATCAAAACAAGTAAAAAAAAAAAAAAAAAAACTTTGTGACTTTGTTTCTTTGAAGTTTGAACGTCCCTTGTGAGAAAATTGCTAGCACATGATTTAGGTTTGTTGGGCTTTCGTTTGAAATTGAAGTAGGCCTATGGAGATCCCCAGTCTCTTAGATATAGGCCTATGTAATAGTGAAGCGGTGTTGTCCCTTATACTTTACAAAAATGAGGTCTTGTCTGAGGGTGGTTAGGGGGGGCCAAAATGGCCCATTAGCATTAATTTTTGAAATATTTAGCAACAGAACACTGTTTCGAAAATAATTAGGGAAATACCACTTTTTCCGGTACTCGAGCATGGTGAGCTCGAGTACCATCTTTTCATTGGTCAAACCTCTTCTCAAAAAAAAAAAAAAAAACGCCATTATAGGGCCCCTTGAACCTATTATGGGGACTCATAAAAAAATTTTGTAGGAAAACGCCGCTATAGAGGGCCCAAAAACGTCGCTATAGGGCTTAAAAACGCCACTATAGGGCCCCTTGAACCTGTTATGGGACTTATAAAAAAATTTTGCAGGAAAACGCCGCTATAGGGCCCGAAAACGTCACTATAGGGCCCCTTAACCTGGTATGGGGGCTTAAAAACGCCGCTATAGGGTCCGAAAACGTCACTATAGGGCTTAAAAACGCCACTATAGGGCTCCTTGAATATGGGGCGATGGTGGATTAAAAAAACATGGTACTCGAGCTCACCAAGCTCGAGTACCAGAAAAAGTGGTATTTCCCTAATTATTTCCGAAACAGTGCTCTGTTGTTAAATATTTCAAAAATTAATGCTAATGGGCCATTTTGGCCGGTTAGGGGGTGCCATTATCAGTTTCTAACCATTGTTTGGTTACCAAAAAGAGGGGGGAAATTTTTTTAGTGGAGAACATCAAATAAATTACAAAAGTTAATATTATGTCATTGATATTTATATGCTAGTATGTCACCGTGTGATGTGCAAGATTTTGATTTATAACAATTTCATAAATCTATAAATTTAATTTTAAGTATTTATCTGTTTCTAGAAATAAATGAATAATGTAGTTGTTGTAAGTAAACAATAACAAAACAATATTTTTCGGGTTATTTTAACACTTAATACAAATTAAATAGGTATTATGAAGCTATTATAATAAAATTAGTCACATAGCCACAAGATGTGAGGGAGTAAATAATTATTAGTATAATTTTTCTCTAAAATTGTTGAAAATAGTTTTTCTTCCTAAAAATTAAACAATATCTATTCGGTCCTATTAGGTCTACTTTGATTTCATTCAGTTCTAATTGGTACACTTGGTCAATTTCGGTCCCCTTTGGTCCATTTTGAACTAATTGGGCCTTTAATTGATTCCTTTTGTAGGTTGAATTTTCAAGTTTAGCTCAAAAATTCATTTTTTATATTAATTTTTGGGTTAAAAAGTATGAATTTTTTTTTAATATTTGGGCTAAAATCTTTAGTTTTGAGTTAAAAAATACAAAAGAAGAAGAAGAAGAAGAAGAAGAAGAAGAAGAAGGTACATTAGAAATTAGAAATATGAGCCCTAAAAATGAAATAAAAATGATAAATATTCAAAAATACTATTTCATCCACTTTGGTCCTATTCGGTCCACTTTGGTCCTGTTCGGTTCACTTTGGTCCTATTTGCTCTACAATGGTCCTAATGTATTCACTTCAGTCCTATTCAGTCCACTTTGGTCCTATTCGGTCCATTTTGGTTCTATTTGGTCCACTTTCATCCTATTCGGTCTATATTGGTCCACATGTATTCACTTCAGTCCTATTCGGTCCACATTAGTCCTCTTCAGTCCAAACTGTCTACTTTGGTCCACTTCAGTCCTATTAGAGCCATTCAACCCACTTCATTCTTATTCGGTCCACTCTGTCAACTTTGGTTCTATTTTGTCCACATTGGTCTTATTTAGTCCATTCTGTCCACTTTGGTCCTATTTAGTCCATTCTGTCCACTTTGGTCCTATTCAAATGACACTAGTCCTATTCAGTTCACTTTAATCCTATTCGGTCCACTCTACCCTGTTTGGTCCAATTCTGTCCACCTTGCATTCAATGACTTCAAAAAATGCAAACCAAAAGGAATCAAAGAAAACAATTATGAATAGAGAAATTTACATGTACATATTGAGGATCATCTACCCAATTGAAGCTCCAACAAACCTTTTGAAATTATTGACTTTTTAAAGACAATGCAGGAAGGAAAACCTGGCAATAAAAATGGATTGACCGAGTCCAGGATTCAATTTCAGCTCTTTGGTATATAGTTATTAAATTCGAAAATGCTAATTAATTTTAATTGGTTATCAAAAGAAAATGAAGTGGATGATGACGAAGTCCGGGCAAGACTTGCCTATCAAAGTTTTGATGTCTGCCATCAGAGGCCTTATAAATAATCCAAATGAATACGTGTTTTCATTTGAATTATTTGCCTCAAATAAACACTGGTTATTTTAGTTAAGATCAACCAGAGAACTAGTCACTGGTCAATTAAGAAAAATACAAATTAACTACTATGATGCTTCATTATTAAATAAATACACAAACCTTCCTTCACTGGATAGAATGCATGCAATGGTTAATTAATTATTAGAATTATTAAAATTGCTTGCTTGACTACAACAGGGATAACTATTATGTTCCCATCCATAAGAGCCAATTTCTTTGCTTTTTTCGGAAAATCATGTTACAAATGGTTACAGCCTTACAGAAAGAATGCTATAGAAATGGTCATCCATATGCAAATGTACAAAGTGTGAGGTCACTCTGTATTAGACACAATGGTTGACTGTTTTGTATTAGTTATAAAATGAAAGGTTCTTGCTGACAACAGCCTATACAATTTGTTCATCAACAAAACATAACAAAACATCAAGATGTATGGAGTTCAGGTAATAGTCCAATGGTAATAGTATTCTTTGTGGTGCCTCATGTCTATGATACAAACCCTACTTCCACCTATCCCACTATTTTATATCTCTCTCTCTCTCTCTCTCTCAAGATGTACCTGATTTCCACAAGAAATATAACTTTTTTTTTTTTGGGGGGGGGGGGGGGGAGAAATTTAAACAATTATTCTAAACCCTCATCTCATCATGACTAGAATAACAAAGACGGATAAAAATGGAGAATTTTTTTTTTTTCAATGGACCTTGCATTCACAAAAACATAGAAATTTCCAGTTTTTTATATCTTTTTTTAAGGGGGAAGACGATGAAAAAAGACCATGGTTGACAGAAAAAGATTATAGCTAGCAAACTACAAACATAACCCAAAAGCAATTCAGTCTACAGTCTACATATATTTCTCGTGGAAAAAGATACACTTTCTATGTCATACATCAATGGGTCTATGCAATTTCTACCGAAACAATTTCATTTGAGGTACTTGCAGTAGCAATTTCTGTTCGCCTCAATAACTCAAAGTCATTTGTGATGCCATATCTCTCCCCAACAGTACTTACTGCATTGTACAATTCCAACATTGTTGGCCTTTGACTAGGAAAGAAGTTAAGACAAGTACATGCAATTCTAAGAAATTGAAAGATTTCACCATCAAATCCTCGACCAATTAGAGATTTATCAATGACACTGTAGAGATCGGAAGAACTACTTAAAAGATGAGTAATCCAGTTAGCCAAACTCCCATTCAAGCTGTTCGAAAAGTTGTTGATTTGAATGGGTTCCTTCCCTCTGATTACCTCAAGAAGCAAAATTCCAAAGGGAACCCTGTGTGATTTTCTTGCTAAAAAGGGAACCCCTATTGTCTTTAGTTTAACACTTAACCCCTTAAGGTATTATTAATTGTGTAAACTGTTACACATTCATGAAAACAAATAGTAAGAGCATTCACCAATGGGCCAGCTATATGCCAAATGTAACCAAAATTTAGCATTCATGCCCAATAACTCTCACGAGCCAAAAGTGTAAACATGGAAAAGTGTAATTTTTTTTGGCATAGTGCTACAGTATTATCGTAATGTATGATGGTACTGTAGCTGAATGGTTTGTACAGTAATAATTTTTTAATATACTCTCTCTCCTTTTTAATTTCCCAAAATTTCTCTCTCCTCTCTTATTATTTCTCTTCTCTTCTCTTCTCTTCTCTTCTCTCTCTTCCTTCTCTCTTTCTCATTTTCTCTCTCCTCTATTCAGACCCAAACACCATCCTCCTCCCAAATCCAACATCACACATCAATGATCAAACCTAAACAAAACCACATCAGAGACAAAACACTAGATAGCAACCCAACTTAGTAAGATTACAACTCTTACTAAAATTTAAGGGCTTAATGTACTATTAAGAGGACAAAAATTTAATGACAAAGTTTAGTTACAAATGTAATTGTAGCCTAAGATTACAACTCTTACTAAACAAATTAACGTGACTACATATTTTGAAAATCTAATTGTTGAATTGTATGTTCTTTATGTTTTTAAAACACGTGTTAAATTTCATGTCAATTGGATATAATTTACAATTCAATTTATAAACTTATTTTTTTATATAATTTTAGAATACAAAAACTCAAAATTTAAACAGTTGATAAATGACATAACTATTAACTATTAATTTTTTTTTGCAAATATGAAGAATATAAGAAGAAAATATAATTCCATGATAGATTTATCAGAATTTACATCCAATAAAAAGAAAAATTAGTGGAGTTGTAGCCTTAAACCCTCAAAGATTTGTGGCCATCTTAAATATTTTTAGGTTGGTCACAAAGTTGTTTTAATGGTAAAAAATCATAAAAGGGATTAAGTGTTGCACGTTCCAATGATTTAAGGAAAAACCAACTACATTTTTCCGAAAAAATTTAAAATCAAAGAATTGAAAGAAGTCAATATAATTTTTGTAGTGAGAGTACCTTTTTGCTCCCTTCAAGCAGGAGCCCTTTAGTTTGCGGCTGGTTAACTTGATCAGCTTCTTCATTCTTGTTCTTAGTACGTCGCTTGTCATTCATGCAAGCCACATAATGGGACTGGAACATAAAAAAAAGTTATTACTGAAACTACAAAAACCGCATAACCTTTGAATGAAGAATCGAACTTCCTTCTTTGCTTTGGAGTTGGACAGGGTTCCAAAGGCGATCCACAGAGTTTCGTGTTGTTAACAAAGCTATCGGCTGTAATAGAGGCATTGGGACCTAAGTAAGGGACAACCCCTGACAACATATTGTTAGAAACACTGAATTGTTTCAAACGAGGGAGGTGGCCTAATTCCGGAGGGATTTCACCAGTTAGATGATTGTGGTCAAGTTTAAGGACATTTAGATAAGTGCAATTGGATAAGCTCATTGGAATTTGACCAGAAAATTTGTTGCCGGAAAGGTCGAGGCTTGTGAGAAACGGAACTAACAAATCTATGTCAGATGGGAGGGGTCCAGAAAGTTCATTATTGGAGAGGTCTAACCCTGTTAAAGTTGTGCAGTTTTTAATGCCCCGAGGGAACCGGCCCCTGATCCCCATGTCGCTGAGGTTGATATTTTCGATCCGTTTAAATTTACTGACACTGTAGCTGAAGTCCCATGAAGCATTAAGGATGCCGCGAGGGTCTTCAAGCGAATCTTTAATTGACTTTAAGCAGTAGATATCACTCTCTACGCCATTGCTTATTTCAAGAATATCTAGAAATAAGCAAGCAAATATGTGAAAAAGAGCTGCGAATACTCTGGCATTAAGAGTCGTTTGCTTCTGAGTGCTTAGCAAGAAACGCCAGAACTAAAAAGCCATATATGTCACTACTTAGAAATAGAAAGATAGAAACAAAATCTAGAGTTGCAACATATTTTCACAAAAAATTTCATTAGTTCTTGAATCTTCAAATAGCATATTAACCGTTTTTGGAAGACTTGGCTGTGTATCAAAACAAGTAAAGAGTTGCAACGTATCTCACAACCACTAAATAGGGTAAAAAGAAGAGAATTAATGGCCCTATACTGAAGTAGTTTGAATGTCTAATTTTCCAAGTCATGTAGTCATACCCCGTGAAGAACGCTAGTAGAAAATGTAAAGCCTGAAAAGCAAAGTCAAATGGGTTTTAGCGAAGACAGAGAAAGGACTGTTGATTGTTGATTCCTAATAATTTCAGCGAAAGATGTGTCCGGAAACCCCTTTTTTCTTTTTATATTTATTTTTAAATTTCGATGGTTGTGATTTTGGCCCTTCAAATATTAAGTCTATGATTTTTTCACAAAGTTTTCAAGAATTATAAATATAATCAACAGTTATTCTCTCACACAACTTATTTTACTTCTTTCATACCCATGAACTTTCTACACTTTAAATATGTACATCATTTTCTCGCATTTTAAAATATGTATATCATCACATGCAATTGTAGATATTGTATACAAACGTGAGAGAATATTTATCATTTAAATATTGATTTTTTATTAACATTCATTAATAACGTGGTTGTTAATATTAATTGTTTTGCAAGGTTTGATGTCTTATGCCCTGTATCATACATCAAGAAAAGAGTATAGGGCCTGTTGTGTTATTGTACTTGCCCTACACTCACATTGCTTGTACCATATAATACACACATAATGTGCCTATATAAAGCATTTCCTTGTACTAATAGAGTTTTATATACAGTAATACACTTAAGACACAGAATTCAGTCTTCAACACTCGCAAATGGGCATTATGTTCAACTCATTTTATAATTTATAATGGGTAAAATGAATGATCCTACAGTAAAATAGTTGGCTGTCTAATTTTTCGAAAACACATCATGTTCTCGTAACACTATGCAAATGCAACACTATTACAGCTGGAAACTTCATAGTAAGATCACGTTCCGATACTTATCCGAACCGTTTGTGAAATTCAAAACTTTTGGGCTTTGTTTTTGCGACGGGCTAAATGAAGAAAGAGTGGGCTGAATGAATTCAGGAAGATTAATTCGAGGCTTTCGACCCAGAAAAAAGGCCATTAGATATCTTTGGCATAAAAATAATAACAATAAAATATATATTTTTTATAAGCATAGATTTTTTTTTTACCTTCATTTACTTATTTTTTATATATAAAAAATGGCAATTGTTACTGTGTTCATCCTTATAAGAATTTATTCACAGATTAAATTTTCATTATTTTTGACAAATTTTCTTTGATTCCGTTATAATTTCTATACCGTGGTGGTTTAAATGAATTTTTTCTCAAGTTTTCAGAGGATGGACTAGAGAAAAGATGTTCAACTTTTATACGCTAAGCATTGACTGTAAGTCTTGTACATGGAATAAATCAAGATAAGAAATTAAGAATATGGTCCATTTTGGTCGAGCTTAGCTTGATTTGTCTAGAGATCAATTTTCTCTCCTGCCAAAAGTCTAACTTATTTTAGGTAGAGATTTCATTGATTAATACTTGTATACAAAATTCAAGGACCATTAAATTGGAATAGGCCCCTTAGTACTGACCTAACCAATTGGAATAGGATGAAATATCTTCCCATCCACACTAAACGTTATGTACACTCCAAATTTTGTTTGCATCTCATAATGATACGTAGTGGAAAGGTGTCATCCAAGTCCAACATGATTGAGTGTTGTAGTTGAAATCATGGCCCATAAGCTTAACTATTCAATACTTTGCAAGAAAAATTAAACACTTGTTTGATATAACAGGAGACTATGGAATTTGACACTGTATACATTGGAGTTCGTTTTTGATGTTGTGAAATTGTTGTAGGTACTAAAAACTCTAGTTTGATTAGTTGGCAAGTCATATTTTTTAAGCGTGAAAAGTCTACAATGGAAAACTTTTAAATTCCTACCATAAATGTTTTGGAGAGAAAATTGTTAGCCCCCTCATCCCATTGGGACCCTCCTATTTATACAAAGGAAAAAGGGTCTAATATTCCTGAGTGTGACTTAGTTACATGGAATTTTTGTGCAATTGTGCTTAGATTTCTTTTAAAAATTTAATTATAATTTTAAACTCTAATTTGGCGATTTTTATATGATTTTTGAGGTTTGATTTTGATTTAGTAAAGACATATTAACAAAAAGAAACAAAGGTAGAGTTATTAAAGAAATTTGTACATTCAAATTAGAAATTACAGATGGGCAATGTTACATTGCCAATTGTGGTTGTGGTATGAATAAGCGGTATGTTGTTTGGGCGACTGATTGAGGCAAAGAAATTAACCATATTAAAAGGGTTTAGCAACTTTTTCTTTCTCCTTTACCATTTGTGGTATGTATATGACTTTTTCGCATATGCTCAAGTGAAGTACCCATTAGGATTTTCCTTAATTATGATAAACATATTAATTTTTTTTAAAGGAAGTTCTATTATTAAATGAGATATATAGATATATGTATGTCCAAGGCCATGTAGTTGAATTAGCACATCTCCATACACAAAGTGCCTTGAGTTTAAGGGATAAAAGGTTCAAACTGCGAGGGTCAAGGAGAAAATGTTCAAGTTGTGGGGGTCTAAGGGAGAAAAGAATTAGATTTGAGAGAGAGAAAAAGAGTCTGGTAGTGGCTGGGGTTTGAAAAAATTTCAAGGTTTGATTTTGGGAATAAATTTGAAAGATGAAGAAGGAACGTAGGAGTGAGAGTAATAAGTGGCGGGCTTCGAAAACATTTCGAGGGCAAGACTGTTTTTTTCTTTGTGTTAGTAGAGTAAACTGAGGTGAATTTTCGGATAGGTATCAATCATTTATCGATGAAGAAACACCAAACCAGATGCTGCCTTGGTATTACTTATAAACCCAAGGCAAGTCCCCATATGAACAGTAAACCTTTACCTTTTTTCTGATGGCCGCGTTTAAAGTTGAAACACTTCGGTTGATTTGATGGATAGTGGGAACAAACAAGGTATGAGATGATAATGTTCGGTGAAGTTGTTTTTGAAAATTGTGGAATGTGGATGATGGAGTACTGGTCACTGAAGGAATCTACGAAATCATATGCAATGCAACACAATTACACCCATCCAAACCGTTTGTAAAATTCAAAGCTCTTGGGCTTTGTTTTTGTGTCGGGCTAAATGAAGAAAGAGTGGGCTGAATTCAGAAAGAGTAATTCAAGGCTTTCGACTCACTAAAAAAGGCCTGGAACAAATATAATCCAGTAATGTACCTATGAAAAAAAGTCAAGGAAGAATGATTTTTGTTATAATCCACTAGTTGAAACTCATAGTTAAAAATAATCTTAATCTCATATATAATTGGTCGTCCAATATATATATATATATATATATATATAATTGAGATTGTCAACACAATTTATTCAATTATTAGAATTTAAAACTATCACAACTTTGCAAAAATAAGTTCCACCTATCACACGCTTCATATCTAAGTAATGTATGAAATTGTGATTAGTGCATAATAAAAAAGTTATACTAAGAACACAACAAAAGTTCAATAATGGACTCATATGAAAGTAAGGTTACTCTTCTTTATTAAAAAATAAATAAAAATTTTCCATTACTCATGTGAGGTCAATATGTATTAGAAGAAAAAAAAAAAAATAAAGTAATTTACATATTGAAGATCATCTACCCTTATGAAGCTCCAAAATTTGTTTTTGAAATAAATGTTTCTTCGAAGACAAAGAGGAAGGAAAATTTGGCCTATTCTGAATAATAAAGATGGATTGATTGAGTCTAGGATTCATTATCAACTCATTGGGTGCATGTGATTAAATTTGAAAATGCTAAATTCTTTTTGGGATTTGGATCTGGAGGTATTGCACGAGTGCAATTACCTCACTTCCACTCACATAAATTTTTACTATTCTTACTTTTTAACTTTTTTTTTTTTTTTTTTTTTTTTTTTTTTTTTAATTTTTACTTTGAATCTCAACTATCCATTGCTATTGCATTAGGTGCAATACCCCTGATCTCAATCCATTCTTTTTTGTAATGTTTCATGTCAACATTGTGAAGACTGCAGAACGCACATGCCACAGATATTTGACTAGAACAATGATTCTTTTGATGAAAGAAGATGTCAGACAAAGTCTTATATTATACTAGTAAATGAAATATTACCATAAACTGCATGCTAATAGAATACTAAGAGAAAATTAAGTGCATGATAAAGAAGTCCGGCAAGACTTGCCTATCAAAGTTCTAATTGGCAATTGGTTCAAGTTCCCCAATTAGAGTTTAGCACTGGCCTTACAAACAATAATAACGATACTCTTAGAAACTCTGGCATATAAAAAAAGGGGAGGACGAAATCAATTAATAAATAGGAGAAAACCTAGTCACTACCAATTATATCAAATAAATAAATAAATACAAATACATAAATTAGCAAGGGGAAAACCTAGTCACTACCTAGTTATAAAAAAACAAAACAAAAGAAATATTATGAGTTCACATGCATAGTACCATTTAAAGTGTATATGGTAGGCAAAATGATTGTACACTTTCTTACCAGTTGAGCTAACTGGAACTCATGAATTTTTTTTCAAGGTGATCATTATAAAACTTAAATTATACAAAATGTGATAAAAAGATAACTTCACCTATTGACCCCAAAAAAAAAAAAAAAACATACACACACACACATGCACACACGCGTGAGTGCAAATATGCAAAGTCTTAATATTTTCTTCTACGAGTTTTATTATTTTGAAATCGTTGCATAATAATCTCATTATCCATGATGCAAGCTATATCTCTTCCAAAATTTTAGTTCAATAAAATTTTTCTTGGATTTTCCTTTTTGTTTGGAAGAGCCTAATATATTTTTGAGGGGAGTAAAGTTTAAGGACAAAATTTGGTTACAAACTTAGTAAACAAATTAACATGACTATATATTTTGAAAATTTAATAATTGCATTGCAAGTTCTTTATATTTTTAAGAAACATGTCAAATTTCATGTCAATCAGATGTTATTTAACACTCGATCCATAAACTTATTTTTTTATGTACATTTTAGACTACAAAAACTTAAATTTAAATATTTGGTTGATGAAATAGCTATTGATTTTTTATCTTATTGAAAATTTGCAAAAATGGAGTATATAAAAAGAAAATGTAATCCAATGGTAGATTTCTCAAAATTTACATCCAATAAAAAAGAAAAAGAAAAAGTGGAGTTGTAGCCCAAGTTTGTTACCAAATTTTGTCCAGCGTTTAATAATATTAGGCCAAAAAATTTTAGAGTAGTCACAAATTTTTTTTAATGATAAAAAAAATTATATAATTTTTAAAATTTATATATAAAATAATTATTTTTCCAGGTCAAGGCTTCAATCTAGAGCCGCCTCTAGATCAATGATCTAGGCTAGTAGCAACGAAAGAGAGTGAGAACTAGAGCTTGGAAAAGAGAAGGCTTAGAGACGGACTGTGCTCAATAGATGGTGGAGATGTGTAGGTGGAAGGAGATCTATCTTGTTTGAGATTTATCTAAATACACGAGATGTGTCAGTGTGGTACCAGTGTTGGTCACTTGCTGAGGAAGGGTACTTGGCCAAAAACTTTGTATCTGTGCATCCTAGGTTTCAAGTTATACCTACTTTAATTATAACTTTAACTTTTATATTTTTTTTAAAAAAGAAAAAAGAAAAAGAAAACAATATTTCTATCCATGTCACTTTGCTTCATAATTTTTCTAGTAAATAAGTTTTTAAACCTTAATGGCACTAGGAACAGGGTTTTTTCGAAATCATCTAGTACTCAAAATGAGTATTGAGTTACGTATTAAAGAGTAATGACCAATTTGTGCACAATAGAAGAGTGTGAGACGTTGGATTCACATTGCCACATTGATAATGGTTATACAGTTCATCCATAAAAAAATCAATAGAAAAGAAGTCTGAGCATTTTGATCCTTGTTATGTTTCTAGAGCTTCCATTTCACTTGATTTTGTTCTCTCTGTGTCCGCCTTTTATCAAAACGGCAAAAACTGACCATTTAGTCTTCGCAATGTCTTCAAAAATGCAAAAAAATTATATTAAAAAAAAAAAAAAAAAAAAAACTGAAATACAAAGAGATTGTGAAGAACTGCAAGAGTATATACATGATATTAGTATTTCATTTACAACATATACATGATATACACATGATTCATGGTCAGTCTGTGTGAGCCGTAACGATTACATTGTCTTCAGTGATAGATGCAGCAATTTTAGGTTGCCTTACTAACTTAAAATTAATCATCTTTAACAGTGAGGCAATTTCTCTCCCTGATAGCCCTCAATTTCTTGCACACTTCAAGCATTGTTGGCCTTTGATCGGTACAAGGCTGAACACAGCTACAAGGAATCCTAAGGAACTGAAATATTTCACCATCATATCCTTTCCCCAACAAAGATTTATCAATGACATCATACAGATCAAATTTTGATTCCTGAAAGTTAAGAAAATTAGATATCTGACTTGGCTTCTTGCCTGTAATTGGCTCTAGAAGCACAATTCCCAAGCTATATACATCCTTCTTAACAAGTTTGACCTCCCTAAATTCACTATTTATAGAGCAGCTCTTGTTCAAACCAATGTCATTTTGGTACATGAACATTGCCTTTCCAAATGTCGATATCTTGGGCTCAAAATTTTGATCAAGTAAGATACCTTTCGAGCTAATGTCGAGGTGAACTACTTGGAAATGACACATATGGTGAATCCAGGTCAAGCCTCTAGCTATACCAACTATGATTTTAACCCTTATAGGCCACTCCAACATCTTGGCCCTATCTTCCACAACATGTAGCCAATCATGGAGACTTCCATTTGACATATATCTGTATACAAGAAGCCTTTCCTGCATTTCTAGGCAGAACACCATGAGGGGCACCAAATTTTTTATGTCTCAAACTAGTCAATGTGATTAGCTCCGATATTAATTGATTCTCATAATGTTGTGATGCATGTAACCTCTTAACCGCCATGAAAGTACCATACGGAAGCATTGGCTTGTACACAGTCCCCGTTTTTCCTGACAAAATGAAATTGTTTGCACTAAAATTGTTGGTTGCTTTACTGAGCTTCATAAAACTTATTTTTGTAGCCATCTTCTCTAATAATGAAATCTGTGGACCAAATCACTCCATTAGTACTGAATCATGATCGTAGAGCTTAAAATAAATTTTGGAGAACTCAAGATTTTGTCTAGACATTTCAACAATTAAAACTAGTAATTTGGGAAGTTTTACCTGCAGATATATGATGCCACATACAAAGAGGTAGTATATGAAATTGCATTATGAAAAGCAAGTCCAAATTTCTAATAATAATTTAAAATTAAAAGAAGAAGAAGAAGAAGAAGAAGCTAATAAAACCTTGATTTTGATTTTTTAATTTTCATCATTTAAATTTTATTCTGTGTTCAATATAGTCCTTCTGTCCACCTATTGGACTACTATTATTAAACTTTCTAAGCATTATAATTTTGATTTTTTCACCATTTTATTCTTAATTTTTTTTTACACTTTCATTGCCCCAAGAGAATGGAAACTGTTGGGTTCTAAGACTTTAGGTTTAAATGTATTAGAACTTTAACTTGTAATGTTGGCAAACCATGATCAAAACGTTTAGTCTTGTTTTAGACTTGCTCAAAGTATGTTTATGTGTAAAGTTGGAATCGAGTGTACTGCAGGATTTACTGTGTAAATCCTGGCTCAATTGATCGAGAATTAGACTCGATCGAATGAAGCTTGTGCAGATTGTTTTTCTGCAGAATTTTCCAACTCAACCCAAGCCCATTTGACGTGTAGGGTTTTATGTTTTGCCTTAAGTATAAAAGGAAAAACCCTAGCCACGTTTTGAGATTGCTCTTTATGTTGTGTATGTGAATCTCTTGTGAGATCTAGAGGTGTTTGCCTTCATACACACTTAGGGTTTCCAAATTCAAGATTGATGTTGAAAGCTTGGTGATCAATTCAGTTGCTGATTCAAGAGCTTAAAGATACACAAGCGGGAGTGCTTGTCCTTGTTGTGAATCCAAGAAAGAAATAGTTCGTGGATTCGGAGTTGTCACGTGTTCGTGGTAGTAAATTTTCTACTTGAGGTAGCAATAGGATGTTAGTGGTCTAAGTTGCTATTGTGTAAATTTCAATTCTTTCATAGTGGATTTGTTTTACCTTGAAACTAGTTAAGTTAAATCCTTCCTAGGTTTTTTACTAGTTTGGTTTTCCTGGGTTATTATATCGTTGTGTTCAATTTTTTCCGCACTTGTCAATAATATGATTTATATGCGTTAACCTAGATTTGCATAATTTACCTAAATTAATCACTTGGCTAAATAATTAGGTTAATGTGGTTGTGTTTAAGGGGTCTAAAAACGTACAGAAACTTTAGATGCAAAACTAAGAAAATCAAAACTTCAGATACCAAAATTGAAAAATCCTAACATGGAGGGTGTAATTTATATTTGAGTAATATATAAAAAAAAATTAAATAAAAAGAGTTTGGAGTTACATCTGATATTTTTGAATTGATAGCTGCTTTTAAGTTTAAACTTCAAAATATGGCTTGCAAACAGAGAGTACCTCTTTGCATCGTTCATATCGGGGTTCTACATTTGGAAATTGACTCACATGATCAGGTTCTGTTCTTTTGATGATCTTCCCTCTCTCCGTTAGCCCAACCCCAAGATCAAAATAGTAAATAAAAAAAGCTGTATATAAAGTAGCAAACGCCACAAACCCAACTTCAAATCCACTTTTGAAAGAAATTTGAAACACCCATCTATGCTTTTTACAGTCTTCCTCCAATGGCCCTCCACAAAGTCCACTATTATTCACGTAGCTCCAATCATAAGTCTCACTAAATGTACCTAGCAATGACCAGACAATAAAGCAGAGCAAAACCAGAGCTCCCGCATTAAGAGCCATTTGCGTTTGTGATTTTAGTAGCATGAAGAATGAAAGTGTAAAATCTTTTGATTCTAGAAGCACCTAAGAGTCTAAAGAAAAACAACTAAGTTGGATAACAACAAGGATCAAAGTCAAGTCAATCTGCACTCAAAGGTATAGAAGAAGATAAAAAGCCACCACTCCACTTCTAAAACGAGGAGAAAAATGGTCTTTCACCCTTTTTTTTTTTTTTTTTTTTTTTTTTTTTTTAAGTCATGCCCCCTACAGTACGCTAGTAGTAAGAATTGGGTTAAGCTTGTCTACAATGCATTACTGAAATGCACGGTACACATACACAAGCCGTGTCCATAGAAATTCAATCGGGTTGCTAAAGGAGAACAACTCTATGTCATAGGTGCTTTTATTACAATTCTAAGGTGACAGATCGTGAGTAGTTATCTATATTTTCACATGAATTTATTACTTTTTCTCTATCATTCATAATCAACCATACTGTAATTATGCTCATCAAAAAAAGAAAAAAAAAAAAAACCCATACCATAATTAAGGAAATTAAACTTCTAGAAGCTTGTCTAATAATTGAAGATTGTAAACTACACAAACTAGTGTTTTTCTACCAGAGTTTCGAAAAGTCTTTACTAAAATTTTCTTCAAAAATTTTAGTGATCCAATAAGATGAATCCTAACCGTTAATTAATAAAATTATTACGAGACTTGCCATTCTGTGTTAGTGAGAAGTTTGATGTACATTTAGACTTGTATAATTCGGAGAGAGGTGAAAAGTTGGTTACTTATAATTAACTTTGTTGGAGAGAAAATTGCTTGGAGAGGCTCAAATTGAGTAAACAAAATATATAGAGACATCACTTGGCCCAAAAATTTAAGCATGTGAGTTTGAGATAAGCTATGTTATGCTAAGTGTTAACTACTCACTTTTGTCATAGTTATTTAATTTGAAAATAGGGAGTATAAATTACAATTTTTAAAGTTTATACATAACTCTGAACTTCGACTAGGAATGCTCTTCTCAAAAAAAGAAAAGAAAAAGTCAAATGTAACCATAGAAATAAGTTTGGGGGGGGGGGGGGGGGGGAGAAAGGCAACGAAAAATCTAACTCATAATAAACATAATTTTTTTTTTCTCTTACCTTTTGCTAAAAAAATTTTAAATTGTTTTAATAATTCAATAGTTACAATGAATAGGAGGGGATTTGAGTCTTCAATGTCTCTTATGAAAATCCTAGAAAATAACAATTTACGAAGGCCCTTAGCAAAAAATATAGTATAAATCCAAACAACAGTATATAAAATATATTCATCCAAATTGACTCTCCATGTAGATTCCCCAAAAAAGAAAAAAAAAAAAAAGAAACTCTCCGTTAACGCAATTGTCTAATGTAGTCCACACTTAAATTCGGTTCGGTAAAATCATTTTATATGGTTACGATGCTCATACCAAATGGAATCTGAATTTAAGAAAATAGAAATAAAAATAAAGGGTCGGGTAGGGAGATTGAGCTCAAAGCAAGAGAATATTCTAAAAGATTAGAAAAAGAAAAGAAAAAAAGACTTAAGAGCATTTCTTTTTTTGTCTGCTACCGAAACATACTCCAAGATAGATTAACAAAAGGAGCAGCAAAAGTTTTTTTTTTTTGGAGATTGAAAGGAGAAGCAAAAGTAAGTAATCAAGAAGCTAAATCCTTCCTATTGGCCCAAAGCAAAATCTCACAATAAAGACCATACCCAAACCAACTCATTCACACCCTACCTAAGGCCCATTTTCGCCCATTTAGCAATCAGGTGGGCAGTTTTACGACTTTCATTACTAGCTCTATGAACCCAATATAACTCACTTCAAAGGAATTAATAATTACAACAATACCAATTAAAACTACTACTTTAGTACCAATAACATCTATTGAAGGATTCTCCAAATACTTGCTAGCTTTAAATCACCTAAAATGAGAATGGTTATCTAAACATCCTTATGAGATTCTTTTAACCAAACACAACTTACAAATGGGGGCTCACGTATTTGAGAATTTAAATCACACAAAACAATCTTCAAATTCTGCTACCAAATAAGCCCTAAATCCTTCATTTAGGCCACAAAAATCTAATAATAGAGAAAATACCAGGATCAACTCATTCACACCCTATCCAAAGGCCCATTTAGCAATCAGGTGAGCAGTTTCATAACTTTCATTACTAGCCCTAGGAACCTAAGATAACTCACTGTAACTTAATCAAAGGAGTTAATAGATTTTTCATATCCTTAACTATAGGAGCAACTTCCCAAAAAATTGGCTTATCTACTTAATAGTTGCATCCAAAATTGACTTAGAGAATCCCTCTCCCCTATGGTTCAATACATCACTTCCCAGCTAACTCCACAGCTCTTTGCAAGACTCAAACATCTGTGACATCTACATATATAGCTACCACTAGGTTAAGCACCCAAGCTTTCACCAAATCGCAGTTATGGTTTCTTACTACTATCTAACACAAGCTTTCTCCTATTTTCAAGTTGCATCCCTCTTGAACAATACTTAGTTCCAGAACTTCAATAAATCATCCATAGTTATCATGACATGTATTTAAAGCAATTTAGCTTGCTTAAGTTCAATCACTAGTTCATCATTAATTTGGCTTGAGAAGCAATTGTGTTAGGATATTTAGTGTTTATTTTGTCATATAGGGTCTCTTTTATAGTGTAGATAAATGGCACAAAACCTAGTTGCTTGGGCAATAGGCTGGGCTATAAAATTTGCAAATTGATTTAATCTACGATTGTTGATTGGTCGAATTTAAGTGCTTCATCAGTCAAAATTTTAATTTCGATCAATCCAACATGAATTGAAATTTCCAAATTTGCACTCTAAATTAGATAACTTTGTAGTAGTTTTTTCTCCAAAAATAAACTTCTAAAGATACTTACAACATATGTTTACTTTGTGAATTGTCAACATAAATAAAACCTAAAAATGCCCATAAACAAATAATGTAAGACTAAATTAATTTATTAATTAATTTGGTGGCCCATATGATAAGGCACATGTGATAAGTTAGAGGTTTAATGGGATATAAAGACATTTCCATTAGGGTTTTATCTAATTGATCAATTAGAGAAATGGTTTCCTAACGTAACTCCAACTTTGATGGTGAAGTGGAAATTAAAGCAAACTAGGAAATTGGTCCTCTCTCTACCCATTAAGGTATTCAGTTTTTCCATCATAGACTAAATCTGAATGAACTGAGTGTATGAAGAGAGAGAAACTATAGAGAATTATTATTATTCACTGGATCTCAAGTGAATTGCATCAATAGATCCAAGCAAGTCTCTTGACTACTTTGTTGTATTTTATATCAATGTGAAATTCATAATAGTTCTAGATCCTAAAGTTAAAGTAGTTATTGAATTCTTAAGTTAGGTTCTAAAGATTTAGATTAAATGTTTAGAATCATGATTGTATTGTGTTGGCAAACCGAGAGCAAAACATGTCTATTCTAAGTGTTTAGGCAATGCTTAAATAAATGTGTTTCAAGATTTGAAGTCTAGCTGATTGTAGAAAAGAGAAGTCAAGTTCTGTCTTTCTCGACCGATCAAGAATTAGACCCAACCGATCGAAAATCGAAAACACCTAGTATTATAATGTACTAGTATTAATAGAAAATTAAGTGCATGATAAAGAAGTCCAGCAAAACTTGCCTATCAAAGTTCTAATTGGTTCAAGTTCCCCAATTAGCGTTTAGCACTGGCCTCTCAAACAATAAGAGCATTCATAATGGGAATTGCAAATGCCATATGTTAGCAATATTTAGCATCAAGCCTCAAAAGTACTCAATAGTTGGCCTACTAAACTTGTAAAATTGTAAATTTTTTTGGCATTGTGCTACAGTACCATCGTACATTTATGATGGTACTGTAGCACAATGCCAAAAGATTATATTAATATTTTATTCCTAAATATCAGGCTTTTCTCTCTCATTCACACGGTCTCTCATCTCTCTCTCTCCATCGTTGAAGCCTCACCAAGATTAAAAAATAATATTTTAATAAAATGGTAAAAGAATAGAGTTTTGGGATGTTTGGTGTATTGTAAAATGGTATGGTATAATTGATAAAGTAGTTTTTTGAGATGATAAAATAGAATAGGATAGCATATCCCATTGTGAATTTTCTAATAACGATGCTCTTAGAAACTCTAGCATATAAAAACAGGGGGGGGGGGGGGAGGATCTCCTCAAAAATTTCTAGGACCATGTTTATAGGATATCTACAAATTTATGCCACTGATCATTTTAGTTAGGACCAACCAGAGAAGTGGTCACTGGTCAATCAAGAAAAGCACACATTCAGTACTAGCCTGCTTCTTGATTAAATAAACACAAACCTTCCTTGACTGGATAGAATGCATAGCATGGTTAACCTATTAGAATTATTAGAACCGTTTGCTTGACAAAAAGGATAAACTTGTGTAGGGGTATAATGACTTCATCCACAAGTGCCAAGTTTGTTGGTTTTTCGAAAAATCATGTTATCAATTATTACAACCTAACAGAAAGCTGTATAAATAGCCATCCCTATGCAAATGTACCAAGCGAGAGGTAGCTTTGTATTAGACACATTGGTTGATTGTTCTATATTGGTTATAAAATAAAAAACTCTTGCTGACAGTAGCCATACAATTTGTCCACCAACAGAACATTAGGAGGTACGGGGTTCAAGGTTCAACCAATAGTCTAATGGTAGCGGTATCTTTTGTGGTGCCTTATATGACTAGAATAATTGAGATGGATAAGCATGGATAATGTTTCTTTTGAATGGACAATGCATTCACATAAACATTGAACTTTATGTTTTAGTCATTGGGAAAATGAGCAAAAAAAAGTGAATGACAAACAAATAATAGCAAGCAAACATAACCCAAAAGCAAATTTGTCTACATATATTTCTTAGGGAAAAAGATACAACTTTGTATGTCATGCATCAATTGGACTACCTAATTTCTACCTAAACAATTTCTTTTGAGGTACTTGCTGTTGCAATTTTTGATTGCCTCAAGATCTCAAAGTCATTTGTGATGCCGTATCTCTCCCCAAGAGAACTTATTGTATTGTACAATTCAAACATTGTTGGCCTTTTACTTGGAAAAGGGTTAAGACAGGTATATGCAATTCTAAGGAATTCAAAGATTTCACCATCAAATCCTCTACCAATTAGAGATTTATCAATGACATTGTAGAGATCAGATGAAGTAGTGAAAAGATGAGTAATCCAATCAACCAAACTCCCATTTGAATTGTTCGAATAATTGTTGATTTGAATGTGTTCCTTTCCTATAATTAGCTCCAGAAGCAGAATTCCAAAGTCATACACATCCTTTTTAACAAAACCCAAATCCCAAACTCCAAAGTCTACAAAAGAGCCAGTGGCGGAGCCACATGTATCCTTGGGGGGGCCTTGGCCCTTCCAAAATTTTTAATTCTTTTTACAATTTAAGTATATTTTATAAATATATAAAGGTTATATGAAAAAAAAAAAATAGGAGTTGGCCCCCCCAAAAGAAAGCATTGATCAAATAATTTAGTAATTTTTCCTAAAAAAAAGAGAGTTTAGAGTTGATATACAATTGCAATAGAATGAAATAGTTAGGTAGTAAGTTTTGTGAGTAAATAGTGGAAGTGTGAAAGCCCTAATTTTTAGCTCAATTTCAATTTCAATTAATACGTTCAAATCATTCAACATTGATAATATATGCAATTTGGTTGAAATTTCCTATTCTCAAGATTTTATCAATAAATAAAAAAGCTTATATGATACCTCAATTATAACATTATGATATTGATTTGTCAAACATGGATGAAGTTTTGCAAACAATTTTTATATTTTATATTTACACACACACATATATTATGTGGATTTTTTAGGGGAGTATCTATTTTTTATTTGAGTTTATCTTGACAGAATATATAGTTCGCCCCCCCCCCCCCTCCACTCAAGATTCTTGGCTCCGCCACTGAAAAGAGCTATTACTTGAGTGAGTGTCATTTGAATCAATGAACATTATTCCTTCAGAACTTGATATTTTTGCCCCTCCAAAATTTGATATCATAGGCACAAAATTATTATCAAGTAAAATAGAGTTTGAGCTCAAGTTAAGATGTACTAGTCGAAAATCCCACTTGTGGTGAAGCCATGCCAGGCCTCTTGCTACCCTAATTGCAATTTGAATCCTCAAAGACCATTCCAAGATCCTATTGTCTCCTTCCCTTGCATATAGCCATTCATAAAGATTGCCATTCGATATATATTGGTACACTAGGAGCTTTTCTTTCCTCTCTCTGCAGAATCCCAAGAGGGGAACTATGTTATTGTGCCTCGATCTGCCCAAAGCGAATAACTCACATATGAATTGTTTGTCAAATGATTGACAACCATGTAACCTCTTAACTGCAAGGGGTGAACCATTTGAAATCATTGCCTTGTACATCACCCTGATCTTTCCCAATCCAATTGCATTGTCTGTGCAGAAATTGTTAGTTGTCTCTTTAAGTTTTGTAAAGTTCATTCTAATAACCATTCCCTTCAGCTGAGAATTCTGTGGATCGAATAATTTGCCACTCTGAATTAGTACTAATTTGAAATTACAACCAAATTTATCACATGGATGTTTCTTTTTAAGGGGCTATACATTCGTGAAAACAAATACTAAGTTTCGCATATGATCACAACTTTCCATATTATTTTCTTATAAAACAATACAAAATGAGATGTTAGACTCAAAACCTGTAGACAGTAGCGGTTCTAGGATTTTTTTTTTTTTTTTTCAAGGTGGCTATTAAAAAACTTAAATTATACAAAATCTAATAAAAAGAGAACTTCATATGTTGACAAACACACACACGCACACACACATGTAAAGTCCTACAATTTTCTTATTTTGAAATCGTTGTATAATATTCTCATCATCAATGCTGTAAGCTATATCTCTTTCAAAATTTTAGTTCTATAAAATTTTTCCTAGACGTTTTCATTTTGTTTGTAAGGGCTTAATATACTATTAAGAGGACCAAAATTTAAAGATAAAGTTTAGTTACAAAGTTAATTGTAGCCTAAGACTACAACTCTCACTAAACAAATTAACATGACTATATATTTTAAAAATCTAACCGTTGAATTGCATGTTTTTTATGTTCTTAAAATACGTGTCAAATTTCATGTCAATCAAATGTAATTTTAAATTAGATCTATAAAATTATTTTTTATGTATAATTTTAGACTACAAAAACTTAAAATTTAAATAGTTGATTAATGACATAACTATTAATTTTTTATCTTCTTGAAATTTTGCAAGTATGAAGAATATAAGAAGAAAATATAATTCGTTAATGAATTTCTCAAAATTTACATCCAATATAAAATTAAAAATTCAGTGGAGCCTTAGGCCCTTAAAGATTTGTGGTGAGCTTAAATTTTTTTAGGGTGGTCACAAATTTTTTTATGAGGGTAAAAAATTATAGAAGGGATTAAGTGATGCACCTTCCTATGTTTTAAGGACAAACAACCTATATTTTTCCCAAAAAAAATTTAAAATCAAAGAATTGAAAGAAGTTAATTTCTTAATTTTCTTAGTGGCTAGAGAGTACCTTTTTGCTCCGTTCTACCAGGAGCCCTTTTGTTGGCGGCTGGTTAACTTGATCAGCTTCTTCATTCTCGTTCTTGCTACTTTGCTTGTCGTTCATGCAAGCCACATAATGGGACCGGAACATAAAAATAGTTATTACTGAAACTGCAGAAACCGCGTAACCAACTTGAAACCCACCTTTGAATGAAAAATCGAACTTCCTTCTTTGCTTTGGAGTTGGACAGGGTTCCAAAGGCGCTCCACAGAGTTTCGTATTGTTAGCAAAGCTATCGGCTGTACAAGAGACATTGCCAAAGTCAGGGACAACCCCTGGCAACATATTGTTGCTGGAGAGGTTGAGGGTCGTGACAGAGGGGACTAACTCTGCTATGTCAAATGGGAGGGGTCCAGAAAGCTCATTATTGGAAAGGTCTAACCCTGTTAGACTTGTGCAATTTTTAATGCCCAGAGGGAACCGCCCCTGAGCCCCATGTCGCTTATGGCTTATTTGGAAGTTTAGAGAGGGAGGAGAGTAGAGAGGAGTAGAGGGGAGGAGAGTAGAGGGGAATGATTCCCCTCCACCTTATTTGGATGTTTTTAAAATTAGTAAAGGGGAGGGGAGTAATTACTCCTTCCCCTTGTTTGGATGTTTTAAAAATTAGGATGGAGAAAAGAGAAAATGATTAAAATAGACAAATTTATCCCTATTTGAAAATGGACTTGTAACATTGGTCTATGATTAATTTATCAGTTTTGTAAAGTTTTGAACTTGATTATCATTTGTCCAAATCTTAGAATATATTAGTGATTTTTTTTTTTGAGAAGAATAAATAAATTAAAAAAATGTTTCAAAAAAAAAATTAAAAAAAAAACAAAATAAATTATATACCTAAAAACTAAAAAAAAAAGAGTAAAAATCAGTCAAAATTGAACTGTTCTCTGAATATTTGAAAACAAAGCGTTCATATCAGTATTAATAAATACTAAACATTGCCAAATTTAGTAGGTTTTTTAAAACTCCAACCAAAATCCAAATTCCTATTTCTTTTCCACATTTTTGAGCAACCAAACACGGGCACAAGTAGAGGAAGAAAAAAAAAAAAAAAAAGGTGAAATTTCACAGAAACACAAACCAAATCCCCCAAAACGCACACAACCAAAAAAAAAAAAAGCGAGATCCTGGAGAACAAAGAGCAAGCAAAGCGAGATCCTCGTCGTCGTCGGGATAGTTCTCCGGAATCAGAGGGGAAGAGTCGCCATCGTGCTTCATCGGGGACGAAGTGGCTCGAGGCTCGATCGAGCTTGAGGACCTGAGCTCAATCCCGATCGCCGCGAGTGTTATGGACCTTTGGACGTCGTCGCCACCAAGTCGTGAGCGTCGTGGACCTTTGGACATCGTCGCTGCCGAGTCGTGAGCATCATGGTCCTTTGGACGTCATCGGCGACGACCCATGACTTGGCGGTGACTGATTTCTTGTGCTTTTTTCAGGTTATAGCTGTGAGATTTTGAGAAAAATTTTGTGGCTTTAATTTCTATTTAGGTGCTCTGAAAATGGAGGAAAAGGGAAAGGAATTGAAATTTGAGTATTGTGTATTTTGTTTGTCAGAAAAATAAAACTCATAGTTACACTTTTTGAAACAGAAAAGTGTTTGGTTTTGGTGGCTTTTCCGGTTCTAAATTTCTAAAATTTTAGCATTAAATTATTTATTTTCTTATGAAACAAACAAAGATTATATGTTTGTAATTTTGTTAATTAAGAAAGGGTAAATTAGAGAATTCATTTGGTCAATAATTTATCTACTCTATTCTCCCTCAAAATCTCTCCAATTTGGGAGAATTAAAAATAAAGGGTTAGAGGTAGTTGAAACCCCTCCAAACCCCTTCAAACTCCTCCCCCTCCTTCTTTAAAAAACTTCCAAACAAGATAATTGAACTATTCCCCCTCCCTTTACTCTACTCCCCCTCCATTTTTTAACTTTCAAACAGGCCATTAGTCTGAGATTTAAGACCTTATTCTCATCGGGGTGCCAGCATTCGACCTCGGTAAATTTGCAGATGAAGTCTTCGGTATTGTTATTGAAGTTCCATGAAGTATTAAGGTAGCCGTAAGGGTCTTCAAGCGAATGTTTAATTGACTTCAAGCAGTCGATATCACTCTGTACGCCATTGCTTATTTCAAGAATATCTAGAAATAAGCAAGCAAATATGTGAAAAAGAGCTGCGAATACTCTGGCATTAAGAGTCATTTGCTTCTGAGTGCTTGTACTTTTGTACTATACAATACACACATATAATGTGCCTATATAAAGGCATTCCCTAGTAGAGTTTTACATATACTAATATACCAAGTCATTCAGTCTTTTATACTCGCAAATGAGAATTATATGTTCAACTCATTTTGTAATTTATGATGTCGAAAAATTTTATTTAGATCCATAAGTGCTCTAAATGCCCTAAAATTGGCTGAAAAATTCTATTTTAACCCAAATTAATAATATAGCAGTTTGGTGAGGGCGATTTTGCCAATTTAGGTGCAATTTGAATAGTTTGGTAAACAGGAAACACCTCTTGAAAATGCGATAAATAATCTTGAGCATCATCAAGTATGATTTGCAGTAACTTATTAACTAAACAACCAAATGAGCTAAAAATTATGTAGAACCTATTTTCTTGAGCTTATTTTAATTTTAAAGGGACCAATAGCTTTGGAAAACATCACATTTTTAAGGAATAATTGTACTTTTACACAATAGATAAAATAAATTGATAAAAATACGTTCATCTTAATACACTATAAATAAGTAATGAAATGAACATAAGCCCTAAGCAATTTTCTATTATAAATGATTAGAATATGAAGTTTCCATGAATCATGAGTCTTATAAAGCCAATGCAAGTTCTCATTTGAACAATAAACCATATATACTTTTTCAAAAGCACAAAGAAAAAAGGGGAAGCTAGTCTAACTTTATTGTTCAGATGGACCGCGTTGAAAGTTGAAAGACTTTGGTTGGCTTCGTGGGAATTGGGAGATTGTTGTAGACTTGGAGTACTGGTCATTGAAGAAACTACCAAATCATATGCAAAGACTATTACAGCTAGAAACTTCATAGTAAGATCATGTTCCAATACCTATCCGAACCGATTGTGAAATTCAATTTTTTTGGGCTTTGTTTTCGTTTGGGCCTAAATAAGGAATGACTAGTCTGAATTATGAAAGGTTTATTCAAGGCTTTTGACCCAGAAAAGCAGCCCATTAGATATCTTTGGCATTAAAAAATAATAATAAAAATAAAATAGCGTGTGGTCTAGTAAGGGATTATCGGATGATTCGGATCCATCAAAATATTAAGGAAGCTTTTTTTTTTTTTTTAAGAAACAAAATATCCCCGTTTATGTTTTAGGAGGTTAAGTTAAGTTGGGCCCTAGCCCGTAGGGATGAGAGGTGGGCAAGTTTGGGAAGGGGGAATCCTAGTGGACCCAAATCCATTGGTAACAAACTGGGCTTAGGATCTGATGGGCCTAGAATTTCAGCACTTACGATCTTAGCACTGAAATTTATGATCTTAGCACTTAAAGGTCTTCTAGTGATAAGGCCTGCCCTCATTTATGATCTTAGCACTGAAATTTTGGAACCGCGCGCTCTCATTTGTAATAGGTACTTCAAAGCGCTTGCTTCTGAATCTGGTGTGTTAGCTGGTTTTTTGTATTGTTTCTTGGCTGCTGAATGAATTTCAGTCACTTCTCAAAAAAAAAAAAAAAAGTACTTTAAAGCGCTTGCTTGTTTGGTTTGCTATATAAATCATAATTAACATACAGGCCTAATTAAAATGGGACCTTCCAATAAATTATAGTACTAGTAGATTATTATTTCTATTCGGACACGTGCATGACGTACTTTAAAAACAAGGCCAAGTGATCAATTATCTAATGTAAAATCAGATGAGAAAGTAATAGATTATTTATTATTCGGATAAAAAAAAAGCCAAAGTACATCAATCCAACTGAAAGAAAGAAAAACGACCCGAAGTACATCAAACACAACTAAAAGTAAGAAAGAAAAACTTTTTTTCTTTTTTAACAATTTGTTAAAATGACAAATTATGATAAAGCACTTTCAAATATTAATTTTTGAGAAATAATTACAATATGCTGTTAATCCTGCAATTCGAATCCTTTTTCCCCCCTAAACTTTCAAGCACTTTGTGTATGGGGGTGCCAATTCTGGTGGGGCTCCATGATCATCATCATATCAGCCTCATCAGGAAGCTCATTCAAATCAGGAATATTACGGCGAGTCACTTGGGGCTCCATTACATTAGTCTTGGCCTTCTTACAGAACGGGGTCGCTGCGGGTGTTTGGAATGAATTCTCATGTGGCCACATAAATCTCTGTTTCTGGAAAACTGTTTTCCACAGACCACAGAAGAGTGTGGAGGCGGCGGGGGATATTGGATCCCCAGAACATTAAGAGCATTGCCTTCATGAACGACTTGAGGCCTGCTTCCTCTAGCAAGATCATCGTTACGTCCACCATTGTTTGGTCTATGGATATGGGAGTGTTGTTGCTGAGAGAAGAAACCGTTATGGTTGTTCAACTCCATGGCTAAGAAATGAAAGAGAGGAACTTCTTTATTTTTTGAAGAAGGAAGAAAGTGAACTAGGAGTGTTTGTGTGACAGACAGCGAGAGAATGATTGATTGTGTATTTATAGGGGCAGCCGACATTCAACAATGCATCATGCATGGTTTACTTTTGGGAGAAAATGATGGTTCACGAATGAAGCGTTGAAAACTGGAAATTGATCACGCGAGTGATGCACACGGATCATCGAAGAGCGTGGAGCAAGATGGTGATGGTTGCACGGAGGGCCTTTACGAGTTACGACATGAGGTTGTCGATTGGGTTTGGGCCACTGTGATCACATTCAATTTTTTAATGGTCTATTTGAATTGAAAGGAAAGAGGGGAGTAGAGTAGAGTAAAGTAGATTTAGTATAAAATTAGTTTATTTTTAACAAACTTTACTCTACTTTCCCTCTTTTTTTCCTCTATCCAAATAGGTCATAAGTTTGTATCAACTGCTATTGTATTCAACTCATTGTATTCAATTGTATTGGCTTGATTTGGTAACTGTATTATTGTTTAAAGTGGTGTGAAAATTGTAGTTTAAAAAGTGTTGTAAAAACACGTATTTAAACTAGTCATAATGTAAAAAATGTATTTGGTACTATGTGCCCGTTTGGATTCAAATGAATCCAGCGTCTGCGTTTTCTGATTTTATTTTTTTTTTTATTTTTTTTTTTTTGCAGCCGCATAATATGACCAAGTCAACTGTGAACAGTGCACGGATGCACTGTTCACGGACCCACACATTCCACTTTTCAGAAACTTTTTTATTAAAAATGGGTCTCACAATACTATTCACACATTTAAAAATTATTTTGCTACAGTATTTTCAGTTTCAGCAAAAATAAGCTCAATCCAAACGGACCCTATATTTCTAATAACGCCTTTTCAAAAATGAAAAATAATATAATTGTGTATTTGGTATGTGTGTATTTTTTTTAAAAAGTGATGACATGTAGTCTAATAAGTGGACCTACAATTTTTAAAATATTTACAAGTACCATCAAATAATGTTATTTGAAAACTGAAAATTGGTAAGAAGGGTTTTCTAAATATAATGTTTAAATACCCTAAAATGAGAAACGTAACTCAAATACTCTTAAGAAAACACTCCAACCAAACATGTTTCTATTGTTTAAGTTACGTTACCAAACAGACCTTGGATGTTTAAAAGCAATTGTTCAATAAAAATAAGAAATGAAAAAGAAAAAGAAAAAAGAGTAAACATTACTACACACATCCTATTATATAGAATTTTATCCAAACCCATAAAATACACTAGCCTCATCACACGTGCTACGTACGTGTGATGAGGCTCTTTTTTCATTTTGAGTTTAATGTGATTTTTCAATTTGAATTTATCTATTATTAGTGAGGTTACATAGGAATGAGTTTTTAAGAAACTAAAATTTAGGATTTGAAATAAAGTAAACTACTGGGTTTAATGTATGCTAGTTTTTAGAAGAAAAAATATATAGCAAACGTGTATGAGATATATTTAAATAGAGAGTGTGCTAATTTAGGAAAAAAGTTTCTCTGGTATTTTTTTTTTTTTAATTATGTTGAATTACAATTTTAATCCAAATTTTTTATTTTTTAAGAATAATGATTATCTAATTAGATTAAAGATATTTTTTGACATTTTTGGAAGTCATAACTAACTTTTTGAATCCTCTTAATATATAAAGATTAAAATTGCGGCTTCAAATCACAATTTTAGTGTATTTTATGGGTTGGGAGGAGGCTCTTTTGAATGAAAAAAAATATTTTGTATTAAATTATATTATGTCATCCATATTAAAAATCAAATAAAGGGAATATATGTGTGGAAAAAAAAAAAAAAAAAAAAAAAAAAAAACACCTACCTACTAACATATGTTTTTCATTTGCTAATGGGATAATTATTTTTTGCAAACACGTCTCTCACTTATTTATTAAATTTTTTATACTGCTAAAGTAATAAATAACATGATAGGTGCTGTGTGTAAGGTGTTGTGAAGTGCAAGTGCTGAGTTAGGTGCTGTGTGTAAGGTGTTGAGAAGTGCAAGTGCTGAATTAGATTGCTGAGCCGGAGTTAGTTAGAGTAGTTACTGAGAGTAGTTAGTTAGTTGCTGAGAGTATTGTAAGAACTGAATGTATATAAGGATCAATGAGAGGATTGAAATGGTATCTTGGAACGAATAAAGTTTGCACTCTTCTCTGTGATTTCCCCTCTTCCTCTTGTTCTTTTCCTTTTTCTTCTTCTTCTTCTCTATTATGCATTCTCTTAATCTGGGAGGCCTAGTTTCCCTCGAAGAAAACTACCAAATTGTTCTTCTTTCAATAAGAATAGCTGCTTCCTATCATAACAGTCGATAACAAATAGCTTCTCATTTGATGCAGTGCAGTAGTTTCAAAATACTGAATTAGATATTCCCTTTGTCATGATTCAGAGTAAAATGACCCTCTCAAGGTTTAGAGCATTCACACCAACAAATGTAAAATACAAAAAGTGTCCAACTTTGTATATTTAACCCAAAATTCTTCTACATCAACTAGACTAAAGTTGTGTAAATTTACACAATTGCTATTTACATGGTTACTGTAGCTATGTATTTCATTATTATTTTTTCTCTCACCTGTTTTCTTTCTCCATCTGACGTCTCTCTCTCCTTCTCCCTCTAAACCAGATAGAACTGATCAACTACCCACCACTGTCCAACCACTAGTGCAACAACACCACCCACCACTACAACCTAGAACTGTAGAATTTTTGCCTCAACCCAAAAAACTCATTTCATCTTGACCCAATTTCATCTCGAACCATTTCACCTTAACCCAAAAAATCCATGTTTGGGTCAGGGTGAGATCAAGCAATAAAAGCTATCAACCCAAAAAATTTGTGATTCCGTGTTGTTGCTGATTAGATCAAAAGAGAGAAAAGTAGGGGTCTTAGCTGGGTTAGATCAAGAAAAAAGGTAAAGGACAATGGTGGGTTTGATGGTGGTTCAAATTGAGAAAGGAGGATGATGATGGTGATGGAAAAGAGTAGATAGGAGAGAGATGTTTGAGATGAGGGTGCTAAGAGATGAAAGGATGAAGAAAGTAGAGAGTAGAGAGGAGAGAGACCATTGAGATGAGGATAGAATGGAGAGAACGGAGAAAACAAAGAGACCTGGGAGATGAGAGAGAACCAAAGAAATTAAAGGTAAAAAACATAATTAAAAAATGATTATTTAATTAAAATGAAGTGTAAAATAGATCGTCTGATATGGTTGTTTTGTAATAATGATTGTGTAAAATAAAAAGTAAGTTTTTATGCTAAAATAGACAAAAACTTTAGACAAATTAATGTAAATGCTCTTACAAGCAACGCGTAAAATGGATGTTTATTAAACTATGTGGTGCCTAGTGAATGGTTGCTTTGGATAATTGGCGAGTAATGATGAATGAATTATCCATTTTCTTTAATAGTCGTGAATCATAGATTAGGACTCTTCATTGTTCTTAATTTATTTTATTTAAAAGAATTTTTTTGTCCTCATAAAGCATAAACAAATAAACAACATGGTGGACCTAACATTTTATTTTGGACAAAATTTAGCTACAAAATTAGTTGTGGCTTAATAGACTCACTCAATTAAAAATCTAACTGTTGAATTGTATGTTCTTTATGCTCTTAATACACATGTCAAAATTTATGTTAATCAGATATTATTTACTATATGATCTATACGCTTATATTTTATGCATAATTTTAAATTACAAAAACCTTGCAATTTAAAAAATATATTGATGATATAGTTGTAAGGTCTAGAATTGGACCTTCAACCCACTGATAGTTAATGATGGCCCAACAAGCCCAACACAATGTATTTGTTAGAGAGTGGATTTTACAGGAAATAGCATTTCATCGAAGCAGATATGGGCCTTAATTGAGAGGGATTAAACCAGTTAGAAAACATAATTTGAGAATGACACTCCTCGATTAAGTCCAAGGATGAACTGTTCTTATATTTACTCAAGTTTTGTCTAAGTACAAAGTGTTCTTTCTTTTTCCTCCTTTTTTCCCAAAGATTCCATGCCCCCTTTTTTGTGAGGACCATCTCCTTATACAGTCCTCTCTTCCTTTACCCTAGCCTTCCACTTGTTGATCTTATAGGTGATCTATTGGATGCTTATCCCATCCAAAACTTCTTGGAAGCTTTATGCATAGCTATTAACTGAGATATCACTTTTCAGGTGTCATTTTCATATAAATGTAGCCAGTTGGTTGGGTGCAGAGCATTTAATGTGGTGGTAGCAACCTTCTTCTCAAATATTTCTTCCTTTATAGTTGGCCTTTTTCCCCAAACCTTATCCTACAAAGAATGGTTACTTCTTGCACAGTATTCTCTAGGCATCTGGGTTCCACCCTTCCACAATTCTTTCTAGAGGAAACTCGGCTCCTCGGGAGGTAACATTAGCTCGATATCATCTTTTTGTGTCCTCAACTTATTGACCCTTAATGCTCACCAATCCTTTTGACCATCCTCGGGCTTCTATCTATCCTTGGGTACGGCCCAAGGCCCAACACTCCTGCTTAGCTCGTTTATCCTCACAATAATCTCTCAAAATTCCACATTTTTTCTCCCCTGAAGAAAGTGGGGTTTTGATTTTTGCTTCTAGACTTCACACGCTCAATGAACATTCCCACGTGATAATGTCTCTTCACCTACTTTGAACACGCTCTTGATGCTTTGGCATTCGCGATGCCCTATTAATTGCTTCATATGGTGTTCTATTCCCCATGTTCAATGATGTGATAAGAATCCTACTGTGGAGATCTTCTTTGGGAAGTTGAGCGGGAAAGTTCCCGCTCCTTATGTCTTCCTATATAAAGAAAACGGGGGTCCATTTATTCCATTTCTTGAATCTTCAGACCTTCAAAGAAGTAATTCGAGATGCTCCTTTCATACTTCTCTATAAGTACTAGTTAATGCATATACTGACTTTAGGTTCCTATTCTTCCTCGACCTACTCTCCCTACTTTTTTCCTTAGTCTTTAGTAGTTTTTTTCCTAAACTCTCAGATGGGTAGGTTTGCTAGTCTAGTAGATACTCCCAAGGGCAAGAAGCTTTTAAAATGTGATATAATATACCACCCGAGGTCACCATAAAGCATTGTCTTCTAGGGGATTGGCATGTCCTTAGGCCAAAAGGGGCTGTGGTGATCTCAATGATAGCTTTTATAGAGGGGGGGGGGGATGTGAATCGCTATGGGAAGGGTGACTAGGGACTTTTTAATTGCCCATAGACTCTACCCGACCCAATGTTCCCCAAATTTTTAGGATACTAGGTAGTGTTGATGCCCTTAACCAAAAAATGGGAGTGAACCTTACCCACCATGATGTCAACTGGGTATATAATTGCCAATACCTTAAGGACACAGGGTATTATCTCAAAACTAGGGTCCCCTTGGTCAGACTCATTTCATGTCTTCCCGAATTCAACAAGGGCCTGGACCAAGACTTCTTAATTGTCTCGGGTGAATGGCACAATGACCTACATTGTCCAACGCGAGATGGGCAACCAGGTGGGGTTTCCTAGGCTTAAGCAACCCCTTTAGATGGTAGAAGTTTGAATCTTGAATCCCCTCTTTCTTTTTAGCTATCACATGTCTTATTTCTTTCTTCTTTTAAAAATTCATTTGTTTTTGGATTTTTGCAGACAAGAACTATATTGCCCCCAACTTCAGCTTGGTTAACGAGGTCGACCTAACCAGGATTCTTCAGTTCGAGATTTTTCTACACACAGATGGACAACTGCGTGCCACTCACGTAATCCTTGGGTATAAGCCGATTTCATCCAGTTTTCAGTCTCCCAAGAATGTCATCAAGGCAAAGGATCCTTGGTTGAAGCAAATAAATGTCGCAGTACTTGGATTCCTTACTGGTCCGCCTCCCGAAGGTACCCATCAAGCCGTGCTACCCGTTCAACCCATAGCCGAGGAAGGAGTGAACTCTCCAGGTTTAGCATGAGAAGAGAGGAAGTGGTCAAAATCATCAAGGTGACAGACTCTGAGGAAGACTTTGAAGTCTTTGACCAACCAGACCTTACAGAGTCTCCAAGCACGACTTCCAAATTTCTACCTTCTGCTCAAATTAGTGCTGACCAAGAGATAGCTGACATTCCTGAAGCTATGGTACTCCAACGTAGGAAGGATACTAGTCTCCTTAAGCTTCTGGAGTCACACGTAGGAGGGTCCACCCTTGAGGTAGCTATCCAACCTCGACCACCAACTCCTTTTCCTACTTACACTTCTCCTTCTGAACAACCTGAAAAGAAAAGGAAGAGGGATAGAAAGGGTAAAGAAATAGCCGAGGAGGGTGAAGTTATTCCCTTCAAAGACTATCAAGAAAATAAAACTGAGGCTTTCCTTTGTAGAAGTCGGTCGTAGTAAATTTTAGTTCAACAAAAATACTATTTTCATCTTTATATTTTTGGATCATATTCAATTTGGTCTTTACATTTTGGAAGTAATTAATTTGGTCCATATTATTTTCAACTTGCTGTCAATTTAATCCTTACGATTATCTTTCTAATGAAGTATACCTACGTGGCAAACAAATTGTATACTTAGCACACTTAAACTAACATGATTAGCACACTTAAACTAACATGACAAAGTAAAATAATATTAAACAAATTTATTTTCCATTTAAATAACCAAAAATTAATTTCTTAATTTTAAAGGAGAAAATTAAAAAAAGAAAAAAGAAAATTTGAAAACAAAAATCATTAAAAAAAGCAGTTAACGGATCCCTAATTTTTTTTTTTGGGCCACTGCTTAATAAAGAAAAAATTAACATGGGAGAAGTGTAATTGGCAGTCGTTTAAAGGGTGATCATACAAGCAAGACAAGTCAAGATATGGCATATATAACCACCGTGCACCCTTGGTACGGGAGTCACTCTACAAGTATAAATGCTTGTGGGGAGTTGGAGATAAGGGTTGGGATTCAAGTTTTCAGGAGAGAGTTTCACATACATATACACTTAGATTAGACTAGAGTAAAAATTCTATCTTAAAAAAAGATATGGTGGGTATAATTTTATCGCAATATGCGCATTTGTGGCTTTGTGCTTTCACCGACATAGAATGTAATTGTGATTGGGTCCACCATGAGTACTGACAAGAAAGACAAAAACAAGGTAGTGATATTTTCTCCAAACCGCAAATTTCTGTTTTTGAAAGAAAGACAAACTCCTTCTAAAAAAAAAGAAAGACAAACTATTTCTGGTCAAACACGGCAATGAAAAGTTTACAAGAAAAGCACATTATTAAAGGAAAATAATAATAACTTAATACATCTAAGTGAAGTTAAAAAAAAAAAAAAAAAAGGAAAAAGATAATATTCGTTTACCTACAGACCAAAATCACAATACTTGAGTGAAATTTATAACGAGATAGAACAAATGGATAGAGGGCGTTTGGCTACTGTGTTTTCCTGCGTCTACGTTTCCGTTCTGCGTTTTCTTTGTTTTTTTTTTTTTTTTTTTTTTCTTTTGCCCGCATATGTTGACTTTAGTGCACAAAAATTACTGTTTTGCACTGTAGCAGTACTGTTTATGTACTGTAGTAATACTGTTCACACATTAAAAAATATTAAAAATGGGTCCTACGGTACTTTTCACACATTTAAAAATTATTTTGTTACAGTGTTTTCAGTTTTCAGTTTTCAGTTTTCAGTTTTCAGTTTCAGCAACAATAAGCTCAATCCAAACGGACCCTATAATAACAATCTTTGGTGTGCAAGCACAACCATGAAATGTAATAGAATTATACATGCCAATGTTTACAGGGCAAGTCTGGCGCGCATGAATGTTATGATTAATCCATTTGCTAAAGTCAAATATACTCCCAACCTTTTTTTTTTTTTTTTTTTTGATGGGAAATATACTCCCAACTTTGTTTCTGCATGTAGTCACTATCATGTCACAAAATGCCAAGTCTACGTGCACGTGGGATCCATAAAAATATTAAACAAAAGAAGAGTCCTAATAGTTCGTCTCTCTCCATTATCTTATAAAGGTTTGATCTTTTAATAATGTAGTACGTGAAGTCTTCTTATAAAGGGCCAGACTACGCTGACCCCACTGCAATGCAAGTCTGAAAAGAATGTCGTTATTAGTCCCTTTTTTAATTAACATCCCCCAAACCAAAAGAAGTGAAAAAGGGATCCCATAAATTTCTCGCATGTTTGTTTCTTAATGACTTTGTGTCAATTGTCATACTGTCATGCACCAAAAAAAAAGAAAGACATTTGTACCGCGCACAACGATACATGGTCAACCTAAAAAAGTTACTGCTTTGGACAAATGAAGTGATACCGAGAGGAAGATTTTCATGACAGTACTTACCAAACTTTTGTCTGAAGAAAAGGAAGATCAAAGGGGTTCTTAGAACTTCTTACTTCATAAATGGAAATTTTTTTTCAAATCTCCCACTTCTTGATGTTCGGGAATTAGTCAATCCACCCTCGACTCCAATTTGTGACTGTTGATTAGGGTTGTTTTACACGTGAAGCACAAAAACAAAAAATAAAAAACAAAAGTTGATTTTTAAAGTCATGTTCATGACTAAGAATATCTGTTATCAGAATGTGCCGAGGAAACAAAAGAAAATAAAAATAAAAATAAGAGGACAATGTTAAAGTCGTTCAGCAGAAAATATTAGTATTATTCACTATCTCTAAGGCCCCCCCTAATCACTCCACTTAAGATGCTGCAATAGTATAAACCCTGGAGATAAATCCCATTTCTTGTATTCAAAAGCATAGTTTTAAATTCTGTTCCGTCTAGTTCGGAATTTTTCATTCTAATAAATTAATCGATATGGGTCCGTTTGGATACAGCTGAAAACTGAAAATTGAAACTGAAAACTGAAAAACATTGTAACGAAATAATTTTTAAATGTGTGAATAGTATCGTGGGACCCATTTTTAATGAAAAAGTTGCTGAAAAGTGAAATTTGTGGGTCCGTAAACAGTACACGATGTGCTGTGATTGGTCCAAAAAAATTTGAAAAGTCAAAGTTTGCGGCTACTGTTCATTGAACAGTGCATGAACAGTAGCCGCAACACCCAAAACGCTCCAAAACGCGTGAAAAAAAAAAAAAAAAAAAAACAGACAAAACGCAAACGCAGTTTTTTTCAGCCGAATCCAAACGCTCTCGAAAATGTTTACTGCTGCGTCCACCCTTTTGAGGATTTGATTTATATTTAGAGAACATCCACTACACATTAATTCAGTAACTATATGTCTTATATGTGAATACCATAATAGTCAATGTTTCATTTACAGCATTTGATGTAAAGATATATGTGCTTGATCATCAACAAGGACACAAAGCTTATATTTGCCTGACATTTATTTTTATATTGAAATTAAGGATGACAGAAACTGCCTACAATCAATTAACTTATAAGTTATAACCACACACGCTAAATAAAATCATTGATCTATGACGTGACCATGTTGGTGTAATTGAAGTCATCATCATGTTTCGTGGACTCTCCACTTGTTTTTTTCTTGAGAAAAAGGATTCTCCGCTATTTGTTTCCTGAATCTTCATATATATATATATATATATATATATGTATATATATATCTTAAGGTCTTTTCTGGTCAATGGCTCACAACCTTTAGAGATAGAATACGAAATATACGATAAGCATCCTTGGGAGGACCAATACAAACATTGAAAAATTTCCTCTAAAAAACAATACAAACATTTAATAAGAAACTAATACATCATCTTTTTGGAATGCACGTGGAATTCTATTTGACTTAAAAACTCGATAATAAAAAGGACTTAAATCATAACTATCCTTATAAAGGACTAGATAACATGACTGAACTTTATTAAGACTCTTAAGTCTTTACCACACAGCATACTGAAACAAGCCAAATCGAATACTGTGACAAACTTACCACACATAGCATACTGAAAACAAGCCAAATCGAATACTGTGGCCCAAAAACGGCAGCATATAACATTAGCTCAAATTTCACTAATCCTCATTCCTTGGGATCTCATTCAGATTAAAACTCACTACAGTTGAAGTAGGATATCTCCCTACCCATGGACGGTTTCGATGCTTCTTAAGGTGGCCATCTAAAGCTTTTCCCGATTTGAAAGATGCTTGGCAAACGATACATTCAAACAGTTTTGGTGGGAAATTAAGATCAGGGACACTAAATTGAGACGTGACATTGTCCCCTCTAGCATCGATGTTACCCCTACTCTGCTGAGCCCCAGCCCTCATGGTGTTTTCAGTCTCTGGTAAAGTTGAATCAGTGCGGCAGGCATTGTTAGGCCCACGGTTGTGTTGTGTCCGGTTGGCTGGGTTTTCCATGGAGTTCCTGTTTGATGGTTTGGAAATGGAAGAGAGAAAGTTAAGTGTGTCGAGGAATGGGAGGCTGTCTGGGTATATTTATAGCCTAGGGGAAGCCCCAACTAACAACTATTAATGTATGGCCAAATGGATTTTCTTCCGTTTGGAGCCACATACTTTTCTGCATTTCTTTTTGGAGAAGTCAATACTCAATTTGAAGAATAAACTTTAGACTCGATAAAGTGTGCAGTTCTATGTCCATTCTACGAATTCAGAACACATCGGGCCACAATCAATTAAAAAAAACAAAGAAGAAAAGTACTCAATCACCTAACATTCTATCACAATGATTTGATAGAAACGCTACAGGTAGGGTAGTCGATCACCCTTATGTGTTGTTGTTGTTGTTGTTTTTTTTTTTTTTTTTTTTCTTCTGCCCGCATAAGTTGACTTTGGTGAACAAAAATTACTGTTTTGTACTGTAGCAGTACTGTTTATGTACTGTAGCAATACTGTTCACGTATTAAAAAATATTAAAAAATAGGTCCCACGGTACTTTTCACACATTTAAAAATTATTTTGCTACAGTGTTTTCAGTTTTCAGTTTCAGCAACAATAAGCTTAATTCAAACGGACCCTATATGTTCTTATAACGCATATTAATTATTTATTTTTAAAAATATTTTAATGAAAATTGAAAAAATTGTCTAAAAAATTAGTATTTTTTTATAAAAATAAATCCTAAAAAGTTTATTAATATATGCTTTAAAAAAACACGTCGATATATATATATATATATATATATTTTAAGGACTAACCATAACATTCTACCATACTAACGCTAGTACCGCACTGGGTTCAGCAGTCTGGCCCGCCCTTTATTATAAGATAATCGAGAAGGTCAAATTATTAAGGAATCTTCTTTTGTTTGTTTTCCTTTTATGTAGGACCAGACTTACAAAGAGTCAAATTAAGACAAGGAGTCAAGACCTACCTTTTCAATTTTCATCCTCACACGGGCACATGTACCGATGACGTATATTGCAGATTTCTGGGATTTTTTTTTTTTTTAAAAGAAAAATGTTATACACTTACGCATTTGTAAATAAATTATTTAAAAAAAAATTAATATAAAAAAATTAATATTTTGACAATTTTTTTTTTATTTTCATAAAAATATAGTCAAAACTTTTCTAAAATGATTTATTAATAATTGCATTAGAGGCACTTGTTAACACCAATTTTTTAATAATCCCCTTATAATATGATTTAATGATCTATCATATATAAGTCACTTTGTAATTGTAGAGAATCTTTTTCTCAATAAAGAGAGCGAGAAAAGTTCTCAATTTTTTCTTTTGATCGAGTAAGGTAATCTAGGGCCTATTAGGTATTGTTGTTTAAACAACAATTTTCATTGTTTAAATAATAGTACACATATTTTTACAATACTTTTTATTCATACATATTTTCATAATACTTAAATAACATTACCAAAAATCTCTTACCAAACAGACCCCGAATTAGTATAAAATTGGATTTTTGGCCACTCCTATAGTTTACACCAGACGCTAATGGATCACAACAAAGCAAAGACAACTACAGAGCTCTATTGAATGGCGGCGACAAAGCTCTGTTGATGGGTTGTGACAATACTTGCCACCACACCAATTCACTCGCCAAGATCCTGATCTGCTCGACACCGTTCCTAAGAATGATGGGGTATAGGAGATAAACAAAATTCAGAAACTTAATTTGGGGGCTTTTGAAGCCATGAAACAATTTCATTGAATTAAACTAAAGTAAAATTAGAACAAACAATCATCAATATAAATTTAATACCCAAAATAAACCCCACAACATATGATAATCTTTTTGCTAATGTCTAACCAAAATATAATATAAGTTTAGACAATAGTGTAAAAAAAAAAAAAATAAAAAAAAAAAAGGCTATAAGGCTGTAAGTGTAAGTACCACTAATTTGTTTGCAATTTTTCCTTTCCTTCTCTTTCTTTGACTTCCCTTTATTTCTCCTCTTTTCAATTTTTTTTGTTCGCTTATATCGGCTCATTAATAAACAAAGACACAGAATTTGTGGCCTTGGAATAAAATCATAAACTCACTTTTGTGTATTTATATATCTCATTCGTATAGATCTATATCTATACGATGCTATAAAATGGAGAGAGCATTGCCACATATTGTGGTCCAATTTCTTTGGCAAAAGCTTGTAATCATTAATGGAGAGTAAGAAATAATTCTCATTACCACAATTCTAGTTTAGGAGGAAGTACACGTACTTTGTTACGGCCGGGTGTATATTTTTGGTGATCCTACCAACTGTGAAAGGAGGAAACATACATGGCGAAAGGAGGAAACATACATGGTCCTACTAACATGGTGTATTTTTCCCTAATTTAAGTCTGTTGTTGTTTAGGCGGTGTCCTGTGGCTTTGTTATTATCTATAGTTTTTGTTAATGCATTTCATTGTAACAAAAGTTTTTGAAAAAGAAAAAAAGAAAGGAAACAAAAAGAAGTTTCTGATGTGATTTGAGTTCTTTTTTAGTGAAGTGATGTCTGATTGTCTTCCATCCCTTTTTTGGTTTTTGTTTTGTGTGTGATCTTTTTATAATGATGCCCTTAGCCGTTAGACTTAGACCTAGCTAGGCTCACCCTACTCCAATAATGAAAGGGATTCAAACCACATTCGCATATTGCGATTGGATTATTTATGATAAGGATGCAATGCCCATTAATTAAAGGGAAAATGGTGTGCAATCTTCCTTCCATGCAGAGATTCTAAGGACTGACAAGATCCACTGTTAAAATAGGACAAAGAACCTCATCATGCAAACGTTGTCATGGATGGCCCATTTTGTAAGAAAAATGGAAGTTTTTGATTGTTGGTTGTTGAAAAAAAATTTTATAAATCTATAAGTTCATCATTACATTCACAACGTGTCAATTATCAGTCCCCACCATGTGAAAAATGTGTCCCATAAACCTCTCGCATGTTTTGTTTCTCCATGTCATAACATGCCTCGCAGATATATTGAGGGCGTTTGGATTCGGCTGAAAAAAACTGCGTTTGCGTTTTGTCTGCCCTTTTTTTTTTTTTTTTTTTTTTTTTTTTTTTTTTTTTTTCACGGTTTTGGAGCGTTTTGGGTGTTGCGGCTACTGTTCATGCACTGTTCAATGAACAGTAGCCGCAAACTTTGACTTTTCAAATTTTTTTGGACCAATCATAGCACATTGTGTACTGTTTACGGACCCACAAATTTCACTTTTCAGTAACTTTTTCATTAAAAATGGGTCCCACGATACTATTCACACATTTAAAAATTATTTCGCTACAGTGTTTTTCAATTTTCAGTTTTCAGTTTTCAGCTGTATCCAAACGGACCCATTATCAAATTGATCGATTGCCGCCAAGTGATTCAATCAATCAAGTACCGTACGTAGGTAGGCCCTCCTCTTTTCTTTTCTTTTTTTTCTTTTTTTTTTTAATGGGTTGAGATGAAAAAAAAAGAAAAAAAAAGAAAGAAAGAATGAACTGAGATTAAAAAAAAAAAAAAAAGAATGAACTGAGATGAGAAAGGCGAAAAGGAAGAAAAAAAGAAAGAAAAAAAGAAAGACCGAACAGAAGAACAGAGAAAGAAGAAAGAAAAGTGAAAAAAAAAAAAAAAGAGTGAGTCAAAAGTTGTGGTTGGTGGGTCTCTTGATGTATATTTAATTATAAAAATGTCATTGAAAACAGAATTATGAAAACTGAAAACTGAAATTGAGTGATAAAAATAAAATCTAGAAACAAAATTCAAACGAACTTTTCAATTATGAGCATCACCATTTTTAAATTATAAATTATAAAAACAAAGTAATGAGTTATGAAATACAGTAAATCTAAACCGTCCCTTTATTCACTGTCTCGAAGACCCCCCTTAATAACTCTACTTAAGACGCTGAAGTGGTTCTGTCTCATATGTGACATCAGGGCCAAGGCTGCCGCAAGTAGTTCTTTTGTCAAAGGATTGTTTTCTTTTATATATATGGGGCCCGAAGTTTTGATGATGTGCCACTGCCGCCGCAAGTACTTCTTTTGTCAATGGATTTTTTCTTTTATATATATATATATATGGGACCACAAGTAGATTTTGATGACGTAGCAGCATATACGTCAATGGAGAAAGGCAAAAGTTTAGGGTCAGAAAATTTTTCACAATTTTATGATGGCATGAATTAATAAAGAAAAAATGGTATATTCATATAAAAGTAATAGCTAAATGGTTATAATCAACCACGTTAGAGTTGTAATAAAAAATTATAAAATAATTTGTGGCGTTAAAACTACTCTTATTAAAAAAGGAGCCGGATATGTGATAGAACTACTTATGAGAAGATAGGGCCCAATAAGTTCTTTTATCAAAGATTTTTTCTTTTATATATTTGGGGGCTACAATTAGGTCTTTTAAGATATAGGGTCCGTTTGGATTGAGCTTATTGTTTCTGAAACTGAAAATTGAAAACTGAAAACTGAAAACACTGTAGCGAAATAATTTTTAAATGTGTAAATAGTACCGTGGGACCTATTTTTAATATTTTTTAATATGTGAACAGTGTATGTACAGTACATGAACAGTACATATACTGTTCATAACAGTGTATTTTGTCCCCCAAAGTCAATATATGCGGGCAAAAAAAAAAAAAAAAAAAAAAAAAAAAAAAAAACAAAGAAAACGCAACAGCAAAATGTGGACGCAGGAAAACGTGGAATCCAAACGCCCTCATATCATATATGTATATATTGTATTTAGTCACCTAAAATTGTGCCATGCACAGGCACCTTCTTCTCTTCCTTTTCTTCTTTTTTTGTGTTTTTTTAATGATAATTTTTTTTATTAAATTTAATTTATTTTTTAACTGTAATTAATATCTACAAACAACTGTTTTTTTTTTTAATGGAATTTACAAACAGCTTAATTAACTAACAATTTAAGATGATTATATATCCTAAAAGTGTTGTTTATATTTTCCTGTAAATTTCATAGCTAGCATAACAATATAAATTGCACCTATAAAATTCCTAGAAGTATTTTTCTTAAATTATTCGGTCATATTTGTGGCACTTTAGCATTTTGGACAAAAAGGAACAAAACTTGCACCAAATTTAATTTCTAACTTTGAGATGTTTAATGAAAATCATATTATGAAATTCTCACAAAATCTAATCTATATATATATATAAAACCGAAGCTTTTGAAGCTCCCACAATTTTCCACGTCAGCATTATTTAAAAAAAAAAATCCTGATTTTTAAATACCCGATAATACATCAAACCTAATAATACAAAAAGACTAAAATCTGATTTTCTATCTCCAGTTCCCCTTCTCCTTCCCCGTTCCACTTCTCTGTCATCCAATACACGCCTCACAGTCAAACCTTCGCCGTCGCCCAAAACATTCTTCGTCGTCCAAAACAGACCCTACGGCCAAAACCCTTCTCCATCATCCAAAACCCAAACCCATATTAGCTCCAACAAAACCCGATCCCATTCCCCTTCTCCGTCGTCCAAAACGCCTTTGAAGTGATTCACTCCAATCGTAGATACAGGTCGGCCAAACCCCTTCTCCGTTTCAGACCATTCTCTCTGTATTTCTCAATTAATCTATGAATAATATCTTTTCCTATTGTCTTTAATTAGATTTTTCTGTCAATTTAGGGATTTTGTCTTTAATTAGGTTTTTCCATCATTTTAGGGATTTTCACTTCCTAACCCTCGGGTGTGTTGGGTTTTGGCCTTCAACTGCAACTGAAGCCAGTCTCCTCTGTAAAGGAAGTCCAAACCGGAGGTAAGAATTCTATAGATGTCTTGATTTGGTTGGATGAAAGTTTTTGAATTAGCGGTGTGTTGGGTTTTGGCCTTCAACTGCAACTGAAGCCAGTCTCCTCTGTAAAGGAAGTCCAAACCCGAGGTAAGAATTCTATAGATGTCTTGATTTGGTTGGATGAAAGTTTTTGAATTAGCGGAGTGAATGTGTTAGCAGATAAATATATGCAAAAACTTCTATTCACATTTCATATAAATCAAGATAAATGCATTCTGATTTCGTAGCCGATAAATTCTTTGTTCTTATTCTTCATCTTTCTCTTCTAATCCAAGTTTAATTAACTTTCCTAGAAGCAAAATAGTTTCACTTTTCATAGACGCACACCATCTGTTTGATATAAAGCTTCCAAAGTATTTTCACAACCAGACAAACTTAATACCAATTCAAGCAGGCTGGGATTTAATTTATGTGAGGGCATTGGATCTATTAAATTTTGGAAGTGAATAATTTTAGACTCAGCCATGTGCATTAGATCAATTAAATTTTGAAAGTGAATAATTTTAAACTTAGCCACATATCTATATCTTAAATTAATAAATAACTGAATTCTAATTTTAAAGTTTGAGTACTATACTATTGTTGCAGATTTGCATAAGCATGTACCAGAAAATGTTAATGGAGCTCTTCATTTCTCTATTAAGGTAAGTTTCTCATTTTTATCAAAAGAAGTTCTTGAATGAATATTCCTTGGTATTGGATTTGTATTGTGAATTTTTGTATCATTATTGTTTTTATAGGTTGGTAGAATTGTGGGCCAATCTGTAAAACCAAGATTAGTGCTATTGCAAGGCCTTTGCTACCTAGCCTATGCTACTATGCAGAAGGTTGGATTTCATGGAGCACAGGATTGCCATTTCATATTCAGATTCACTTTGGTTTTTTTTTTATTTTACTTTATGTTTGCTAGCCCACCAATGAGCTTAAATATAATTTCAATCCATTGATATCGAACCATACTATTATATTGTTGTTTTGTTATGAAAGTCTAATATCTAGCAACAAGCTTCTTCTTTTTTTTCCTATTATCCCATTTGGTTATAAAAGTACATCATAAAGGTACAGATCAATGGAGATAAAAGATGATATTATATCATTTTTATGTTTAATTGATACAATGCATGCATATCCTCTAAAAAAAATTAGGTTTGAGCATTATCTTAGCAGGCTAAGACCTGCCAATTTAAAGTCTATGTGTATTATTTTGGTTAGCTCATTAGCTCAAGTGAACAATGATGGACACGAACACATTATGGTTGTTGATTGTAATATATATTTATTTTCCTTTTGACATTGTGGTTGTTGATTGTAATATTTTTTTTTTTTCCTTTTCAAGTGTTAGGAAACTGGGAATTAATTTTGCCAAGTGAAGCGTACAATTTCTTTACCATAAACAGTCCATCTTGGCAAAGCTAATAACTCCCAAGGGGTAAAGTTTAGCTTTGAACGGTATTGGATTCAATTGAAATTTTCTCTCAACCTGTTCTTTCTAATTCTGTGGAGTCAAAGAATTAGTAGAGCTGATACATTGATTGTCTTGAATACTTTTTGGCCTTTATATGTGTGTCTTCCACATTCTTAATTCCTTTAGACTAGATTTTAGTATCAGTTTTGGAGTCCTAGAAAAAAAAGATATGTCTCATGAAAAAACATGTCATTGATGATGCAATTTATATAACTATTGATATCTATTTATAGGTATATATTGCAATATTTATGGTTTGAATTTATACAATAAATGTGGTTGCTCATTTCCATTATTGTTGCAACCCAAGATAGATTTCTACTTGTACTTCTTCTTTTTCTTTTCGCATTCATATATGCGATGTTTACAATTACTTGATTCCAAATAAATTTGTCCTTTTCAAACTTCATCCCATCTTAATAATTAGTAGTTAGTGATTGTTAGTTTATTAGATTATTTGCTTATGTATAGTTTTTAAAAACATCACTTACGACTGTACTTCAACTTTCAACAATAACTTTTTCTTAATTAAATTCATAAAAACCATTGTGGGTTTTGTTTTTATATGTTTGTATAATGTTCTCTATCAGTTTATAAAGTTTGTTCATAAAAATTTTCTACAAATGAATTAATAGAGAGATTAGAGAATGAGTTGAAGTTTATGCAAGCATATGACCAAAAAGTTAGATTTTGTTAAATTTATTTGTTTTACTTATATGTAATAAAACAGAGGATTATGAGCATTAGAGATCTAATAGGATTATCAAATAGTCATAATATAATTGTAGGATAGCTTGTGTACCTGGAATTTGGTTCTCTACAATCCATCTATTTAGTTTGGTATTGGTCTTTATGACATTCGGAGAATCTTGATACCAGAATTTGTGTTAAGTTTCAGTTTTAAGTGGAACGTGAGCCTAACTTGATGCAAAATATGTATTCTTGCACGATCAATTTCCTTTGTACTTATTGTAGTGTGCATATATTGTAACTTTTGATATGAAATTGTTGTTCATTTTTAGACACAGGTTTATATATGGCTCAATTGCAAGAATTATGTGTCATTCCTATTTGGTGATCCTCTATTAAGCAAATTCAGCATATTGAGAATTTTACATCACTTCAAAAGGGTTAACATGTCATTGAAGTGAATATTATGTTCTTCAACATTTTGAGAGCATTTCCAAGCCTGAAGATAATTTACAAAATGTTATTTTTAATGAAATCAACGATTTAGTAATCTTTCTCTTATTGTATTTATTACATTATTTATGATGAGAAAAGTGTATTTTTAAATGGCACTGTGAGATAAATTTTATACTTTTGACCAAACTCATTATTATTATTATTATAAGATTGGAGAGCAAAGCGTATTTTTAATTTCTTATATTTAATAGTTTATCCGTGCATCGCACGGGTTGGCGACTAGTATATTACAATACTCAAAGGAATCTGCCGCCAAAAAAAAAAAAAAAAAATACAAAATACAAAATAAAAGACTAGATGAAATAAAAGATTGCTTGTAAAGCCACAAATAGTAAACAAAATATTGTGATATGTAATATTGTAAAGAATGGTTAAAAGATAATGGTATTTAACTTTCATTATCATTACGAGCATGCATATGGACTCACCTTTGTTTTGTAATTACTCGTACGGATTGCATTGGACTATTCCGCTTGAGAAATTGTCATCGTGAAGGAATTGTCAAAGTTCTATCAACAAAGAAAAAATTAATATGGAATTCTCAAAGCATTTTTTTTCACAGCCAAGAGAATTGCATAACTTTTTTTTTTTTTGATAAAAGAGAATTTGCATAAAGTAGAATGTCAAATGCCAACCATTATGATAATGAAAGGAATATCATTATCTTTTAACTATTCTTTATTACATTATATATATATATATATATATATATACACTATTATTTAAGAGGTTTTCCCTATTTGGGATCCTTATTTTTTAGGTTCAAAAATACTACTATACCCCTATAAAGGATAATCCGGTAAAAATACAACTAACTCCCACTAAAACATTGCTTAAAAAATAGGGTTACTCTCTTGTTTAATTTTTTTTTTTTTTTTTTTTTTTTTTTTTTTTTTTTTTTTTTTTTTTTTTGAAAACGAAGAAATCATTCATTCAATAAGATGTAAAAAATCTTGGTACAATGCAGCCACAACAGGTGGTGGTGAGTCCTCCAACCAATACATTTCATCAGAGATATTCCTAGCATATTAAGCTAATGAATGTGCTACCATATTCACTACAACAAATTTGACTTTTTTCAAGGGTCAAAACCCTTAAAAAAAGTATTAAAAACCGTTGAAAAAAATTATTTTAAGAGTCCAATTGACCCTTGAGAACCTTCGAAATATATACCGTCGAAAAAGAAATTTTAACGGCCTTCGTGACCCTTAAAATAAGTGCTCTAATCTTATTTTGAGGGTCAAGAGACCCTTAAATAACCTTTTACCAAGGTTTAAAAAAATTATATCTACAACCCTTGATAAATAAAGTTATTTAAGGGGTCTCTTGACCCTCAAAACAAGATTTTATTTTATTTAATAAAAAAAAAAACCACAATCATGCACAAACATATATATATATACATACACATACACAAAAATTCATAATTGTATGAATTTATATGATACCAAAAGTCAAATTAACCCGATCAATATTTATATGATCTAATTCAATAGTCAACAGGGGCAAGAGTTTTAAATTGTAAAAACAAGGTTCTTTGCACAATCTATCATGGTAGTAGGTGAACGGATCAAATCCTAATACATCCTATATAAGGCCAAAGTTGATGAAAGGAAATAAAAATCGGTTACATGCACAGCTTTATATACATGTCCCTTCCCAAATTCTAAATTCTTCACATGTTTCCTTATATCAGCAACCCAAATTAACAGCAAAGCCACCTGAAAAAAAAAAAATGAAAATTTCACAATCAGACTAAAGGAACAGAATATCACATAGCAAACTAGTACCAATAGCTCAACAAGTCATTCCAAATTTATCCAATAGTACTAAAACAATGACTAGCTTGAGATGATCTTCATACCTTAGTGATCACTACTAGATTGGGCTGATTGTGAGGTGATACAACTCAACAGAGCAACTAAAATTTGTAATGATAAAAGCAATAATGAACTGATCCATAGTAGCTTTTAGACTAACCCATTAACTATATTCTCACACTACCAAGAAAATTATTATAGATCAAGTGCATAAAATTTGAAAAGTGGAGACGAAAGCTATATTCTTTCAAATAGCAAGAGCTCAAAGTTTTCCTTGAGTTATTTCTATAAATCAAAAATCTGTAAAATGCAAGTTTAGGTTATGAAATTTAATCATTGTCTATTAGGTGACAACATATTGGTTCTACTTTCTTATTAATATCACTTAGTACAATGAGGAAACAAATTCAGTTGGAACAATATTTCGCGGAAGCTTTCAAAAGGGAGAACAACATGTAGCATGTGCAGGTATTTTTGTATGAAACACACTAATAAAGAAGTTCGGGAAAAAACACATTAAGAGAGAAATTGGAATACAACCTTTGCAGATGAAACACAAGTAAACTCAAGAATGGGGCATGTCACGTTGCTCATTAGCTTGTAAGTTGCTGCCCAAACAGATAGAGCTTAGAGAATATTCACAAAATATTGAATTATAAGATAAAATACTATTGTAGTAACATGGAGAAAGAAGAAAATGTTTAATTTACAGTGAAAATTGACTTGTGTTTAAGTACAAAAAGACTTTCAGGTTCACAACCCCACACAAAGGTTATCACAGGTTAGTCATTCCTCTTTCTGTCACACTTTTCACAGGTTATCACATGTAGAGTTTGAGACATTATATAAATCCAGTGGACATTATATTTCAAAGTACTTGATGATCTTAAGCTCTAAGGATATGATACAAGAGGAACCAGAAACAATCTAATAAAAAGTATCAACTAGTTTAATGTATAAAGTCAGGCATTCCATAATTTCTAACAAACTGTAATGTTAGGGTCTAGCATTCCATAATTTCTCCCTAGGCCTCTAGATTATGATAAAAGCAATATATACATTGGATAGAAAAATCTGTGCTCAAGTATGTATTTCTCTATCTATTTATGTTCCCTCAACTCAGTTTCTATCACTAGCGCATTAATTACTTTGATCTAGAAGATGAACAAAGCATGTCATGTCCTCAAATTTTACATCAATAGCATCTAAACAATTATAATTTCAGCTACTTGTTATGATAATTGATAGAGCATAGCTGGGTTGGGTATTATTAAAATTTTCATAGGCAGCAAAAGCACAGTAGCTATATGGATGAGATGACGAAAAGTGAGTGTAGTGACTGACCTTTTTTCTTTTGGATATGGATATGGATCTGAGCGAGGCAGAGGAAAATCGGAAAGACCTGAAATCCAGACCCCAAAAATTAAAGGAGATCTGTACTGTGTGTAGTCTTAATAATAATTTTGAGGAGAAGAGAAGGCCTAATAATAATAATAATAATTGATCAAAGGGTGTTGGTTTTCGCTTTTCGGAATTGAGTTTGGGAGTTAAGAGTGTTGACAATCAGAAAATGGCTTAATAAGTAATAGACACTGACAGACAGCCAGGCATAAAAAAGAAAGAGACTTCCTGTTCCCCCCCCAATTTGCCCACCTTTTCTCCCAAAACCCCAGAAAGAGGCTTAATTACAGCACTAAGCTAGCTGAAAACATTTTTGAAAAACTCGTTGAATTAGAACCTATGAATCCAGGGAATTATGTTTTGCTATCTAACATCTATGCTGCGGCAGGACATTGGTTGGAAGTTAGACAAATAAGAACATGGCTCAAAGAGAAGGGTTTAAATAAGCCTCCAGGAATTAGTTGGATTGTTGTTAGCAGTCAGGTCCACTATTTTACTGCTGGAGACATGTCACACCTTCAATCAGACAAAATTTATGCAAATTTAAATTCTTTGTTGTCCACAATCAAAGAAAATGGATATGTTCCTGATCTTTGTTGGATTTCACATGATGAAGGTGAATATGGTTGAAAGCTGGAGGCAGTTCAGCCATAGTGAGAAGCTTTGTTTTGCATTTGTACTAATCAGTTTGAGGGTTCTGCTCCATATTATGATTACTACGAACTCAAGGCTTTTTGTTGATTACCACAAATTGAGTGAATGTGTAGTTTGATACTGTTGGGAACTTAGAACATAGAAGACTTTCATTTGTTAAGGGTCCAACATTAAAAATCCTGACATATCATCTTCATCCTCAATAAATCTTGAATTTCCAGCCAAGAAGATCCGACCAACCCACACAATGTTCACATTGAACATGAAATTTACAAAGAATACTTCCTAGAAATATAAATCTTGTTGAAAGTTCTTGAATTACTCCTTGGATGTCTACCAAGTATTTTGATATACACCACTGGCTAATAGACTAACATGCTAGAGAAATCTGATCCGAGACATATAGAAAACCAGCACCCACAAGGCTATCTCTAAGGCTATCTCTAAAGCAAGCATCCTCTGTTTCTCTGTTTGGTAAAGCAATTAAGACTAAGTAACCCTTCTTTGAAAATATATTTGTATTGCTTGAACTCTGATTTACAAGAATAATCACACTGCACTATTACATATTCCAAAATTTAAAGCTTAACAATTTCATTCTTGATCACCATTTTTGTGATAATAGTGTTTATTCAATGGTCCTGTGGAAGAAAACTTTGAAGGTTAAATTTATGACCAAAACAAAAATGTGCTCAAACATTTCAATATGAAAATGTTCATTGCCAAATTCTCTATCCTAGGCCGAAGCCCTATTGTAGTTTCTCTATATTCACTCATTATAACCTCAAAATGCACAGTAAGAGCAATTAGTTGAGGTAATAGCTCAGAATGGGGTTTAGGAGAATATGAGGCCGTATAAAATAATCAAAGAAGTAAAAGCAGTGGAATCCCAAAACGTTGAGATCCTAATCAAAGAAGTACTTACAGTATGCACCATACTAAGTAATGAAGCCAGCCTTATCCTAACTGTCCGGCATCAGACAAAGATTTGAAATACTGTACACCATAAGCCTCATTTTATATTACATCATAAGCCAGCACATCCTTCTTCTTTATCTCATTCATTGTCCTAGCATCCGCTAATATGTTTTCACTCCCTACCTTGATAAAGGAAATCTGATATCTACTGTTGCTAAGCAGTTCCTAAGCAGTGGGCTGCACCATTTGCTTCTCTTAAAACCCGGTCAAACACCATGCTAAATTGTTAACACATAATTCATCAAACAAAAATTCTATATATAACAAAACTAAGCAACAATAATTTCATTATTCCTCTCTTGTGTGTGCATGATTGTTTCTTAAAAAGAAAAAAAAAACTAGTGATAGTAACAACACAAATTCAAACACCATGCTAAATTGTTAAATTCAAACACCATGATTCAGAAACAGGGCCAAAATTCTAAGAAATTTGAAAACTAGACAAAAACAAGATGGTTAATATAAATAAAATTGATAAAAAGGCATGCTATTTATATAGCTTTGCTGTTGCACATTTTACTTAACCCAAAATAAATAAATAAAGGAGAATTGTTACCTTTTTGCTATATTTAAAATCACGTTTGGGAAGAAAATGCAGAGGCAGGTTGAAAGAACAGGATTGGAACCAAATCTAGCACCCTTTGAGATCAGCGTCCGAATAGCCTATCAAACAGATATATTTATAATTCTATTGGAGCCCATCCTTTTCAACCATAAAATATGAACCAAAGCACTGGAAAAAAAAAATAAACAAGAAATAAAACTAAATTTGCCTCAACCATTCTGTTATCTAAACAAAAACCTGTGTCCATTCCAAATTACCATAAAAAATAAAACTGATAGCATTCCAATAAACCCATCATCCCAAACACAATGTTTAAAATGGTAAATTACAAATTAAGGTTCTCTGAGTCTCCAAAGTTTTAGGGTAACTCCACTCTGGAATTGTTAAAATACTACTATTTCACTATAAACACAAGTAAGCTTTAAGCACTACTAATATTCCTCTACTACTAAACACAAATTCCCAATAGCTAACAATGATACCAGTAGATCCATACAGTTCAAAGTCAACACTCACCACCAAAGCCAACAAGTTGGGCGATGCAGATTGAAATAAACACACACACACGGAGAGAAAGAAAACTAAATTTGAATACACAAACATAATAAATCAAGTCTTAGAGAGTGTCTAAAAAAACTCAATCAATATTTGTACGAAAACTGTAAAGGAAACAGAGATTATGATTTGAAATCGAATAATGAAATTGCAAAGGTCGAACAATTAGAAATCGAAATAGGGAAATCGATGATAAGCTCAGTTTTCTAAGAAATGTGAAACGAAAATCATGGGGAAATCAATGAAAAAGTGTGGGTAAACCAAAAAAACAAAAAAATCAAGACGAAATTAGGGTTTGTGATTCGTACCTAACCGGAGCTGAGAAACACAACGCCAAGAGAGAGGAAGAGTCACAAAACCGAGATCGTACCTAATCGGAGCTGTGCGATCGTACCTAATCGATGATCGTCGAGCTCGATGAGATCTCCATGATCGTCGAGCTCTATGAGATCTCCACATGCTCTGTGAGATTTCTCAGTTTCAGGCTATCAACGAAAGAGTGATAAGAGCTCTGTTTGTTGGTTATGTTTGGGCTATGTTTTTAAATTTTGTTGGGCTTTTTCAAGGGATGAAAATTTTGTTGTGGACTTTTTTCAAGGGATGAAAATTTTGTAATTTTTTATCAAGGGTTGTGGGCTGAAAAAACTGGCGCGTTTTTTTTTTTGTCACACCTATTTCAAGGGTGTTTTAATTTATTTTGAGGGTCTAAATAATTTTTGAAATAAAGTTAAGTAGTATATCCTACCGCATTTGTATTTGTAGGTTGTATCCACAGATTTTAGTAAACCCTCGATAAAAGAGGGTTGAAATAACTAAAGTTTGTTGTAGTGATTTCCCCCCCCCCCCCCTTCCACCCCTTCTAACCCAGCTAATGGAAGCCAAGTGTAGCCCATCTAAATAGCTACGAATGTCTTCATATATATATATATATATATGTCCCAACAGAGATTTATTAGCTAAAGGACTCGAGATTGCCCTCATCACATTCGCATTGTCACCCTCAATCACTAACTTTGAAAAACCAGCTTCAATAGAAAATTCTATAGCCTTTTTGTATGCCAAAACTTTAGCTTCTTCACTATTATTAGGACATATGTGGAACATGTTATGAACATATGTCATTTAGAATTGACTAATTTTTTGACAAAACGCACTTTGCTTGTAATTGGGTAAATCTAGGATCTGTTTAATACTTAAGGAACAAGATTTAAGTTCAAGTATTGAAGCTATGCAAATTTGTCCAAGAATCAAGTGAAGAAGTGATGTTCATTAAAGCTCGATAGATATCTCAATAGATGTATCTATCGAGGTTTAATATTTGAAGCTCGACATATAGCTCGACAGTTGTATCTATTGAGAATTACGAAATTCAGATTTTCAGATATGTTTTTCACACATATCCAAGCTATGTGTTTAGGTTTTCTTTTCTTACAACCCTAGATATATATAAGGATTATTTTAAGGGCCGTCATAAGGTTGTTGCACTTGTTGTTGCACTTGTTGTTGCAAGCATATTGTGACCGGAAACAATCTGCTCTAGTTCATCTTTTTCTTGAAAAAGCTACTGCGTCTATGCATCGGAGGGTTTTATAACTAATGAGTTTCTTGATCTTCATCATGTGGATAAACTAAAGAACTTTGCAGCCAACATTCTTCTCAAGTTGGTGTGTTAGTCATGTACTTGGATCTGTGCATTGATTGGTTAATCACATACTTGGAGCCGTGCATTGAAATAAGAGATTGTCACTACATTACAAGTACAATTGTGTATTGGGATAAGGCTTTAACTGTAGGTTGGTATAAGGTACTAAGACTCCTTTACTTGTAACCACAGCTTGTTTTTATAATAGTGGATTTTCAGGAGTGATAACCTTAAGTTCACCCGGTGGGGTTTTGTTTCTGTGATTTTCCCCATTCGTAATCAAATCACCTGTATCAAATTTATTTTCCGCTGCATTTAGTTATTTGGTAATTTGTTTGTACTACCACGTGTATTGCATGTAATTTGAATCTAATTAATTAACTTCGCTAATTAATTGGTTAACTTATCAAAGGGGTCAATACATTCTTGGCCTATCAAGTGGTATTAGAGCAGGCACACTCTAATTAAGATTAATCTCTGTTATGTGATTAATTGATTCCTATTTGTCATGGAAAGAGGACAGTCGCTTATTACACCTCTTTTATTTCAAGTTAGCCGCTATGGAATCAAGGATCCAAGGTTTCTAAATATTTTTGGAGCTGTGGAATCTCATGTATTGTCCTGTAGTGCATGCATTTCATATACTAGAGTGCAAAGGCTATGGCCTCATCAGGGCCTCTCAATAATTTTACACTTTTTATCGTACGAAATATACATACTTTAAAATAAAAAGTACTTGTCTTTTAAAATTAAACGCATTAAATAGATATTGATCGTTTCCATATTACACTTTGTATAAAAATAAAACTTCAATATTTTTATTGACAGTCATAACTATTTACTTTGTTAAGATGCGTCACTATATTTTTCTCAAAAAAAAAAAAAAAAAAAAGATGCGTCACTATATAATTATCAAAATCAATATTTTAATTCACTTTTAAATTAAATATCAATGTCTTCTTACCCTTAGTAAAATATTGAAAAATTATTGATATATTAAGATTATTCAATTATTTGAATGATAAGATTTTATTTTCTATTGGATTTCAAATAAACAAAGATAAAATCATTATAAATTACGATAATATGAGAAATACTTTTTTTTTTTTTTGTTAAGTGAATGAAGGAATATGTCAATCATCTCTTTCATTCACTTGTTATATATTTTTCTTGAAAACAAAACTAAAATTGAAGAAAAGTATATACTAAATATATTAAATTAGTGTTTAGTTTGTTAATTTTTATAACATCTTATAAAATTATATTAAGATATATAAGTGTAAGACTAAATTGAAATATAATAGAATACATAGCTAGTATATAGTCATTCTTTTAGTCCCAAATTTTAATTTCGAACTTGTAATATACTCGTACATGTGAGTTTGTTTGCCTCATTTTATTTTTATTTTTATATGTAAAACTTATTTATTTTATGAAATTTTTTTTAAAATTTCTTATTATATTTTAAACATATTATACTTTAAATAATTTCAAAAAATAGTTAAATTGACCCCCATAAAAACGAAAAAAATATTGTCCTCCATCTGCATGTTGGGTGGAAAAACTGAAAAAATAGAAATTGCATGGAAGAAGCAAAATGTGAAAAACAAAATGTAAGGACACGATTTGTAACGACCCAAAATGATACTGAGTTCGCACGTAAATAGGCTCAAACAATATAATTTGTAGAGCGTGGGTGTTAAGAACTAGATTAACTTTTTTGGAATAAAAAGATTCACCCTCATGTATATAGAAGGCTCAGAGTTGGCGCAACAATCGTTTTTGTTTTCACAATCGATACAGTTCTTCTGTTTTTCTTTTGTTCTTCTTCCTTAGTCTGTGCTTTCTTTCTCTCTCTTATGTTCCGATCCCCCCTTTTACATGTTCTTCTTTCAGTTTATATACCATCTTCTGTGTTCCATCCTCACCACACACATGTAGGTTGAGTTTTGGGGATTTCTTTTTGTCCCATCTAGCACCTCCTGGAACTTCCTATGGGCAGCTGTAAGGCTGCCTCCTTACTGTTCAGGTATCACCTCCACATTAATGCGGCCAGAGAGTTGGTTGAGAGGTAATCAATGCGGAGGCAGCTGTAGTTATAGATATTTGTTTTTCTTTCTTACCCTTGGTCTGTTATCCCATCTTCAGTGGTGACATAATTTCGAGGTCCGGTTGTAACAAGACCACGCCCTGATCGTCCTCGGACGCAAACTGCCGAGGAGTATAGTATTCTCGGACGAATATAGAACTCTACTTTCGTGATATTGACTACCACCCCCCCTCGGTAATTGCCTTATGACCTGACCTGACCTCCTTGGACGAATATGCATCTTCGGATGGGCCACAGGCCCAACGATCCTGACCTTAATGGGCCTGTTGATCGACTGGCCCCCACAATAACCCCTCAAAATCCTACTTTTCGACTCCTCGGGAGAGAAGGTGGATTTTGACGTCATAAGCCCGTACCTATGTGTGTTTTGGGGCATGCCCCTGACGCTTCAGCATCCCGATTTTGGCAGCATTAAATTTTGGCAACGCCCTTGTCTCCCACGTTCGACGGTGAGATTTAAATCAAACGGCAGAAGGCCTCCCTTGTTTTGTGAGCGGGAACTTTACCACTCACAATCCTCATATGACCATAAAGGCATTCTCAAATTAGCCCTGTACTTTACCTTCGATGATTACGTGGTTCCAGAGCTCATACATTGAACCTGCCTTTCTCTATTTTCGTTATTTTCCTAGCGACTACAAATAATCGTATTTTGTCCGAGGTCCTTCCTTTGAACCTGTAAGTCTTCTCGAAGTTTTTACCACTTTTATTTCAAACCCAACAGTCTTTTCTGCTAAGTTTTTTAGAAAAATGGGGAAACAAAAGAATCCATTTCGATCTCTCGTTAAGTCCAAGGAAGGTATTAGAAACTTTCGCTCTAAGTATAAAATCCCCTCAACTGTAGGGATGAGGTACGCAGCCCAAGGGGAATGGGCTGATGCCAGACAAACTGGGGAAGTAGTTATTCCCATAATTGCCTTTATAAAGGGCGGGATGACTATCTCCATGGGTAGTATCACTAGGAGTTACCTCAACTTCTTTAGGCTATCCCCCACCCAGTGTGCTCCAAACATGTTTAGGGTCCTGGGAAGTATAGACGCTTTGAATAAGAGAATGGACCTAAAGCTAACCCATCATGATGTGAATTGGGTGTACAACTTTCATCACTTAACCGGTCAGGGGTACTATCTCAAGTCGAGATATCCTGAGGTAAGGCTGATTTAGTGCCTTCCCACTTCAAACAAGAACCTAAAGGAGGATTTCCTTATTCTCTCTAGGGAATGGTACGATGGTCTGCCTTGCCCGATGGTAGAGGGAACACCAGGTGGGCGCATAGCCATAGATCTATAATATTTAGTTTGAGAACACATTTCATTTACTTTTTCTTTTTGATCATTTTTGTCTCCAACAATTTTCACTCTCAACTCAACGGTTTTGCAGATAGACGCTACATAAAGCCTAATCTCAGGTTAGTCAATAAGGCGAGCTTGGATAAGTTATTGAAAGCTGAAATATACGTGAACGAGGCTGACGGTCAGCTCCGGGCAGCACACTTAATTCTCGGCTATAACCCCCTCTCTTTTGCTTTTCAGGCGCCAAAGTGCGTGATTAGGGCCCGCGACCCTCGGCTTCACCGTATCAGTGTTGCCTACGAGGGGTTCATTGTTCCTGAGGGTATTTCGCTTCCCCAGTACACACCTCGAACAGAGCCTCTTTTCGTAGCCAGCGTCTCGACAGGAACCTCGTCATCCCTACCTACCCTCAGGGAAAAGGAAATAAAAGGGAGAAAGGGAAAGGAGAAAGGCGAGGAAAAGGTTGTAGTAGTATCTGAGTTCTCGGACGATTTCGGGATTTTTGATCAACCCACAAGCCTCGAGGAAGATCCTGACGAGATGGGGATACAAAGAAAACCCCAGAAAAGCTTGCTGGAGCTGATGGAAGGTCAGCCGGGAAAGAGTGCTCCTGCAAAATCAATACCATCCCAGGCTTCATCTCTTCCAGCTAGGTCTCCTCCTCCTGCTCCTCGCCAACCTCCTCGGCCATCATCACAACCAGCGCTTCCTAATGCTGCCGAGCAGAAAAGGCGCAGGGAATAAAAGGGCAAGGAGGTGGCAGACATGAGTAAGTCTCGTCCAACTCGAGAGGAGGATGCCCAACGAGCTGTAAAACAGCAAAAAACCAAGCATCAGGCCGCGCGGGGCCAAGAGAAATCTGATTCCCAACATCCTGAACCACAAGTATGGTTGCCCGCACCTATGCACAGTGGGGAGCCCCTGCGAGATGATGCATCTATAAGGGACTTTAACGGCGGCATAGGGTGTCACGTAGCCTCGGCCATAGAGGAGGCCTTATTGCTCCCAAAAGATATGGCCGAACTAAAGAATATGAGGAAGAATGAACTTGTCCTCGACAACAAACGATATTTGGGCATGGTAAGGAGCTAACTTTTATCTTTCTTATTCTGTGATTGTTACTCACCAATATGCACTTTTCATTGACTATAGCGTTAACCTTTTTCCTACAGATCATCCAAAATACTTTCAAACTAGATGAGATGCTCAACGCCTGCTCTGATCAGCTAGATGATGAAAGAAAAAGACAGACAACGGCTGTATAGACCTTGTACAAATTTGAACAGGACTTGGCCGATGCAAAGAAAAAGTTACAGACCGAAGAGCAAGCTCGCAAGAGCGCCGAATCGGCATTAGAAGGCTACCAGAAGTAGGCCGAGAACCAAGGGAAACTTCTGCGTAAGGCGAATGTCGAACTAAAGAAAACTCAAGAGCAAGTCCTAGTTCTTAGGAAGTACCTGGAGGAAACTCAAAAGCTAAGAGAGTGAGCTGAAAAATCCAAGGAGCAAGCCGAGAAAGCAAAAATTTGTGTCGAACAGGCGATGAACGAAGCTGAGCAGAGAGGCTACGAGGTTGGTATAGCTGAAACTGAGAAGGCTTTGAGAGCCGAGGTTCCGGAGGTATGCCGTATCTACTGCGCAAGAACTTGGAGTGAGGCTCTTAACCATGTTGGGGTTGAAGCCTCATCTGAGTTATGTAAGCCAGAGAACGTATTCTATCCCAAGGCGATCCGCCCCTTAGTTCTTCTACCCGATCAGGCTGATGCTCCCTCTTCAGTTATTAACCTCAATGAGGAGGTTTTGCCTCACAGTTTTCTTCCCCGTGGCCAGCCGGAATTAGCTAAAGAGGGACTTGCCCCTCCAGTAGCTTCCCCAGACAAGACCACCACTGCTTCGAAGGCAGAGACGGCCTCCCAAGGTTTTCAACGGGATTTGGACTCCACAGTTCTACCAACTGGAGGCGTTACCAAATCCAAAAAGGGAATCACCACTTCAGAGGCAGACATACCCGCCAGCTAGAACCCAAAGATCCAATTGAAATTGAAAAAGTAGAACTTGTTTTGTAGCTTATCTAGACATTTAGTAGGGAACTTCTTTGCTCATTTTCTTACCGCTTTTACTACTTTATGTTATTTTTGTACTCGTTCACATTGTTATTGTAATTTGGATAGGTTCATTTCAACTACCTTTTGCTTGTATGGGGCAATTTTACTCATACATATCGTCAATCGATAATTAGCAATAGGCAATAAGCATTAATACAACAGGGTCTTAGGGAGATGTTTTAAATATGCACGTATTCTTTCCAATCAATTGCAATTCTATACGAAAGTTCATAAACTAAATAAAATCATGCCTTCAGTACCTTGATTGTACGCCAACTTACGTCCAAAGATCTCTCTTTGATTTCCCAATGAGTGTTACAGGGCGTTCTTTCCCGTTAAGTTTGTAATTAGAAGATCTATCACAACTTAGTTACTGCTCAACACTTCAATACACATCATAGGACGTTAATTTCCACTAAGTTTGCAGTCCGAGGACCTGACATAATTTAGTTTCTGTTTAACATTTCAATATACATTATAGGATGTCAATTTCCACAAAGTTTGCGGTCCGAGGACCTGACATAACTTGGTTTCTGTCTGACATTTCAATATACATCATAGGACATTAATTTCCACCAAACTTGCGGTCCGAGGACCTGACATAACTTGGTTTCTGTTTAACATTTCAATATACAACATAGGAGTTAATTTCCACCAAGCTTGCAGTCCGAGGACCTGACATAATTTGGTTTCTGTTTAACATTTTAATATACATCATAGGACGTTAATTTCCACCAAACTTGCGGTCCGAGGACCTGACATAACTTGGTTTCTGTTTAACATTTCAATATACAACATAGGACGTTAATTTCCACCAAGCTTGCGGTCCGAGGACCTGACATAACTTGGTTTCTGTTTAACATTTCAATATACATCATAGGACGTTAATTTCCACCAAGCTTGCGGTCCGAGGACCTGACATAACTTGGTTTCTGTTTGACATTTCAATATACATTATAGGACGTCAATTTCCACCAAGTTTGCGGTCCGAGGACCTGACATAACTTGGTTTCTGTTTAACATTTCAATATACATCATAGGACGTTAATTTCCACCAAACTTGCGGTCTGAGGGCCTGACATAACTTGGTTTCTGTTTAACATTTCAATATACAACATAGGACGTTAATTTCCACCAAGCTTACGGTCCGAGGACCTGACATAACTTGGTTTCTGTTTAACATTTCAATAAACATCATAGGACGTTAATTTCCACCAAGCTTGCGGTCCGAGGACCTGACATAACTTGGTTTCTGTTTAGTATTTCAATATACAACATAGGACGTTAATTTCCACCAAGCTTGCGGTCCGAGGACCTGATATAACTCGGTTTCTGTTTAACATTTCAATATACAACATAGGACGTTAATTTCCACCAAGCTTGCGGTCCGAGGACCTGACATAACTTGGTTTCTGTTTAACATTTCAATATACATCATAGGACGCAGGAGCACAAGATGTATGGTTGACGTAAATTAAAAGAGATATTTGAATTGAAATACTTTTATTAATAATAATACCTCTTGAGATTATTTACATTCCAAGGATGAAGTACAGCTTTTTCATCTAGGTCTTCCAGATAATAAGCTCCTATGCCCACTACAGAAGTGATCCGATATAACCCTTCCCAATTAGGTCCTAGTTTTCCCCAATTTGGATTATTGGTGGCCCCTAGAACTTTCCTCAACACCAGATCTCCTACGGCTAACGGCCTCATCTTCACATTGCTATCATAGCCCTGCTTGAGTTTATGTTGGTAGTAAGCTAGTTGAACCATCACACTCTCCCTTCGTTCTTCAATCAGGTCCAAACTTTTTTCCAACATCGCATCATTACTATCTGAAGAGAATGCACTGGTCCTTAACGTTGGGAATCCAGTTTCTAGGGGAATGACGGCCTCGGCCCCATAGGTCATGGAAAAGGGAGTTTCTCCCGTTGAACGTTGGGGTGTTGTCCGATATGTCCAAAGCACATGTGGCAATTCTTCTACCCACTTTCCTTTCGCATCATCTAGTCTCTTCTTAAGTCTATTGACTATTACTTTGTTAATCGCTTCAGCCTGCCCATTGCCTTGTGGATAAGCCGGAGTGGAATATCTATTTCTTATACCTAGTTCTGAACAATATTCCCTAAAGGCATTGCTATCAAATTGGAGTCCATTATCTGAGACAAGAGTGCGGAGAACTCCAAATCGCGTAACAATGTTCCTCCATATAAACTTCTTCACATCTACATCTCTGATGTTCGCCAAGGGCTCAGCTTCGACCCATTTAATGAAGTAGTCTGTGCCGACCAGTAGGTACTTCTTGTTTCCTATGGCCTTGGGAAAAGGGCCGACAATGTCCAGCCCCCATTGGGCAAAAGACCAAGGGCTAGAGAGAGGGTTAAGAACTCCTCCCGGTTGATGGATATTTGGAGCATATCTTTGACACTGATCGCATTTCTTAACGTACTCCTGCGCTTCTTTCTGCATATTTGGCCACCAATATCCTTGGGTGAGGGCCCGACATGATAGAGACTTTCCTCCTGTATGGCTTCCACAAATACCCTTATGCAGTTCTTCCAGGATTGACTCTGCTGTCTCAGGAGGCACACAGAGCAGGTATGGCCCAGAGAAGGACCGTTTGTATAACTTTTTATCTTCAGATAACCAGTACCGAGGAGCCCTCCTTTGTATTTTCTCAGCTTCCACCTTGTCTTCGGGCAATATGTCACTTTCAAGAAATTTTAATATGGGATCCATCCAGTTTGGCGACAGACTGGTTTGATTGATTTGGCAAACCTCCTTTTCTGGTGAAGTGGGGGTACACAGGTCTTCAACGATAATCACCCGAGGAAAATTTCGCACCGAGGAGGTGGCAAGAGTTGCCAAGGAGTCAGCGTGTGTATTTTCACCTCAAGGAATATGCGATAAGTCGAAAGACTCAAATTTCGTTTGCATACGCCTAACCCGGTCCAGATACCCCTGCATCATTGGGTCTCGGGCCTCCAGCTCTCCTCTCACCTGGCCAACTACCAATCTCGAGTTTGAGAATAATTTCACTGCCTTCCCACCCATTTTTTGGACCATACTCATTCCTACTATCAAAGCTTCGTATTCTGATTCGTTGTTAGTAGCCGAGAACCCTAATCTTAACGACTTCTCGATGATGACCTCCTCGGGGGATATCAACACCAATCCCAATCCTGCTCCCCGTTGGTTTGCGGCCCCGTCCACGTACACCCTCCAGAAGGACCCACCTTGTGTGGATATTAGGCCAACCGATTTTTCATCCATGTGACCTTGATTCACATTAACTTCTTCTGGGCATTCGGCGAACTCAGCCACCAGATCGGCAAGGACTTGACCTTTCACAAAGGTGCGAGGCATGTATTTGATATCGAAAGCATCCAGAATCGTGCCCCACTTAGCAATTCTTCCGGTGTAGTCAGCACTTCTGAGTACGGACTTAAGAGGCAGTTAGGTCAAGATAACCACGGTATGCGCCTGAAAGTAGTGCGGAAGTTTGCGTGTTGCATGGACCACCGCCAATATGGCCTTTTCTAATGACAAATATCTCACCTCGGCCTCATGGAGGGATTTACTTACATAATAAACTGGCCTTTGGACGCCATTGTCTTCTCGTATCAAGACGAAACTAACTGCATGAGGAGCAACCGCCAGATAAGCAAACAACACCTCATCCACCTGAGGGCTAGACATGATAGGTGGCCTGGACAGGTATTCTTTCAGCTGCTGGAACGCTACTGCACACTCTGTGGTCCATTCAAATCCTTGCCACTTATGCAATAAGCGGAAAAAAGGACGACACCTCTCAGCCGACCTGGAGATGAACCGATTCAACGCAGCAGTCATCCCAGTCAGCTTCTGCACCTCTTTTGGATTTCGAGGTACTTGCAAATCGTTAATGACCCTAATCTGGTCTGGGTTCACCTCAATTCCTCTATGGGTCACCATGTACCCCAAGAACTTCCCGGAACCTACTCCAAAATAGCACTTTGAAGCATTCAAGCGTAACTTATGTTTTCTCAGTATCCCAAAGATACTCGTAAGGTCTTCCACATGTTCGGACGCCACTTTACTTTTCACAACCATATCATCGATATAAACTTCAATATTTCTACCTAGTTGCGGTTCAAACATCTTCGTCATCATGCATTGGTAGGTAGATCCAGCATTTTTCAAGCCGAAGGGCATCACCTTGTAATGGTAGTTCCCAATCGGGGTTACAAAAGCAGTCTTTTCCTGATCGTCAGTGGCTAGCGGTATTTGGTGATACCCTTGAAAGGCATCCAAGAAACTCATCCTAGGGTGACCCACGGTTGCATCCACCAACTGGTCGATCTTCGGCATGGGAAATGGATCCTTGGGGCAAGCCTTATTGAGATCCATAAAGTCGACGCACACCCGCCATTTTCCCGTCTTCTTTTTTACTACCACCGTATTGGCCAACCATTGAGGATAAAAAACTTCCTTGATAGCCCCAGCCTGTTTGAGCTTGGCAACTTCACTTCTAACCACCTCAGCGTGTTCCTTCGATGGTCGCCGAGGAGGTTGCCTCCTAGGCATAACGGCGGGATTCACGTTAAGTCGGGTCCACCCCTGGGGCTTTATACGGGTTCCATGCGAAAACGTCCACATTGGCTCGGAGGAATTCCAGCAAACTCGCCTTCTCTTGCAAAGGCAATTTAGCCCCAATCTGGAAGAATTTTTCTGGATCACCAGCAACAACTACCTTCTCCAGATCTTCACACTCTACCCCATCGGCTAGTACATCTACACCTGATACTGGGGACTTTAATTGCTATAACTCATTGTCGGCCGTAGCCGAGGTTTCTGCTTCTGGCCAATGCTGTATAGCCACTACTAGGCATTGTCGAGCAGCTGCCTGACTCTCTACTATTTCCAACACTTGGTCTCCGGATGGGTATTTCACCTTCTGATTCAGAGTAGACGAGACCACTTTAAGGGTGTGAAGCCAAGGTCTGCCCATAATAGCCGTGTACGGAGAAAAAATATCTACGACAATAAAGTCCACCTCCACCACATCTGTACCTGCTTGCACAGGCAGCCTGATCAGTCTTTTGGGAGTGACCAACCTTCCCTCAAAACTTACTAGAGGAGAGTTGTAGGTTGTTAAGTCCTCTGGCTTCAAACCTATCCCCTTGTACAAGTCTGGATACATTACATCCACAGCGCTACCCTGATCAACCATCACCCTTCTGACATCATACCCGCCAATCCTCAACGTTACCACCAGAGCATCCTTATGGGACTATATGGTCCCAACCATGTCCTCATCCGAAAAGCCTAGAGTTAAGGGGACACGCACCCTGGCTCTCTTCAATGCTTGGGAATGATCCTCGATCGGGGATCGGAATACCGACAATACCCTGGAGGGGCAAGACCCAGTCCTTCCCGGGGCCGCAAAGATAACATTAATCGTACCCAGAGGGAGTCTTGATGAAGCGTCCCCATGCACCTCTGAACCTGCCTGGCTCACCCTTCTACTGGAGTGATGCAAGAGTTGTTTCAATTTCCCTTCTCAGACCAACTGTTCCAAGTGGTCCCATAAATTCCTGCAGTTATTCGTCGTGTGCCCATGATCCTGATGATAATGGCAGTACAAGTTCGGGTTGCATTTCCTAAGCTCTCCCGCCATCTTGTTTGGCCATTTGAAGAATGGCTCGTTCTTTATCTTCTCCAAAACTTGTTGTACTGGCTCTCGAAATATTGCATTAACCACCTGGGCATCCGCCGAACCCGACTGCCCAACAAAATCCCTCTGGGGTCGGCTGTTATTATAATGGTTCGACCTAAAATCCCTCCTCTCCTAAGGAATCACCTTGGCCTTCCCTTTTCCCTAAAGTTGATCCTCCTCTACTCTTCTGTACTTATCTATCTTGTCCATTAGTTGGTGCACACTGGTAACAGGTTTACCCGTCAGGGATTTCCTCAAATCGTGATCAGCTGGGAGGCCAACTTTGAAAGTGGTTATAGCCACACCATCGTTCTTTCCCTCTATTTCATTAAACATTTCCCAGTACCTGTCCGAGTAATTCTTGAGAGTCTCGCCCTCTCGCATAGACAAAGCCAGCAAAGATCCCAAAGGCCGAGGAGTCCTGCTGCAAGTGATAAAGCGAGCACCAAAAGCCCGAGTCAGTGTTTTGAAAGATCCTACAGAATTGGCCCTTAAGCCATTGAACCACCTCATCGCCGTCGGACCCAAACTCGATGGAAAAACTTTGCACATCAAAGCCTCGTCTTTGGAGTAGATAGCCATCTTCTGACTGTAATAGCTTACATGTTCCACCGGGTCTGAATAGCCATCATACAGAGAGAACGTAGGCTGATGGAATCACCAAGGATGAGTGGCATTGTCTATGTTTTTCGTAAAGGGTGACTTGGAAATTTGACTCAAGGCCTTGTTCATGGCCTCGTTACCCAAGCCCCTGCTAGGTGAACTTCTACGCCTACGTCGATGGCGACGCTTTTCCTCATAGGAGAAAGTCTCGCTTGGCGGAGTCCTTGATCTTCGCCTATAACTAGCCCCATCCGACTCCTCGGATGATGGTTCGGAGCAAGGTGGGGAGCGCTCCCACCGTGCATGGCGCAACTCTCTCTTCAAATTGGCAATCTCACGTTACAAATTCTCATCATACTTTGCGTGGGAAACGTGACTCTTCCCACAAGAGTGGCTTCTGGTGGTATGAGTTGTACGTACACTCCCCTCGTGGCCTTCTCTCCGTTCGGGACTCCTTCGGGGATCGCCATGTTGGGAACCCCTTGACTCTACCTGGTGCAGGTTGGCATCCTTCTGATGCGGTCCCACCGCGTGGTGATATGGACCCACTTCCTCCATCAGAAACGTTGCACCAGAAGTCCTTTAAGTTAACACAAGCTCTTCCCACAGACGACGCCAATTGTAAGGACACGATTTGTAACGACCCAAAACGATACTGGGTTCACACGTAAATAGGCCCAAACAATATAATTTGTAGAGCGTGGATGTTAAGAACTAGATTAACTTTTTTGGAATGAAAAGATTCACCCTCACGTATATAGAAGGCTCAGAGTTGGTGCAACAATCGTTTTTGTTTTCACAATCGATACAGTTCTTCTGTTTTTCTTTTGTTCTTCTTCCTCAGTCTGTGCTTTCTTTCTTTCTCTTATGTTTCCGATCCCCCCTTTTACATGTTCTTCTTTCAGTTTATATACCATCTTCTGTGTTCCATCCTCACCACACACGTGTAGGTTGAGTTCTGGGGATTTCTTTTTGTCCCATCTAGCACCTCCTGGAACTTCCTATGGGCAGCTGTAAGGCTGCCTCCTTACTGTTCAGGTATCACCTCCACATTAATGCGGCCAGAGAGTTGGTTGAGAGGTAATCAATGCGGAGGCAGCTGTAGTTATAGATATTTGTTTTTCTTTCTTACCCTTGGTCTGTTATCCCATCTTCAGTAGTGACATAATTCCGAGGTCTGGTTGTAACAAGACCGCGCCCTGATCGTCCTCGGACGCAAACTGCCGAGGAGTATAGTGTCCTCGGACGAATATGGAACTCTACTTTCATGATATTGACTACCACCCCCCCTCGGTAATTGCCTTATGACCTGACCTGGCCTCCTTGGACGAATATGCATCCTCGGATGGGCCACAGGCCCAACGATCCTGACCTTAATGGGCCTGTTGATTGACTGGCCCCCACACAAAAGAGAGACAAAGATTTATATATTATTGAATAATATGTCAAAAAATATTTATACAAATATTGTATTAAACTTGTTTTATACAAAGAATTTTAGTTTAGAATATTATGTAAAATAATTTGTGTACAATAAACAAGGCTTTAAAAATATGGATTTTACTTACATGTGCTTTTAAGACATATGTTAATAAATCATTTTATGAAATTTTTTATGAAAAAACTAAAAAAGTGATTTATTGTTTTTACAACTCTTTCAATTCTTTATAAAAAAATTTTCAAAAAAGTTGTTAATATATACTCAAGGTGGTTAATATTCCAATGACCCTTAAAATATTGCAATTTTTTCCGTCAAAGTGTACCTTTAAAAAAAGAAAAGAAAAGAAAAAAACGTTACCAGTGCACATAACGACAACTAGACTTTTACGAATGACACACAACCATAAAGCACATTTATATCTATATATTACTAGAAGTTGAAGTGTAGCGTTTAATATTGCTGCTTTCACGTTACGCCACATCAGCTGTCACGTCATTTTTTTTTAATATAATTTGTCCTACAATTTTAAAATGGGTTTTACAATTTTCAGTCCTATGAATACACTCCACTACTTATTTATTTACTTCCACTATTACCCTATAATAAATCTATCCCATTACTTATTTATTTACTTTCACTATCACCCTATAATAAATCTATATAATTAATTCAACCCACCTCTTATTTATTTAGTTCTACTATCAAGCCCAATCCAAAGTCTTTTTAGTTCAGTTTTAGGGTTTTATGTGAGCCTTTTCAGCTTTAAGGAGGAGGGGAAAAAAAAAAACGAATGTTGAAACCTTTCAAGCATTAGTGTTTTTTTTTTTTTTTTTTTTTTTTTCAATTTTCCTATAATTTTCTTTAACATTTATTTTTTTTAATATTTACATTTCTCCAACCTTTCTCTCTCCCTTACCATTTTATCTCCCCACTACTTTTTCAATCTTTCTCCCTCCCTTACCTTTTCATCTTCCCCTTATCTTTTCATCTTCCCACTACCCTCTACATTAATATCATTCTTCCTTTTTCCCTTCATCTTCCTTTTATTTTTATCTCTTCATATTCACACTCTCTTACTATAAATTTTTTACTATCTCTTCTATTCTATGCATAGTTTTCCCTCACAAAAAAAAAAAAAAAATGGTTCTCTCTCTCTCCCTCCCTCTCCCTCTCTCTAAATTTTTTGGTGGATTTTTTTTTTTCTTGCATCTCTACTTTAGGTTGATAATTTTTTATATTCTTTAAAACTCTATTTTGGATTAATGCAATTTAGTTTTGTTTTTTAAATTGTTGTTATTGTTTTTTATTTATTTTTTATTCTCTTTGATTGTTAAATGTTATCCTATTGCATTCTAAAGAACTAAATATAGCATATAAAAATATAATATTATTTTATTACATAGCATGATTTGGATAGTTTGGTATTTATTTTGTTACATAGCATGATTTTTTATAGTGCTCAATTTAGATGTTAAATTATGAGACTTTACTAATTTTTGTTTATTTTCTAATCCTTTGTAGTGGACAAAGTACTCTTAATAGTTGTATTAGAAGTACTCTATAATGCCATTCATTTAGAGAAAAGCAAATGTTAGCCAAACAAAAATAATCGGATAGGTGACAAATTTTAACTTTTGCAATTTTATTTTAATTATTATTATTTTATAACAATGCATGTATAGAAATTTAATTCTTAGATTTTGCTAATAATTTTTTATTTGATAATATGTTTTGGGTGGCCAAAATTATAATTTCTACAAAGAAAATAACCTTAATAGATTTTCAAAAACAAAATTTTATCATAATATTGGTTCAATTAATCATTGTTAAGTTTTATTAATTTTTTTTAGTTTACCTTTTTTTGGTGTTTTGGACTGTTTTTTTTATTACATTTATGATTGTTCCTATAATAAATAAAAATATAATTACGAAATACATTACTCATTATTAGATTAGTTTAAATTGTAAACATAAATTTAATTAAACAACTAAAAAAATAATTATTACGCTCAACGCGCAAGTTCGCGGCTAATATAATATGATATTGCAGCCTTGCAGGGGATGATGCCAGTATTATATATATATTAAGGTGGGGAATCCTTAAAAAGAAAGTTCCGTAAGAAGAAAGCTTTAACATGGACATATGAGGAAGTATTCTGAATTTCCGACCCTGTTTGGCAGGGTCAGAATATTACTGTAGATAATCATGCCTATTTTCTGATCATGATTGGCTAGATCAGGATATTAATAAATGAATTAGAATCTTGTGCAATACTTAGATTATTACACCGGATACAATTCAGTGAATTCACCCTATTATCTTTTACACCAAAAAAAAAAAAAAAATTTTTATTTTTTATTTTTTATTTTTACTTTTTACTTTTCTTCACTTTTTTTCTTAACTTTATTATTGCATCAGGTGCAATACTCTAAATATTGCATATGATCTCAATCCATAGTTAATCGTAGCCAAGCATAATTAAAATATATATATATATATATATATATAAAGTTTGATTATAAATTTGGTTGTAGTCAGTGATTACAACTTCACTCATTGGTGAATATCTAGAACATGAGCTAGAATAGTCCTCTAATTAGGTAATTAAAATGTGTGATGGATTCTAAAACAGTGTTTTACTTCATTATTTATGAATTGATATAGAATTAATTACAGGCAAAGAGGGGTAAATGTTAATTTGGCATGGGTACTAACTGACTCTTTATTTCATGCCGAGAGCACAAACATTATGCAATTAAGGAAGTTAATCCCTTTGTGTTAAGTAATATGATCAGATAATCAGTGAAGTAATTACCAAAGGTGCAAACTTTCATGTATATAAGGAAAAAACAAAGCAAAAGTGCAATCTTTCATGAACATGGGAGAATAACCAAGCAAGAGGTGGAATAAAAATGCAAGCTTCCCATTCAATGATACCATTGTAATCAGTCAAGAACAAAGATTGAAGTTTCCATATCAAAGAGACATTTTTAATGGAAAGAATTTAAACTTTCATGGGGTTTAATGCTTCTAGACATAAAAAAAGGCTCCTTTCATATCCAAGGTTTTTAAATAAAACATAAGCTAGAAGCTTTTAATCAAAGGAAAGAGTTTTGATAAGAAAAATGGAGACTTTTAAGTTCAAATGCATTTTTTTGTTCAAAGCTTCTAGCTTTGCCCATGGTAGAACATGGTGTCTAGCATGGATATAACATAGAACGTGATAAACAATATTAACATAACAAAAACATATAGTGAACACAGAGATATTTAAATAAACATAACAAAAACATATAGAAACAAGGTTTGATGTCCAAGAGTATAGATCGAAGATTGAAGCTTCAACTCTTAGACATGAAAAAAATTGCATTTTTTTTCTAGCACTGATTTTGGTTTTTATTTTTCTCAAGTGTTGTAAGTCTTGTCTTCCCACTTCCTCATTTCTTATCCCTTGTGTCTTCTGTCTATATTATCTCCAAAAAAAAATAAAATTAATTAATTTTGCACACTAATTTGAAAGCCTTGCCAGACTCCAATTTGGCTGCTCTGGGTGTCCATGGAAAGATCTTGCAATGTAGGATATTGCAACAAATATTGAGAGAAGATACCAACAAATATACAAAAGATTTAGGGAAAAAAAATTAAATTTATTTTATAGGATATTGCATATACCACCACACTGAGCTAGACTAACAGAACAATACCACATTATTTTGGTTTACAAGGCAGCCAATAGGCGTGGGTAAGTTTAAGTAGCTCTCACTCCCTAGAAAGAGAAAGAGAAAGATTTTCATTTCCACTACACACTTTCCTCAGCTCTAACTATACTCGTGTGTGTCGGTTTCCTTTCCATGAAGCTTATGGTCACCTTGGCCTTTTGATCTTGATTACAAAAGGTGTTGAATATATATGTGAGATGGATTGTTGAACAAAGTTGTTCTGAATTATTACAAAACCCTAACTTTTGGATCTTGATTTCTATGATTTTTTTTTTTTTTTTTTTAACAATTCAGTGATGAGATGGGTAACAGAGCTTTAAGCTAACATTATGCGAGTAAAATGTCATTTTTGAACTACAGGTGGCAAGTTGATTATAGGTTTGACTATAGGTGAGTAAATCACTAAATTATAACTAATTTAACATTATTGAAATTTCACTTAATTATATGTAATCTACTCCATGGAAGACTGATTTACAAAAATCAAAGCTTTCCATTATTAGGAACATTGGTTGTTAATGTTATTCTATGCCCTCATAACATTTGTATTTTAGGGTTTTAATTAGGTTGGACTTCTATTGTCTCAATATTTAATTTGGGATCTTTCTTAGAGGCGGGGAAAAAAAAATGTAAAATCTATTTATTATTACTATATTAAAAAAAAAAAAAAAAACTTTTATGATCATATAGGGATTTTAGAAACATTTTTGGGAGGAACTCCCCTCCCCTTCTTTGTTTATGGGGGCCCTTATGTCAAGGTCCTATTTGGAGGGATTTTTCTTTCTTAAACATCAATTATCAAGTCACTTGTAATTTTTATTTTGAATTGAAGTAGGTAGATATATTATATGTACTCTTTACAATTATTTTTTTTACATTTAAAAAAAAATTAAAAAGTTGACAAAATTTATCTACAAAATTAGTTGTAACTTAAAGCTACAACTTTACTCAATAAAATAAACATTATTACATATTTTGAAAATCTAACCGTTGAATTATATGTTTTTTATGTTCTTAATACACATATCCAATTTTGTGTCAATCGAATATTATTTACTATATGACATATTAGCTTATATTTTATGCATAATTTTAGACTATAAAAACTAGCATTTTAAACAATTTATTGCTGACAAAGTTATTGATCTTTAATTTCTTATAAATTTTGCAAGTATGAAATATATAAGAAGAGGATGTAATCTAATGTTGGGTTTGTCAAAATTCATCTCCAATAAAAAGATATTGAGTAAGGTTGTAGCTTAAAATTACAACCAATTTTGTAACTAAACTTTGTTCATAAAAAAACTATTATTACGTACTTTTTATCAAACTAATAAATATGAGGAAATTTTAATATAACCGTAATAAGGCAAATTATTGAAAGAGATAATTGACTCATTGGAAGAGCAAAGTATTACTTATGAGTTATGAGAAGATTTAATAAAATATTAATGAGATTAATTAATAATATACTAATATAATAGTTATTAAAGATTGATTATAATATTAATTTATTAAGTTATTAGAGAGAGATGCTAAGATCGGTTTCTGGCGGCAACTGTGGTGGTTGTACGTGGGTTTTGATGTATTGGGAGTGGTGGTTTTTGTTCCACCGATCTTGTTGTTGTGGCCCATATCTTGTGGTAATTTTCTAGGTTTGTGTTAATTGTGTTAATTTTCTGGGTTTGTATTCTTTGAGTTTTGAAAATTTTGGATGTCAGAGTTTAGCTAGAGAGATGGAGATTAGGAAGAACAATGTGGTTTCAATTGCAAAGTTTGTTATTCAAAATGCCGATATGGTTTTTATTTTTCTGCTCAATATTGGTTTTTCCCCTCATTTCACATTCAGATTTTAAAAAATAAAAAAATAAAAAAAATAATCTTTTTTTGTAACCAGTTTTTGGGATTTTTGGCTTTGTGTGTGTGTGTTTAAATGACTCTGCAGAAAAAAATTGTTTGATTTTTTTACTTGGTTTCCACTATTCATTGAATGTTCTAGCTAGTTTGATTCTAGAAACATTAATTTTGATAGTTAAATTGTTACACTCTAGGTTTCAATACTTGAAACTGGAAGGCTGATTAGTTAGTGTTATATAGCTTAATATGTTTGCCAACTACCATTGCAAGATTGCAAGTTGTCTATTGTGCGTGTTTGAATCTGCATGTGTTTTAGAATTTAGGTACTTTTTTTTTCTTTTCTTACTTTTGTGTTCTTCAAACGATTCTAATGTCCACCCATATCTCAATTTTGGGTTTTGAATTTTCTAGGTCTTGTTCTTGTTCAAGATAATCTTAGATCTCAATTAATGTGATTTTTGGTTTTTAATTTTTTTTATTTAGTTAAAATTGGTAAATTAATATTTTTAATTTATATGCTAGTGTAGCATTTTAAAAATGTCAAATGATTTTTTTCTTTTAATGGTCATGCCAGCATTTAGTGTGCTAATAATGCACTTCATCTGCTATGTAGACAATTTTCGTTAATGAGATGATGGTAGGAACTAAAATAGAACGCATTTTTCATTTTAAGGACTAAAAACGGTAAAATGAAAAAGTAGGGACCAATTGCTTAAGAGAGTGTGTTGTATGTAGTATAACTCGTTCCACCCTCCCTTAAAAGTTACCCTGACTTTTGAGTGGAGTCGTGGTGTGCTTTTGTGTTAAAACCCCTTTCCATCTCCCTTGTGTGTGTGTTTGTTTTTCCAAAAAAAAAAAAAAAAAGTAGGGACCAAAATGAGAATGAGGCCAAAATATAGGGACAAAAATAATATTTTTCCTTTTTTTTAATACTGCCAAATACCAAAAAACACAAAAAAAAAAAAACTATATTTACATAAGGTTTTCCATAAAAAAAAAAAAAAAAAAAAAAAAAAAAAAAAAAAAAAAAAAACAAAACGGAGCATTAGCTTTTACAATTTCGCTTGATCAAACGTCCACCAAAGTTATTGCCTCAAAATGATTTTTAAATGTTGTAACATGCAAATTCTTCTGACACTCCTCCGATTTTGCTCAATCAAATTGCTTTCTTGTACAATTCAAATTCCGGCACTTGGATCCTCAACCTAAATACAAAATAAACCCACAAAATACAAAATATAATGTATTTACATGATAATTACAATAAGATTTGGCATGAAATATGCCAACTCAATATAAACCTAACAATTATATACACTCATTTGAATTAAAAATTGAAAAACATCCAATCACATTGTCGTATATTTAAATTAAAACAAAGGCTATTTTAGTAGCACTTAATTATAAGGAGATTGTTATGTAAATGGTAGGGTTTGTTTGTTTATGTTTTTTTGTTTTGTTTTTTGTTTTTTTTTTTGTTTTTTGGGAGTGTGTAGGGAATATTCATGAAATTCTCAAATCTGTGAAATATAAAAATAGAGAAAAATATGCTCCAAAGAAAATAATCACACAAGACAAAATTTACTTGGTTCAGCAATTTGCCTACATTTACTGAGTAGTAGTGACTTTATTATTCACAAGGAAAAAAAATACAAGATGTAGCAATGTAGTTTTCTCTCTCTTAAAAGAATACAAAAAACCCTAATATGAAACAATGATATTTTCTATTTTGCACAAAGGATTTACAATAGGCTAAAAAAAGGGTACAATTTTTTCTCTCTCATAAGAACACCACAAACAAGCGCTCTGGCTTGTGCCTATCAGTCCAAGACTCCGCTTCATGGACTAATCCTAGCTCAGAATATCTTCAATTAAAAACTATAACACTTTTATATTGGATTAGGTCATAATCTAGATTAAACATAGCTATTTTCCACATAGCATTAGAGGAGAGGTGGGGAGGGAGTGAGGGACCACTGCATTTTTATTTTTGGGATATTTGAAAAACTTTAAATTTTATAAGGTCAAATATTATATTGTTAAATCCAACTTTAAAATTATATATACACACATAAGACTTAAAAAAAATATTTAGGGGACTATTGAATTCATTGATCTCTTCATGGGTCTGACTCTGTCTATGTAGGATGTAGCTAACAATCAATTTAACCTAGGTTGATTTGAAACTTGTAGTAAGTTTTAATTAGTTCAATTGGTAAAATTTTATTGAAATTATAATTTTCATATATATATATATATAAATATACACACACATACATTTTTTTTATCTTTTTTTTTTATAAAAATAAAATATATTTTGAGTTTACTAACAAGCATAAGTAAACTTGACAGTCTTGACTCACTCATACATGTTTGTTAAAGTCAAAAAGGAAAAAATATTTGAATTTAATTAAGGTTAATTATTACTTTGATCCCTAACATTTGCCTTCTATGTTAAAATAGTCCCTAATGTTTCAAATATGCCAATTTTATCCATAATATTTTGATGTTGTGTCATAATTGTCACCCCCATTAAGAGGTAGATAAAAGAGACTAATATGACTACAATGATATTAAAATATTTAATTTTAATGCTATTTGGGGTTTCTTATAGACTGCAACTTAGTCAATTATTAAAACTTAACTTAATTATAGAATAATATATAAGGTCACAATTAATTTTTGATCTTTTTATCTTTCTGCATTAGAGATTGATTTTGATTCATCCTCTTATGATATCATTTGCTTAGTTTACTTTGTAATTAGTTTCATATTTACAATAGAATTAATTTTTTTAGTCAATATATATGTTTAAAAGCCTATTTATAAGCATCTTAGTAATTTTTTTTTTTTTTATTTTTATGATTACTTGATAGTTACAACTTATAATGGAAATGTGAGATTTGAACTCTAGATATTTTCATTGAAAATATCAGGATATACCAACTAATTAAGTTACAAGGTTCTTGGTATACACATCTTAGTATTTGTTTATAATATATAATTAAAAGTGCATTTTTGAGAGAGAGAGAGAGAGAGAGAGAGAGATGAAAATAATGGTTTGAAATGGAAAATAGATTAATATTGTCGTTTGTTTAAACTTTGAAGTGAAAAGAGGAAAAGAAGATGTAAGGACACAATTTGGCTCCCAAGCCCAAGAGATGGATGGGTTTAGGCCCAAAAAGCTCAATACAATGAATTTGTAGAAAGTGGGTTGGAAAACTGGACTTTAATGAGTTAGAAAACAAGTAAAATGGATCCAAATGACAAGAAAATGAAGATAGACTAGTTTAATCTAAAGAAAATCGTCCTCGGCACAATCCGAGGAGACCAGTTCTTATATATTTCTTCTCAAGTTTGATTACAAGTTCAACTCTTGATTGTTACAGTGTTTTTCTTTTAATTTCTTGATCCCTTTCCTTCAGGGTCTTCTTTCTGTTTTATACTATCATTCTCCTTTCATCTCTCCCCTCTACGTGTAGAGTATGTTGCTGATGTTGATCCTTGTCACATCAACACCTTCCTATAGTCTTTAGAAAGTAGCTGTAAAGCTGAAAATTATTGTTCAGATATCACATCTTCATTAATGAGGCCAGAGAGTTAGCTGCAGAGCATTCAATGCAGTGGTAACAATTTTCCCTGAGATATTTCCTAGCTCCTATTTGTCCTGTACATTCATAATGCATATCCTTATCAATAGAACTTCCTAGAACGTCATTCTGGATGACTAAACACACTTTCTGACCTCTACTTCGTTTAGCTGAGGAGATACTCCTCCTCAGCCTACCTCCCCCAGCCTTTACAATCAGAGCTTGCTCGTGAAGTTCTAAGTCTTACATCTTCCTTTATTGTTGATTTGTCATCGGACTACTAAGCCTACTCAGACAAGGCCCAAAGGCTAACATATATTTTTGGGCCCCTTATCCCTACAATAGCCCCTCAAAACTCTGGTTTTTCCCTCCTATCCGAGGAAAAAAATGGGATTTTGATGTTTGAATAATAAATCCCATATGTTCCTTTGATTTCCACATGTGAGAATGTTGCTTCGCGTGTCCCATAACTGTTACGAACGCTTTGGAGTCTGTGATGTCTCATTAAATGCTCTAGGCGGCGCTTTGTTCCCACATCTTACGATGAGATGAGATCATACGATTGGTATTTCTCCTTGAATTTTGAGCGGGATAACTCCCACTTAATTCCGCCTTCTATATAAGGCACTTGGGGGGAGTCATTTTTCCTCATTTTACAAATCTTCAAGCTCTCCAGACATCCCTATCTCTTAAACCTTCAAGGCTTCCCAAGTTCCTAAATCTTCCAAGTCTTTTTCTTTTTAAAAAATTTCTAAACCTTCAAGAAGTTTGGGAAGCAACACACGTGCTTATTCTCGTAAGTTCCTTCTTTTTTAGTTTCTTTTCTCCTCAGCCGATCTTCTTGGCCTTCTATTCTTTATTTCCTTTCCTTGAAAACTTCTTTCATTTCCCTTTAGCTTGCCTAGATGGGTAGATTTAAGCACATTGTAGACTCTCCTGCTAGTATGGAGGGCTTCAGGGCCAAGTACCATATTCCTCAAAGAGTTTCCCTGCGGTATTATGCCCCGGACCAAGTGCTTACCCATAGGGAGGAAGGGGAGGTGGTCATTCCCATGATTGCCTTCATAGAAGGGAGAATGAACCTTCCCATAGGTAGGGTAACTCGAGACTACTTAATCGCCCATAGGTTGTGCCTCCACCAGTGTGCGTCCAACCTCTTTAGGATTCTGGATAGTGTAGATGCTTTCAACGAGCACATAGGGCTAAACCTCACTTGGTACGACGTTGTTTGGATGTACGAATGCCACCTAGTTGGAGACGTAGGATATTACCTTAAGTCTAGATCCTCGGTGGTTAGACTTGTCTCGTGCCTCCCTAAATCCAACAAGGGTATAAAGGATGACTACCTGATAGCCTCAAGGGATTGGCATGACGGTCTTCACTGCTCAGTCCAGGAGGGAGAGCCAAGTGGGGTGCCTTAGGCTTAGGTTTCTCTTTTTCCTTTTTACGTGGGCATTAGCTTTGTGATTTCAACGCTATTTTCTGCCTTTTAATGTTTTGTTTACTTCTGATGGATGTATTCGCTATCCTAATCGTGTTACTATTTCTTGGATGCTTTTGCAGATAAAAGATATGTAGATCCTCACCGTAACCTCATGAACTTCGCCAGTCTTAACAAGGTGCTTAGATCCGAGGTGTTCACGAGCGAAGACAGGCAATTAAGAGCTATCCACCTTATTCTTGATTATGAGCCCTTATCAACTCAATTCTAGGACGTGGGTCACGCCATAAGAATCAATGATCCCAGGCTAGCACGAATAGATGTTTCATTGTCCGGCTTCTTAACCCGAGAAGACCTACCACCCGTTGAGCTGCTTTTCCACCGGTCTCCTCGTGAGGTAGCTGTCGCAAGGGAAGAAACAGCCTCTTCACGCTTGTCCCTTGAGGCTGAGATTGACCAATTCCACCTTGAAGAGGACAGAGAAGAATATGGAGAACCTATAATCCATCTCCTAGACTCTGAGGGCGAGCTAGACAAACACTTCATTGCTTGCTCTCCCGAGCTTGTCGTTGCATGTGTTGACAGGGACTCCAAGGAGGAAGACGAGATACTGCTGGACAACAAAAAGAAAGGATTGCACGACCTCCTCACGGGTAGAGGGCAAGCCCCAAGGACATCTCAGGATCCCAGCTTCCTCATGAACTTCCCCCTCCCCCACCTCCTCCCACAGTCGGCCTGCTCCCCATCCCAAACATGAAGAAAAAAAGGAAAGAGAAAGAGACTGTCGAGGAGGGGGAGTTAGTAGCCAAAAAGGAGTAGTGCCAATTGGTAGACCTGAATCCACCAAGTAGTACGACCTTACACACACAAACATACAACCAGCAAGCACGTAATTAAGTTGTTCATAAACATACTACTTAGACGTGGAGGATAAAATAATTTTAGTTAAAGTCATAGTAATTTTAGTTAAAGTCACAGTATAGTACCTGTTGGTGGCCATGGGAATCCATGCTTTCGGTCACTAATCGCTTCATCGAAAACCCTTAAGTCATTCGCACTGCCCTCCCACCCACCATGGATAAATGTGAACTGCATGTCCATGTTACACACACAGAGCACATTAGTTGTTATAAGGCTCTTGCGGTCCCTGTGTGCTTGAGTCTCATTTTTAGGAGGTCAGGCACTCATATGCTTTCCATCCATTGTTATTAATTTCATTTCGTTCCGGTCGGAATGGCTGGAAAATTTCGTATCGGTATGCAAACCGGAATGGCACACCCCTCTATTCCACCTCGGATAAAATTCCGGCCTATTCTGGTGTGTTTCGGGCATTCTGGTTCATTTCGGTGAAATCCGGCCGAAATGCAAGATTCGGCCGGTACATGTTCAATAGCAAAAGATGAGCCTCAGTGAAAAAAAAAGAAAAAAAGAAGAAGATGAAGATGATACTGACGATGAGAACAAAAATTAAAAGATAAGATGAGATGAGTGTCAAGAAATTTACACAGAGTAATAGACCCGAAGAGGCGTCCTTAGAGCTGAACAAAGCTGAGAGAGAGAGAGGAGATAAGAGAGACCAGATGAGAGTATCAAAGTTTAGCAAGAAGATGAGAGTCTCAGACTTTTTCAATAGGAGAGTATGGTTGTGATGAGGTTTTGAATGTACGGTTGTGATGAGGTTTGGGATGTGGGAATATTGGGATTTGGTGATAGACTAGACTTGAAGAGAAAGATGAAAATAGGGGAAGAGAAGACCAAAACACGTGAGATAGAAGAAAGAAAAAAAAAAAAAAAAATGAATTAAAAGATATGGCAGTGGTTGGGTCAGATAAAGAAAATGAATGAATAGTAAAAATTAAAATCATTATTTTATATAATTAGATTAAATTAATTATTTTATATCTATATACCACTTTTTGGAGTTGATACTTTTAGGTTATATATAAAAAATATATTTTTTAAAGGAATCTAAAACATCTTAAAATGGTACGCCAAAATAATCCGATACCGAAATATTTCATTCCACTGAACAAACCGAAATGGGGTCCGAAACGGAATTAATAACATTGGTTCCATCAATTACTCCTATACATCTCTACACATGAAAGTTTTCATTAATCTTAGCAAGCATATATCAAATATCATATTATTTTACTGTTATGTCCAATTAGTTAAGTAAGAGAATGTTTTGTACCTCAAATCATGGCCAGTACTTATTCACTTGAAGATGTTCGGGGAGGCCTGTGACATTCTGATCATGTTTAATTAAATGCTTCGCATAGTGATGGACAGCTCGCAACACCTTACGAAAATGCCAGCACACGGTTTCTATTGAGTGCTGAAACCTGTCGGCAACACATCTAAAGCGGGTGTTGTATCCAAGTACGTACAATAACATGGCCACGGCCTAAGTGGCATTCACCTCACCACGTCTGTCCCTCAAGTAACCATGTTGAGCCAACTCATCCACTAAATGTAACAGTAATTCAGGTGTCATGCGGAACATCTCATAACAGTTCATAGCATTACCTTCAGTGACCTCGTCCATATACGCCTTACTGGTCAACGCACTAGCACGCATTAGTTGTTTATCATAATGCCACTGCATATACGCATACATCTCCCCAACTATAGAATTCACCAAATTAAACTCTGCCTCTTCTTCACGTTTGGAATCCGAATCGGTCCAATCATCATCATCATCAAATTCGTAGTCATTGCTGGAACCAACGTTGTTGAAGTATGTACCATCAAAGTCATACTCTTGGATTGACCGCCACCAGTCATTTCCAGACGTCATAAGTCACCTATACATTAGCTCAAACACACTATTCAAGTAGGTTATGTAAAGAGAGATATAAAAGTAAATATGTAAATCTTAACAATCTATACCTCAGCATGTAATTCAACAAAGTTATGAGAGACCACCTACATAGGAAATAGAAACCTATCAAATAGTCCTACTAATAACATCAACCATAGATTATAAAAAGACAAAAAAAAAATAAATAAATAAAATAAGTACATCACATAATATATTAGTATAATATAAACACCTAATTCAACCATCACCATAATAAACACCTAAAAATCAACAAACCCAACATCCAAATCCGTCACATAATATAACACAATATATTGGTATAATATAAACACCTAATTCAACCATCACCATAATAAACACCTAAAAATCAACAAACCCAACATCCAAATCCATCACATAATATAACACAAACCATACAAACATCCCAAGTTCATAAATAAGATAAACCTTCGTATTATCCATACGAAACACAAACCATACAAACATCCCAAGTTCATAAATAACATAAACTTTTGTATTATCCATATGAAACATAATATAAATGTAAATAGAACAACCCGAATCCATAGTACATAAAAATCAAATAGCTTAGACATAGGTGATACAATGCATCATCAATCCTCCTCCGGGTTTAGAATGTCCTCAATCCAAGATTTCCTCCTATGTTCCGGCATACACATAAACACTACCCTATTATCCTTTTGTTGCAAAACCTTTAACATCTTGATGTAGGCCTTGTTACTCAGATCCGGATACATGTTCAGCACGTCCATTGCCTTGGTGAGTGAACAAGGATCACCCCCTACAACGGATTGAGCGAATTGGTCGGATGAACCTGTAGTCCTGCCGAGTTAGGGCCACAGTCATTTCACTTACCCTATCTGACTTCTTCGAGGCTTTCTTACCCTTGCCACTTGCATCTTGCACAAGTCGTTTTTCCGCCCTCCAGGTTACCTCCTCAACCTCAGCATCCTCCATAGTTTGTGGGAAACTATCAAAGTTAGGAGTGTAACAGTCATCGTCCAGATGAGTGGGTGCACTTGCATCGACATCGGCATTGGCATTGGCATTGGCATTGGCATTGGCAATCTGTTCTTCTAGGGCACGCTCCTCGTCACTATTTAGGGGAGGAGTGTTTAAGGAGATCTGAAGGTTCCCAGTCACAGTACTAGTGGCGAACAACTGCTGCAGTGATGGGTAGTTTGGGCATCCCTGTTTCCTTAAGTTAGCTGCACCACGATTGGCCTGCAATATCCTTGGAAACATTAGCACACTGAACACAGCAGTTCATATATTATCAACTTGGAGGCAAATTGCATAAATAAATAATTGCAATAGGTTTATAATTAATAAACAATAGTAAACATACCGCAATCACATTCTGCCACACCTCGTCAGAATAAGTGACTATTTGGGTCTGCTCGTCCCACCCCAACCCCGTGTGTCTTAGCAATTGGCTCCACTTGCGTTGTTTGAGTCGGAGCCTATTGTGCTTCTATTGAACTTGCTTAAAGACAAAGTCTTTCCCGGTCCTTCGGTTAAGTTCAGCTATAATTGATGCCCATGTAGGACCCTTAAACACACCGCTTGGCATGTTACCCTTAAGTTGTTCCTCCAATATGATCTCAACAAAAATATGTTCTACATGTGGAGGCCACTTTTTCTTATCTGCCTCTTGTGATTCATGTGCCATCTATTTGAAATATCTCATGTGGTAAGCTCATAATAGATAATAATTTTAACAATTGATTAATAGGACTATAGGATTATGTACCATGTAGAATTAAAGAGTCCAAAAAGTAAAAAACACTCCATAGTTAAATCAACATGGATAAGAAAAAGCATGTAAGAAATAGTAGCAATATATAAGGAATAGTGGTAATATATAAATACTTCATCGAGGTTTACCACATATATTGTATGACCAGATATATAGAAGATGGAAGATCGAAACAATGAGTTACTAAACAGTTGTAAGTGGCCACAAATACAACTAGGTTAGTGCATGGCTAAGTACATGGTAACCCATAACAAAGTACTTTACTGAACATAATGGGAACAAAATATGTCAGCAGTATATCCAAAAAGACATGCACTACATTTGTTCGACTATGCATCCACCTCTTACTGAGGCGGGTGTAAGGTTGAATTTATTCAACCATCTAATTGGCTTTATTCCGTGCCAAATTTGCTTGTAATTCAGCATTTAGTAACCCTGTATTTAGGTGGGTTTGATGTAAGGGTAGTGAGTGAGATAGAGTAAAGTTTGCTCAAGAGTGTGCAAGAAAACAGAGACTCGCGGCTGGGACTCGCGGGTGACTCGCGGCTGCAAGCCGCCAGAAGCAGCACACGTGCCAAGCATGCTGGAAGATGAACAGTCATGCTAGCTGGAGCACTACAGGACAAAACAGGACAACTGGCCATACAGTTATCTCGCGACTGGATCTCGCGACTTAGTCAAGCCGTGAGGTCAAGCCACGAGCCACCCCTGTTTTGTAAAACCTGACGTTTCACATTCCTCTCCCACTCTAGTATAAATACCCCTTTTACCCACGATTGAAAGAGAGCTTCCAGAGAGAATTTTGAGAGAGAAACCCTAAAGAAAAACAAGATTGTTTCACCCACAATCTATACCTTAGAGTCTCTACAAATTCCTCAACTCTCTTCCTCTCCATTGTCAAATCCTTGAGAGGTCTTATACCAAACCTGGTTCTCACCATCATCATCACTGTGAGACAGTTGTTTGGATTTCTGGGAAGTAGTTAGGAAGGAACCAATCTTCATTGGTTGATACTACGGTCTAGTAGCGGAATCCGGGAAGCTAGAAAAGAAAAAGGTTCGGCGCAACCTCGTTGGAGCAAGAAGCTTGGAGGGCTTAGGTGCACTGGGTAGATTAGGCTTGGAGGGTCTATTGCTGTCCATGTATCCCAACTGTATTTTCTAGTGGATTGTTTACCGCTTGGAGGGCGGCGGAGAGGTTTTACGCCGAGGGCTTCGGTTTCCTCTTCGATAACACATCGCGTGTTGTCTTTGTGTTTGCATCTTCCTTCCTCTCTATCTTTGCCTTTTGATTATCTGCTGTGGATTTTATTTTGTTATGGCTTAGATAGTTTTTAACCTATTTCGTATTATAGCATATGTTAAGTTTCCGCACACTAGTTGTTTGACATATTGCTTGTATTGGTTAAGTTGTTATTTGGGGGTCTAAACGTTCAAAGGTGTTTTGTACACGTTTTTGAACTTTCAGCGGGTCATCGGACAATTGGTCTGGAGAGGACACGGGGGAAACATTAGGCCTAAGAGCTCTGGTACGAACCCCCATTGATCTTTGATAATTCCGTCGAGTATGCTTCCACCTCCTCATTACCCGCCTCACAGTAAAGGTCTTTCCCAAGCGGGCATTAATAAAGTTTGTGATCTCCTCCCACACGTGCGCATTGGCGTGATAACGACGCAAATTCCCACAAACTAAGTTTCCAAGTATGGGGTCACACAACAGATCCTCACAATTGGCATCCCATGTTCTCAACTCCGCAGCCATCTTAAAGAACAACACACACATCTCATACACAATCATATCACAAGTACAATAAAGATATCCCAGTATTTTTAGAGGAACAAATATTGAGCATAGGATCCATATTAATATGTATATATGACTGCAATGACATGTACTGACTTATGTTCTTTGAAATCCATATTAATATGTATATATGACTGCAATGACATCCTTAATTCAGAAAAGGAAAGAAAGGCAAGAAGCTATTGAATAAAGCAAAAACAGATAATCAGATAAAAACTAATAGATTTCAGAAATTCATTATTATTAAAAAAATAAAAACTTTGTTAGTATTTTTTTTTAATATCGTACACGAGATAGCATATAATGGCCTTTGCTAAAAAAGTATCATCTGTTCATAATATGGTAAGCTGGGTTTGAAGCCCTACAATCTTAAACAGAACAATGGGCTAGTGCAGAAATTTAAAACTTAAATTTTACAGAACAATGGGCTAGTATGGACTAAGTATTTTACAGAACAATCAACTTGTCAAATTAAGGTTGTCTTCAAACTTAAATTTAAAACTAGTGCAGAAATCAAATTAAGGTTGTCTTTCATTAAACACATTTATATTAAAATTTGAAGTATTCTAAAAAATAAAAAGTTGTTGAGAAGTTTATCTATAATTGGAGGGTTGTTTCAAGCTAGCTAGTTCTATGTAGAGATCTTTAGCCTTGTGTGAATTATGAAGGTGGTAATTAATTCATTGAAGTGAGATATATAGAAGGTGTGTGGTATTGTCCTGGTAGGAAGGACTAGAACCAACAAGACACATAGTCAATAATGGATGGGTTGGGTCTGAATTTTGGAATGGTCCTTAGTCAAATGCAACAGTACTTTTGAAAGGTTATAACAGCTACTATTACTTTTTTGATAGGTACAAACAAAGACTATCGGGGACCAAAATATGTCTTAATCCCATAATTGGTGCCTCTTTTGCATGAAAGGCAGGGAGGCACTTTATATATATAGTCACAACCTAATTTGTTTACAAGGACCTGAAAAATGTAATTCTAAGACATTATTATTGACATTACTCCAAGTTCTGGGGCACCATTCATGCCATAGAATCAAATCAAGTTACATCCTCCAACCTTTAATGATGGAATTAATATACTTGTTGTCCTTAATTCAAACTCAGCCGCTAGTTAATTCCATTTTTACTCAAATTGCTCATAATTTTGCAATTGTAAAAGCCACAAAATATAGTACCATTTGTAAAAAAGATTTCTGCAACTTCACTATCAGGAATAGCTACGATCTTTATATGATCCCCTTCATTGTACTCATAAAAACAATAATGAGGGGGGTGAAAGTGAAACAATAAATGTAGAAAACTATAGTCATTCATTCATTCACTTTTTGACATCTAATTTAACTTTTATTATCAGTAGAATCCTAAAGATAACAAGTTTTATATTTTGTATTTTATAATAGTTTCACTAGAGTAATGAGTATTTCTAATAAGATATGATCTAAAATTATGGCACTTGCTCAATGATTAATATTCTTTATCATCATGCAAAAATATCAATTAGTTTATTGTATATACTCACATAACACACTTATATAATCCAATCTAGTAAAATCTACACAATTTCACTTATCAATAAATGGGTTAATTTTATGTGGGTTTTAGTCAACTCAACTAGTTAGTAAAGGCTTACACAAAAAATCATGTCTTGGCATGATGATAAAGAGAAATTACCTAAGAATTGATGACATTAATTCAAAATTATCGTACTATAAAACTAAAAAATAAATGAGTTACTCTAAAATTTTTAGTAAAGTTACAATTAACACCCCTAACAATAACTTGTATAATCAATATTTATCTAATAAGCACCTAATATAGAACACAACACATGTTCTAACAACAATATTCATATAATCCAATAAAATAAAGTCTATAAAATTTAAAGTGTAACAATTTATTTAACATTGATAAGTATGCACCTGTGTTTCTCTCTTAAATTCTTAATTAACATTCGAATATATCCCGTTGTATTAAAAATAGAAGAAGAGAAAAGCATCATCAAATTCATACAAAACCTCATCCAAAAATATCCACATATCTCTATATTTTCCCATCAACTTTATAAAAAAAGAAGAAAAAAAAAAATTGGCAACTAAGACAAGCCGGAGCCCAGCCAAAGCATGGTCTAAGAAGCCTTTCAATCTTAATTAAAGAAAAAACTACAAATCCATAACCATTGAAGCAAACCCATAACCACGGTTTCAATAAATCAACTAAAATGCTTACCCAAACATCAAACAAAGAAAAAAAAAAAAAAAACTGCAAACCCATAACCATTGAAGCAAACCCATAACCACGGTTTCAATAAATCAACTAAAATGCTTATCCAAACATCAAATAGAGAAAAAAAAAAAAGAAAAAACTGCAAACCCATAACCATTGAAGCAAACCCATAACCACGGTTTCAATAAATCAACTAAAATGCTTACCCAAACATCAAACAAAGAAAAAAAAAAAGAAGAAAAAACTACAAACCCATAACCATTGAAGAAAACCCATAACCATGGTTTCAATAAATCAAATAAAATGCTTACCCAAACATCAAACAAAGAAAAAAAAAAAGAAAAAAATTGCAAACCCATAACCATTGAAGCAAACCCAAAACCACGGTTTCAATAAATCAAATAAAATGCTTACCCAAACATCAAACAAAGAAAAAAAAAAAAAAACTGTAAACCCATAACCATTGAAGCAAACCCATAACCACGGTTTCAATAAATCAAATAAAATGCTTACCCAAACATCAAACAAAAAAAAAAAAAAAGGAAAAAAAAAAAAAAAAAGAGAAGCAAACAGAGAAGCATTGTGTTACCATGACATGGCAACGCGGTTGGCTGAGCTCGGAGCAGTGAAATAGTGCGTGAGGAGGTCAGGCCAGTGAGAGCTTCTTCTAGGAGTACTGGAATGGAGATGAAGCTCTGCTTTACTGAAGTGAAGAGATGAAGTGAAGAGAGAAGTTTGAGATGACTGAAGATCCGTTGGAGAGAGTATGAAAAGGAGCGCACCACGTGAATTTGTTATGACTGTGGGATTGGGTAAGTAGTTTTATTTACAAAAATACCATTGAGTTATGAGTTATAGAAACTGAGAATTGAGTTATAGAAACAGCTAAACCAAACAGGCTCTAAGATTTTCAGAATTTCAATATGATTTTCTTGGGATCCATGAATGTGTCTTTGAGCTTTCTTTTCTCCTAACCCTAGACATATAAAATGATCAGTTTAAGGGCCGTCAAAGGGTTCACAAGTTGCACAAGAATTGAGCAAACTCTATTCAAGCAAATTGTAACCGAAGACAAAATTCTTGCCCGAGTTCAGCTCTTTCTCTTGAAGAAGTTGCTGTGTATGTGCACCGTAGGGTTTTGTGACCAAGCATCTTCTTGATCTTCATCGTGTGGATGAATTGAAGAACTTTGCAACCAACAACCTTCTTAATTGGTAATTGAAGTCACGTACTAGGATCCGCGCAATTGGTTAGTCACCTACTAGGAGTCGTGCATCTGAAAGGGGAACTATTACTACAGAACAAGTCTAATTAGGTATTGGGGTAAGGGTTCAACTGTAGGTTGGTAAGGTACTAGGATTCCTTTACTTGTAACCGCTTGTTGTGATAATAGTGGAGTTTTGGGAGTGGTGACCTAAAGATCACCTGGTGGAGTTTTTGCCGTTAGATTTTTCCCATTCGTAAACAAATCACCATGTTATTTATTTTCTGTTGCATAATTAGTTTATTGGTGATTTGTTTGTGCTACCACGCGTTTGCATGATAAATTGATTAATTAATAACTTGGTTAATTAATTAATTAATTTCTATCATAATGGGTCATTGAGTTTGTGGCCTATCATGGTTTGTTTGCTTGCTTAGCAACTTGTAGCTTGTAATAGTTTGGACGAATGTGCCCAGACTTTCCACAAAAATGACAAATCCAGGCAGGCTTATCATGTGTCTAGCCCTTAAAAGGGTTAGAAGCCTTAGGTTTAGACTCATGAAGATCAACCCTAATCTTCCTAGGAGATGTAACTTCTACAGATTTAGCCTCACTCACAAAGGGTTTGACAACCTCACTTACATGAGGTTCCAAAGAAGAAGAAGGAATAAAGTTTGTGGAATGGGGTGTAGGCACAAAGATGCTTTCTACAAAACCTAAGCCAGTTTTGTCAGAGGGAAACTTTTGAACATTCAACAAGTAATCAAGTTTGGAGCTAGAAGACCTATCAGTTTGTTCTCTAGCAACATATAGTTCATGTTCCAAATTCTTAATTTTTTCAAGCAAAAGCATGTTCTCAAACTTCACATTATTCAAAAGTTCAGTAATATCAAACAAATTCACAAGCAAATTTTTCTAATCAAGCTCAAGAGATGCAATTTTCTTTAAACCTAATTCAACATTCATAGCATCCTTTGCAGCAACTTTGCAAAGTTTATTGTAGGCTTTTTGAAGATCTCCATCCTCAGAGAGTTCCCTATTAGAAGGTTTCTCTTCAACAGTTACACTTTCATTTACTACAGCAGTAGCAGTGAAAGTAATGAAGTTTCCATCCTCGTCACAACCAAACTCATCATCAGAAATTTCATCATCAATAAGGGTTACATCCATAGCCTTACCCTTAGTCCTCAATTATGTAGAACATTCAGATTTCATATGACCATACCCTTGACATCCAAAACATTGGGAAACCATAGAATTATTAGAAGATTGACCTACTTTTTCTCTAGGTTTTTTAGTGTTGTTAACCGTAGTGGGATCATTCTTCCTAAAGTTTCTAGGTTCAGTGGTGTTCGTACCTTTTGCCCTTCTGTTGTTGTTTCTAAGGAAATTCCTAAAGTTCTTGGCAAGGTAAGCAATCTCTATAGCAAAGAGCTCATCATCAAATCCACCAACATCAACATCATCAACTGACTTAAGAGCCATTAATTTGGATTTGCTAGTTTTGGGTAGGTCCAACTCATAAGACTGAAAAGATCCTATAAGTTCATCAACAAGGATGGAGTCCACATCCTTGCTCTAAATGATGGTAGTCACTTTGGGTCTAAAATCTTCAGTTAAAGATTTAAGAATCTTCCTAACAATTTTAGATTGATCATAGATTTCACCCAGATTATAAGCAGAATTAATAATATCATTAAGCTTAGCATAGAATTCATCAAAAGATTCATCATTAGACATCCTAATGCTTTCAAATTTAATTGTTAATTACTGTAACTTATTGATTTTAACTGCCTTTGTGCTTTCATGCACAGTCTGAAGGATATTCCAAGCAGTGTGTGCAATCTCAACATTAGAGATTTTCTTAAATTCCTCCATAAAAACAGCATTAAAAATAGCAATCATAATTTTGCTACTAAAAGCGGGTGCTTCTTTCTGAGAAGTTTACCACTCACTCATAAGAGTAGTGGGCTTCTCCCATCCTTATTCAATGGAGATCCAGACTCTCTCATCAATAGATTTCAGTAATGCTTTCATCCTTACTTTCCAATAAGTAAAATTATTCCCATCAAAGTGAGGAGGAATAACCAGAGAGTGTCCGTGTTCCATGACAACAGGGGTCAAGGATCAGCTCAGAGATCAAAAGATATACAACAAAAGAGCTACCCGCTCTGATACTACTTGTTTGTTTTTAGACCCCTTAAAACACAATTGGATTAACCTAGTTAATTAGTCAAGTGATTACTTAGTCCAAATTTCAGATCTTGGTCAACACACAATCATATAATCATATCAATGTAAAGTGCGGAATATAAAGAATACAAAGATATGATGACCTAGGAAATCAAACAGGTAAAAACTTGGAGAGGATTTAACTTAGCTATCTTCAAGGTAAACTTGAATCCACTATAAAAAAATCGAAGTTTTACAATAGCAACTTAGACCAGTAACATCTTATTACTACCCACCAGTAGAAAACTTACTAACACGACCACGTGATAGTTTCGAGACCACAAACTCCTTCTTTCTTAGATTCTCCAGCAAGTACAAGCACTCATGCTTGTGTATCTTTAAGCTTTTATTGTAGCAACTAAATGATCATCAAACTCTTAATGAAATCTCCTTCTTGATAATCCTAAACATGTGTGAAGGCAACCACCTCTCCGATCTCACAAGAAATTCACACACACAGCAAATAGAGCCACCTAAAATGTGGGTAGGGTTTTCCCTTTTATACTTATGGTAAAACATAAAACCTTACACATCATATGGGCTTAGAGCTGAGTTGGAAAAATCTGCAAAAAAACGTTCTACCCGAATTTTGATTAGTCGAGTCTAATTCTCGATCGATCGAGCTAGGCAGAATCATACTATTACTTCTGCAGCAACTCGATTCCAACTTTACATAAAATGCATACACTTTGAGCAAGTCTAAACAAGGCTATAAAACCTGTTTTGATTATGGTTTGCCAACAATATAAATTAGAGTTCGAATATATTAGTTTCTTAGTACTTAGAACCTAACAGTCCTCATGTTATCAATTTACAATCTCAAGGTGTTTTCATTGTAATTATATATACCTTTGAGTTGATAATTACTATGGCGGATCCAAGGAGATAGATGATGAACAATAGGGCAAGACTGAAATTAGGTGCACACGGCACACCTATCTACATCATGCAGTTGATGAGATTATATATCCTAGCCAGAAAGCTGAACCCAACTTGGGTTTGTGCTTGCTGTACAATTGATTTTTGTTTTTGCCTGTTTGCCTTTTGCTTCCGAAGTAGTTTTAGTCAATTGATTGTGTCTATTGCATATTTTTATGACATATATATATGCTGTATTTGTTGCATATTTTTCATTTGTACGTACCTAAGTGTAATTGAATATGGATTTAGTCAGATAGCCTAAAGTATGTTAGAGGAACTTACAATTGTTTACTAAAATGAATGATAGATATAAGAAAGCTAGAACTACTAATTATCTAAGACAATTTTCTTGATTGTTGGTACAAAAGTAGATGATAATTTTTCCATTGTGCTATGCAAGTGCCTTTTTGTTTGAATTGGTGACATATCCTTGCATGCTTATGTGCCTAGCCATTTGTGTTACCACATTGATCAGTTTACACAAATAAAGTAGGATCTTTATCTGTACATTTTAGAATTTTTGTTACCAGTCATTCTATTAAGATTGTGTTAATGCTTTTCTCGTTTTGTCTTTCTCTGTTGTTTACCTCTTTTCGATATACCAATAAAAATAAATTAAGAGTTGTATTATTAAGACACAAATTTGTGGGCAGTCCAGAAGTTTTTCTTGTTAGAGATACAACTGTTTAACTAATTTCATGCAACAAATTTTGATAACACTACTAGCCGTAGTCAATTTGTGATTAATCATTAATCATAACAGTTCACAGCAGTTGACAAATCACCTAGTGCTTGCCAGTAGACATTTACATATAGATATTTTTTTTTTTTTTTTTTTTTTTGAGAAAGTCATTTACATATAGATAGGATCATTTTAAGCAAATTTTAAAGTATTCTTCGTAGAATGTTCCATAATGTAGCCGAATCCATTTTACAAGTAGCTGAAACAATATATCTCAACGGTAGAACTAATTAATTTCCCTGTGTGTGGCAATTTGTTGTTAGGATAATGATGGATATCCACCCACAGTTATTGACCAGCTTCATTAATGCAGTTGTAATCTGTAGCAAAATTTGACAAGGTATTAATAGGATTAGTAATAATAGGATACATCAATACTCATGAGTAGTTTATAGTATGTCATAAGATTGAAGAGATACCCCAATTTCATTTCTTTTGCTTGTGCTTCATTGTTTTGAGCCTGAGTTGTGCTTATAGCTGGAGATGGATGGGTGCTTGAAAGCCATATCCATTGCGGACAGTGTCTGGAGCACTTGTAGTTGTGTTTGCTTCATTTACATCTTTTTCTCCATAAACCTGAGAGCCAAAGCTTCTGTTTAACCTTTATTGGAGAAAAATCTATCTACTTTCAAGATGATTACCATTACTTTATTGCATATAAAAGGAGTGAGAGACAGAGAGAGATTACAATTGAATTTATCTTTATTTAATATATTCACAGGTTTCTTTCAAATACCTTCTTTTTCAACTCCTCATTTTCTTTACGGAACAGGTCTAACTCATTATGCAGTTGTGTGTTTTGTTGATGAACAAGATGTCCCTGCAATGAAACCTATGACTGTCAGCTGATGAATATGGAATTAGACCTAAATGAAAATTGAAGTAATTGAGTCAATCCTCTTTTTAAACCTTCCGATTTACTTCTTTTATTTCTTCAGTGTAAATTTGCTCCTGCAAGGAAAAAAATGTAAGGATTCATGTGAACGCTGTACATAGGTAGGATCATGAATGTTACTGGATGAAATTTCAACTAGAGATAAAGGAGTTCATACCTTTTTCATGCGGATACCCTTCAAACTCATTTCCAGTGTGTTTTCCAAATTTTGTAGATCTTTGATGTTCAAATTAGCAAGTTCATGTCCCAGTAATTGCCTGCACCATCCGTCACGCATTCAATTAATTGCATCTTTCAAGTGGACTGACATAATTTGGCAGTAATGACCTCTGCAAATATGCCTTATGAGAGCTAAAAAGGATATTGGTTTTAGCTGGACTGAAGTATCAGAAGCCACTTTTAGCCTTGTAAGCTACAAAAGTGTTACATGAGCTGAGCTCTTTTTACAATTCAAAATTTCAAATTACTCAAGTTCTCATTCTAACTGTAACTTTTATTGTGTCAAGTTTTTGGTGATTCAAGGTTTAGATATTAGGCCTTGTAATATAAGTTTGCAGGCACATAAAAGCATGCACATGACAGATACAGTAGTTAACTAATCTGCATGATAATATTTGACCATAATCAACAAGAAGTTAGGAGCTATCACATGTTTAGAATGAGTTATGAGTGAAGTTGCAGGAAGGCCAAAGTGAGTGTCGGGTTGAGATTGTAAAAGGCAAGGCATGATGTCGACTGTCCTTATTTTTCGGATATGGTCCCAAATAGAATAGAATACATAAAAAGGTTCAGTGAAATTGGTCTGAAATTGATGTCAAACTTTCAAAAGTTGAGTTGAAGGAACCATAGTCATCATGGCAGGATATGTACATGATAAACACTAATTAGCAACATGGTAGAGTCTTTGGCTTTTGAGTAATGCGTTTCTGAACTTTCAATTCCAGGCATCTATATATATGGTATTATTTAACTCAATCAAATGATTCTACCTGTTGCATTCTTGCACGTACAGCAGTTGTTGCCTCAAACTCGCTGCTTCCCTTTGCCAAAACTGGTAAGTTAAAGACAAAGGATTATTATTATTATTAGTATTAGTTATTATCTTTAACAAATGGACTACGATGTAAGTTATGAAGGAATAAAATGACTAATTTGAATTTGATGGCACACAATACTGCGCACTTTTAGCAGTGTGACATCAAGGTTGCAAAACAAATTTCAAAGTATTAGAAATGATTCATTGCAATTAGCAGTGAAATCTATAAATATCTAAATTAAGGATTAACATTGGGAAATTTCATTGCAGATTAAGTTACGAGCTACAGTTTTGTATTATCTTTTGACTCATTAACCTCTATATTTTAGCGAATCAAAGATCTGATATAGCAACTTTTGTATGTTCATTTTGCATGTATCCTGAATCTGGATGCAATTTGATATTACTAAGAAAGAATGCTCCTAATTCTGACATAAAATAAAAGTAACGTGAAGAGATTCAGTAAATGAAATGAATTGTTGGAGAAAATGGGCCATTTTACATTGATACAATTTCAAGAATATATGTGGTAATGAACATTGATATATTTGTCACCGAGACAATGACATTACGGTTACTAATTAATGCATATTGGCGAAAATAGTCACAAACTGATACATGTTTTAATGATCTCTAGACTTTTGGTATTAGATATGGTGTAGGAAGAAAGATGGCTATAGGGTTTTTTTTAGATAGAATTTCTATTCTAACCTAATCTAAGTGTATATGTATGTGAAACTCCATTCTGGAGACTTAAATCCTGTCCTTTGTCCTCCACACCCCACAAACATTTATATATGTAAAGTGACCACCGCACCAAGGATACGCAATGGTAAGATGTGTATATATTGCTTAGAGAATTTGACATGCTAAAAACGAATTTTCCCAATAGAAATTTCGATACCTCTATACGTCTTGATATTTTCTTTCAACTTTATTTTCGTATCAGAGTTGCTAATCAATGCTCCTACTTAATAACATTCTCACAAGTTTCTAAGCAACTTCTATGGTTGAGGTCCTATCTTGCATGGACTCAGGTATTCTAGTACATGAACGTGTCAAGTACTGCAAGGAATGTTCGAAACTGATGTAGCTATATTCTCTCCGATATGCTAGGGTGAAACCTAGGGTCAAGGTAACATAGGTAAAGGGTAAGAGTAATATTACATCTATATTATTTTCTCAATAATTTCACAACAGTATTATAATATATACTTCATATTATATATTTCATTTATTATATAATAAAATTTGTGTGTTACAGCTATATATAGTTTTGTTAAGTAGATGTCCTCACTTTTTATTCTTATATTTCTTTTTCATTTTTTCACTTGTTTTTTGATAGAGTACAATCTAAGTGCATTAAATTTATGAACATGATTTACCAAAATATATGTTTTCTATTATCAAAATGTTTTAAAAAGTTTAAAAATATTAGTTTGATTAAGATTCTATTAATAAAATTTCTAAAAAATTTAAAGGAAATTTCATTGTTTATTTTAAATTATTTAATCAACACCATTTTTTTAATAAATAAATGTTAGGTCTCATATGTCATGCTCGTGCAATATGGTTCAACAGAAGTACTCCATATCATTTGACATGCTTTCTTTATGTGGTGAACTATAACTATATTAAAAATTATAAATTTAAAGTTTCAAGGGACTTAAAAAGTTTCATTATTTATTTTAAAATATTTTAGTAAATTTATTATAATTTTTTGTTTTGTTAAAAACTCGCATGATCTACTTTGGCTGCACAAATTAAATAAATATTGGTTCTTTTAATTTTCCTATCAAGAATAAAATTTAGTTACAAATGATAAGCCAAGAATGTATTGACCCCTTGTGATAAATTAATCAATTAATTAACCAAGTTAATTAATTAATCCGGTTAACATGCAATACGCATGGTAGCACAAACAAATTACCAACTAAGTTAATATACAGCGGAAAATAAAGTTGACACGATAATTTGTTTACGAGTGGGGAAAACCTCTAAGGCAAAAACCTCATTGGGTGATTTTAAGGTCACCAGTCCCGAGAATCCACTATTATCACAACAAGAAGTTACAAGTAAAGGAATCCCAGTACATTATACCAACCTAGAGTTGAACCCTTATCCCAATACCCAATTGGACTTGTTTTGTAATGACAATCTCTCTTTTTAATGCACAACTCCCTGTACGTGGCTAACCAATTGATGCACGGATCCAAATACATGACTAACCTCTAACTTAAGAATGATGTTGACTGCAAAGTTCTTTAGTTCATTAACACGATGAAGATCACGAAATTCCTTAGTTACAAAATCCTACGGTGTACAAACGCAACTTCTTGAAGAGAAAGATGAACTAGGGCAAATTATCTCTGGTCACAATATGCTTGTGAAAAACCTTTGCATCAAGTTACACTCACTTGCATCAACTGTGACGACCCTTAAAATAATCCTTATATATGTTTAGGATTGTAAAAAAAGAAAGCCCAAATATGTATACACGAATTTGATTGAAATCAAATTTGAAAAATTGATTTTCTTAAATCTCGATAAATAGGGTATTTATTAAGCAACGGGCAAAATCTATCTTTTAAACCTTGATAGATGCTAGCTGTCGAGTTTTAAAAACCATTTCTTCTTTACTTGATTCTTGGACAGATTTGCATGGTTTTAACACTTGAACTTGAAACCTTATTTTTTGAAGTATTAAACACATCCTAGCCAATTCTATATTGACATATGTTTTTAACATGATTCACATATGTCCTAACAACAAAATTAGTTGTAACTTAAGGCTACAATTTTACTCAATAAAATCAATATTATTATATATTTTGAAAATCTAACCGTTGAGTTGTATGTTTTTTATGCCCTTAATACACATGTAAAATTTTTTGTCAATTATATTATTTACTATATGATCTATACGTTTATAATTTATACATAATTGAAAATTATAAAAACTTGCAATTTAAACAATTTATTGATGACATAGCTATTGATATTTAATTTTCTATAAATTTTGCAAATATAGAGGATATAAGAAGAAGATATAATTGTTTCTAAAAAAAAAAATATATATATATATATATATAATTCAATAGTGAATTTGTCAAAATTCACCTCCAATAAAAAGATATTAAGTAACATTATAGCCTTAGGTTACAACTAATTTTATACCTAAACTTTATTATTTTAGTTTTCAATATTAATTATATTGTCGAAATATTTTCTTTAGTGTGTGCATATATATCTTATTAGGTTTCGACTATGTTTAGAGTACTATAAGCCAAGAATAGAAGAATAGCCTACTCAATTACAGTTAGGCTATAAATTTGGAGTCATGACAATCAAAATACCAATCCTGATCTTAAAATTTTACAATTTTATGGTCTCAAGAAGCCAAAGCTTTTATGATCCTACTTAAATCTTGAATTATGAAGATACCTAGCTATAAACGTCCAATTTAGATTTGGAATCTAATAAAAGCTAATCTAATTTCTTATGATCTTAACAGTCCAAAGATTGCATAGTTTGTCATTTGAGAGAGAGAGAGAAGATTTGAAGGTATAATGGCTATTTAAATGGTTTACAACTTTTTGGTGAGCCAAAATTAGTTGGAAGAGTTAGAGTAACTATCTTCAGCAATATTGGGAGGAGAGTACAAGCCCCAATATTAATTGGAAGAGTTATAGTTGATGCATAATGTTGTAAAACTTAGTTATTAGTTTTAAGTATTTTATAGAGTTAGCTACATTGTAATAGTTTATAAATTTATACGAACCATATGATTGTCTTATGATATAAATTTAAAGAACCACACATGCACCTGATCTCAGATTGGATCTCATTTTGACAACTTTGATTTATGTGAGGAAAAAAAATAAGCATAAGAACCAGTACTGTGCAACCAAGATGAGGAACAATTTCTAAATAAATAAATAAATAAAATTAAAAAAATTTGCAAAAAGAGCAAGTTGAGGAGACTTTGGCGAATAAAGATTTTAATTTTCAAGTCTTCCTTTTCTAATTATTTGTCTAATGGAGAAATCATTGGCACATAAGTAATATAAGTAGATGAACAGTCAGATGAGCAAGACTTTAAACACGTACCGTAAGCAGTTGGTAGCTAATGAAAATTTTAATAATTTAATATTTATTTATTATAACAATTTCAGAGGTGTTTTGGGAATAAGAGAAATTCCAGAAAAAATTTACTTCAAATAGTTATGAACTTGCATGGTTGCTACGTTGTGAAGCCATGCATATCACACTGATTAACCTAGTACGTAACTTTGGCACATAGAGCATGCAATCGATGGATAGGCATGTTGATGCTACAACATGGTAATTTATACCTCAGTCGTTACACTTGATACCATCACAAAGAGTAATGCTACATATATAAAAAAATTTACAATATTTTTCACAATATTTTTAAGTTAGCAAGTTTTTGTTAGTTCTCATTTAATGATCTACTATTTTTCACAATTTACTATCAACATGACATTTTTACTTATTATTAATGATCTACCACATTAGGAGTTGTGAAAACTTCTATCAAATTTTTTGAGACTATAGCCTCCAATCACAAATAACCATATCAATTTAAAATTGGATGATAGTGGAATTTATAGTACCTCCTACTATCAATCAGTGAAATAAATTATCAAATATCGATTGCATATGCCTCTATTGATACAGGAAAATTATAGAGAATATTAGTGAGTGGTTCATGAATGTTTACCTTAACTTCGGAAGCAGGATTCATCAGCTGATGATGTTCCTCTTTTAGCTTCTTGTATCTTTCAATAACAGACTTCATGCTGATGAAATAATTAGTCATTAGATCATCATCATCATTAACTTACTTAGCACAGAAGAATCTCATTGCTGTTTATTACAGAAGTGATTTTAAAGAACACGGTAGCAAATGAAAGCTTACGAAATATAATCTCTTTTAATTTTTTTTTTTTTTTTTAAGATAAAGCTGTGTTGCAAAATTATTAATGGAGAGAGAGAGAGAGAATATTAGAAAGAGAAATAAGGTGTGTTTTTCCATCACTTTAGCTTTTGGTTGTATCTCTGTGCAACACCATCACCATCACCATCATTATAATTTTATTCATTTTTATTACAATTTAAAAATAAAAATAAAAAGAGATAAAAGGTGTATATGAGCTAAACAATCATAAATTCAAACCAATTCCATCTAGTTTCCATATATTAAAAAATCAATTATTGGATTACGCCTAAAGACATCGCAATTGAGCAAAATTTATCGATGGTGATATGAAGAGTTAAAAAGGAATTCTAGAGATATGTAATATAAGCATTTACCGTAGGGTGCACAAAATAAAGTGCAAACATTGCATTGATAAAATCAATCAACCTCAAATGAGAAATCACGAAAATGTTACAATTAATCAACCACATGCAGTTGGTAAATCATAATCTAATAGTCAATCAAAATAGATATTGGAAGAAATGACTCAAAATCTGAAACTCATAAAAATCTTTATAGAAATGTGGTCATATTTTGCATAAAAAACATTTAACATGATCAATATTTCATAATTTTAAAATGATTATAGTGTTATTAGTGTTAAATATTAGCATTGATACACCATGTTGAATATGCTAGTATAGATGCGAAAGCGAAAACATAAAGTATAAAACACAATAACACACGAGGGTTACGTGGTTCAGCCTAACGGCCTACATCCACGGAGGAAACCCTAAAGGGCTACATCAATAATATATTATAGTGTAGTACAAATCCTGTGTTACAATGAATTATAACATGTGTATATATAGTAGACTAAACCCTAGACTAATAGACTTCTAGTATAAGTAGGAGACTTGGCTTGCACACAAAGTAGAATTAGGCTTGGGCCTATACTAATGGGCTAATATATCTTTAACACCCCCTCTCAAACTCAAGATGGAAGCTTGATGAAATCTTGAGATTTGATAAGGTTGAGAAGATCCCTTGAATGAAGTTTGGCTCTGTGACGGTAGTTTGAGGAAGGCAATGGTCTTGCAGTGTTGATGTGACTTCTAACGGTGGCTTGACTATACCGGAGAGTTTTGACGGCAGCAGTAGGAAGCCAAAGAAGATGAATGCAGCGAAGAAAAACACCGAGGAAGACAAAGATTGCTCTTAAATATACCGCAAGGACAGAAAACCATGGCCACAGAAAAGGTGGCTCTGATACCATGTTAAATATTAGTATTGATACACCATGTTGAATATGCTAGTATAGATGCGAAAGCGAAAACATAGAGTATAAAACATAATAACACACGAGGGTTACGTGGTTCAGCCTAACGGCTTACATCCACGGAGGAAACCCTAAAGGGTTACATCAATAATATATTATAGTGTAATACAAATCCTGTATTACAATAAATTATAACATGTGTATATATAGTAGACTAAACCCTAGACTAATAGACTTCTAGTACAAGTAGGAGACTTGACTTGCACACAAAGTAGAATTAGGCTTGGGCCTATACTAATGGGCTAATATATCTTTAACAATTAGTACAAAGAAACCAATTTAATTGAGGCTAAAGTTCTTTAAAAAATACAAATATTAAATTAATAACTTTGCAAAGCATTCAACAAGTACCACCATTAGAATTACACTTATACAGTTGGTTAGGCATCACGCCTCATAAAGAGAAGGTCACTAATTCAAAACTATCATTTTCTCTTTGTAAAATCAAAATGAAGCGAGTTCAAAATGATCTTTTATATAAGTCCTGAAATTATTTTCGAAGTTTTTTGGAACTGTTAGTACTGAAGGGTGATCATTCAAAATAGACACATGCATGTTTTGTTAGGTTTTAATGGGATGGTGTTTGTGTCACACTACTGAAAATGATACCAAGGAATTCTAGCAAATCTGACGTAAACCTGTCTAGCCTTGACTGAAAGACCATGCTTACACTATGTTTAGCTAGCGTTGCAAAACGACCAAAATGAATCTTTTAGTTGACGTGAGGGCATCAGTAATATGAAATAGTTTGTGTGCATGCAGTGTTATTCGGTAAGCAAACACACCATTGAGAGCTGTCCTTATCCCTGCTACGGCGATCCCAAACAATATTCCAAAACTTCCATACATGTATCAATGGACCATCAATATAAGTCGAAAAATGCATCTTCAACTGGATGCTACTGATAATTACTTCCTTAATCAGTCGAATGAATGAAACTTCTAACCATGCATGTTGATGCTATTTGCCAACCAACTAATTAGATATTCCATGGGTGAGTGAAAGGTAGTGAGAACTTTAAATAATTCTACCTTTACACATGATAGTTGATCATGCTTACCATAACTGGTTATTTTGGTTTTCTACTAACGATTTTAACCATAACCTCAGCTCTATTTATCGGGTTGAACAAGATACGACTTATTTGAAATTAATTAAACAAACAATTCACAAAACCAATAAAATTATATATATATATATATATATATATGTAGATATATTCCATGAGCAACAAAGGGGAGAGAGAGGGATTCGAACCCTTAATAGTTCTTTGTTTCGAACTATACCAATTTTCAAGACCGGAGCTATCAAACACTCGGCCACCTCTTATGATTAAATTAAATTATCTTTACAAGTTTACCACTATCCTCTGTACTCATTGCTGACAGGCATTGCTTCGTCTCTTTTTCATTGTCAGACTAATACTGTTCTCCCTCCCAACTTTTATATCCTTATAAATGTTAATAATAAAAAAAATTATATTTTTTGAAATTTAATATATTATGTATGATGTCGAGGGATCATGTTATAACAAAAGAATATGTGACTTATTTAGCAAGGGACAACAAAAATGACTAGGTTTAACATTCCTCATCAAAACTGTTCTTCCAAATGGATACTAGAGAAAATATTCTATCGTTTGTTCGAAACTAATGGAAATTTGGATGAGGAAAATGAGACAAAATTGATGTAAGACAAATATATATGAATTATTGATATATATTTCTAAAATTTTCTGGAATAGTGTTTTATTTTCTTGTTTTATAGAGTTTTAGAAGCATTTTAGTCAAAACTTTCGTTCTAAAATGGTAGAGAATATTTTTTGAATTATGATTTTTTTTTTTTAAGAATAGATTTTAATATTTTCGCTATTTTTAAGCCAAATCTTGCTCCTACCATAAATTAGGGTTCCTTTAGGGTTTTCTAACTTCTCTAGGATTTTTGTCAAGTTTTTCTATGTAAATTTATGGTTGTAGCCCCTAGACATGAAAACTACTTATTTTCAGAGAGGATTTATCAAAAAACAGAAATTTATTGATTTTAGTGTTCTCATTATATATATTCTAGAATTTTCTTTAGGGATTTAAATAATTCTCTTAAAGAATTTAGGGCTTTTTAGACGTGTTCTATTTCATGTAACCATCCCATTGCATCACTTGGTAGAGCCTTGTCCTTTTTCTAATATGATGGTTAACGGATGAGACAGTAGCAATTCTAATTATAGCAAACTCGTACAAGAAGTTTTTACAATGGGCAAATCCTTCATTTTCAATGTGACGCCAACAATTCAAATATGACACCCAACAAGCCATGCATACGTGACGTGTGCCAACCACTCACCAATCTCTTTGTAAGGAAGAGAACATCAGAGATAGGCTAGAATTGTGAAAGAAATTATCAATACTATTCACAAATACATTTCAAATACAAAAAAAAAAAAAAAAAAAAATTAATCTTTGATAGAATAATGTATAAGTGGGATTTCATTTATTCGTTTCTTGATTTGGATGATTATTTTAATTTTTGAGAAATCATTATTGAAGTAAACTAGTGAGACAATTTGGCATTGGAGGCCAATTTGGTACCAGTTTATACAAATATGAATTTGATAAATTTTATGTACAAGTTGGTACTGATAAGTACTGGTTTAATGGCTAGTATGTTATATTTCCCCGACATAGCCGATACTAGTACGGTGTTAACTTTCCTAAACCAAACCATTTCTCTTTCTTGCTTAAAAGAGAAAAAAAAAAAAAAAAAAAAAAAAATTGAACCCACAAATCCCGGCTCTAGTTGTCTAGCAAGGCTGCGATCAGTTTGATTGGAGATTGGACCATGAACTCCAGCTTTGGTGAGACCACGAATGGTACCATATAGTCCGTTTTTCTCTCCCCTATTTCTCTTCCTCTCTCCTATAAAACTTTTGCAATTGTCTTTAGCAATTGTTTTGGCCCATGTCACATGACTATAACATTATTTCAACAAATAGTTAACTAATAGAAGTACCAATTTGGCAAACGTGTAAATTTTAGGTACTGAATTGGCTAAAATAAACTTTTAAGAGGTGTTATGGCCACTGCCTCAAAGTTTAAAGGGTGTTAAAGCATTTTTCTCAAGAAACATATTTTGATGAGATTGGGAGACCACTAAGGAAGATCAATTCAATTAGAAGGTTCCTGACCCACAATCCATATAATGCAATTTATGATTCTTTACAAGAATGGGAAGTGTGGAAAGATGAATTTAAGATCTTATAGAGAAGGAAAATTCACATCAAATGAATTTATAGAATTTTGTGAAACAAATAAGAGTCTTCGCTCTCTGGAACAATCCCTAGGTCAAAAAAAAAAAAAAAAATAGAAGAGAAAGTGTTGCTTCATTCTTAACATGTCTAGAAGCATGCATGTTAAAGTGCAAGGAAATGCCTAAGGAACTTTGGGCTAAAGTTGTTGACTATGCAATCCATTTGTCCAACTATTGTCTCACAATGAGTAGTGTACAAAGAAAAACCACACAACAACTTTGGAGCAAAAAGAAGCTCACAATTTCCCACTTATGTGTATTTGGAAGCATTATATATGTACATGAACTAGATAAAGAGAGGTCCAAACTAATTAACGAAAGTGAGAAGTATGTGTTCATTGGATATAATTCAATCTCTAAGGGCTAAAAGCTCTATAATCTCTATGATCCAAGCACTAGAATAGTCATTTTCAATTGCAATGTGAGAATTGATGAAAAAAATTATATCAAATTGGAGTACCTAAGAAGAAGATAAGTATGAATTCTTTTTTCCACTTGAAAAAGAAGAACATGTGGAAAAAGTTTCAAAAATAGTTTGTCACACCACCTTCATGACCAACACCTCCTGTTCATGAAAGCACATCCTAATAATCATCACTAGATGGTGTTCTAGTGAAAGACAATAAGGATTAAGAAGTCTCCAATATCTCTTTGATTCAACAGAGAATATAGATAATCTAGTCCTCTCCTATCTGTTTAGTGATAGGGAACCTACAATCTTTAAATAAGCAATGCAAAACAAGAAATAGAGAAACGTTACGGAAGAGTAGGTCAAGGAAATAAAGAAGGATGAAGGTTGAGATCTAGAAACTCTTCTAAATGGAAAACTGGCAATTGCAACGAAATGCAAGATGAAGAAGAATAAAACAAAAGAGGCGAATATATAGAATAAGATTGGTAGTTGAAGGATATAACTGGATCTAAATTGTTGACTATGATGAGGTATTCACTCCAGTTACTCGTTAGGAAACTATACAAACAATAATTTGTGGGCTATAGCGATAGCGATTGGGCTGAAGATATAGACGAAAGAAAGAGACAATTAGCTTCGTATTCTACATAAACAAAATTGACACTTTTCACTAGCAAAGTTGGGTATGTTTCAACTAATTCTCATGTTTGACATGTTATTTGACTTAGAATTTTATTAAAGGAGATGCATATACTGCAAGTAGAAGCAATAAATATATTTATGGACAATAAAAATCACTGACTCTTGGAAAGAATCCTATCTTTCATGACCAAAGCAAACACTTTGATGCGGGCTATCATTTTGTTCGAGAGTGCATCACTGGGATGGAAGTTCAACTTGAGTTCATAAAGTCACATAATCATCCATAAGAGAGAAGCTCAACTAGAATTCGTGAAGTCACATAATCAAGTGTCAAATATATTCACCAATCCACTCAAGTACAATGCTTTTTACAAGTTACGAGCCTTAGAGTGATAAAATAAAATGAAAAAAGTTTAAGGAGGATGTTAGAAGTTTAACTTATTTTATTTCGACTTTCATTTATTGCATGAGTTTTGTATATTAAATAAAATTTTAATGAATAGAACTTTATTGAAGTTTTGTGTAGAAATTAAAAAGTGACATGTTTATATAATAAATGTAGTTGAAGTTAAAGATTGCATGTATATATATCTATACATTCGTTCATTTAAAACCAAGAAAAAAAAAAAGAGAGAGAGAGAGAGAGAGAAAGAGAAATATAAGAGAGTTCTCTTCCTCTTCCCTGTCCTCTCTATCTTCTTTTAAGTGTGTCTCATTCAAAAGTGTGAGTCTCTTCTATTGTGAGTGGTGTATGAGAGTTTGAGAGTGTACGAGTGTGTGAAGGTCCACAAACTTTCAACATGCAATTTTAATTATAGTGCAGTCACTAAGCTGGAATCTGATCCAGAGTTGTATGGTTTCTTGTTCCAACTTCCAACAACTGAAAATTTAGCATCATTCTACATGATGAACCCGAAATCAAACCTAAGATACTCATCAATTTCGATAAGGGTCTGAATAGGGTTTTTATATATAGGGGATTAGTCATTTCCATCTATAGCCAAAAGTAGTGAAGCCGCTCAAATGAGGAAAAACAAAATATGTTTTAAAAGGTAGAAGAAGACCATGGATGCTTTAACAAGTAACCTGCGCAATAAACTAAATACAATAAGCATGCACGTTCCCAAATGCGTGTGCATGGCTGCACCGGCAAACCTTGATCCGGCGACTCCGGTGTGTATATATATATAAAGATGTCAAGTTATGGCCCACAAAAATTTTAAAGCTCCTAAATTTTTAAATAAGTGAGACTTCTCGTACAGATACAAAGAATCAGAGACATTTTCAAATGAAATATTCAACTAATAATAGATTTTAGTATGACTATTTTTTTTTCCCTGAGATGGAATCCACTTAATGTTCTAGCAAGTGTAACGTATATATAAATATATGATAACTATTAAATAAGAGATAGAGAGGAATGAATGGGAGGAGAAAAGGTATTGAGAATTTAGTCAAATGAATAATTGTCTATGCTAATATGGCGAGTAAAAGGAATTTCTTATAAAAATCCTATACTTAGTTTCTAAACAAAGTTAATTGAATCTAGAAATTCATAATACATATTTAAAAATAAGTGTAATATTTTATTCTCATGATTCGTATTCTTAAGAACATATTGTGAATATTCTTATTATGGGGTATCAAAATTATTGTTTATATGATTTGAAATAGACTTCATTAATTGGAAAATGATTAACTAAGACTTAAAAAAAATATAGTGTCAATTATAAAGTCATACATAATAATACTAGTAAATATGGAACCTCTTCTCTGCACTTGATTCCTTTCTTCCTTCTTTTTTATTTTTGGGTAAAAATTGAACTCTTTTTTTTAGGGGAATCCATCATGTTTTGGAGGAATATTTATATAGTATTTTCATTGACCAAAAAGTTAAGAAACTTGAGTACCATCTTCTTTGGCTAGCTAGGAACTTTATACCTGAAACAGTACACTCTTCACCAAATCAATGACTCATGAAATCTAACCATAAGTTTCTTCACCAAACAAGATGTAAACATGTGTAATTTCATTGACGAGCACTTTAGTCACATCCACTCCAATAGACGGTGACATGTTAGTACTGCTAAACAGTACACCACCCCCCGTCATTAGCAATCATTGCCAATAGTACTGAAGCGATTTGTGTAGGTTACAAAAAGCCTAAACACATGCCGGGTTGACTAAGACTTTGAGACTAGGAGGGAGGTCAATAATGTTAGAGGAATCAGGGGCTCGTATCATAAATGAATCAATGACTTGAATCTTCAAAAACAAAGTCATTTCTCGAAATTTGTTCTTCACATAGAACGATTTTCTTATATTTTTTTCACCAAACGCAGAACAACTCGAAACATATTTCAGGTTTTCTCAAGATTTAAATGGCCACAAACACATTACATATGATTCAAAGTGGTTTTCCAGAAAATGTTAGCATAGATACGTGTAGTCTTTTTACGAAGTGTAAGGAGTTAGGCAACAATATTTTATGTCAGTATAGTGCAATACAGATTGTAATCGATGTCCTTATTCAGATATATATATAAATATATAAACGTAAATAAAAAATTCACCTAGTACTGAAATTCATCCAAAAGCTATAGAGAACAGCACATATAATCCAATAGAAAATATATTTTCAATGAGGAAGAGATAATTAAGAGAGATTATCAAACCTAGTACTTGAATAATCATAGAGCCTGCCGGTGCTGGAGAAGATGATAAGCCCAACATCAGCTTCGCAAAGGATAGAGAGCTCCTTGGCCTTCTTAAGCAAGCCATTTCTTCTCTTGGAGAAAGTCACTTGCCTGCTGGTCGAATTGTCGATCCTTTTAATGACAATCTTTCCTCTCCCCATTATCTCTCTGATTATCCCTTGCTCCCTTTCAGCTAGCTAGATTGACAAACACAGTTACTCGTAAAATCATTGTGAAATTACTCAAAGCTAGCTAGATCCACTACAAATTCACTTACTAAACAAATTTTTTTTTTCTAATTTTCTTTTTGTTGTTTAAAACAAGAGAAAAAAAAGGGTACTTCGTAATTACACCTAGAAGAAGTATAAGGTCAATAACAATAACCAAAGGGGGAAAAGAAGGCAAAAAGGGTACAACCAAAAATAGAAGAACAACAAGGAACAAATTAGATCAAATTAAAATCCTATAGTATTCTCAAAAAAAAAAAAAAGTTAAAATCCTATAAAAAGTAAGTGTGTAGAAATGGAAAAAGCTAGCAAAGAGAAGTGCAAGTAAAGCAAATTAAAGCATGAATGCATGTAGGAAAAAGCTTACTTGATTAAGGTATATGCTATAGTGATAGAGAGCAAGAAAGTAGAAAGGTTTGGGATGAAGAAATAGATAGATAGATAGATAGATGGTTTCTGTTTAGAGTGATAGATAGCTTTTTTCTAGGGGAATGCCAAACCAATGTTATGTTTTGGATTGAAATGGCAAGCACGGGCTGATACTATGACCAAAAAAAGAGCCTTATTTAAAGCAGACTCATTGGGGTGGTCCTGTACGTGGAGTGCAATGTGCAGCGCAACCCAAAACCGCCTTAGTGGGTTCCAAGGTGTGGGACCATATTTCCCCCCAAGCCCCAGGACCACTGACCCCATTACCATAATTAACACCAAAAATGTTTACCCGCTCCGTGTCCCTCGTCATGGTCCCTGTTTTTTGGTAATTGTTACCCATCCATTGTGGGTGGGGTTGCCCTTTAACCGTCATAATCACAGTTAATCAACTTATATTTATGAGAAAGTTTCGAAAATTTTGTATCCTTTTAACTATGAGACAATGACGTTTCTTTGAATTTTTGTTAAAGTTTTCTATTAACGACAAGTAGAAACTGTGTATTTGAGTATATGAGAATTTAGAAAGCAATAGAAACAAATAAACAAATACTTCTTTTAACTAATTCTTGCATGGCTCTTCAAAAAAAGTCTAATTGACTTTAATAAAAGATTTGTCCTAAACCACTACCCAATAGTGGCTTTAAAATTCTAGGGTAGTTATTAATAAGCTTAAATTATACAAAATCTATTAATAGTAGAATTTGAAATCATTGACATCATTGTTAAAAAAAAAAATGCAAATACATGAAGTTACTAATAAAATGAAAAAGTAAAAAGGGAACAGTGAAAAATAAAGTGACAATTAAGAATGTTGATGTGAGTGCAATAAAGTGAAAGAGAGAGAGCCTGGACCATTGAAAAAAAAAAAAAAGGAGAGAGAGAAAGAGAGATGGGTAGAGAGCAATGGATGATTCATGTTGCGATTACAAGCCAAGATGTCGAGAAGAGTAGAATTGCTACGATTGCAAAGATAAGGAAAGCAAAGCTGCTGGCGTTGTTAAGGAGAACTCAAAATTACCGTATCTCTTTTGGTACTTTTTCTTTCTTTTTGGCAAAATGAAATTGGAGATTATTTTAATACAATGGGTTGAACAAGTTAAGAATTTGAATTATTATGGGTAGTTATTTTTTATTTTTTGAACGGACTTTTTGTTTTTGGTACTTTCTTTTTTAGAAAAATGAAATTAGAGATTATTTTAATGTAATGGGTTGAACAAGTTACTAATTGAATTATTAAGGGTTTTTATTTTTTTGTTTTTGAATGGACTTTTTGTTGAATATTTTGTTCGTTTGTTGTTGTTTGGCCTAATCTTCTTGTTGTTTGGGCTATATTTATTATTATTTGAGTTGATTTTTATTACTGATATTTAAATTTTTAATTTTTAATTTTTTTTTATTGTTTAAGGGGTTGAGGGTTATATTGGGGGCCAAGCTTATTTTTGTGAGAAATGTAACGTCCACAATAATTTCAAAACAAAACCTTGATAGCAAGTTGTTGTTAATGGATAAAAAATTAAAATCAATGGTGACCCCAATTTAAATCCAATAATAATTTACCATATAAGATTTGTTATAAATTTGTAGTAAAAATATTATGGACATAACATTATTCTACTTTTGTCGAATGCAAATTATTGAGATTCTCAAGTTATAAGGGTGTTCAGTATTTTTTTTTTTTTTTTTTTAAGGGTGGATAAAAGAAGTTTTAAAATTGATTATGTATATAAACTCCTTTTTTTTGCAAGTATATATATATATATATATATATTTTTTTTTTTTTTTGAGCAAGTGAGGGGGACACATGTAATTAAAGCCGTCACTGCCACTAAGAACCATTTTTTAAATAGGACCAATATGGGAGGTATTAATTAAGAATTTAATACCCTTCATTTGTAACTTAGACTTCTAAGTTTGAGTAATATTAGGTGCACAATAATTTTCACAATAATTAAATTACAGTTATATTCATGTTGGTTTTTAACATGAACCAATCATTAACAGGTTTATCATCACTTTATCATCTATCATTAATGTTTTACCATTTATAAATTTATGAAATATTTTTGTAAAATTTGTAGTGTGAGTCATTGTGTGAGTTTTGGCCTCTCCTTCGCCCACTCATAGGATGAGAGATTTAGATTAGGAAGAGCGAGTGTCCAAACAAAAAGGAAGAAAGCGAATGAGGGAGAGTTGATTCGTCGTACTTTTCATGGGCGCGGCTTGTTGCGTGTCTCTATCCAATAAATTGTCCACACATTTGTTTCGATGAATTCAAGGGCTTTCTTTTCCTGTTTTTGGGGGACTTTCTTTTAGTTCTGTATCTTTTTTTCTTTTTGGCTCAATAGTTTTGAGACCTAGCCTTTCTATTATTAGCAATTTGACACAAATATATGCAACCGAGCTTGATTATCAATATATATGCAACCTAGCTATGAGCCTAATTGAGCTAAACCAAAAAAAAAAAAAAAAGCATCTAACCAAAGACAGCTATGAGCCTTAGGTAACTAAGCTTGGGTCCTTTGCTCATAATTATGGTCTAACTTTCAAGCTTGAAATTAACAAGTCTAAAAGTTTGTTTCTACTCAACTTGGCTTAATAATTTGTTTTCATTCAATTTAGTTTGTCTACTAAATAAAATCAACTTGAGTTATATTATTTGTTTTTATCAATCTGATTTGGTCTAACACTAAACCCATAAATAGGCTAGGTAGCTTAGGTTTATTTAGGTGTTACATTCTTTTTTTTCTTTTTCTCTCTAAAAATAATAATTTTTTCTCAAATCAAAACAAAAATAAGTGGTCTAAGATGGGGCCCATTTACAAAAGGACAATAAGAGTAAATTTATTAAATAATCAAATTCTCACAACTTGTATAAACTTACCTTTTAAGATAACTACTTATGAACTGTTCATCTAAAGATGCTCATATGTGACACATCTTAAATTAAAGAAATATATATTTATTAGATCATAATCTGGTACATCTTTTTAGAAAAGGATGTTCTTTTCCCAATGCCAAAGTTTTCATTTCCAATCAATTAGGAAACACTTGTAAATCAAATCTTTATCTCTTGTAAGCCTTTTCTTTTTCTCCTGTATACTTATTTTCCTTGGTCGAATTTAAAGAGGTATATTGCCTTGCTAAACTATTTTTAATTGATCTAGGGAACTTTGAGCAATCAATGCTTTTTTCTCTTGCAATCTTAATCGATGGGTTTTGGTTTGATTGCTATAAATAGTCAAAAAATTTGGTTGCCTTGCAAGTTGCAACCAAGAACACTCACAGATACACCATTGAATGAGTCCACTACTTAGTCGAAGATCTTGCTGGTAGGGGCTATCGTGATTAAACCATTATGAGAACAAAAGTTTAATTCTTAATTATAAGGAGAACTTGTTTCATTAATAATAATAATAATAATAATAAAGTAGAGCATGATAGGAAGGTCTTGTTCATAGTACATAATAATAAATGTAAATCAAAGATGTGATGGCCTGAAGTGCTAATTTTTCTTAACTCAGTGGAGGGCAAAGCTGAATGAGATAATCGTATAGGATGTCTGCTTTCTAACAGAATTAATAATTATGATAAAAAAAAAATTGTAATGGAAAAACTTCAGTTAATTATAAAAAAGAAAAGCTTGGGCAATTTGCAAGTATATCACGCTTCAAACTATAAGATTTATGGCGAGCATAACTGTATAAGATGACTTTCTTTACTATAAACATGCTGTTCGATAAGTTGACTTTCTTCCTACATCCTCTTCTTTCTTTTTTTTCTTTTTTTGAGAGGAAGGTACGTAAGAAATTTTTATTGATACCGAATAAGGTCATTTTGGAATACATACTTCAAATTATGTGGAAGAGATTCCATCAATACATCTAAATCAGCAGATGGAACTACTCTTCTAGCAAGAGAACCAGCAAGATGCTATATATATACTAATGTACTATATCATTTTGGTAGAGATGCTTTTGCTTTCCTAGAACAATGCAAATGAAGAAACAGTACTATCTTAAGATGAAAGTATTTGAGAAAGCACAATAATCATTAATGTATCTTAAGATAATCTAAGTTAAATTATTCCTTTGATTCAATATTAGACTAAAGTATACTTTTAGTCGTTAAAGTTTGGGATTGTTTTCATTTTATTTATTATTTACTTTTAAAAATTTTTATTTTGACCATTTATGTTTGATTTTGTTTCATATATTAGCCGTTACTGTAAACTTTTTTAGTAATTTGACCATTAAATGTCCTTTATAGTTAACATTTCATAAAATACTAGTTTTCAAATGCTATGCAATACAAAAAAATAATATATATATATATATATATATAAATAAATTATTGTGGTAAAAAAAACATATTAAAAACGGTCAAATTAGTAAAGGAAATGAACAACGTGGCTTATTTATATAAGGAAATGAACAACATGGCTATTTATATGAGAAAATGGATCGATCAAAATGTAAATGATCAAAATGAAAGTTTTAAAAAATAACTGATAAAAATGAAAATAACCACAAATTTTAAGGATTTAAGGACAAAAAACGTACTTTAGTCTCAATATTTCAATTGTGATAACCCGCTAGGTTTGAATTAGCCATCATTTTGTTCCATTGTAGCCAATTGTAGGTTGTTACTTGTAAGCATATAAGGACTGCATGAAAATGGTGGCCAACTTCAGATACGCATATATCTCTGACAAAAGCTACATGTCAAGAAAGAAAGCAAAGAATCAAGCACTTCTGTTTCCCTCAATTTAATGGAGTCTAAGAATTCTCTCCTTTTGACAGAGAAAGTAATATGCGGAAAAGCCTGTTGCGTCATTGTCGTTGAATAATCAATGAACTGCATAACATATATCACTGCCCTGATTGTTTATTTTATTAATATGCTGGAGTTGAAAAAACCTACTGTGCCCCTATGATTTTATTGAAAGAAATGTAAAAATAAAAATCTTCTGATCGTGCTTCCACTAGACAATACTGTTCTATATATAATATACCATTTGTAGGATGTGGGTTGTTGAATTCGAAGAAACACATATGAAGCAGAAGGATTCCATGGTTGATGGTCCCCTAGTTTTTGTGAACATTTTAGAGATGTAAAAAGATGGTTGGTTTTTGAATTTATTGGCAATTCCTCTTCTCTAGCGTGGGAACTTGGATTTTAGTGCATAAGGGACAAAACTAGTTAAGAAATTTGAAAATAAAACTAAATAAGAATATATACCAAATCGTAAGTAAAACCAAAACAAACAAGTAAAGAAAGACTTAGTTGTCAAAAAGAAAACAATGTAAATTACAATTACAATTTATTTATTCCTAGTCTAAATCTATTCAATTGCCTTTAACCATTTTTCCATATTTTTTGAAACAGTACGTAGTATATATATATTTTCAAAACCAGTAGATATACTCTATGAAAAATTGTACTGAACAAGCTGATGATATGTCTATTGATATACTCTTTGACTTTAATCTGTCATTCGGATGGTAGTAGAAAGCTTACTTCTTAAGCAATGATTTCTATAGAGATTCATTGAGTCAACCTTAATATGAGATTTTACCTATTATTCTCTTGAAACTCAATATAATCATTATTATGTTCAATTTATTTTTACAATCTCAACTCCTAAACTTGAAAGATATAATCGAAAACGGTCAATGTATATAATAACTAACAAAAAGTATGATACTTATTTGAAATCTTAGGGGCTATTTGGATTTTCAGTTTCCATCACTCATAACTCAAAATTGGTGGATCCCACAGCTGTGTAGTGTGTTTGGATGTGTTTCCAGTTTTTGTTTTCATCACTCAATTCTCTAATTTTTGAGTGATGAGTTATGGAAACTAAAAACACATTTTAGGTGTTTTCAAGTTATCAAAACTGAGTTTTCATGTTATTTTGATAATTAAACACATATACATGGGACCCACGGTCAGAGCAACATCACACCAATGCACCTTTGATACTACTTGCAACGGCTCTCTACATCAATGGGAACCAGATCACTCCTCCATCTTCATACCACCATCTTCTTCTTTTTTTCTTTTTCTTTTTTTTTTTTTGGGTAAACTATACCACCATCTTCATACCACCACTGATCGGAGCTCAAACCCACCATCTTCTTCTTCTTCTTTTTTTCTTTTTTTTGGTAAACTATGCCACCATCTTCTCTATCCTTCCTTCCAAAATCAAGAAACAAACTTTTCAATTCAAACAATACCCACAAACAATACCTACAAACAATACCCACAAACTTTTCAATTCAAACAATCTCCAAAACAAACCTCAACCCAAAACAAACACAACCCCAATTGCACAAAAATCAATCCGAATGAAACAAATCAACTCAGAATTAACCCATAAATTCCGATCTACGAGCACATTGAACCATGTCAATCCACCATGCACCACCACCAACACCAAAAGAACGAAAGAGAAGAAAGAGAAATAGAGTCAAACAAGGAGAGAAGCTACACCACCAGACCACTAGCACCCCCAAACCCATGGCCAAACAATCAGTCCAAAGAGCAAAGATGAAAACAAGAACAACGGGTAGCAGAGATGTAGAGAGAAAGAGGTCCTTGGAGAAGGAAACTAGGAAAGTGATAAGCTTTTTTTTATTAATAACATGAACGTTAGGAAATATTTGACCAAGTGCTCAGATGTGGGTCCCACAAACAGTAGAAATATTTGAGTGATGAGAAGCTGAAAACAGTGTGCCAAACGTGTGGGGTACTTTAGAAGATTGGGGTATTTTAAGTGATGAGTAACGAAAATTGAGTGAGGAGTGATGAGTGATGGTTTTTTAAAAACCAAACAGCCCCTTAGCTTTTGCTTCTCATTACTCAAAATCTTGTTTTATCACTAAAAGAGTTAATAATAATAATAATAATATTTTTTATTATTACTATGGTTAATATTTATAAGTTCCTTAATTATGGTTGTAATTGTCCTTCAATTAGGTTAATTACACACTAATTTGCTGATTTTGAGGCACAAGCAAGTCTTAATTGAGCTAAAAATAAAATAAAAAAAAATTTAAAGTATTTATATGAAAATCAAGCAAAAAAATGAGAGATTGCAACTGGACCGAGATCCAAGTGTTAATCAGCACTTGGACCTAGTCTTCATTTTCCAATCAGCAGACAGAGAGGCAATCCAATTGTTCTTCTTCCTAGTCAGATCATGCGAGGCAAAACACCAGTCTTCCTAGTCTCAGGTTTGTAAGATCTAAGCATGTTGTTTGAATGCTCTTCATGTGTTCATACTTATTATGTTCTTCCCGTGTCAAAAAAATATTTGTTTTCAGTTTTTGTCACTTCATACAAAACCATGGTTTAGCTTCAGCTTTCAATCCATCTAATATGATCACATGCAAGAATTATGGTTTACACCAATCATGCACAAACACCTATTTCAACCTTTTTCAAAGAAGAATAATATGCTCTTGAGTGGTTATAACATGTTGGTTTTTTGTAGATTTGTACATATCCATATACTTTTCAATTTTTAGAATGTCACTAGGACCAAAATCCATGTAACCTTTGTTCTTAAATTGTATCATGGTCTAAAGCCATGTTATGGCCTAGTTATATTGATGTACACTTTTTTTTTTTTTTATCAAATCAATAAAATAAAGTACCTTTTTCTATAGTTTTTTTCAATTAACAAAATAAGTGACGACTCTATGAAAAACGTTTAGTCTAGGAGGAAATATAATAAGTTGAATCCCCATGCTTGAATTTATTATTAAAAAAAAATTAAAAAAATTTAAAATTTAAAATAAGAAGACAGGTTGGGATCACGATCTCTCACATGCTTGAATTTTCATGTCAATAAGGGCTTGATTAATTTTCTTAGGACCATACATCATTTTGCTTTAAATTTTCCCCTATCTTGCCCTTGCAGACTCCAAACCTAGTGAGCATTCTTTTTTTTTTTCTACCGGCTCTAACTTGCCTAATTAAGTTCACTTTTTAGGTTTCAACCTAGTGAGCAATTTTTTCTTTCTACTCCAAGGGAAAATATTGCAACAGCTGAATGTGTGCTTCAAACAATAAAAACCTCAAGGAGGACTTTGTTTATGATTTATAATGCATGCCGGGTTTAGGTTAAGAAACGAATAAGTATACAGAAGGAAAAAAAATTTCTAGTTAGTATTTCCCATGTGTGCACCAAATTTGAAAATGAAACACTGATCCCACTTTTTTTGCCCTCATTCCATTTATTTTTTTTGTTGGCACTTTAATGGTGTTAACAGTTTTTTGTTGTTTGGCATGCGAGTACCGGAAGATGTAGTAGAGTCATCCTCTATAAAGTAGGATATAGTAATATAATAAATTACAAGCTATAAATTATAGGAACTTGATTGAGAAAAAATAATCTAAGCACATTATTTATCATTGATCCTAAGGCATATGCTTCCTTTTTATGAGATTTAGAAATCCAAGATCAATTCTTCTTATCAACACTTACCAAAAAATAAACAAAAGGTCTAATCACTTTAGTTCCAAATTGTTGGCCACATAACAACAGTGGTTTGAGATATTTTGCAGAACTTTAATAAAGAGAAATACTTTTGGAAAGAGATCAAATCTATTAGAAGATTTCTTCAGCCACAAATCTGTCTAAATGTGTAATGTTTGTCCTGGTATGCAAGTAGTAGCTGGATAACTTTGGAATATCAGCTTCTTTAGTAAATGAATAGAAAAATTCAAGTGTTATCTATCCAGTTTTTGGATTTGACTTAGAAAGGTGATGTTCTTTTTTCTATTAACAATGTGAAGATAACTGAAAAATACATGTTGAATTTGGTGTGATATAATTAAAATGGCTTTATTTCGCTGCCTACTAAAAGATTAAGCACATCAGTTCAAGGATTTCAATGTGAAGCTCGTCCAAATTTCTCATTGGAGAGTCCAAATTTATAGCTAAGAGAGAAAGAGAAAATTAAACAGACCCAAAAAAAAAAATTTAGAGATGAAAGGAGACTTCGAGATATATCGAATTATAAAATACCAGCGATCTTAAACATTGAAACCTTAAAAGGTTGCTTGTTAATCGTATCATTGATTTCGAGTTTAAGTTAAAAAATATTACAATTGAATATAGCATTAACAATGCAGGTAAGATCCACTCAAAAAAAAAAAAAAAAAAAAAAAAAAAAAAAAAAAAAAAAAACAATACAATGCAGGTAAAAAGCATTTAAGATGTATACAAAAGGCACTGTCTTTTTCAAAACCTAGTTTACAGAATTCTTTAATAGAAAATTCCGTGTTATAACCTATGAATATTTTATATTATACTTTTAGTATGATCAACTGCGTCCTCTAAAATTAGGATCATTTTTATTTTATCCTTTTATATTTAAAATTTTAGACTATTGACCATGACATGTAGCGCTTTGAATCTCCTCCTTCCGTCCATGTATATTAATAAATAATAATAATAATAATAATAATGTGTATTAAATGTGGTGTAAGAGCATCCACAACAGGTATGGCAAATGTGTCAAATACCAAATATTTGGCACATTTGTCACACCAAACACAAAAATGATGCTTTATGAGATGTGTCAAATCTCAAAAATTATACAACATGGATACAGTACCGTTGCAAATTTGCAACGGTACTGACAAATGTTACAAAAATTTTATTGTATGTGCTAGTTGGTTCAATCAAATCATGTCATGTCGATTCTCAAAAAAAAAAAAAAAATCATGTCATGTCAAGTCCATATATATATATATATATATATAATATATGTGCCAAGTCCATTAAATAGCTTTAGAAGTCTTTAGAAATATATTTTTTTTTTAAATCTATAAAATCCAAAAATAAATAAAACAATATCTTTTTTTCTATCAATTTCTTGGCATCCAAACAAAAAACCAAAAGCTCCTATCCTCAAACAAATCAATCTCCAAAATCTTCATCATCATCAAGCATCCCTAATTCCCAAAACAACCATTATTCATCATTGTTGCTTTTTGTAGAAACTCCATTTTGCAACCTGTATTTAACCTTATTTAGGGATCAAAGTATAATTTCAAATCTCAAAAATAAAATCATAATTTTGACCATTGGATTTTCAATTACTTATGACTTAGTTTTCAATATTAGATCAAGGGCACATAGATTAACACTTATCCATGTACTTTCATTTTTTAGAATGTAATTAATTAAGTCCAAAAACCATGTAACTTTTTCTTAGATTGTATCTAGGAACAAAATCATGTAATGTTCTAGTTATATTTAAAATTTTAATTTTAATCATTAACTCTCTCTCTCTCTCTCTCTCTCTCTCTCTCTCTCTCTCTCTCTCTCTCTCTCTCTCTCTCTCTCTCTCTCTCTCTCTCTCTCTCAAATCAATTCCGTGTTTAATTCCATCATTAATCATACTTTGCTAACACCTAAACTCTCAACCCTAAACACTGCCTTGATCCTTTCAAACGGCCATCTATTTATGGGTATGGATGGAAAGATTAAAATCAAAATGACTTTATACATAGAGGGTGTAATTTAAACTTTCACCTTTTAATTCTTCAAAAAAAAAAAAAAAAAAAAAAAAAAAAAAAACACACATTTTTACCTTTTTGACTTGAGCTTGTAAGATACAAAGTAACAAACCCCACCAAACTCCTCCCCCCACTCAAAGCCCAATTTTAAAAATCAACATATGAACTAAACCTTTTAAATGTAATAACCAAGTAATTATTGAGACATTTTCCTTCAATAAAAAGGGGATTAATTTAGATTTTAATTTCATGCACAAAAAAGTATATCATGAATAATATATATAGTGGATGATAATTTAAGTGAAGTTGTAACTTAAGATTATGACATGGTGACATGTTTAGTTCATTTGTTCATTTTTATACTTTCGTCTTGACTAGTGAGAGAGTTGAGTATTTGAAAATAAATTTGAAGAAGTTTTCGTGCAACACTATAAAATATACTTTCCTGGCTGAAAATTTTTATTAAAAAACACCCCCTTTGAGTATTGTTGTGGGCCTTGTGGCGTGGTCCGTAATTTGCAAAGAGCGCTATTGAGTTATAGCCTATGGGTGTAATTCATTAATGACATTCTCTTTTGGTCTACCACTTGCAAATGTCTACATGGTGTCCACTCTTTTTCACAGCAACAGGGTTTTTTCTATCTTTTTTTTAATATATAAGAAGTAATGTAGCCCAACCCCACCTTACTTTTATCATCTTAATTTAAACCTAGTCCATTTACATATGCATTATGCATGGCTAAATGTTTCCTGCTTATATTCAATTGGGAACAATCTTCCCTTCCAGTAGATAGACCTACAAGCATGTACATTTTGCAACATTTTGAGGTAGGTTAGGTAAAGACAGCTAGAGAGATGTAGCTAGGTTTATGCAATATGTAAGCCAAGCCCACTACTGTAATTTCACCACTATAACACCATGTTTAAAAAGCTTATCCAGGCTTCAAGCCTCGTATGCCTATTGCATGGATTAAAATTTCTTGCTTATCTTTGATGGGAAACCCTAATACAGGAAATAAAGTCACACCACAGAATTGTACATTTTTGCTAGGTATAGATTAGTTAAAGTTAGAACTAGGTTTATACTTGTTGGGGGGAGATATAGCACTTGGAGAAACTCTAATTGAATGATTAATATAACTTATAAGAACACCACTAAACCCAAAAATTTAAATCTATGAGTTTAGGTATTGTCTCTTTGTGAGTTTTGAGATCTTTCAGTAAGCCATGAACAAATCTTAATATCTCCCCCTTACCTATAAGGTTTTTTCGGCAATACTCATTTGTTGAGTCTTTCTCCAGGATCATCTTTGTATGTGCTTTATGGGTAACATACTAACATGTCACACTCTAACTACAAAAGGAAACCTAAACACCGTGCCACAATGTCGTACACCACCATAAGCATATAATATATAAAGACATAACTTAATTAACTCATAAGTTTAAGTTTATGATTTTGGACCCAATTATTTTATATTGATCACTCACTATTGTTATTATTACTCAACATGAAACTTGACTTACACACACATATATATATATATACACCCAAAAATACTGTAAAGAGAACAAAAAAGTGGTAACCTAATCCCACCTCACTTTTACCACTTAAACTAAAGGTATTATCCAGTATTTCTCAAAGAGAGAGAGAGAGAGAGAGAGAGAAGAGGTATTATCCAGTTACGCATGGCTTATGCATGAATTAAGTATTCTTGCTTATCTAAGATGGGGACCAATCATACAATGCATATAGAGCCAAAACTCACCGCTAACAAGTTTTTAATTTTTTGCAACAATTTGAGGTAGGCTTAGATTGCTAAAGTTGGATACATCTAGGTTTTAAGTAATATGATATTAGTAACTAATCTCTTAACTATCTAATGTATACGGAGTTGGAGGAACGTTCTGTACACCACCAAATTTGTTTAGTTTACATGGGAACTAGTGTCTTTCTGACTGCCGTAGTTTTTTACGTAAGATCATGGTTATAACTTTTTTTTGGGGGTAAAATCATGGTTATAACTTACAACTATAGATATGTCACTTTAAGATCACGGTTCTATTGATAAAAATGTCACTTTCATTAGCAAAAAGAAAATAAAAAAGAAATATCACTTTCAATTTGCTAAGTGCACCGCAAATTTTGTAATTTCTAATGGCAATCATGTTGTTTTGCTGTCACCACAATGCTATTTTTTTTTTTTCAATTCCACAAAACAATACTCTACGAGGTACAGAACCAACCATTCTCACACCTAATTTTATAATTTATAAGTTGTGATTGTAAGTAGTTGACAAAAAGTAATTGATTACATAAATTAACAATGGGTAAAAAATGTTCACCACTCACGATCACACAAATCATTAAAACTGTAAAATTAAATGGCAATGGAATATGTCTCCAAATTAATTAATTGCCAATATGGCAAAAAAAAAATAAAAAAAAACAAAACAAAACAAAAATGCTACGGTAATTGGGGTTTAGGCTATAGGAGTATTAGATTATGTGAGGTCGATGTCCACACGGTTAAATGCTTGGGTCAGCCAATCATCTACCATATATGTCGCAATCGAATCTCTTGTGTCACGCTCCATTTTCATGTAAGGAAAATGAAAGAAAACAGACCTCATGAAATGGACCATTATAAAAATTTATAATTATGTTGCTTTAGTCATCATACAAGGGGTATAACTAAGTTGTGCTCTCTGTTCACACTTGGATTTCAATATAAAATTTCAAAGGAGTAATGGTGGAATTATAATTTGATTTCTTAATTACTTAATTAATCATTCAAATAGGCTGTGAGTGTTACTGTTGGACTTCCACCTAATGCTAACAGTTTTTATCATCATATGCAGACGAGTCTCCGAATTTCAGGAATATTACTAAATAATTTTCCCCTAGATTTGATTACATTGTTTTTTTTGGTTGGAACCTTTCTATTACTTTTCTCTTCTTCATTTTTCCACAGAATGAAGTTAAAGTGGCCAAAATTTATAACATGATATTTGTATTTTATATGAGCAGATTCAAACTAATTTTTAAGTCGATATAAAATTGGTAAACCTGTATGCTATGCTCAGCGAAACGAAGGAAAGTGAATTTTTTTTTTGTTTTTGTAAGTTTGTCTCAGAATATAAACGAAGGAAAGTGAATTTTTTTTTCTTTTTCTTTTTTTTTTTAAGTTTGTCTCAGAATATTAAGATATGGTCGTCATCACTATTTTCTGTGGATTTGAGTTTACCATTATAAATTTTACAGTACTACATTTATACATTGCTAAATTTACATTGCAAATATACATCATGTGTTTTATTATTGACCATGTGAGCAAGTAACAATTTAGACCCTTTTAATTACAGCTTAGTCAATTTTAAGCTAATTGAACAAACTAAAGCCGAATTTGTTTAAGTGATTAGCCAATCTGTGAGTTTTTTTTGTATGAGTTTGTGATTTTTATTTGTGAGGTATGATTGAGAATAGTTGTAATCCATATCATTAATAGAAGATTTTGTTTAGCATTATCTGTCTATGTAGACTTGGAGTTGGCCAAACCATATATATTGTCTTGTGTGGATTTTGTTTTCTTGTTCATATGAATACATATCCATTAGCCCCACATTACACAAGACAATCTGAATCTAACTAATAATTGTGTGAAATTCCAATTTCTCGTTCTTAACTTGTCAAGTAAAAGACTGAGCCAAAAGTTTTGATTTGAGTTGATGAGAAGTTGTTCTTCATAACAACATTAATGACAATGCAATGTTAAAACTTACCTAGAGGTGTTTAAACCCTCCCCCCTCCTCTCCCCTCCCAAAAAAACTCTTACTTGATAACAAATACAACTTCAATTGAATTGGATGTTTGTAGACAGTGATGGAGATTAAAAACAATTTTCCAATGGGAGTTAAGCTAAAATAATAAAAAAAATTCTTAAGTAAAACCAAAAATAAAAAATTTATAACTCAAAATGAAGACATTATTGACTAAACTACACTTTTGGCCTTAAAGTTCAAGCTTGTTTTTATTAGTCCTTCTAAGTTTCTTTTCATGTTTAATTCATTTTCATATTGCCCTTTAAATTTCAAATTTTCATTTTATCCATTCATATTTGATTCAACTTTTTGGTTGGCTTTTTACATTTCAGGATCTTTTATTTTTCAAAATTTTTATTTTCAAAATGAAATTTTGAAATGTAAATGGCTAAATAAAATGCTAAATCAAAAATAGATGGTCAAAATGAAAATTTAAAATGTAAATTTACCAATATGAAAATAATATGCGAAGGTTTCTAAGCAAAAGAACATGGCCTTTTCAAAGCACCTTATTTTGTTTGGGGAGTGATAAGCAATCAACATTGTATCTTCAAGTATGATAGAATTTTAATCTATGATATTTATTTCATGATGATTGTTATTTATCATCATGTCAAGATACAAATTATTTTTTGACATAGATAGGATTTTAACCCCTAATCTCTTATTCGACATCAAGTGATTTTACTAATTTAACTGGAATCTACAACAACCAACATAGTATTATTTCACTAATTCCCCCTTGCCACTATTAAACGCAAAAGAAAAACATCTTAATATTAGAAAATGGATTGGACCACTAATTTGAACTATATTTGCTCAAGAGTAATATATTAGGGAAAAAAAAGTTGCTAGGCCAATATTGAGAAGAAAAAAAATGTAGGTTGATTATACTCTTTTGATATGGTTTATTCGGTAATTTAGTTTCTTCCATTTTATGTGCTTTTATGTTCATTTCATACGTTGGACTAAGTTTATTTGTTTCCCTAAATCTCATTAATTATATTTTTTGTTTCGTTGGAAAGAAATTTGAGGAAGACAATCGTGTCGGAAAAATGCTTGATAATCAATCTGTACAAATAAAAGATAACTGGCTCCTCTTAATTCAAGACAAGTTGATTGGTTCCAAGTTATATTTCCTTTTGTTATTACACGAGAACAAGGAAACAGAGAGTGATCTCTGCGGAGTTCAGCACTAAAAAGTAGCTACCTTTTTTCTTTTTCTTTTTTTTTTTCCTTTTTTTAATAGGAAAAAGTAGCTAGCCCCTTTTTTTTTTTTTCCTTATATATATTTGCTTCTTTTTTTCCCTAATTAACGGTTGGTAAGGATCTCTTTTTGTGGAGACGGATTAATAATAAAAAGAATCTATGAACTGGATATTACTAACTATCTCCTTAAAGTATTCATCCAGAATTTTTATTTTTATATTTTTAAAGCGACTTGAAATTCAAATATTGAAAGCAAATAATTGTGCTAAACCCCGCGTAAATACTAATGGATGCTATATTATATGATTGATATGTACTTGGTAGTTAGCAGTTGGCACTAGGGTTTGAGTGCTTTCTGTAAATTCCGTATAAACAGTAATGGATGTCCTATCATATGGTAGCATTAGAGTTTGTGAAACCCAAAAAGAATGGAGCTTTTATGATTCTGTGGTCCAGTCATGAGAGTGAAAGAGTTGCTGAGCTGACTTCAAAAATAGAAAAGCAATATTTGCTTTTGGAAATAGTGACCATGTCTCTGGTTTGTTCAAGAGCTTGCTGGACCTGAAATCCTATAGATCAAGATTTCTGCTTCAAAGTTCAAGATTTATTTTCTTTCCCGTTTTCGTGTTTTCATATGTTGTTTCAGACATTCTAGGTTCATTTGACTTGAGGTCAAAAGATTAACCTATTACATAAACCTAGGTCGAGGTCTCTTACATTTAGGCTCATTCTAGGCTAAATGTTTGTAATCTCTCGACACAAATAGAAAACAATGTTATTAAACAACCAAAATAATAGAAATTGTTTGTTTGTTTGTTTAGACCACTTAAAGCAGATTGTTTAACTTAGTATATTAGTTAAGTGATTATTTAGGTTAATTATTCAGATCTCGGTTAAATAATAATAATGAATCATATCATGCAAAATAGCTGAAAGTAAATAATACCACGATATGATAATTTAGGAAAACCAATGAAACCAACAGTTTTAAAGTAAAAACTTGGGGAGGATTTGATCTAGCAATCCTCAAGATAAAGTAAATCCACTATAAGAGAATCAAAGTTTTTACAATCAGATTTAACCCTAAATCTATTGCTACCTCTAGTAGTAACTTACTGACATGACCATGTGTAAACTCCGAATCCACGGACTCCTTTTCTTGGACTTACTGCAATACAAGCACCCATGCTTGTGACTTTGAGATCCTACTCAAAGATTTCAGATCAACTTAAGTTGTTGATCTTTGTAGCAGCAACTAGGTTCTACCAATGCTTGATTGTAGATCTTGCTCCAGTAGACGCTTGTATAGTTAAAAGGTATAACATCTCTCAAATCTCACAAGGAGTAACACACAAGTCTTCCAAATGCCTTCAAAACATAGCTAGAGTTTCCTTTCTATAAGTGGACAAGTTGAATTGAAACCCTAAACATTTTCGTGGGCTTGGGCCTTGTTTTAAAATTCTGAAAAATCTAATTTCTACGATTTTCAATCAGTCGAATCTAATTTTCGATCGATCGAGCTTGGCAAATTACACATCTTTGAGCAAGTCTAACACATAGACTAGATATGTTTTGTTCTCGGTTTGCCAACACATACAAAATAGAATTCTAAACATTTAATCTTAAATCTTTAAAACCTAACAAAAATAAAAAGGGACTTAATCATCAAGAAGGCATATGTTCTAACTCAATATGCTCTAGTGATATTTTTGTGTTTTGGGCTTTGGAGAATGCTACAACTAGAGAACGAAAAAAAAATCTAGACAACGTTCATATGTAAATTGAGGCAACCTTTCAGTGAGAATATTGATTTCTTATCTCCAAGTCTCAGATCCAACATTTCATGATTGGAGTTCCATGGCCGAAATGGGAAGCAAATACATTTGAAAACAATTCCTACTAGAGTTTCAATTACCAATGATTTAAAACAGAATGTTCGTGTTCTTATATGTCCATTTTAAATATGGTACTTAAGCTTTAAAACGGCATTTTTTCCCCTTTCATTGCCTCCTTATAATTTGATAGGACTTAAAGTAAACATTAACCACATTTGCACTATATTTCAAAGGAATTAACTTAGTTAAAGTTCATCATAATAACACTGGTTGAGTAAATACCTAATGTAAGTCTCAACATACATCAGCACATCACCAATACTCGCTCGTTCAATCCAATCTAAATACAACAGTACAGAATATTATAGGAAATGATTGGAGGAAATCCTTCATGCAGTAATACTGGAATCAATTTGATGCTCATGCTTCACCATCTCAAAAATACTATATTTTCTAGAGAGAGAGTTGTATACACCAATAAAAGTTATAGAAAAACCATTTGAGATGGATGTTTAAAAAAAGAGATATAAAATAATTAATAAAAACTTAACATTAAAATATGGAACCATTTGGCAGTTTTGGGAGCCTACCTGTTCCAAGTATGTAGGAGTTATAACATTGTTTAGTGAGTCATATATTGTCAAATGCGTATAGTCTTTGGAGTATACTTTTAAAATAAAGTCGATTTCTATAGATACAATTTTCCATTTGATCTCCAAATAATTTAATACCTAAGCATCCATCATCAAGATATATAAATTCAGAAATAGTTGATTAAATTTAATGGTAAAAAAGATGGAAAGAAGGGAGGTGAAAGACAGAGAGGTCATTGAATTACATAGAGAGTAAAAAATGGTGTAAAATATTATACGACACCTAAACACTCAATTTGAGAACTCTTTTCATAATTTTTAAAAACCAGGTTTCTTGAGGATTGAGTACATTAAGATAGTGTCAGAATTTTTCAATTCTAAATTCAATGATAGCATGTGTATAAGCTTCCATTAAATCCTCTTAAGTATTCCCAGTTCCTACTAAAAAAAGGCTCAATTATTTTGAGCCTTGTGAGCCAAGATTCTTCTTTAGACAGTTTTTTAGTCCAGAAGTACTTGATATATTCCAAGAGGGAAAAAAATATAAAGAAATGTATGTAATAAACTAATAGGTAAATATTTCTTTTTCTCAAACTCGTCCCAACCCTCAGGAGCTATGTATTTTTGACGCGTACACTCTTTCTTGCAAACTATAGGACCACTTTGATATATCATTATCAATAGCTTAAGAGTGAAGACTTTGCTATATATATACATATAGATATATATTTATTAAGAGGCAAATGTCCTCGTGTTTCAAAGCTTTTGTCAGCCAATCATTCGCCATATATGTAACCACCGGATCATTTCCGTCACCCTCAATTTGCTCTTAAATAAAGAAAATACAATACTCTTTTTTTTCTTTTGACCTCATCTTTCAATGAACAATATAATACTTTGTATGATCATGGGGAATAGTGAACTATATATATTAGGTCGTGCTTACTATGCTTTTTTTACAATAACATTTAATTTTTCGAGAAGAAACTTATTAGATTTATTTAATTACATTTTGCAGGCTATAGCCTATAACATGCTAACAGCTCTTATCATATCAAGCCAATTACTAGTATCCACATTCCATACCCTTTAAGCAGTTCCAAAGATTTTATACTAGGCGTAAAGATTCCATAGCTTTAATTTTATATATCTTCTAACATATTCCACACTTATTTTTTGCCCTAAAAAAAATCCACATTTATGTTGAAACCTGAGTCCCTAAAATGTAAAAGAGTAACCATGGACCATTTGCCTTGTGAAATATGGAACTTTTTCTAGGTTACACACTTTGCATTTTTGCGAGAAAATATTATGGATGTCTTTATCTCATACATTCTATTTTGGGTGTTAAAAAACATATAATTACATCATTGACCATTTTTTTGGTTTTTGTGTTTTTAAATCCCTTTTAACTTTTAAGCACAGAACAAATTATGTAGGTATTAGGTTTCATTACAAACAAATGCTGAGCCCACAGTGAGAGTTCCTATTCATGTTGTTGCGAAAGAGACATTGAAATAGAAATGAAATTTGGCATCATATAAAAGGCTGGGGTTTGAATGATTGTGTGGGACTCTTCTTTGTTTACATCGTGTCAAGTAGGCCGATATTCTATGGACTACGTCCATCAACTTGAGCTAAATTGAAAATGGACTCGTTGATCACGCTTGAAAGAACTGAAAATGCAAGTGACAACAAATATATATTTGAAAGGGTTTTGTGTATAGCGTAGTAAAGGGGGAGGGGAGTTAAATTATTTTTTATTTCTTTTAATATTTAGTGCCTATTTTTATATTATTTTTTATATGTCAAACTTCATTAGGAATTGAAAGAAGATATTTCCTATTTTATCAATTTTTTAAAAGTTATTTAAGTTATAAAAAAAAAAAAGAATAGAAAAGAAAAATAAAGAAACAAATGTTTCAATTAAGAGAGAAAAAAAGAAAAGAAACTATTACCTTTTAAAAGTGTTATGAGATCAATTTTTTTCCATCTAATAATTTGTTATTTTTCACAAAAACGTAGTATTTTTTATATTCTTTATGTACTAATTATATAATAAATTCCATAATTTGACTTTCTTCAAGTTAAACAATAAAATTTTAGATGTACAAATAGATACTATATGATTTAAATTGTTAAATTTAATCATTTTATCAGCTTAACAAAAACTGACATAAATGATGCTTGAGATTTATCTAATTATTAAAAATGATTACATGTAATTATAAGTGGAATTTTGAAAGAAAAAAAATACAGCATGGATTATTCATACATAAAATAACCACAACAAACAAACACAGAATGATGGGTGTGGGGCGCAAATGATTTATGGGCCAGGCCCATCTACCCAGGGAGAATCCAAGGGCCCAAGCCGAGGAGGATTATGGCCCAAGTTCAACAAAATAGCCTTTGGGTACCGCCGAGGGTAGTTCAGTCCTCGGCAGACCCACAGTACCCCCAGAGGGAAGGGTAAAAACGGTATAGGATTGGAACTTAGAAGAAAGATCTAAAATATCCAGGAAAAGCTGCCTTTACTGCCATTCAATGCTCTGAACCTGACAGAGCCGCATTCTTTGGCTTTTACCACCACCCCCAACGACTTTGAGTATGGGCTGATTGGACAAGTATCAGCCTTGGAAATGTTGACCCTATACGTGGACGAAGGACAGTGAACACAGGCGAATATAAAAGGAAAAATCAGTAACCTAAGGAAGGGGCTGGGAAAAATGGCCAAAAACGAGAGCCTTCCAGCCCACCTCCAGGAGAAGTACTCTAGGGGTGACGATCGTTTAACCTTGTATGAACGCCATGAAAAACCCATCGCCTATCGATCAAGGCCTAGCCTTTCAAACCCACGCTCTACAAATGATATTGTTAGGGCCGTTTTACGTGCGAACCCGACACTGTTACGGTCCGCCACGAATCGTGACCCTACAATTGGCGCCGTCTGTGGGGAAGGCTTGCGTGTTGGCGCAGGTGGTAGGTTGAAACAGTTCCTCTGTTATTTCTAACCGTTGGTTATAGAGTTCAAGTATAAAATCTCACTAGGGGCTACGTTTCTTGACGAGGGGCTTGGCTGAGGAGCTAACTCCCCTAAAGCTAAAGCTCCTCGTAAAGAACAAACTAGGCGCTTGGTAACGTTAACCGTATAGATAAACTCAAGGGGCTTGGCTAAGTAGCTAACTCCCCTAGAGCTAAAGGCAAGCCAAGGCCCCATGCAAAGAGAAAACTAGGTTTTGGACAGAACCAAGGCATTGCATAGTCCTCGGACTCAAGCCTATGGGAAAACCAACTACCTGGATGTGGAAAACTAGGTTTTGGACAGAACCAAGGCGTTGCATAGTCCTCGGACTCAAGCCTATGGGAAAACCAACTACCTGGATGTGGAAAACTAGGTTTTGGACAGAACCAAGGCGTTGCATAGTCCTCGGACTCAAGCCTATGGGAAAACCAACTACCTGGATGTGGAAAACTAGGTTTTGGACAGAACCAAGGCGTTGCATAGTCCTCGGACTCAAGCCTATGGGAAAACCAACTACCTGGATGTGGAAAACTAGGTTTTGGACAGAACCAAGGCATTGCATAGTCCTCGGACTCAAGCCTATGGGAAAACCAACTACCTGGATGTGGAAAACTAGGTTTTGGACAGAACCAAGGCATTGCATAGTCCTCGGACTCAAGCCTATGGGAAAACCAACTACCTGGATGTGGAAAACTAGGTTTTGGACAGAACCAAGGCATTGCATAGTCCTCGGACTCAAGCCTATGGGAAAACCAACTACCTGGATGTAGAAAACTAGGTTTTGGACAGAACCAAGGCATTGCATAGTCCTCGGACTCAAGCCTATGGGAAAACCAACTACCTGGATGTGGAAAACTAGGTTTTGGACAGAACCAAGTCGTTGCATAGTCCTCGGACTCAAGCCTATGGGAAAACCAACTACCTGGATGTGGAAAACTAGGTTTTGGACAGAACCAAGTCATTGCATAGTCCTCGGACTCAAGCCTATGGGAAAACCAACTACCTGGATGTGGAAAACTAGGTTTTGGACAGAACCAAGGCATTGCATAGTCCTCGGACTCAAGCCTATGGGAAAACCAACTACCTGGATGTGGAAAACTAGGTTTTGGACAGAACCAAGGCATTGCATAGTCCTCGGACTCAAGCCTATGGGAAAACCAACTACCTGGATGTGGAAAACTAGGTTTTGGACAGAACCAAGGCGTTGCATAGTCCTCGGACTCAAGCCTATGGGAAAACCAACTACCTGGATGTGGAAAACTAGGTTTTGGACAGAACCAAGGCATTGCATAGTCCTCGGACTCAAGCCTATGGGAAAACCAACTACCTGGATGTGGAAAACTAGGTTTTAGACAGAACTAAGGCATTGCATAGTCCTCGGACTCAAGCCTATGGGAAAACCAACTACCTGGATGTGGAAAACTAGGTTTTGGACAGAACCAAGGCGTTGCATAGTCCTCGGACTCAAGCCTATGGGAAAACCAACTACCTGGATGTGGAAAACTAGGTTTTGGACAGAACCAAGGCATTGCATAGTCCTCGGACTCAAGCCTATGGGAAAACCAACTACCTGGATATGGAAAACTAGGTTTTGGACAGAACCAAGGCATTGCATAGTCCTCGGACTCAAGCCTATGGGAAAACTAACTACCTGGATGTGGAAAACTAGGTTTTGGACAGAACCAAGGCGTTGCATAGTCCTCGGACTCAAGCCTATGGGAAAACCAACTACCTGGATGTGGAAAACTAGGTTTTGGACAGAACCAAGGCATTGCATAGTCCTCGGACTCAAGCCTATGGGAAAACCAACTACCTGGATGTGGAAAACTAGGTTTTGGACAGAACCAAGGCATTGCATAGTCCTCGGACTCAAGCCTATGGGAAAACCAACTACTTGGATGAGGAACCAACTATTAAAAAAAAAAACTATGGCACGTAAACCTCAAAATCCATCCGAGGAGGAATCCTAGTTCACAAATGGGTTAATACCTTGAATGCACGGATTCCACGGTCTGCCCTCGGGTCCCTAGTGTCAAAGGGGTTGATCCGGTACGACGCAATTCATTACCCAAAAGCACAATCAAAGTCCCTCGCTACTTAGCTACCCTTTCAGATGAATTATTTAGAGATTATCGTTCTCGGACATTGGTCTAGCATGCATCGCGTAGCACTCAGCGCTTATCCCGGTTAGTTCCAAGAATTTAATTTATTAAAAGTTACCATTGTTATACTTGATAATATTTGTGAGTTTACGCTAAGTAGGAATCTGTGTTAAATCATTTTTCTGCCTGGAATGTCATTAAGGGCAAGCTTACATTTAATATTCATGCATAAAGTAGTTGTTACGGAGAAGAAAGGTATGTATAGAGAAATAAATACATACTTGATTAAGACAAAGGGATGGTACAGCGTATAATGAAAAGCTGAAACAAGCTTACACTAAAGCTAACCACGTAAGTAAAGGAAAAATACAAGAGAGTGGGGATAAAGCCGAGGAGATAGCTCAGACGAGAGGTTGGCTACTGTTCCAAGTTGTCGTCTAAGGAAACTATTCCTCGACGTTAATACATGCCCATAACTCAGGCAGCCAAAGAACCTGACCTCAGGCTAACACCATCTAAAGAAAAGGTGCAGGGAGCCGGAGGTCGGGAAATCCCCACAAAAATTTGTCTGCTATAAGGCAGACGGCGCTGATAGCGGAAATTCCTTCTTCGGACATACCAAAAGTCTGGCATGACCAGAATCTGCTTCGGATTTTGACTAAAAGAGGGAAAAAGATCCTCTCCCCTATGACGAAACGGAATGCTCCCTTGAATTTGCGCCTCCTTGGCCCGTACCTCACCATTCTGAGTGTCAGAGGGACATGGCGCCTCTGTGGCGGAGAGAGTTCTTTTTTCCCAACCCCCGCCTCAAGCATGATGTACTAAGGGAGGAAACTGAAGGATTTGTGTGTGGATAGAGCAACTTTCTTGCCTATTTATGCTAAAAGGTAAAGTGGTGGCATTTAATTCACGCAGCGTCCCAAGGAACGCTACGGACAAAATGTCTCTGACTCGATTTCCAACGTCGTCTGCAATTTTGAGGATAAAGGAGTCTCGAGAAGGCGCACCTCGAACACTGGGACGCTCAGAGAGTACCGCGTGACCTAAGACTACGGAAATACCCTCTAGTTTGTGGGCCCAGTAAATTCGCGGCCCAAGCCCGATTCAGCACAAGGGCCCAGGGGCAGAGCCAAGACCTTGTATGGTCCTCGGACTCAAGCCAATAGAGAAACCAAATACTTGGACATAAAAAAAAGGGGGGTTGAATTTCGTAAGAGGGGCTACTTGGAACGCCCCAGCATTTAGTCGTATAAGAGGGCTATTCATTTGGCAGGTGATATGTCCTCGGATGGTTATTTCTCACACGGCATCAAGCCTTCGGTTCTCTCCTCGGCTAGTTCCGGGTAAGTGCTATTTTTTACGGGTCGGCCTTATTGTGCTAAGCACTTCTATTAAAGCTATGGCAACATCTTTTTATTATCAAGTATTTTGGTTTTAGTCGTCATTGATTTAGATGCTATATCATTGTGCCGAGCAGCGCTTGCAAATTTATGAAAACGTAAAGACATAATATGCGAAATAAGGTAGACAACAATCTTTATTAATAGGAAAAATTGCTACAACATACAAAAAGGGGCTCAAACGAGTCTATACAAAATGTGAACTGCCTAAGCAACCATTACATCTGTAGTACAGAAAAGTAAACTGTCAAGCGTCTTTTAAACTCGTCTTCAAAGTTTCTCCAATCTCTGCCTCATTGCTGCTCATACTAAGAGAGGGACTCACTTTAAAAAGAAAATGAATGAAGAAGAAGGAAATAGTAAGGAAGAAATCAATGACGAAGATGGAGGGGATGAATAAAGAAGATGGAAGACATGAGTAAAGAAGGAGGAGAAGAGGAGAGAAGAAATGAAAAGAAAGAAAAGGAGCAAAAGAGGGAGAAGAAAAAGCACCAGGGCGGAACTGGTGCTGGGAAGACCATAAGGAGAGGGCGGGGGAGGGCACCAGGGAGCAAAAGAGGGAGAAACAGAAGCACTTAGCCCCTGCCTCAGCCCTGACTCCTAACATGCTGGTGCCATATTAGGTACGCTCGTGAGGAGCCGGATGGTAATGATCTTGGGTGTTCTCGACTCAGTCACGCCGAAAGTTTGACGTGACGAGTCCCTGCTTCGGATTTTGACTGAAAGAAGGATGAGGTTGATTTTGAGTCTTCGCCATCCTTGTCCCGATTGAGCCATGATGAGCTTTATCGGAACGTGGCGTTTTTGGGAGGGGTGGGGCTTTTGCATCCCTTGTTGTTATGGTAAAGTGTTTTACGATTAAGTGTATAAACCAGTGGGTAAACCGAACCCTAAGGGAGGCTAAGTATTTCAGAGTCTCAGGGAGATGAAAAGGGATTCTTGATAAAAACAATAACCTCCTCTCTTCCTTCTTATACAGAGGGTGGAGCGGGAGGCATTTAATAGGTTCAGATCTCCAAAGGGATCTGTCAACACAAACATGCCGGTTCCGTTTCTCCACCCCATCAAAATAAACCGTCGAATTAAAGTAGTCTCGTAAATAGTGATCATTCAAAGCGCGTTTTGGATACCCCAAGCGATAAGAACGCATCAAGCGCGAAATTAAAAACTGTCTCGTAGACCGATGCATCTCTTGGGCAGATGAGGAGCCGCCAGCATGTTTAATAGGCCGAATGGATTGGGCCGTAGGAAGAGGTTTGGCGTCACCAAAACCCCCCTGTCCAGCCCAGAGGTTAGACAGCCGGGTTTTGAGGGGCTAATGTGGGGCGCAAATGATTTATGGGCCAGGCCCATCTACCCAGGGAGAATCCAAGGGCCCAAGCCGAGGAGGATTATGGCCCAAGTTCAACAAAATAGCCTTTGGGTACCGCCGAGGGTAGTTCAGTCCTCGGCAGACCCACAGTACCCCCAGAGGGAAGGGTAAAAATGGTATAGGATTGGAACTTAGAAGAAAGATCTAAAATATCCAGGAAAAGTTGTCTTTACTGCCATTCAATGCTCTGAACCTGACAGAGCCGCATTCTTTGGCTTTTACCACCACTCCCAACGACTTTGAGTATGGGCTGATTGGACAAGTATCAGCCTTGGAAATGTTGACCCTATACGTGGACGAAGGACAGTGAACACAGGCGAATATAAAAGGAAAAATCAGTAACCTAAGGAAGGGGCTGGGAAAAATGGCCAAAAACGAGAGCCTCCCAGCCCACCTCCAGGAGAAGTACTCTAGGGGTGACGATCGTTTAACCTTGTATGAACGCCATGAAAAACCCATCGCCTATCGATCAAGGCCTAGCCTTTCAAACCCACGCTCTACAAATGATATTGTTAGGGCCGTTTTACGTGCGAACCCGACACTGTTACGGTCCGCCACGAATCGTGACCCTACAATGGGTATTCTTTTTTTTTTTTCTTTTTTTTCTTTTTTTGTGTGTGTTTCCAAACTTTAAATTACTATTTTGTAGGCACCCGAGTGGCATTTTATTGTCTAAATTGAATTAAGTATTTTATATATATAAAATGTATGCGTTATGCATTTGTTATATATATATATATATATATATATGCATTTGTTATATATATATATATATATAATTGTCCATATTGAATTAAGTATTTTATATATATATAATGGGTGTTTCTTATGCATGTGTTATACCTCTGTGAGTGTGTGTGTTGTGCATGTACACAATGTTTTTTTTTTTTTTTTTTTTAGAATACTAAGTATTTTTAACACACATGGGGAAATGATAGAAGATTTTAAAGAAATTGACAGTGATGTATATATATATATATATATATATGTGTGTGTTATTATGAATATCCACCCCACCCAGGGAAGTCAAATTCTATTCCTATCAACACCTGTGTATATAGGGGTGGATGCCATCACACCTCTATATATATATATATATATATATATATATATATATATATATGTATATTATATATAAATATTAACATTTTGAAAGGAATGGCCTAAAAATTTAGGAGCTCTCCTCCCACAAAAGAAAGTCTCTAATGAACCTTTTAAATTAGAATTGAGCAATTAGCTCAACGTTTATAGAGAAAAGTTATCCTCTTCTTTTTCTTTTTCTTTTTTATTGTAAAATTTCCTCTAGCATTTGCTAAATTTTTGGATGTTTCTTGGTTTTGAAGACTTCATTATTTCTTGCATAACATTTTTTCTTTCACTTTGGTAATTTATGTTCAAAATAAAACTTTTTAAGAATTTTACCTTAGAGAGGCATAATAATATGTGTACATGTCAAGGGAGTCAGTCTCGTATCAGAGGCTATATCAGTTTGACCAGTGGAACGATATATTTCGGTACTGATCAATACCGGTATACCGTTTCGGGTTTACCATTATTTTATATATATATATATATATATATATTCATGTATGTGTGTGTTATAATAAATATAAAATTTTACCATAAAACATTACCTCAATTCAGAACAAATTATTCATGGTTTTAGACTTTAGCATCAATTAAAAGAAAAAAATATATAAAAAATAGAAAACTTAATTGTTCATTGCATACTAAGAAAACAAATAATACTAATAAGTTACTATCCTACCCTTACAAAAATTCAAAAATTACAAAACTAAAATAAAAAAAATTAAAAAAAAAAAAGCTTTTTTCTGTACCGGTTGGTATTACCCGAAATTGGCCGATACGGCCAGTATTTAAACCGGTACGAAACGTTAGTGTTTCGATACCGGTATACTTACCAGTACAGTACATACCAGCTGGTATGGCCAGTACTGTTATGATATCAACTACCTTCGTACATATGCGCATGTGTGTGGAGTTTGTCTTGACTACCATAATTTGTCCCTCCAAACTAAAATTCTTGTTTCCACCCCGTGATTGTATTTGCGTACGTATGTTGTGTAGCTGACTTTACAACGAAGTTTTTAACATATATAAAATAATATGAATGTAAAGAATTAGGTCATTAAGCTCATCGGTAACTGACGTGACGACCCTTTTAATTGGTAAGAAGGCACCAAACTGGAATTGAAAAGCAAGACACTGAACTTAGGTTACTTGTGTTCTACTTCTATATATCTATATTTTTTAAAAAGAAAAATAGATTATGCTTTCTAGACATGGCGGAAATGACTTAAGTAGATGGATTGGAAAGAAATCATTTTCCTCAATCCGCCATTCTGATAAGTGATAAGTATCATGTCCAACAAGTGAATTGCTCTCTTACAAGAAAATAAATATCACAAAAAATTTTGCCTTAGAGCTATCTCGCCAAATACTCCACTGCATGCAGCTAAATTAGGGAAATAAAATCCCTCATATGTATATTACAAGGTAAGAATCAATGGGTTGAAAAAATTTTGGACCAATGGTGAAGTGAGGATTGAATGTCGAGTAATAAATTTATAAATGACACACACATGCATGTGAGTATTTGAGGGAAAAATCTAAATAATTAAAAACCATATATGTGAAAGGAAAAAAAGAGAGATGATTTAATGCAAGAAAAAAAAAAACCAACAACAGCATATTTTATTTAGTGCTTAGGTTTTTATACATGCATAGGTCATTTTGTGATTTGTTTGAAGATAAGATTCCACTTCTTCATGTGAAATGATTTTCAGTACGTAGTTAGATTCACCTCAAATAAAATCCATATGAATTATTATATTTTGCTTAATTAGACTCATAAAATAGTCAACTTGTAATATTTTTTAAGTTATATTTTGAACATATATGTACTCAAAATTTTAGACTTAACTTCAAATTAATATTAAACTTTGGTGAGTTCCAACTAGTTCAATTGGTAAAATCTCTGATAGTTGAATAAGAGGTCTAGAGTTTAATCCCTGCCTACACCAAAAATTAACTAATGTCTTGATCTGATGATAAAGAGATATCATCAAGAGCGGACGCCATAAGTTTGAAACTCTCTCTCAAAAAAAATATTAAACTTTGAAATTTATTATGTAATCATTCATATATTTTATTACTAATAAAAAAATAAAAAAGAATAAATTATTAGGTTATGAATTTGTGCTTTTTTATCATTATTTTTCTTAGTATTAATAATGTTCTTTATTTTTTCTCCCTCTTTTCAAATAAATTTTTTTTTTCTTTATTTTTAATTTTTTTGAACCTTTTTTTAATTTTTTGTTGAAATTTTAAAATAAATTTACAAAAATAATAAAAATAAATTTCAAATTAAGTTTTACAAATAAAAGAAATAATATGAAGTATTGATTATTTATTGTTTATTGTTTTACATACGGTGATTTGCATGCTTGTGTTAATGGATCCTTAAGTATGTTAAATAAATAAATAAATGCAGCTTAAATAATATATTACGCTGCAAAATTAACTTTAAAGTCTAAATAAAAGCTTTCATTAATAAAATTGATATTAGTGATATGTTATGAGAAAGTGATATTATTTCAATAATAATTTATCATGTCAATGATTGTGAATAAGATTATAAAATAAAAATAAAAATAAAAATAAAACATTATTTTTATTTGTCACCTTCCCTCATTTCTTTAAGGTGACTATATATATATATATATATATATATAAAGCCAAAACTAAGAGAAATTCAAATTAGAATTTAAAATTGAAGTCTAATTTTGAACCATGTATCAAATCAATTTCTTAATTTTACTGCAAATATTTATCACTCATTTATATTAAAAAATAAACCACTTTCAATAACAATTATTTCTTTTTTAAATATAAGAATTTATAGCATATTGAATATTTAGTTTTGAAATTTTTATTTATTTTAAGACAACTAGACAACTCTTTTTTAAAAACTACCAAAAATAAAAACAAATAATATAAAAGATGGAGTATTATTTTGAATCTGAATTGAGTAAGAGAATTCAAGAATAAAAAATCTTTCTAAAACTATAATTAAAAAACATAAATCGTAATTATAATTAACATAACCAATAATTTAAGGGAAAATTATATTTTTTAAGAATATAATTTAAAATGAAAAATTGTTAACTTCTAAAAATTGAAGTCTTTTTTTTTTTTTTTTTTTTCCAATGCCCCACCAAGAATAAAAATATAATGGTCAAAATCACAGTTTATAAAACTGACTATAAAACATAACACAAAAATTACTTCTAACTCATATACTTTAGGTTTCATTTGAAATTATTTTCAATCAATTTAAAATTTGGATTTTCTTACAAAAATTTATTATTAGTTCAAATATAAATTTCAATGTAAAAGTATGTTATATTATAGAAATTAATGGTTCATATCTTATTTTAAAAAATATACACATGAAATAAATTTATTGCATCACAATAACAAAAATCAGGTTAAGAAGTAAAAATATAATATATTTTTTCTAAAATAAAATACACAAACATAAATAATTTGCATTTTCTACAAAAAAAATTGAATTAACAAAATATAATAATGACCATATTTCGCTTATATATGAATTATAAAATGCATCTAATTGCATATTATAAAATATACCCATGCATAAGCATGGAGTTGCAAGCTAATATATAACAATAACACATGCTCCTCATTTCAATCTCCTTTCTTTAAATTTTTTTTTTTAAAAAAAAAAAAAATTTCAACCTTCTGATCATATTGACAACTTCCCTCATATATTTTTCTTCTCCTCTATTTCCTTTGGATATGTACTGAATTTCCAACTCTTCTATACCTCTCTCAACTTTTCTTCTTCAAAATATTTTAAGTCCTTTAATAACTAATCTTTTGTTTCTAAAAATTCATTAAAAATACCAAAAAATATATATATTTCATTGAAAAAAGAAAGGAATGAGATCATTTGTACCTAGACAATCATTAGAAAAATACAAAAAATAAATATTTATTAAAAATTGGGAATGAGACCATTAGTATCTAAATATTCATTAAATAAAGGGATTGAGATTCTCCACCTTGTGGATTTATTTATTGTGGGTACTTTATTGGAGTTACTTGGTAGACTTTTGGCTTTCTGTACTCTCTTTTTGGTATCCCACATCGAAGAAAACTCCCTCCCCCCTCTGCCTTATAAGCATGAGCTGAAGAGAAAGGAGTACCATCAGTTACAAGAAAACTCCCTCCCCACTCTGCCTTATAAGCATGAGCTGAAGAGAAAGGAGTACCATCAAAGGAGTACCATCAGTAACACTGATGGTACTCCTTTCTCTTCAGCTCATGCTTATAAGGCAGAGTGGGGAGGGAGTTTTCTTCGATGTGAGATACCAAAAAGAGAGTACAGAAAGCCAAAAGGCTACCAAGTAACTCCAAAAAAGTACCCACATTTATTAATTTTTTTTTCTTTTACTAGAACTGTCATTTTTTCCGTGTGTTTTCTACAAAAAAGTTATCCATGAGGTTTAATTATTGAAAAAAACAAGGATCATAATTTATTGTACAATTTTTACTACAACTTGTTACTTGCTTAATTGTAAGTGGTAGAGAAAAAATAGTAGGTCTATGTAAGTCCATACATTCATTACTCACGACTCGTTACATGGTGGGTTATGACAAAAATTTTGCAATAAACTGTAGTCCTAACATTACTCTCTCTTTTCTTTTTCTTTTTTTCTTTTTTTTGTGCTTTTCTGTTTTCATTGGAATTTGAATACATTATGTTCAATTATATCAAATGACATCATTGCGAGTATACTAAACTCTAGAACTACTTATTTCTTGGTGTCTTCCTTGTAATTAAACTAAAAGAGGAAAGTTAGGGTCTGTTTGGATACCGTTTATTGCTGAAAACTGAAAACACTATAGCAAAATAATTTTTAAATATGTGAATAGTGCCGTGGAACCTAATTTTAAAGAAGAATTTGCTGAAATCTGTACTTGCAAGTCCCATGAACAATGCATAGGACCCATATAAAAACGCAACCCTTTCACAAACGCAAATGCGTTTGTATCCAAACTAACACTTGGTGGGGTTCCGCACGTATAACTGAGGAGCACAACTCCTAGTGAAGGTTTTTCTGTTTTCTTTATTATAAAAACTTATTCAATGGTCAGTGGCAATAACCACTTTTGGTCCAAATCTTTTGAGCTTGTTTAAGATCAGAAGTCCAGCTTTCTTTTGTAATCCAATTTATATATATATAAATATATATATATATATATATATATATATTTATTTATTTATTTGTTAAGGAATGAAATACCTTCAAGATCATTGATGATGTGCTAAAATCGTCAGTGAGTTGTAGGCCCCAAATCACTCCAATGAGTACCTGTGAATAAGAGCAAATAGACCAAACAAAATGCACCGGTATGGTACCGGCCAAAAACTCTCTGAAAGTCAAGTTAGTGAATGAGAAGTCTCTAAGAACTCTATAGTGAGAAAGTTAGAGAGTTTTTGCATACTTGAGAAAAGAGAAAGTCTAGTGTTTATATATTAGTGAATGGTGAATCAAGATCCCTTCGAAGTAGGGATCTTTCCTTGCTGGGAAGGTTTGGCACTTTAGGATTTCCAATATTTTAGGGTGCCTTTCCATATGAGAGAGATATGGGTGAGTAATGGGCATTATCTTGCGTGTCATTCAAGATGTTTCTATGTATAGGTATCCGTGGGGACCAAGTTAAGCCACGCTAGACCCGTCGGCCTCTTCACTCTGTTGGCCCTTTACTGCGTCCGAAGGTTACCCCGTTGGCTTATAGAGGTGCCTGTCGGGTATCATGGCGGGATTGCCGCTTGTGCTATCGTTGCTTTTGGTCCTCCGCTTATGTCCATAGAGCTAATGGGTTCGTAGACATCATTGGCTTCCTTGCGTGACACGTCCAGTGGTATTAAATCTCTTAGGGGTGTGTCAGTTCGGTTTCGGTAAGTTTTCTAAGTGTTGGCCAACTGAAACCGAAATTTTTGTTTTGTGAAATTTTTAACCGAAACCGACCGAAGTAATTGGAATCAAATCGGTTTTGGTGGGTTTTTTCGATTTCCTTATAATTTATTTTCTAAGAAAGCAAACAAAGAAAAAAAATATAAACAAACCCAAAATATAAAAAAGAGAGGAAATTGAAAAAATAAACAAACCCAGAATATAAATAACCAAGCACATGGGTTTTTTCAAAACCCTAACTTTATTTGCACATAAAAATTGAAAAAACAGCATTGATTCAATATTAAACAAACCAAGAATATAGAAAAGAGAGAGGAAATTATGGAGAAATTAAAGAGTGAGAGAGGGTCACCATGGCTCTGGATGTCGCCGGCGACGTCATCAAAGACTGGACTCCTCACCGGGCCAACACATTTGAGGAGCTCTGTCTGTCTGTGGGTTCACCATGCTTTTTCTGCTTCAACTTTGCACATTACGAAGCCACGGGCTGTGAGAGAGAGAGAGAGAGAGAGAGCGTCGGCGCAGAGAGAGGCATGGAAGATGGAAATCAGAGAAGAAAAGAAAAGAATGAGGGTGAGGGGTGAGGGTAAGGGCGTGAGGCACTGAGGGCTGAGGTGGCTGAAGTGAAATGTAGAGAGTAGGGTTTTATTTTTTATGTTTTAAGTTGGTATAAAACGACGTAGTTTGGTGTTATAAGGAAGAAAAAATAATAATAATAAATTAGCGAGGTTCGAACCTGGGCCAAGTATAGTAACACGCGTGTCTTACCACTAGACTAGCGGTACACATCCTGAAATATTTTGTACATAGTTATGTTTAATACATATCAGTCGGTTTCAGTTCAATTGGGACTTTTATTTTTTGAACCGAAACCGAAACCGAAAATTTCGATTTTCATTTCTGTAAACTGAACCGCACCGAAACCAAACCAAAATTTTGGACACAGTTCGATCGGTTTGTTCGGTTCCTCAGTTTTTTGCACACCCCTTAAATCTCTGTCAAAAATACCCTTATTAGCTGCCTCCTACTCCGTGGTCCCATCAGCTTTGGCTGACGTACTGCGGAGTACATGAGTATTTATGAACATTAATAGGTTTTATTGGAGCCCGTGCCATTAAATGGTGAACGTAGTTCTTGGTTAATGTGCGAGGTGACACATGGTGCTTGTTGGTTGGCCTCGTTTCCAATCATGAGCGTCACTTCATATACCACGCATCTTCTCTCTATAAATAGTTCTTCCCCCTTTATTCATTTCTTTTACTTTATTTCCATCCCTTGAGAACTTTAAGACCAAAGCATACATGCCAACCCGTCTTTCACAAGCACCCGTTACTTGTGCCTACCATCAGTCTTACAAATCCCGTCACTTTATAGAGCCGTCTACTTATCCTGTAAGTCTCCTTCTCCCTTTTTCTTTTTATTTTGTATCTTTTCTAGCTAGTCATCACCTCTACAGAGACCCATCGAATAGGTTCTTAGAATACCTGTTAGGACATATGTGGAACATGTTATGAACATATGTCATATAGAATTGGCTAATCCTTTGACAAAACACACTTTACTTGTAATTGGCTAGATCTAGGATGTGTTTAATACTTGGATTCAAGTCCAAGTATTGAAACCATGCAAATCTGTCCAAGAATCAAGTGAAGAAGTGCTATTCATTAAAGCTCGACAAATAGCTCAACAGATGTATTTATCGAGGTTTAATTACTCAAAACTTGATAGATATCTCAACAGCTATATCTATCAAGAATTACAAAATTCAAATTTCCAGATCTGTTTTTCGCGCATATCCAAGCTATGTGTTTAGGTTTTCTTTTCTCACAACCCTAGACATATATAAAGATTATTTTAAGGGCCATCTCACTTAATGCAAAGGTTTTATTCATGCATATTGTGATCGAAGACAATCTACCCTAGTTCATCTTTCTCTTGAAGAAGTTGCTGCGTTTATACGCCATAAGGTTTTATGACCAAGGAGCTTCTTGATCTTCATCGTGTGGATAAACTGAAGAACTTTACAGCCAACATCTTTCTCAAGTTGGTGTGTTAGTCACATACTAGGATCCTTGCATCGATTGGTTAGTCACATACTTAGAGTCGTGTATTGAAAGGAGAGATTGTCACTACATTACAAGTCCAATTAGGTATTGGGGTAAGGCTTCAATTGTAAGTTGGTAGAAGGTACTAGGATTCCTTTACTTGTAACCATTTTGTTTTGATAATAGTGGATTCTCTAGAGTGGTAACCTTAAACCCGATGGGGTGGTTTTGCCTCAGTGGTTTTTCCCATTCGTAAACAAATCACCTATGTCAAATTTATTTTCCGATGCATTTAACTTAGTTGGTGATTTGTTTGTGCTACCACGCTTATTGCATGTTAATTGGCTTAATTAATTCACTCGGCTAATTAATTGGTTAATTTACCTAAGGGGCAATACATTCTTGGCCTATCAATACCTCTATCGCTTATAGGTGAATAGATGTTAGGTGATAGAGAAGCGGCGAGTGAACAATCGTCGTCAGTATGTAAGGGTGCGGGCTACAATGAACTCTACCTGTCAGGTCATGAGCCTGAGAAGTATATAACCTTGTCCCCAAAAAGGGAACTGTCTACTCACTCCCCTACCAAGGAGGAAGAGGAGTATGAAGAAGACAGGGAGGAGACTGTGGGTGACGAGGATGAGGAAGGAGAGGGAGATGGAGAAAGTAAGGGAAATGACAAGGGCAACAAAGGAGAGGTCGACGAGGAGGTGGAGTGTCAAGAGGTCGGTGATGATTCTAGGCCTTTCATCCTTCCTCTCATATGGACGGTGAACGACTTCTACCCAATCATGTCCCTAAATGTCTTTAACAAACTCCGCAACCATTTCTGAATCCCAGATAACATCCCCTTTTGTCTACTGAAGAAATATGAGAGGTGTTACTCAGGGAAAACAGCAGACGTCGGTATGTAGATGTTATGTTTACTGCCAGTCTGAGGTTGCCACTAACGAAGTTACACCGTCAGCTGGCCAATTATCTTAGGATATCCATTAGCCAAATAGCCCATAATGCATGGAGGATATTCCTAGGGGCCGAGGTGATATAGGGTCAGCTGAGTGGTGGCAACTGTCACCTTACCCTTGACGAGTTCTTCTATTGTTATAAGCCTCAATAGATTACCTCATCAAAGGGCATTTATCATTTCTTAGCGAGAAAGACGTCACTTAGGTTGGTGTCGGACATGCCTGATTCGAATAAAAACTAGAAGAATAGGTATTATTTTGTTCAAGGGACGGATTAGGTGTGTAGACCTAAGGAGTGGGATAGCATGCCTGACTAGTTCAATAACACCTGGGGTATTGTAAGGGAGTCAGGTGCACCGTCCACCTTTCTTATTTCTGCCCCGTCCATTTTTGCCAATACTTATATATATTTTTGTTGCTTCCAACCCAAGTCAGTCCAGAGATTACCGACGAGTAGGAGAGCTTTATTAGGCGCGTCTTGGAGATTCCCATTGAGCAAAGGAAATGGAAAGATCTAGTTACTTTTGACACTATCCACACCTTCTATGGTGGTCTAGTGCCAACACCAGCAGCCTGTCGGTTGCAAGCTTACACCTATCGCTGTAAGTCCTCTTTGCTTGTTTACCCATCTAGCATATCTATTATTGTCTTAACTCCTTCCACCATCTCTCTTTGTTTTGTTTTCAGAAATGGACGCAGGAAGGCAAAGGGCGCTAGTGAGGAAAGCCACCGCTACACGAAAGCAGTAGGAGCAGGCGTCAGGGCCAACTCCTAATATGGCCCTTAAAGCTACACTTAATAGGAAAAATAATGCCAAGGATGACCATCCACCGAAGAAGGCAATGGGTGTTGGGGTTTATGCCCTAAAATCCAATTTATTTGCATGTTATAAATAATTAAACTGTTTAATTATATAAGACTATTTATAAATGAACTAATGGGACATTATCATAGTCCTTGAGATGCATTGTATGTGATTTATATAATTTAGTCACAGAAGATATAAATCACAAGTTCCTTGTAAACTCAAAATATAATTTGTAGTCGGTGATGAAATTGGGCGTTTCATCTACGAAGACTATAACACATCAACTAAGATGGTTGTCTTGATTATGGAAGTGGAGACTTCTAGTTGATGTGTTGATATGTCTTAAGTGTTAAGACATATTGAACTGGACCGCTATGAGATTAATTATTCAACCAACAACTGTCACCTGAATAATTAATCTTACGACTTCTAATTTCATAGACTTTCAATCCTGAGAGAATAGTGAACCCGATCTGAAATGTAGGTTACTTTGATATAACAAGAGTGAAATCTAATATTAACGGTCAAAACTTCAGTATGTTGGGTAATCATACATAGTGTTGAAGGAACACATATTCTCAAGATGGAATCAATAATCTTTTTTTATAAAGACACGAAATATCCCCTTGAGATAAGTTTAATGGGAACTAATTATTCAGGGCACCCACTTTAGTAAGGAATTACTAAAGTTTATATTTATTGAAATCGGATTTCAATAAATATGAATAACTAAAAGATTAAGCCGAGTACTTGAGGATAAAATAGTTATTTACAAAATGACAGTTCATTATGACTTTGTTTACTATGGATATTTCATGGAGGGGTCAAATGATATCATTAGAGTCTTGGGATATAATTTATTAATAAAGCCTAGGATTTCAATAAATATAAATAATTAAAAGATTAAATCAGGTACTCAAGGATAAAATAGTTGTTTACAAAGCGACAGTTCATTATGACTTTGTTCACTATGGATATTTCATGGAGGGGTCAAATGATATCATTATAGTCTTGGGATATAATTTATTAATAAGGCCTAGAGTGCAATTATATTTATATAGTGGTATTAAATATAATTAATGATAACTTTGGACTTGTTAAGAGTTAACAAAGAAACCCAAAGCCCATTGGAGCTAGAGTCTTATTTGTTCCCTTTGATTCCATCTCAAGTCACAAACTAAAGCCCAATTAGGCAAGCTCAAAAGGCTAACCCAATTAGATAATCAGTTATATATAGGAGAGAAACATACAAAATTTTCAGATTATGGAAATGGTGTGTATGTGAGTGTAAGCCATTCTCTTATTCTCCCTTGAACACATATGTGTAAATTGATTGAGAGACCACACTTCTTGGGCACCATGTGGAATTGGGATAATGATTAGAGGTATTCTCAAGTCTTGATTTTGAATTTTACTGCATCAAGGTACACTTTCTATTCTTTGTTCTAGAATTCAAGGTTACATGTTATCTCTTATGAATGAAGTAGATCCGTGTTTGTTGCTTCCGTTGTGTGTTTTGTATGAGATGCAAAACTAGATTTTTCAACAATGGGTTCATTGATTGGGGAGCAATAGCAAACGGCTCTGTCGCCCCCTCCTCCCCCTCGTCATGGAGTTGGGAAGGGTTTAATGACCAGGAAAGGACCCATCGCTCCCAACCCCATCCAAAGGCTGGTCACTCACAAGGATTATGCCATCGAGATGGTTACCTCAATCATTAAGGAGATGGACCTGGATCCATGTGGTGAACACTCTTCAGAGGACTTTAGGGCTTTTGGCCTCTACGATTTGTCAAGGGTATGTCCCCGTCACTTAAAGTTGTACTTCACCATTTTTTTTATTCTCGTTTTAATTGTCATGCATCGGTGCGTATGAAGGCCCTTCAGGACAGGTGCATGGCCAACAAAGGGGTGATCCAATGGTTCCGTAAACGTCAAGAGATCGAGAACAATGAGAAAGACTAGTATAAAGAGGCCATCCGTACTTTTAAGAGGGAGCTGACGGCCAAGCTAGCGAAGCTAAAAGAAGAGACCTAACTTCGGGAAGAGGTAGAGAAGGCGAAGACCAACCTGACGATGGAGTTGGCTGCTCTCTGTGAGCAGATGGACAAGGCCAAGGTAGATGTTGTGGTAGAGTTTAAGGTCTCTCAGCCTTTTTTGACGCGTGAAGCATCTACTACGGTGACGGGTTTGAAGATTTCTTAAAACAAGTTAGGGTCGTCCACCCAAACCAACTTGTCTCGGATCATCATAGACGACACCATCCCACCGACTCCCGGGGGAGGCGACACCGTCAATGACGAGACCAATGACTCCGTTCATACCATCAGCCAAAAGGCGAAGGATACTAATGTCGAGGCTTCTATTCAGCCTACTCCTGAAGGCCTAGAAGCTCCTGTTGTCCCGTCTGCTATAGACCCATCGGCTACGGATGGCCCATCTGCTATAAACCTGATTACTGATGCTCCCTCATCTTGAACTTTCTTGTTTTTAAGCTATATTTTTAAATTCTTGTTTTCATTTTATTTTCTAGACAATGATGGATGCCCCTTTTCGTTTGGGCTTTTATGTAAAACATTTACCCTTTGGGCTTTATATCTACTACTTTTACTTCGTCGCTTATACTTGTCTATTTTTATTTTAATTATATGCCTCCTTCGTGTTCATGTCGTTGATATTCTACTTTATCCGTTTGTAGCAATTTTTCGTTGTATGTAGGACTTGCCATATTTTGGGCATATCCTTATCCGTTGGCTTATTTTGAATACCTGTCTGTTATCCCCAACTACCAGTCCCCCTATAGGTCGGACTTAGCACAATTTTTCGAGACTAGGTACCCACCAGTATCATTAGTCGTCCGTCCACCTTGTAGGTGGGACTTGGTAAAAATTTTTAAGACCAGGTACCTGTCAGTACCCTTGGTCGTTCATCCACCCCGTAGGTAGGACATGACAAGAATTTTCAAGACAAGGTATCCGTCAATATACTTGGTCGTCCGTTTATCCCGTAGGTAAGACTTGGTAGTACTTAAAGACAAGGTATCCGTCAATAATAGAAAGAGTTCTTAAAGAAACTTAACATCTTTAGAGTCTTAACATCTCTTGACATTCAAAAAATAAAAACCCAAAAGAAAGCAATAAAATAAGTTGCCCCTGATTACTGTTGGTAGTACTTTCTTAGGTGTTTGGTGTTCCATGGGTGATGGAGCCTCTGTCTGTCGAGGGTTTCCAAGTAATAAGTCCCCTTTCTATGACAGTCGATGACCTTGTAAGGTCCTTCTCAATTGGGGCCCAGCTTACCATGTGAGGGGTCTCTGGTGGCTGTTGTTACCTTCCCTAGGATCAGGTCCCCAACCTAAAAATGACGAGGCCTGACCTTGGTGTTGTAGTGCTTTGCCATCAGATCCTGATAACGGGCCATCCTCTGCTCTGCCGTTGCTCTGACTTCGTCAAGAAGATCTAATTCTAGGCGCATTCCTTCTTCATTCTTTTCTTCATTATGGTGGGCTACTCAATAGCTAGTCAATCCTACTTCTATTGGGATGATGGCTTTATGTCCATACGCGAGGCAAAAAGGTGTTTCCCCCGTGGGTGTGCAAGTCATCGCCCTATATACCCACAGGACGCTAGGTAGCTCATCTAGCCATATACCCTTTGTCCCCTTAAGTCAAGTCTTAATCATCTTGAGCAAGGATCGATTTATGATTTCAACTTGTCCGTTGGCCTAGGGGTAAGAGGGAGAGGAGTAGTGATTCTTGATTCCTAATTGTTAGTAGAAATTCATGAATGCGTTGTTATCGAATTGCTATCCATTGTTAGAGACAAAGACCCTGGGGATTCTGAAGTGGCAGATGATGCTTTTCCAAATGAAGCTCCGGAAATTTTTCTCTGTGATAGTGGCCAATGGTTTTGCCTTGACCAATTTGATGAAGTAGTCAATCCCTACAACGAGGAACTTAAGCTGTAGTATGACAATGGGGAAGGGCCCAACTATGTCCAATCCCTATTGGGAGAAAGGCCATGGGGCACTTATTGGTGTAAGTTCCTTAGTTGGTTGCCGTATGATATTACTAAAGCATTGGCATTTGTCATAGGCCTTCATGTAGGACTGGGCATCCTTCTGCATAGTGGGCTAGTAGTATCCAGCCCGTATTAGCTTGTGAACCAATAAGTGTGCCCCTGAATGGTCCCCACATATTCCTTCATGTACTTCTCTAATGACATAGTCCGCTTCGTTGGGGATCAGGCACCTCAGATACAGACGGGAGAAACCCCTTTTGTAAAGGACATCCCTCATCATGACGAAACGTGAAAACCGTACCTTCAATCTACAGGAAGCGTTGCGGTCTTCTGGCAATGTCCCATTCCTGAGGTAGGATACAATCGGCGTCATCCAATCAATTCCTAAAGGGATAACCTATACTTCTACTTTGTCAATGGCTGGGGAATATTGGACGAAGGATAGTACCTGACTAGTGACCTCTGTATACCTGGCAGATGCAGTTTTGGCCAAACGGTCTGCTTGCTCATTCTTTTCCCTTGGGATCTGTATGAACTTAGCTGAGAATCCCTCGCTCATTTTGTCTTTGACCATGCTCAAGTATTCTTTCATCCATTCCCCTTTTGCCTCGTAATCGCCATTGATGTGCCCAACCACAACTTGTGAATTGCATTGTATGACAGTTGACTCAACCCCCACTGCTTTAGCTAAGTCGAAGCCCAAGAAGACTGCTTTGTACTCTACCTCATTGTTGGTCGTTGAGAACTAGAGGCAGACCACACATTCTACTGTATCTCCTTCCGGCAACCGTAGCAGGACCCCAGCTCCTCCGACCCATTGGTTAGACAAACCGTCTATCCATATCATCCATGCCTTCAGTTTCTCCTCTGTCCTTTCCTATCGTGAATTTGGCAATGAAATCAGCTAAAGCCTGTGCTTTGATTGCGGTCCTAGGTCGGTATTGCACAACGAGCTCACTGAGCTCAATCGCCCATAAAACCAGTCGTCCTGCTGCCTCTAGGTTGTTCATCGTCTTTCACAGTGGCTTGTCTGTTTTGACCACTATGGTGTGTGCTTGGAAGTATGACCTAAGTTTCCAAGAAGCAGTGATCAGTGCGAAGGCCAGCTTCACCATTGGGGGATATCTTCCCTTAGCTCCCTTGAGTGCCCGATTGGTGTAGTCCATAGGTAACTGCACTCAATCTTCCTCCCATATAAGAACAAAATTGATGGCCGTTTGGGACACGACTAAGTAGAGGGTGAGCTCTTCATCATGTTTGGAGGGATTAAGCAGCAGGGGGATGCAAGGTACGCCTTCAGTTCTTTGAAAGCTTTCTGGCACTTGTCGGTCCATTTGAAAGCCTTCTGTAGTACCTTGAAGAAGGGTAGACATTTATCTGTCGCCCCCTAGATACGAACCTGTTAAGGGTTGCAACTCTACTATTTAGGCTTTGCACCTTCTTGATGTTTTTTGGAGGAGCCATCTTCACTATTGCCCAAACTTTGTTGGGATTGGCTTCTACACTACGCTGCGATACCATAAAGCCTAAGAATTTACCTGACACCACACCAAAGACACACTGGGGTTGAGCTTCATATCATAGAGGCGAAAGGTATCGAATGTTTCCCAGAGGTCGTCCAAGTGGCTAACTTCCTGCACGCTTTTCACAAGCATGTCATCTACGTACACCTCCATGTTTCTCCCAATCTGCTAAGCAAATATCTTATTTACAAGCCTCTGGTATGTTGCCCTTGCATTCTTCAACCCAAATGGCATGACTTTGTAGCAAAAAAATCCTTGGCTCATGACAAATGAAGTCTTCTCATGGTCTGCTTCATCCAACCTGATCTAATTATACCCTGAGAAGGCGTCCATGAAACTTAACAGCTAATGGCCAGTCGTAGAGTTCACGAGGAGGTCGATGCGTAGGAGTGGATAGCTATCTTTTGGGCATGCCTTATTCAGGTCAGTGAAGTCTATGCACATTCTCCACTTGCCGTTTTCTTTTTTGACCATGACCATGTTGGCCAACCATTTGGGGTAGTAGACTTCCCTGATGAAATCTGCCTCCAACAACTTGCGTACCTCTTTGGCTATAGATTTGTCCCTTTCTTAGGTGAAGACCTTCTTCTTTTGCCAGACCGAGGGGAAGGACAGGCATATGTTGAGCTTGTGTACCATGGTTCTGGGACAGATCCCTGGCATGTCCTCGTGGCTCCAGGCAAAGATGTCTCGATTATTCTTTAGGAAAAGGGCAAACTCTTTGCAAACCGAAGGGTCGGCTTGTGTGCCGATATGAGTGGTCCAGCAAGGGGTATCATCATCTAAGGAGATTTCTTCCAGATACTCCATTGGTTCTACAGTGACCTTTCTTTCCTCAATGTTCAAGGCTTGTAAATGATTGTCCATCTCAAGCATGGCTATGTAGCACTCACAGGCGGCCATCTGGTCTCCTCCCACTTCTCCTATCCTGTACTTCGTTGGAAACTTTACCAGCAGGTGGTATGTGGACGTGGCCACCTATCATGCATTAAGCGTGGGACGACCAATGATGGCGTTTTAGGCAGAGGAGCAATCAACAACAAGGAAATTAACCTCCTCAGTGAGTTGCTAAGGGTACATCCCGATGGTTATTGGCAAAGTAATAGTTCCAACGAAAAAGACTTAAGTGCCACCGAATCCTACCAACGGCACGTCTGAGGGTTGGAGACGTTCTCGGTCGACCCTCATCTGTTGGAACGCAAGGTAGTAGAGGGTATCTGCTGAGCTCTTATTGTCCACTAGTACCCGTCGGGTATTGAAGTCCACAATGGGCAAGCTAATGACTGGGGCGTCGTCATGAGGGTGGTGTAGTCATCTAGCATCTTCCTCTGTGAAGCTGATGGTAGCATTATCGACCTTAGTAGCTTTTAGGGGTCGTCCGAAAATCTAGACACTGCACCATATGTAAATACATCTTCCTAGCCTTCTTGGATGATCCCGCCATAGTGTTTCCTCCTATAATTACTCTTATTTCGCCGAGTGGGGCTCTAGGTCTTTCTTCAGCCCGTCAATTGGGCTCGGGGTCCCTTGGCGGGTTTTCACCACCCCTAACAAACCATTGTAACTTTCCCTATTTGATGAGGGCTTCGATCTGCTGCTTGAGGTCGTAGCACTCAGAGATGTCATGCCCATGTCTCGATGGAAGTGATAATACTTATTTCGGGGTCTTTTGCTTGGATCGCCCTTCAACTTGTCTAGCTATGCTAGCGCCGCGTCGTCCTTTATCTACATGAGAACTTAATCCAGCAGGGTATTCAAGGGGGTGAAATTTATCATCCTCCCTGACAAGGGTTTTGATCTACTGTCGTCCCTTCGTTCATTCATTCAAGCCAACTTTCTTCCTCTATCTAGACGAGGGCCGTCCTGCCTTTCCCTTGTTCCCAGTGCGTCCCCCTGGGCGATCATCATGTCTTCAACATTCATGTATTTTATGGCTTTGTATAGCGTTTCGGCCATCGTCTTTGGATCGTTCTTGTAGATGGAGAAGAGAAACTCTCGTTGCTTTAATCCACTAGTGAAAGCAGTAATGAGGACTTTGCCGTCAGTTTTGTCAATCAAGAGAGCCTCTTTGTTGAAACAAGTTACGTACAACCTTAAGCTTTCGTCTTCTCGTTGCTTAATGTTTTGTATGGCCGCGGAGGATCTCCAGTGTCTCTATCCTCTAATGAAATGTGTGACAAAGTGTCCACTTAACTCCTTGGAGGTGGAGACCATGTTTGGGGTAAGCTTGTTAAACCATACTCTTGCTGGCCCCTTCAAAGTGGTAGGGAAGGCCATGCACATAATTTCATCTAAAACTCCTTGCAAGTGCATAAGGGTTTTAAATGACTCCAGATGGTCAAGTGGGTCCCTTGACCCGTCATACACTTCGCTAGTAGGGGGAAGGAAGTCATCTGTGCAGTGAACGGGGAGTTAGTCCGGTGGACTAATTCGTCCAAATTGGTAGATACCCGTCCCCTTAGGGCATTCATCATCATGTTCATCTTCTCCTTCATCGTCTACATATCCTGGGCTATGCACATCACACCGGCTTCTATTTTGGAGGGACGGCTAGTATCTTCTTAGCCATCCCTTCTACTGGGGACGTTGCTCTCCTCCTAGTCTTCCCTCTCCTATCTGTCCCCCGTCGATAGGTGACTACCATTCTGCTCGTCAACGTCCCGCTCGTCGCGTGGGCCTTCTTGGCGTCACTTGCTCCTTTGATTTAATTGTTGTTCCAACTCTTGGTTACACTGGGTTAGCCACTCTACCATCGTAACCAAGGTTTGTACCTGTCTCTCCAAGGCGTTGGAAGGGTTTCCTATTTCCTGGTTGATGGTAGCCATCAAACACATTTGGACCATGCAACTCTTTCATCTCAGAAGCGGTGATATGCTTAATCACAGTCGCATTCCCCACAGACGACGCCAATTGATGATGTGCGAAAATCGTCAATGAGTTGTAGGCTCCAAGTCGCTCCAACGAGTACCTGTGAATAAGAGCAAATAGACCAAACAGAAGGCACTAGTGTGGTACCTGCCAAAAACCCTCCAAAGGTCAAGTTAGTGAATGAGAAGCCTCTATGAACTCTATAGTGAGAGAGCTAAAGAGTTTCTGCGTACCTGAGAAAAGAGGAGGTCAAGTGCTTATATAGTAGTGAATGGTGAATCAAGATCCCTTCAAAGTAGGGATCTTTCCTTGCTGAGAAGGTTTGGCACTTTAGGGTTTCTAAGATTTTAGGGTACCTTTCCATATGAGAGAGATATAGGTGAGTAATGGGCATTATCTTGCGTGTCATTCAAGATGTTTCCATGTATAGGTATCTGCGGGGACCAAGTTAAGCCCTGCTGGACCCGTCAGCCTCTTTACCCCGTCGGCCCTTTGCTTTGTCCGTAGGTTTCCCTGTTGGCTTATAGAGGCACCCGTCGGGTATCATGGTGGGATCATCGCTTGTGCTGTCGTCGCTTTTGGTCCTCCGTTTATGTCCATGCAGTTGATGGGTCCGTAGACACCGTCGGCTTCCTTGCATGACACATCTAGTGGTATTAAATCTTTGTCAAAAATACCCTTATTAATCATGATATAATTATTTATTGGAACACCATTTTAAAGTAAATACTTTAAAGTTAATAAATAATTAGAAACAACAATACAATATTTACAGCTCGAGTTTTGTAATTCAAGCTGCCATTAACTAATATCTCTTATATAGTTATTTCAATAGAGATATCTAGGATTCAAATCCCTCATACCCAACTATCGATGTAAAAAAAAATAAAAAATACTTAATGTTTCCATCAAAGATATCACTATGAAAATATCCAATTTGAAATTTATCAACAATAACAACTAAAAAAAATGGTTTGAATCCCCCTCCCTCACTTACCATTTATCCACACCAAAAAATTAACAATCGCTTATGAGCCATGCCCCCTTGACTTTCCAAAAATCTCCTTTAACAACCTAGTAAATGCATATTTGGATTAATACTTTTTTATGATTGATGATACATATTTGTAAACCTCATGTTGTAAATATTGTAGTATCTTAGTATCATCCATTCAAAAACTACTCATTTATTATCTTCTTGAAATGCCACAAATTATATTCATTGCCACAATAATTTTTTATAGCTTTTTAGCATTTTCCTCAACAAAAAACATGACAAAGTTTCCCTATAAATTAACTTGGCTGTAGCTTAAGGCTATAATTGCACTCAATATCTTTTTATTGGATATAAATTTTGCTAAATATACCATTGGATTACATTTTCTTTTTATATCCCCCATACTTGCAAAATTTTCAAAAAATCAAAGATCGATAGCATAAAAAAATTATGCATAAAAGATAAGTTTATAAATCAAATAGTAAATAACATCCAATTTGTTCAAAATTTTGTTGTGTGTGTTAAGAACATAAAAAATATGCAATTTAACAGTTAGGTTTTCAAAATATGTAGTCATATTAATATTTTTAGTGGTAGTTGCAGTCTTAGATTACAACCAAGTTTGTAATCAAAATTTGTACCCAAAAAAATAGTCATATTAAAAAGTAAAAATAATGGATTTTAAGTATATAAAAACATTATAATATAAATTACTAGTTAAATATTATTAGAGTGATAACAAAAATGCATATTTAAAGTTATCTCCTTAGGCCCCTAAATGTGTTGAGTCAACCCTATTATAATAATTATGCTATTTATCATTAAGTCAATATACTAATTAGTTTTTTTTTTTTTTGTACATGTAGGAATCAAATTCAAATCCCTTATTTAACAACAAAAAAATTTACAAGTTGAGGTTATTGAAACCTATACTTTCTTATAAGTGAATGATGACAATTTATATTATAGATATACTTAAGGCTATCGCAAGTAATGCTTTTAATTAATATTTTATGAACATCATGATTTTAAATAGCAAGCTTGGGTTTAAAATTCTTACACTTGGTCTTGTTTGGAGATGATTCAACTTAGTTAATTTTCATGCTTGATCGATTCCAAAAATTGCATATATGTTGTTAAGTTTTATAAATTCAAACTCTCTCTCTCTCTCTCTCTCTCTCTCGCAAGTAATACTTTTAATTAATATTTTATGAACATCATGATTTTAAATAGCAAGCTTGGGTTTAAAATTCTTAAACTTGGTCTTGTTTGGAGATGATTCAACTTAGTTAATTTTCATGCTTGATCGATTCCAAAAATTGCATATAAGTTGTTAAGTTTTATAAATTCAAACTCTCTCTCTCTCTCTCTCTCTCTCTCTCTCTCTCTCTCTCTCTCTCTCTCTCTCTCTCTCTCTCTCTCTCTCTCTCTCTCTCTCTCTCTCTCTCTCTCTCTCTCTCTCTCTCTCTCTCTCTCTCTCTCTCTCTCTCTCTCTCTCTCTCTCTCTGGCATACAGAACCAACCTTAGCCCTAGGCCACTTAGGCCATAGCCACTAGGGTCCCCTATTAGAGAAGGGCCCTCAAATGTCGGGGCCAAAGTGATTTTTTTTTTTTTTTAATTGAGATGTATAAAATAAAAATTTAAAAAAAAAGTTGTACTTTTTTTCCTCTGCTTTTAAGAAGACCCAACAACTTGAGAAATGTTAAAGATTATATAAATTTAAATACATAGACTTTACAAATAATTGTGTCATCAATTAACAAGTAGTAATTCAAATAGAAATACTTTAAATTTTAGGGTAAATTGCAAATTACACCCCTAAAGTTTGGGGGTGTTTTGATTATATACCCTGAAGTACACCCTAACGTTTCAAAATTTGGATTTTACTCCCTAAAATACACCCTAACGTTTCAGAATTTAGATTTTAACCCCTAAAGTTTGAGAGTGTTTGGATTTAACACTCCCAAATTCTAAAACTTCAGGGTGTAAATTCCAAACACCCATAAACTTTAGGAGGTAAAATCCAAACACCCCTAAAATTTAGGGGGTAAATTCCAAATTCTGAAATGTCAGAGTGTAAAATCCAAACACTCTCAAACTTCAGGGGATAAAATCTAAATTTTGAAATTTCAGGGTATAAAATCCAAATACCACCAAACTTTAGGGGTATAATTTGTAATTTACCCTAAATTTTACTACATAACCTTTAAAAATTGATGTGGCAATGAATACGATTGATGGTCTTCAACAACCTAATATAAATATATAATTACCTTTTGTGATTGATGATACATCCTTGTAAGCCTAATAGAGTAATATTGTGAAATTTGTAGTATTCCTAGCATCATCCATTCAAATATTCATTTACTATCTTTTGAAGTGCCATAGATCACATTCATTGCCATGTTAGTTTGTAATATTTTTGAAATAAATTTTTTATAGCTTTAGCATTTTCCTCCAAAAAAAAAATATTTATATTAAAAATTAAGAGTAATGGATTTCAAATAAATAAAATTATAATATAAATTACTAGTTAAATATTATTTAAGTGATAACAAAAGGACCTATTTAAAGTTATTACCTTAGACCTCTAAATGCATATGTGTTAAGCTGGTCTTACAATAATAATTGCTATTTATTATTAAGTTAAGATACTAATTTTTTTGGAAATGTAAGAATCAAATCTAAGTCCCTTATTCAAAAACAAAGAAATTTGCAAGTTGAGTTAATTGAAACTCATCTCCTTTCTTATAAATGTATGTTGACAATTTGTATTATAGATATATCTATAGATGTGTACCAAATTGTTTAGAGCTATAGTAGTCATACAATTAATTTTATGAATATCATTGATAGGTCAAGAATGTATTAACCTCTTGTGATGAATTAATTGATTAATTAGCTAAGTTTATTAATTAATCAAATTACCATGCAAGATGCGTGGTAGCACAAACAAATCACCAATTAAGCTAAATATGTAGTGGAAAATAAATTGACCTGGTGATTTGTTTACGAATGGGGAAAACCTATACGGCAAAAACCTCACCGGATGATTTTAAGGTCACCACTCCCGAGAATCCACTATTATCAAAACAAGTGGTTACAAGTAAAGGAATCCTAGTACCTTATACCAACCTACAGTTGAACCCTTACCCCAATACCCAATTGGACTTGTTCTGTAGTGATAATCTCTTATTTTCAATGCACGACTCCCAGTACGTGACTAACCAATTGCGCGGATCCCAATACGCGACTTGATCACCAACTTAAGAAGGATGTTAGCTACAAAGTTTTTTAGTTTATCACACAATAAAGATCATGAAGTTGCTTGGTCATAAAACCCTACAGTGTACAAACACAGTAGCTTCTTCAAGAGAAAGAAGAACTAGGGCAAACTAGGTTTCCGGTCACACTTTCTTCACACTTGTGAAATTGTGCTATTGTGCAACTTGTGTCACCTTTTACAGCCCTTAAAATAATTCTTATATATGTTTAGGGCTGTGAGAAAAGAAAGCTCAAACATACATTCACGGATTGAATGAAAAACAGTCCTAAAAAACTAAGTTTCATAAACCTTGATAGATAGCCATCTATCGAGCTAGCTGTCGAGCCACGGGTTTCAGCAGCTTTTAATACTCGATAGATGCTAGCTGTCGAGTTTTAAAATCCTATACTTTCTGACTTGATTCTTGGACAGGCTTACATGGTTTTAACACTTGAACTTAAAACCTTATTTCTTGAAGCATTAAACTCATCCTAGATCTACCCAATTACAAGTAAAGAGCGTTTTTTCAAAGGATTAGCCAATGACATAAAATGTTGACATATGTTCCTAACATTGAATCACATATGTCCTAACAATCATGATTTAAATAGCATGCTTGGGTTTGAATTGAAATTCTTACAATTGGTTATGTTTGGAGATGATTCAACTTTGTTCATTTTCGTGCTTGATTGATTCCAAAAATTGCATCTTCAACTTCAAGTATCTAATAAGATATGTTGTTGAGTTTTATAAGGCCATCGTAGGAGGACATTCATGAGTCTCCATTGTGTTAAAAAATTGAATTGATGCAAGTAGCTTGAAATTCAGAACCTAAGAAGGAAATCTCGAAATGTTTGCATATTCATAATAATTGTACTTTTGGGTGGAGTAGTGGACTATGTGCTGACTCCAAGGTAGTCGATACCGTACTAATATCGGCCGGTATGTACCGTACAGGTACGTATACTGGTATCGAAATACCAACATTTCATACCTGTTTAAATACCGGCCGATTTCAGGCATTACCAGGCGTACCGATTGGTACAGAAAAAAAAAATTGTTTTGTAATTTTTGAATTTTTGTAAAAGTGGAATGGTAACTTATTTGCATTAACTTATTAGTATTATTTGTTTTCTTAGTATGCAATGAACAATTAAGCTTTTATTTTTTATATTGTGTTTTTTTTTTTTTTTCTCTTTTAATTGATGCTAAAGTCTAAAACTATGAATAATTTGTTCTGAATTGAGGTAATATTTTATGGTAAACTTTTATATTTATTATAATATATATATACACATACATACATATATATATATATATATAACAGTAGATCTGAAATGGTACACCGATATTGATCGGTACCAAAATATATCGTTCCACTGGTTAAACTAGTATAGCCTCCGATACAAGATTGACTCCCTCGGGTGACTCTCATGAGTTGGGTAGGTCTTATTTGGTGCTCCTCATTGCATTATAGCAGTTTAATGTATGAATTTTGTAGAGCGCAATGATCCAAAGCCTCTAATTAAAGCTTTTAGGTTAAACAAAGGATGAAGTCTTCATATTTTTTAGTTTCAGGGACCACTTTTGACTCTAGTCTAATCAAGTTTTGTTAGGACATATGTGATTCAATGATAGGAACATATGTCACTAGTTTTATGTAATTGGCTAATCCTTTGACAAAACGCAATTTACTTGTAATTGGATAGATCTATGATGTGTTTAATGCTTCAAGAAACAAGGTTTCAAGTTCAAGTATTAAAGCCATGCAAGTCTATCCAAGAACCAAGTTAGAAAGTTTTGTTCATTAAAGCTCAATAGCTAGCATCTATCGAGCTATCGAGCCCTGAAGAGCTGTTCCAACCCGTGGCTCGACAACAGCTCGACAGATAGAGTATCTGTCAAGGTTTATGAAAATCAGATTTTCGAGTATGTTTTTCATCCAATCCGTGATTATATGTTTGGGCTTTCTTTTCTCATAACCCTAAACATATATAAGGATTATTTTAAGGGCCGTAAAAGGTTACGCACAATTGTACAAGAGAAAATTTCACAAAAGTGAAGAAGTGTGACCAAAAACCTAGTTTTGCCCTAGTTCTTGAAGAAGCTACTGTGTTTGTACACTATAGGGTTTTGTGACCAAGCAACTTCATGTTCTAAAAAACTTGGAAGCCAACAACCTTTTCTAGTTGATGATTGAAGTAGCGTACTAGGATCCGCGTACTTGGTTAGTCACGTACTGGGAGCCGTGCATTAAAAGGAGAGATTATCACTACAGAACAAGTCCAATTGGGTATTGGGGTAAAGGTTCAACTGTAGGTTGGTATAAGGTACTGGGATTCCTTTACTTGTAACCGCTTGTTTTGATAATAGTGGATTCTCGGGAGTGGTGACCTTAAAATCACCTGATGGGGTTTTTGCCGTGTAGGTTTTCCCCATTTGCAAACAAAACACTGTGTCAATTTATTTTTCGCTGCATACTTAGTTTGATTGGTGATTTGTTTATGCTACCATGTGATTTGCATGTTAATTTAATTACTTAATAAACTTGGCTAATTAATCAATTAATTTATCACAAGGGGTCAATATGTTTTTGACCTATCAAGTTTCATTGCTATTCTAGGGTCACTTTAGTTGGGTTGATTGCTGAACCACTTTTGGGTGCGAGCTAGTTCCTCCTTGTAAACAGAATGTGATGAGAAAGAGCAATAAGGTCAAACCCTTTTGGGATATCTTCAGAGGCAACGAGTCTAAGACCAATGGTCTCATCATGCTACTGTGCTATCTTCACAGCCTAGTGCACGAATCCACCTTCCTTCCTGGCCCACTTGATGAGGTTTGGTGGGTGTGGCACCAGGCATGCAGGATAAGCGGCTGAAGCTGTGGCGGCGCACGTTAGAGCTCGACGGTGGGTCAGCGACAGCGACGCCATTACAATCTTTGATGCAACCATGTTGGAACTACGCCATTACAATCACAAACCACCATCGCTGACCCACAACTGATCCAAACCTCCACCGCCGACTCACACCAAAACCCATGACGTTGCCGCTCAAAGACCACAAGAACCAACATCGATCTACATCGAAACCCAACAACACCAATCCACACCGAAACCCATGAACACCGATCCACACCGAAACTCACCAAAACTACTTACCCACACTACCATACCGTCACAAAGACCATGATAAAGAGAAGAAAGGAACATGGGAGTCAAAGATAGGTTTGACAAAGGAAAGGATGAGGGAGTCAGAGAGAGTGATGAGAAGAAAAGGTGAGAAGAAAAAGAGTCAGAAGAAAGGTGGGTGTGGGGTTTTGATTTGTGTGGGAGTGGGTTTTGGGTTGATGGGTTGCAGCAGGTCTAGGTCATGGTGAGTTGTGGTGGCATGGGGGTTTTGGTTGTGGAGGTGCAGTGATGGCATGGGGCCGTAGTTGTGGCTAGGTTCCGATGGGTTTGGGAGTCAAAAGGAAAGAGTGAGAGATTGGGTTAGACATCAGAGTGTAGTTTAGGGTTTTTTTTTTAAAAAAAATATGCCAAACCTGCCTTGAGCCACATTTATAGAAAACGCAGCTCTAGTAGGGATTAGGCCGTGTTTTTTAAATGTTGCTTTAGGAAATGTTTTTTTTAAAAAATATATATATATAAAATAAAATAAAATAAAAATCGGATGGGTCTATAGCCACGTTTTTAAAACACGGCATAAACCCAACCCACAAAAACGAAGCTCAAATATCCAAAAACGCGGCTATAAAGCTGATCTTTGGGCTGTGTTTAATAAACGCGACTCAAAGCCAGTCTATAACCGCGTTTTTGTAAACGCAGCTAAAGCTCGCATTTTTTGTAGTGCGGATATTAGAGTAGTGCCTAGAAAAAAGAATTTATTATGGATGAAACCTTGAGCGCCAAATCAAGTAAACTTTTAAGGTTTGTGTGTGACTATTCTAAAATTGTAGTTTGCTTAGAATAATTTGAGAGTGTAGGAGTTTCCAATTATAATATACATATATATATATATATATATATATGATTGTCGGTGATACGTAATATTGTTTCTTATAATAGAGAAATGAAATGAAGTGGGGTACTAAAAAACAAAGAGGGGTGAAGAATCATGTCAACTTAAATGTTATAAAGAGATGACACCTTTAGCTTGATAGGAAATATACTATTTGAAAGACCCCTTGAGCCCTAAATCAAAGGACCTTTATTTGAAATATACTAGTTTCTTAATGAGTAATGACATATGATTTTGTTAGAGTTTCACAATATTGTTTGTTTCATGCTTGTTAATTATGTGCCATTTGTAGATGAAAAACAAAAAGAACACAAAGGGTACGTGTAGAATGAAAAATGAAGATTGTCGAATCATGTCCAAATGATGGATATTTATAAATTAAGAAATGGCCCACTTGTTTCTTTAGAAGGGATAGGAAGCATGACCAATATCATTTGATTGAATAATTGACCCAAAAGTATGGAACATTAGATGATACCTTTTTATTTTATTTTATAGAGAACATTAGATGATACTTCTAGTTTGTAGGGATATATATATATATATATATATATATATATAATGAGGAACTTTAATACTTTTGCGTAGTAAATAATAATAATAAAAAATTGACAATAATATGAACATGTTGAGGTTCCAAATTGTTTGTTAATTATATGATAATGAGAGAGAGAGAGAGAGAACCAAAAAAAAAAAACTAAAACTAAAAAGAGAGGTAATTGAATTATGTAAAGATGTATGTTAGCTTATAAATTTTTCCTTAACTTGTTGAATCCTATAAATTAAATCTAATTATGTTAGAATAAATAATAATTTTTTTTGAGTAAACAGTAATACTTAATAGAACACACACGAAAATAGTAATGATAATGTTTTAAACCGGGTTTTATAATACATTACATAACCAGAGTACAACTACAAAAGGCAGTCTAACCTTTATAGTTGTAAACTGAAGTTATAAACAGCAAACACTAGACACAAGCATTTATATTTGTAAAGCGACCATCGCACCAAGTGTATGCGGTGGTTAGATGGCAACTTTAATATTAGATAAGATCTCTAATATAAAATTATAAAAACTAATAGTATGGACCATATAAGAGAGGAGATAGAATCGTTTCGAGATGAATACTTATAAAATCAGATATTTAATTATTAAATAAATCCTCTTATATATTTAACCTAATTTATTTAGGGTGTTTTTGTGTTATAGTTTCAAATAGTTTTGTTCATGATAAAGAATTGTTGGCAATCTTTTTATTATTTATCTTCAAGCCAACACTCTTTTTGTTTTTTTTTTTTTTAAACACTTGATTGAATTCCAAAAGCGTTCCCAGATTTTCGTGGTGGAAATTGAAATTGCCCCTAATTTCACATTGGCTATCTCCTTTTTTATTATGATTGAATAGTCTATATATTTTCGTTAAAAAAATTTATTTTATTTCATACTATATATATTTCTTCAATAATAAATTACTACTATATCTTAATGATTATGATGTTATGCTTTTTTATTGAATACATTCGCGCGGTGGTTCATTGTAATGTTTCATACACAGTTTAGTTGATGAATTTGTTTCAGGTGATAAATGTATTATGAGAGATGCTACGTCTACAATATTTTTACAATAAATCACAGGTGGTTAGTTGTTATTGGTTCAAATTTGAAACTAACACTAAGATTACTTTTTTGCCCTAACAATAACAACCAGTAACAACCTGCCATTTAGGATTTGTTGTAAAAATGTTGTAGATATATCATTCAAATTATATGAGAACTAAAAAAATATATATATGAGAGAGGTAATAACTAAAGATGTATATTAACTTAATTATAAATTTTTCTTCAACTTGTTGAATCCTATAAATTAAATCTAATCATGTTGAATAAATAATTATTAAAATATACTAGATAAGATCTTTTGATATAAAATTATAAAATTGATAGTATAGACCGCACATAAGAGAGGAGAGAGAGAGAGAGAGAGACTTTATTCTCAACTTGTTGAATCCAAATTAAACCTATCATGTAAATGACTAATTATTAAAATATATTAGATGCCATCTTTTAGCTTTGATGAGATTCTTGATATAAAATAACAAAACTGATAGCATGGGCCACATAAGAGAGGTGATAGTATCATTTTGAGATGATTACATATAAAATGAGATATTTAATTTATTAAATAACACATCTCATATTGTTGAAACTCTAAGGCAATTATATGTTTCTTAATTTCTTTAGGGTGTTGTGTTATAATTTCAAATTGTTTTGTTCATGATAAAGAATTGTTAGCAATCTTTTGCAATTATGTGTTTCTTAAAACCTAATTTCTTTAGGATGTTGTGTTATAATTTCAAATTGTCTTGTTCTAGATGAAGAATTGGGACAAAATGGGCTTCTACCCTTTTTGGGTAAAGTAATTAGCCTTTTGCCCTTCTTCCCAAACTAAATAGAGAAATGTCTCTCTTTTGAAAATCGAGGTTCTCAAATCGAGTTAAAAAAAAAAAAAATTTGGAGCCCTATAATGACGTTTTTAAGGACCTATAATGACGTTTTTAAGGACCTATAGTGACATTTTAAGAACCTATAGTGACATTTTAAGAACCTATAGTAACGTTTTATAACTTGATATCCATGAAATCGAGTTATTGGCAATTAAATTGCCTATAACTCGATTTCATGGATATCAAGTTACAAAACGCCACTATAGGTCTTTATAAATGTCACTATAGGTGCTTGAAAACGTCACTATAGGGTTTAAATCGATTTTGAGAAACTCGATTTTCAAAAGAGGGGTATTTCCCTATTTAGTTTGAGAATAAGGATAAAAAACTAATTACTTTGCCCAAAAAGGACAGAAGTCCATTTTGTCCTGAAGAGAATTGTTAGCAATCTTTTTTTATTATTCATCTTCAAGCCAACGCTTTAATTTGTTTCCAAAAGAAGAAAGGTAATGAGTACGGCTACACGTAATCCATATTTTCGGGGAAAACCCGCCCCTACTTTTTGACATTGGGTATCTCTTCTTTATTTTATTTTATTTCTTATACGTTTTCAATAAGAAATTACTATATCTTAACGACTTTGACGTTAATGATTTAAAATTAATGATTTTGTCATTTCGTTTTTTTATTGAATAGTATACATTGATTGTTTTTTTTTAATTGAATAGTAAGTATACATTGAATTCTCTAGACAAAAAGAAAAAAAAAAGTATACATTCGGTCTAGTTGACGAATTTCTTTCTAAGTAATAAATGTTTTTTTTTGGTAGAATCAAGTAATAAATGTTGCTAGTATAGAATAGATTCTAGGAAAAAGGAAATGCTTGATATGTAAACTTGTTTACAAATTTTTTATGAGAAATGATATGTGCACAACATTTTCACAACATTTTTACAACAAATCCTAAGTGGTAGGTTGTTACTGGTTGTTATTGTTGGGGTAAAAAAGAAATCTTAGTGTTAGATTCAAATTTGAACCAGTAACAACTAACCACTTATGATTTGTTGTGAAAATGTTGTAAAAATACTGTGAATGTAGCACCTCTCATTTTTTATAGAGTATGGTTAATAGGTGCCCTTAAGACATTTGTTAATTGATTATTTTAGAAAAATTTTGATACTACTTTTATGAGAGATATAAAAACTTGTCCAAAATTAGTTTCTTTTTTTCTTTTCTCACAAAAGGTATCTAAAAATATTTCATAAACTAGTGCCCTTATGGATCCGTTAATTTTTTCTTTTCTTTTTTTATAAATTGCTACTTTGGTGAGTGATTATTAGTAAGTGAAAAAATGATATTAGTGATAAATTAATGGTCCCAGATTCTAACCTTTTTGGAAGTCTAAAATGTGAATAAAAAAATGAATAGAGGAAAATATGTAGTAAAAAAAATGAATAGGGGAAAATATGTAGTAAATCCCATAGCGAATTAGTTTTATCCTTGTGCATTTCATATGTGATAGTGGGGACAAAATGGGCTTCTGCCCTTTTTGGGCAAAGTAATTAGCCTTTTGTCCTTCTTTCCAAACTAAATAGAGAAATGCCCCTCTTTTGAAAATCGAGTTAAAAAAAAAAAAAAAAATTCTGGAGCCCTATAGTGACGTTTTCAAGGACCTATAGTGACGTTTATAAAGACCTATAGTGACGTTTTGTAACTTAATTGCCTATAACTTGATTTCATGGATATCAAGTTACAAAACGTCACTATAGGTCTTTATAAACGTCACTATAAGTCCTTGAAAACGTCACTATAGGACTTAAATTGATTTTGAGAAACTTAATTTTCAAAAGAGAGGCATTTCCCTATTTAGTTTGGGAAGAAGGACAAAAGGCTAATTACTTTGCCCAAAAAGGGCAGAAGCCCATTTTGTCCGTGATAGTGGGTTTTGTTTGAGGTTTTTTAAGTAAATATATGAAAGTCTAAGTTTTAAAATGTCTCATTTAAAAGTAGGGGTGTAATATGTTCCAATAATAAAACTATTGGATTATTTTTCCCAAATAAAAAAGAAAGAAAAATGTTGAATCTGGCTAGCATATAAGTCAAATTAATGTTTTTCTCAACAAAAACAAAAACAAAAACAAAAACAAAAACAAAAAAAAACAAAAAAAAAAAAGGACAAATTAATGTGTTCAAAATTTTGTGTCCCCGATAGGGAAACATATGGAATCTACTAACGTAGCCCGTATATTGTTTGCTTTAATCAAAATTCATTTTCTGTATCTTCTTGATCCCTCTGTAGTCTGTAATGTGAGTTGAATGGATGAAATTTAAATTTAATAAGGTATTCGAGAGAATCTATATTACAATTGCATTACAATGTTGTTGATGGACGGCCCAATTGTCTGCCAAGTAAATGGAAGAAAAAAAACATGTCTGCTAACACCTAAGCCTAACTGAATGAACCTGTAGGCTGACTATTACTTCATTGATCTCGAAGATATGGTACTCTTCTTGACTGTTGCTCACGGTTTGCAATTGGGTTTTCAATTTTATAATGTGAAACATGAAAGAATTACTATTGGTTTTCCCGTTAATTTGAACTATATAAATCAGTGGCTCAATGTTTGTGCTCGATCCTCAGAATTCATTTGTTTAATGAATATCTTCAGAATTCATTCGTTTAATGAATAATGATGTGTGTAAGTTGTAAAGGCTAATAGTTGCTTCAAATTTGGAATCCTATATATAGTGCAGCTTTTTAATAATATTAAGCCAAACTAATCTCCACGCCCCAAATGCTATGGACCTTCTGAATTGCACAGGTCAGTTCGAGCTTCCTTATTTCGTTTAATCAGGAAAAAAAAAAAATATATATATATATATATATATATATATATATATTAGAGCAAAGAAATCTGAATCCTACAAACAATCCCACCATACCCTAATTAATCTATTTTTAGTACACCATAGATTATTTAATAATTATATAATTACTTATTTGTCTTCTTCTCACGATTTTTTTGAAAACTCTTCTTCTCACGATTTGAAACTTCTATATTTAAAAATCTAGGTTATAAGTTGTGGCCAGAAATTCACAACTTATGAATGAAATCCGGAAATGTTATGTGTGGAATTATTTCGATTGGGATTTTGAAGCAATGTTGGTCGCATTATTTTAAGGATTATATATTTAGTTGAAAATGGAGAATTTATATTTTAAATATTTTTGTTAAAAACACTAGTTAAAAGATGTTAATTAATTAAATTATAAAACTCTTGACCTCGTTGCATTAACATTTTTAATGTAAAGAATTTTGGAGGGAGCAGTGAGATTTTAAGTTCATGAAAGGATATAATGCTCAATTTTATATTCACTTTAAAAAATAATAAAAAAATAAAAAATAAAGCTCAAGTTTATATATTTATAGTTTCCAGGACCACTTTAAAGCCTGGTGCAGGATCTAGCTTTCTTGATTTTCTGTAGTCACTTTGGTAGGGTTAATTTTCTGAACCACTTTTAGGTTGTTCCTCAATGTTATGAAAAAAATATTGATTAAAGGAGTCGGTACACCACGCATATATATAGAGTAATACTTCCGAAAAAAGCATTTAATATGAATGACACCTTGAGCCCCCAAATTTAAGAATATTTAAAACTTGCGTGATCATACTCTTATTCTAGTTTTTTTGGGGAACTACTTGAGCGTGTTTGAGTGTTTAAATTATATAAAATACATGATGATTAATTGTATGTCATCTATTTTAAGAGAGAGAGAGAGAGAGAGAGAGTGGAGTGAAAATGAAATGGACAGCAAAAGAGAGAGGTGATAGAGAATCATATTAAGATGAATCTTTATAAAATGATGGATAAGACATTAGATCATGTTAAGATGAATGTTTATATTCACTCAAAAGAAAGAGAGTTGAATGTTTATAAAATGAGAGATAATACAGTAGATAACACCTTTAACATGGAAGATTACATAACATATGAAAGATTAGCTTGAAACCCCAAGTAATGAAATTTCAATTTTATTTCTCTTAATTCTTGAAGTTAAATGGAATTTGTTAAATGACTTGATTCATTATTTGTTACATGGTCAGTTATATTTTATTTTCAAAATAAAGAATGAGATTGGAAAATAGATGTTACAATGATGTCAAAAGCAATGCATAAGATGGCACCTCCAACCTAGAAGAAGATATACTATGTGGATGTAACCTTGAGTCCCAATTATGAACCTTTAAAGCATATACCTAATAATTCCCAACACCTAGCCACTTTGTTGAGGACAATTTGATCATGTTAAAGTTTTATATTGTTTGTCAGATGATAGTCAATTATTTACTATCTTTTCTATAAAATAATGAATAAATCACAAAAAGAAGAGAATTATTTGAATCAAATAGATTGGTGCTTATAAAATAATGTATTAGATGATATTTTTAGTATCAACTTGTGGAATCTTAAAACATAATCTATTTCAAATGAATATTTAAAAAGATATATAAAAGATGACACCTGTAACAGCATATAATAGAATCGATAGAATGGACCACATAAAAGAAGTGATAGAATCATGTCAAGATGAATGCTTATAGGATTTAGATATATTATATTAGATAATAATACCTTAAAAGTCCAAATCATTTTTGTTGAAACCCAAATTTCTTCAAGGTGGTTTTCATGTTAGAGTTTCAAATTGTCTTTTTCTTTATGACCACTTGCTTTCCATTTTTTTTATATGGATCTTCAAAGCCAAAAGTTAGTCGATTTCCAAAAAGAAAAATGATTTTGAAGATGGGGGGTCATGTCTCTGATTTACATTATTCAATCTCCAAACGGCTATAGGTTTCAAAATAATTTTGGATTTGGTACCTTTGAAAGATACAACATATCTTCATGGTAAAACCGACCCCAATATGTATTCACAACATTGGGTATTTCTCGTTGATTTGATTGAATAAGTTAATCCTTTTTTTTTTTTTTTGTTAAAGTCACGTTATATATGTTTCTTGAATTTATTGAAACTTGCTGCTGCAACGCAATGTTTTACACTTAATCTCAGACTAATTGGTAAATTTGTTTGAGGTAGTATATGTTACTCAGTTACTACTATTACTTTATCTTCCAACTTATTAGGAATATATGTGCCCAAAAACAGAAGAAAACGATTTGAATATGGCAGGCTTGTATATAAGTTAATCAAACTGCAACTGAAAATAGATTAAATTAACTGTATCACACCAACCATTGTACACTCTTTCAATGCTTTCGGCTCTCTTTTCTTGGTGAAATTTTCAGCTTTCTTCTCCAAAAAAAATAATAATAATAATGGTTTGAAAGAAATTGTGAGCCTCTTTGGTTGAAGCCGAACCATGACTTGTGTTTGGTCCAAGTGAGAAAAAGTGGGTCTTTTCGTTTTTATTAAACTGGGCTGGATTCCTAAGCTTGCCATGTTTTGGTTTTAAACATATTTCTAGAAAATGGGCTCTCAAAAGTTTAAGGAGAATGGAAGGCCCACATATTGTCGAATTAAAACAATAGCCCACAGAAATTGAAATTAGCACTTTTAGGTGTGAAGAAGAAGACCCACACATTAAAGAGTCCAGGTTAATGTTGATATTCAATGAGTCAACCTAGCCCAGTTTACAGGCCCATTGATGGAGCTCAAAGCTCCCCCATCTTCAGCAATAATAATCACCAGCCCAATCCAAAAACATTTGAGGCCATCAAACAGTACAAGTAATGAATCCATGCTAATTTTCTAATTTGTAGGAATTTCAGACTTTTGGACTTGATCATTTTTTTTTTTTTTTGGAATTTAGACTTGATCAAGTTTTCTTTTGCTCTTGTTTAACAGGTATTTGAGCTTATGTCTCCTCTGACAACTGACAAGTTGAGGGTGGTTGAAGTTTTCACGGCAAAATTTGGTATTTAGACTGTTTTTAGAAAATTTTTTTGTGAACAGTATGCGCATCAAACTATTTAGTTAGTTGGACTGATTTTGGAACTTGAGTTTGGCAAACTCGAGTTCCGGCCCAAAATTCAAACTATAGTGATGTTAAAAACGCCACTATATGTACCTTATAGTGGCGTTTTCTAAAAACGCTGCTATAGGCACTAAAAAAACGCCACTATGGTGTTTGCTTTCTAACCCAAAGTCGAGTTTGGCAAACTCAAGTTCCAAAATCAGTCCAACTAACTAAATAGTTTGACGCGCATACTATTCACAAATAAAATTTCTAAATACCAAATTTTGCCAAGTTTTCACTCAACAACTCCAGCCCTAGGAATTTTTTTATATAATCAATTTGACCTGTTTACGGTCTTAACAAAATGATTAACTTTCTCATATTAAAAAAACATCTAAAATTCTTAGAATAATTCTATAGTATTAAATTCTTAAAATCTTATAATAACTCATATAACGAAGAGTTACACTATCTACGCACATAGTCACATATTATTTAAATCTCTCTCTCTATCTTATATATATTATGTCCACAAATCACACAATTTATAAATCAAGAATCATACGTAATTTTTTTTTATAAAAAAAAATAAATAAATAATAAAAAATAAAAAAAAAGTAAAATTGAAGAATAAAATAGAAAGTAAAAATAAAATAACAAAAATTATTTTTGAAGTTACATAACGACAGCCCCTCAAAAAAAAAGTTACATAACGACAGCATATCTTGTAAGTCCAAGTTCATATCAGAAACCAAATATTATAATTGATTATAAGTTATTGAAAATAAATAATTAAACTCTTTTTAAAAATCTTTAAACTTTTAATAGTTGAGTTATTAACTGGGAAAGCATTTTAACATTTCTTTAACTATGCCTTTCCTTATCACACCTATTTCTTTGTCTTCATTCATTATATATGTAGCACTTTCTATAGCACTTCTTTCTTTTATGAGATTCTTTCCTTTATCTTCTATGCGTGTTGTTCTTTCCTCAATTGGGTTAGTTTTTCTGTCAACTCTTCTGTTAGTTGCTTTTAATATCTGTAAGCCCATTTTTATCTCATCTTTTCTACTATTATCTATATGCCAATTATCTGTCATAGTTTTTGTTAAAGATGATCTATGATGGGGTTAAAATTTGCTTTCTTGTTTCAAAGGTGAATTTAAAGCTTTCATTCTTTCATAGAGGTCCAAAAAACTATCACTTTTGTTTTCTACTTTAGTATATATAGCGGATCTGTCAATATTTTCTAAATATTCTATTTTTTTATTAATTATATCCAAAAAACTATTATTGTGTCTATCAGTCTATCAGTTGATTTTATCTCCTATTAAAGTACTTCAATTACTTGTGTTACTATTATAATTATAATCATCAATTTCACTGTCAGAATCAGAATCTGTTTCATATTCCATATTATTATTTGACCAATTATTATCTATATCTTTCATGCTATAACCTTCATCATAATCTATATTTTCAATGAAAATTAAAAATAAGTGTCTTAACAAAACAAGAAGACATAATAATGGATTTGATAGAGAGACTTCCAGATCTACAGTCTAAGAAAGATTATTTATCCAAATTAAAAGAATCTTTAACTCAAACTGACAGATTTGAAATAGATCTAAAAGATTATAATTCAACTTATAATTTTACAGAAATTACTAATAGATTTAAACCTAATAAACCTATAACTGTGACTGACCTACAAACAGATATTAATAATCTAAAAATGAACTGAAAGAATTAAAATCAGAAAATTTCATCTTAAAAGGCATGGTTGAATAGATATATGCACAAGTAATTAGCATAAAAGATAGAATTAAATATTGTAATGAACCTTTGACAGACTCCCCTTTCCTTGACAGATATAATTATACTGGTGAAAGTTCTCACAAAGATGATGATAAAGATGAATTTTTAAATATAATTGACAGAATGATATTCCAGAAGTGGTATACTGAAATAACTTTGGTTGTTCATAAAGAATTCTCATTAACAGTCATTTGCCCTTGTTGATTCAAGTGCTGATATGAATTGCATACAAGAAGGATTAATACCCTCCAAGTATTATTAATCAACAACAGATAGATTAACTTAGGCTAATGGTGATAGACTTAAAATTAAGTAATAAACTAGCTAAGGCATACATATATAATAATGGAATCAATTTCAGAATACCTTTCTTCTTAACAGATAAGTTGTCTTCTAAAGTTATATTAGGAAATCCTTTTTTGGCTTTACTTTACCCTTTTTTCACTACAAACAATGGAATATGTACTAATATTTTGGAAACAGAAGTATTCTTTAAGTTCTTCCTACCCCCATTCCCCAAGGATATACACTTACTGAAAGAAATTTCCATCTCAAAGGATAAAAGCACTGATAAAATTGACCTAGTAATAGATGATGATGAGATTCCTACAAATTCAACGGTAGATAATACTATTCTACCCAGTAGTAGTAGTACTTAAGTATATACATATTATCTACAAAATAAAATTTAAAAAAAAAAAAAATTCAAAGTCTTTATGAAAACAAAAAAATTTTATTGTTTTTCCTACCTTTGTTGACTATTAATTCTAGTCTTTCTTCTTTTGGTCCTACGTATCCTTCCATTATTTTGGCTTTCAAACATTTCTTTTCTCTTTATGACAAGATCTTTACCTTGTACTATAGGATCATGACTTTTAGTTCTTTCTTGTCCTTTCTCAAAAAATATTTGCTCCAACCTAATTGTCACTTCCATAATGGCCTTTACTTGTAATATATTAATCAGTTAATTTTAAAATTAACGGTCAATTGCCTCGCAAGCAAGATAGCCATTCTAAGGTTAAAATCTCAGACCAAATATTGCCAAAATAAGTCAAAACATGAAGGCGTCTCAATACAGACAATATCCCTTCAAAATACAAGGTCAACAATGACAGTGTATTCAAGTGGTGATCAGAAAGGTTTAACAAACATAATGACAGAATAGCTACTATAGCTACCAATCGGACAAAATAACAAACAAAATAAACAACTGTGACAGATCACTATTCCCTTGTGCTAGATCACTATGGTTTCCAAACAGAAACAGACAGATGTTCCCAAGTCATTATTGTTCACGAGTATGCGTAAAAAGAGTTCAGACGAGGACAAAACAGATTTTACAGATACAGATAGATGTTCCCAAGTCACTACTGTTCACGAGCATGCGCAAAAAGAGTTCAGACAAAGACAAAACAGATTTTAAAGTCACTGCTGTTCTAAAGTCACTGCTATTCACTGGCATGCATACCCGGACAGATTCCCAGACAGACTGTTGTTCATAAAACTTTTACTGTTCAAGATTCTACAAGATTCTACGAACGTATTAATTTGAGTTCACTTTACTTAACTCAGGTTACTTTTGAAGACTTACCATAGTTTATTTCATCTATAAAAGGATAGACTCTGAAGACAGAAGACAGGTCCATTTCTAAAGTCCAATTTTAAGGTTCAATTCTCAAGTTCAAAGCTTAGGTCCAAGATAGCTTTCCCTCTCCCCTCCACCAAAAAGACCCTTGTAATACTTTCTCTCTTGTAATCTTGTAACCTTTCCCTTCTAGATAGATATAGTCTTGTAACCCTTTATAGATTTTACTTTGTAATCTTATAACTCTTCAGACAGTGTTATATTTTCAAAGCTTGTAACAAAGACAGAAGTTTTCAGTTTTAATCAAAGATAGAAGTTTTATTCAAGTAAGATTTTACTAGTTTTTGTTTTCATATTCCATACTCTGTTTTAACTTATTTTGAATATATCTATTTTGCTATTTTCTTCTTTATCATCTATTTTATCATTGTTTATGCTTCCATATTATTGTTGTGCTCTCTCCTAGGTAGTTAATTTATTTGTTTTGATTTATTATTCATACATATAAGTTTATTGTTCTTGTTTACAAAATCATAAAAGCAAATTAATTTATGCAGTCTAACCAACACTTATAATGAGTCACATTGCAAAATTATGGCATACAACTTGTAATATTTATATCAAGTCACATAGTACAATTACGATGTGTACAAATGTACAATCCAACTTTCTATTATTAAAATAGAAAATCATGGTGGAATATTAACATAATCAAAAATAAATAATTAAAATTACTTTTAACATTTTAACTTTCTATTTTTCAAAAAAAAAAAAAAAACTTTTTAACTTTCTAGAAACTCTTGGTTGTAAAAATTTAATTTGAGTTGCATTTTTTTTTTTTTTTTAACTTTTTGAATCTTGCAATAGAGTTTCACCTGTTGCAACTATGTTAATTATTTACTAAACTTATACTACCTCTTATGACTTAAGAAGGGGAAAAAACACACTGATAAAAAAAAGGTGTCCACCATATAAAACCATAATATGTTAAACACAATTTTTATTATATAATATATAATATGGATATGAATATAATTTTATATAATATATAATGGGGCTTTTACCACACACATGACACATGCATTCTATGAACTAAGCTTAGTATGGAACATTGACCTTAATCTGGTTTTATTATTTCATTTTATTCATTCTCAATTTGTAATTTTATTTGTTTTGATTAATTTATTCACATATATAAGTTTGTTGTTCTTATTTACAAAATCATAAAAGTAAATTAATTTATGCATTATACACATCACCTATAAAGGGTTACATTGAAAAATAATGTCATACAACTTATGTAATTTTTGAATCACATAGTACAATTACGACGTGTAGAACTAACTTTTATTATCAAAACAAAAGGTCTTTGTACTAACAATTATAGCTGTAAACGAGCCCAGTTTTGTTAAGTAGTGCATATTCAAGCTTGGCTCGTCGATAAAATTAAAAAGCTCAAGCTTGGCTTGAGCTTGAGACAAGCCTAAAATATTGTTTGAGCTTGAGCTTGAGGAAAAGCCAAAAAGCTTGAGCTTGGCTTGGCTTGGCTTGATTCATTAGTCAAGCCAAGGTCAAGCTTAATATCAAGCTCAAACTTGAGCTCAGATCAAGATTTTGAGCTTCAGATCCAACAAAATTATCTTATCAAATGCTTAAATCTCCCAAAATCAAGTAAACAAAAATAAGAAAATAGCGTACTCACTTTATCATGCTTCTAGTCCGACCTATGATTAGCCATTGTTCATATTGCAACTTGACAAAATTAAATTCATCCATTCATCCTTTATTATCTATAGTTTCATCAATTGTTTAAAATATAATTTTTACATCCACATTAGATGATAGAGATCGAACTAGAAAAAGACTTGTTTATAACTATTGTGAATGAGAAAGGATTAACATATTTTATAGCTTTATATTAGATAATGGATAAGGAAGGACCATATGTGGCCCACTTATAAATTTTTTTAAAAAAGGTAACTAAAGTCTAAAGTGGTGCTTGATCAATTTAGAGGGAAGTGAAAAATTAAGGTAAAGGGTAGTGGTCCAATATGAGACATTTTATTATTAAGATATGTGTAATGAGTTAGAAAACACATATCAAGCCTATAAATGAGTTTATACTTGACTTGTTTTGTATCAAGCCTTATAGCTCGCAAGCTTGTTTATGAACAAATTGTTTTGCTTGGGCTCGGCTTGTTTACTAAACAAGCCTAAAACTAAGGCTCAAGCTTGGCTTGTTTATAAACAAACAAACATGAATGAGCTTTTTATCGAGCTGAGCTCAAATTGTTTATGAACGGCTTGGTTCATTTACAACCCTAACTAACATAATATAAAATAAAATTTTAAAAGTGGACCTAGAGGAAAACCTCACTTTTGTGAAAATGAGAGGACTTATCCAATGGTTCTTCTACCTTACACATGCATTACATGCACTAAATATGATCACTGTATCATGGGAGGCAGACCTCCAAGAGATCCAAAGTCTTAAAGACAGTGTCAAAACAGTAGTCTTCTTCAAAAATTTTTATTTCATTTTGTTAATTCAATTGTAAATTTATTTGTTTTGATTTATTTATTAGCAGAAATAAGCTTCTTGTACTTGCAAAATTCAATCTGTATTTTTATTTGTTTTGAATTATTTATTTGCACATCTAAGTTTCTTATTATTGTTTGCAAAATCATAAAAGTAGACACCAATATTTGTAGTGGGACTTGATTGATTGTTTCTTCTTATTGTTTGTAAATATATAGGACATGACAAGTTCACAGGAATTCCTTTTATATCGATGTTCACCATTGTTGGAAGAAGACAATTTTTTGCTCTAGATAAAACAATTTGATCTTATGGGAAACCCATATACGCCAGAATGAATTCCACACACGTTGTTGCTATGATGCATGGATGATTTCCCCAATCGTTCGGTTCATTAGATTTACGAGATAAGATATATAGTAGTTTGCACTTCATACAGTGAACTCTTACATTTTGAAATTAAGTCATATCGTTTAATCCATTGTAGCAAGATTGGATAAAGGAATAGGTTTAGTCATTTTTACATCTTTTGAAATAAAGACTCTTTAAAGCAAGGGTAAGTTCTACCACTGCATATCTTGATCAATCAATCTTGTGGAAGCTACCTATGTATAGTTTTGAGATTTTAGTAATAGGGAGAAGACTTTGAATTGCTTATGATTATAAATTGGAGTTTATGTCTTATATATTAAATCATTTAGTAACTTTGGAAGTGAGATACATTACTTGTAAGGTTGAAATATTTAGGCTTGCCTAATTAATTGCTTATTTAGAAATTCTTATTTTGTAGCTAGATGCAATTTCAAATTTTATGTTTTTCGTTATAGGTTTGATTGGTATTATTTAAGTTCTAGCCAACCTCCTTTGGAGCTTGCGAAACTAAGGGCCCGTTTGTTACTGTTGTTTAAACAATAGTTTTCAGTGTTTAAACAACATTATACGTATTTTCATATATTTTTTCACCCACACGTATTTCCAAAAAATATAAATAACATTACTAGAAATCTCTTACCAAACGGGCCCTAAGGATGTGTTTGTTTGGAAGTGAAATAGGGTGGATAGAAAATTTTAGAGAGAAAATGGGAAAGAAAACTTTTTTGGTTGGTGTTTGGTTAGAGGGAGGGGAGGGAAAAAAAATTGGTGAGGCTCACGTGTTTTCTCTCTGTGCTCACCAAAATGTTTTCTCTCCAAAATGGAGAGAAAACTGAGTGGGAGGTATTTGATAAGTAAATGACAAAAATGCCCATGTGCAAGGTTTTTTTATTTTTTATTTTATTTTTTTCTGGTTTGGACATTGCTTCTTACTTCTTCTTTTTTTGATTTCCTGGGCAATCTTTGTTGCTCTTCTTTTTTCTTTTTCCTTTTTTTCTTTTGTGATTTTTTGTTTTTGTTTTTTCTTGTGATTTTTATTTTCTAATAAATTTGGGTGATTGCTTTTTTTGTCACTTTTTTTTTTTTTTTTAATAGGGCATCATTTTTTAACAAAGGTATAAGAGTAAATTTATATAAACACATTTTTTCCATCCCTCCACTTTTTAACTCCCAACCAAATGAAAATGAGGGAAATTAAAATATTTTCTATCCTTTCTCTTTTCCACTCTCCCACCATTTTCTATCCTCCCACTTTTCCACACCTCCAACCAAACGGACCTTAAGTTTTTGCAGATTGCAAGGTAAATAACTTTTTAATGGGGCTTTTTAAAACAATCATATTGCATAAACCGTTATTTTGGAGTTAACACATTTTGGAAAATGTTTATGGAAACTATAGTTTCCTAAAAAGTGTCATGTTGTAACCTTAATGTATATGATTATTTATGAAAAGTGCATCATGCTTTATATTGCATATGGGGCAAATGCATGAAGTGTTGGTATGGAAAATATAAGCATTGTTGATCTTATCCTTTGATGATGGATTTCATGAAATTATTGCATTGTTTGCAATTTCTAAAAATGTTTTATCTTGACCTATGTTATTTGAGAAATTGATACAAAATCTTTTTGACAATAAATTGTTTTGAAGGCTTTGAGAACCTTGTGAATATCTTCGGTATTCAAAGATTTTATGAAACTACTTGAAAATGAATTATGTATTTTGATTAAATGTAATGTGTGAGCTTTCTATGTTTTGCACTTGTGGCATGACATGCGATTTCCTAGTAATTACCTAGCTAGATACTCTAAACTGTGTGACATTGGCATTGTAGTACCCGTCTTTGTGATGGTATTGAGTTTCGTCTTTGTGTTGGTGATGAGTTCCTTCTTTGTGACAGCATATTAGTTCCGACTGTGTGTCAGTGATGAGTTTTGTCTTTGTGATGGCAATGAGTTCCGTCTTTGTGATAGCATTGTCATGTGGCCTTGGGTTAGATTTTTGGCTTTGGAATTGTGTTGTTATTGCTCACAAAATATAATATGTAGTTTTATGTGATCATTTTGAGAAGTTTTGTGTTATATCATTTTAATCATTCTTGCCATATTATTATTGGAAATGATTTTGTAGAATTTATTTGGAAATTTTCAAATTATAGCATGTTTTGCAATATTCATCTTTGTGAAATTTGCATTTCACCACCCCCATTAATTATGCTTCTTACTGGGCTCTGTCTTATCCCATTCTTTTACCAAACTTTTTCTGAGTAGTTAACGATCCTTTTGAGACAGGTTTTTGTGGCTAGCAGTAGTTAGACAACTACTGATGGAGATTGGAATTTTGAGGTGGTGATCCTTAGGTGTTGTATATCCTAAAGGAGACTTGACTCATTATTTTATATCTAATAGTGGTGATGAATTTTATTCTCGTTGGGACAAGTTATTGATACGTAATTAGTGATAGGCCACAAACTGAATGACCCCTTGTGATAGAAATTAATTAATTAATTAGCCAAGTTATTAATTAATCAATTTATCATGCAAAAGCGTGGTAGCACAAACAAATCACCAATAAACTAATTATGCAATGGAAAATAAATAACACGGTAATTTGTTTATGAATGAGAAAAACCTAATGACAAAAATCCCACCGGATGATTTTCAGGTCACCATTCCCGAAACTCCACTATTATCACAACAAGTGGTTACAAGTAACGGAATCCCAAGTACCTTACCAACCTACAGTTGAACCTTTACCCCAATATCCAATTGGACTTGTTCTGTAGTAATAGTTCCCCTTTCTGATTTACGACTCCCAAGTACGTGACTAGCCAATTGCACGGATCCCAGTTCGCGACTTCAATCACCAACTAAGAAGATTGTTGGTTGCAAAGTTCTTCAATTCATCCACACGATGAAGATCAAGAAGATGCTTGATCACAAAACCTTACGGTGCACATACACAGCAATTTCTTTAAGAGAAAGAGATGAACTAGGGAAAAAACTTCGTCTCTGGTCACAATTTGCTTGAACAGAGTTTGCTCAATGCTTGTACAACTTGTGAACTGTTTGACAGCCCTTAAAACAATCATTTTATATGTCTAGGGTTAAGAGAAAAGAAAACCCAAAGACATATTCACGGATCCCAAGAAAATCATATCAGAATTCTGAAATTCTTAAACCTTGACAGATGGGAGGTGTCGAGAAGCTATCGAGCAGGTGTCGAGCACACCAGTCTTTAAAACAGCTTTCTTAAGCTCGATAGATACAGTTGTCGAGCCAGTTGTCAAGCTTTAATAAATTTGCACTATCAACTTGTTTTCTTGGACAGACTTGAAGGCTTCAACACTTGATCTTGAAACATGGTTTTTTGAAGTATTTAAACACATCCTAAATCTATCCAAATACAAGTAAAATGCGTTTTATCAAAGGATAAGTCAATTACATAAAGTAGTGACATATGTTCCTAACAAGTAAAACACATATGTCCTAACAATTAGTATTCAGACATCCATTTTTCTTTTGTGGTTAATGGTTCTTATAAGTATTTATAGAGCTCTAACTTACTTTAGGAGCATCTTTAATTAAATTGTTGTGAAAATTATTGATGTTGGTCAGAATTCTTTGGATTGAATTGTTATAAAAATTAACAGGTGCATTTGGGTTATAGTTTTCTCATACTTTGAACCCTTTGGGGTTTGAGGTGTGATAACTCATGTTGCTAATGTTGTTGGAAAATCTGGTTTTGCATCTCATACAAAACACACAGCGGAAGCAACAAATACGGATCTAATTCATTCATGAGAAATAACATGTAACCTTGAATTTTAGAACAAAGAATAGAAAGCGTACCTTAATGCAGTAAAATTAAAAAACAAGACTTGAGAATACCTCTAATAAACATCACAATTCCACATGGTGCCCGAGAAGAGTGATCTCTCAATCAGTCTTTATGTACGTTGATTCTCAAAGAAAGTTCTTCTTCTTCTCATTGTAGAGAAAAACTGTTTTCTTTCCTTTTTTTTTCATCATATGTACATTCTAACTACCTAGGTAGTTTCTTTATTTAATAACTCTTATTAAATAAAAACTGATTATCTACTTGAGTTAGCCTTTTGGGCCTGCCCAATTGGGCTTTAGTTTGTAGCTTGAGATGGGACCAAAATGAACAAATAAGACTATAGTTCCAATGGGCCTTGAGCTTATTTGTCAACTCTTGACAAGTTCAAAATTATCATTAATTATATTTAATACCACTATATAAATATAATTGCACTCTAGGCCTTATTAATAAATTATGTCTCATGACTCTAATGATATCATTTGATCCCTCCATGAAATATCCATAGTAAACAAAGTCATAATGAATTGTCACTTTGTAAATAACTATTTTATCCTTGAGTACCCGATTTAATCTTTTAGTTATTCATATTTATTGAAATCTAGTTTCAATAAATATAAACTTTATTAACTCCTTACTAAAGTGGGTGCACTGAATAACCAGTTCCTATTACACTCATCTCAAGGGGATATTTCGTGTCTCTATAAAAAGAGATTATGGATTCCATCTTAAGAATATGTGTTCCCTCAACATTACGTGTAGTTACCCAACATACTGAGATTTTGACCGTCAATATTAGATCTCACTCCTGGTATATCAAAGTAACTTACATTTCATGATCGGGTTCACTATCCTCTCAGGATTAAGAGTCTATGAAATTAGAAGTCGTGAGATTAATCATTCAGGTGATAATTGTTGATGGAATAATTAATCTCACAGCAGTCCAGTTTAATATGTCTTAACACTTAAGACACATCAACACATCAACTAGAAGTCTCTACTTCCATAATCAAGACAAACCATCTTAGTTGATGTGTTATAGTCTTCGTAGATGAAACGCCCAATTTCATCACCAACTACAAACTACGTTTTGAGTTTACAAGAAACTTATGATTTATATCTTCTGTGACTAAATCACATACAATGCATCTCAAGGACTATAATAATGTCTCATTAGTTCATTTATGAATAGTCTCATATAATTAAACAATTTAATTATTTATGACATGCCAATAAATTGGATTTTAGAGCATAAACTCCAACAATCTCCCACTTGACCTCAAAGACAATTTACCATATATCCGACACTTATTTCCCTTTAGAGTAATTCATAGTCACTCTAAGGTAAGGTTTGGAAACAAGTTTCAACCAGATTTATTGCATAAATTATCTTTTCTACTACTACATCTCACGTAGTCATATCTTTCTAATGAGATAATACTTACACTTAATGTGTATCTTCACCACCTAGGATGAACACATATCTTGAAGTCTAACTTCATGAATCACAATCAAACTACAAGTCAGTATTTGTACAACCAGTAACCGTCAAATCCCCACTTTGGTGGACAAGCATATAATCCCTCATTCTCCTAAGATATTTAAGTATATGCTTTACTCCCACTAAATTAAGTGATCTTAGATTCAATTTATATTTGCTTACCATGCCCACCACAAAATAGAGATTTAGCCTAGTATATAGCATAGCATAAAGACTTCCTATTGATATGGTATAAGGAACCGTCTTAATATGCTCTTCCTTTTATATATCTTAGGACTATAGTCCTTTATAAAGGAACTTCAAACTTAAAAGGAAAGAATCATTTCTTAAAGTATTACATGCTATACTTAGCTAGAATCTAATCTATTTAAGTAGTTTGAGATAGACCTAACATCCTAATTTCTAAATTTTAACAAAATTTAATTCTAGAACATTTTATCTTTAAAAGAGCCCTATTTGTCCTTTAAGTATGCACTGACTTAAAAAAGTCATTGGAACTCCATTCCTTTACAAAAAGGAGCCCTAGATCATATTATTCTCTAAATAGAATTCATAGATTGAGAATATAACAAAATAATAGTTCTAAAAGCCCATCTTTCACCAATCTTGAATATCATTTAGATTAATAAAATCTAAACATAAGTGTCAAAACATACAATACCAAAGAATGGAAACTTTCTCTTTAAAAAGTAAAACATGTAAATTTCCATCTAGAAAACAATCATAGACAATGCTTAGCTTTACCAAAACGAAAACATTTTCCTTTTGGTCATACTTTTAAGTCTAATTTCCTTTTGGCAACTACTAGGGCAACTAGCTTGTCCAACTGTTTGTTATTATAATTCATCTTCTTACCACCCTTACCTTTTGGTTCAAGCTAAGAATTTGAATTAAATCATATTGATCCTAGCCTTAGCTTTTAGGATGTCTTCTGTTGCGTAGAACTCACTTATCAACTCAGATTATATAAAAAGAATTTATTTTCAAAATAATCTGAATTGATCAAATGATTCTAACAAGGACTTGTGGATCATATCCATATGAGATTAACATTTAATCTCTACATCCAAGAATTCCAATTCATTTAAAAATAAAACATTTTTATAAAATGATATAGAATTGGAACTCCTTAAACCTTTCTTAGCATTCAATATGATTCATACCAAACATCTCATTTAGACTTAATATAAAATCTAAGTTTAATACTAACTCTTGCATCTCATGTTGTAGCACAATTGAGATAGAAGCCAATGTAACATTTTAGCATTTCAATGGAGACTATGATCACATCATAAGCTATCTTCCATAAATGCATCGTGTATATATAGAAAATTATGACAATGCTGAATCGAAACATATTTATGTACTTCAACTCCTTTAAGCACCAAGTCCAAATTTTATTTTATTTTTTGAGTAAACAATAATACTTATTAGAACACACACACGAAAATAGTAATATTAGTTAATGTGGTTCAATTAAAATAGTAGTTAGAGAACAAAAATTTATAACAACTTTATTTTGAGACTATGAATATATATACAAAGATATTATAATTTTGCATCTATAACAATATAGTATGGAACCCGAAAACCATACTATACTAGGTGCAATGACAACCTAATACTGCAATTAATATTTCTCAGCATAGAGTGAATACTAACCACTGTGATCAAGCAAGAGCTATTCTCATTATTAATGCTACCAAACAAAAATAATTTGCTGCTCTTCCTTTAGCCTCTAAGTAATAATGACATAGCTCATTTGGGAGGTTAACATTACACTTTGTCTAGTGTACACCATTATCTAGAATCATGTGTAGCCACATTTCATCTTCTTTATAGTGTTTAAACTTGTAGTACCATGAAACAAAACACCCTCCTTTGGGATCGCAAGGCAAATACGCCAAGACGAGGTGCTTGTTCACACTAATTTAAATGGGTAAGAATCTTGCAGTACTATGAAGTAAACACCCACCTTTGGGATCTTGAGGCATATAAGCCAAGACAAGGTGCTTACTCACACTACTATGAACCGATAATGGAGGCCGTGAGATCCAACCCTTGTATCTCTCTCCCACTAGAAATTTTTAAACAAGTGGATTGTATTGAAATCATTGTGATCTTATCACAATTTTAACTCTACCCATCAAATGTGTTTAATTGTTTAAATTCGATGTGATTTGACTAAGTCACGTCACAGTAGTGTAACAAACATTCGCGTAATCACAAATAAGTTTAATCATGTAATTCGTGAAGTAAATACCCCACGCATGGAATGCAAGACCCAAGGCCAAGACAAGGTATCTATTCTCATTACAATAAACTTAACAAAAGGGTTGTTTCAGCACTCCCACTTGTTATTTGGGTTTTTCTTTAAATAATTGTGATCCCATCACAACTAATAAACTTGTACTTGTTGAAGACTCTAATCTCATTAGAGTCATTAACTAAAATGGAAATCCTAAACTATTTAGGATACCTTAAACCTTAATGGATCAAAAATTAGTTATAAAGAACTTTATCCTTAATTTACTAGATAAAGTATTCTAATCTCATTAGAAACTATATAACTTTAATTATAATTTTAATCTCATTAAAAACCTCTAATTAAAATAAATTAAGGACTTTTAATCATACAACAATTCTAATCTCATTAGAATGTTTCGTAAAAGACAAGTCCTAAACAATTTAGGACTAAGAGTTCTATTTAACTAACATCTTTGATCTCATTAGGTCTTTTAGTTAGATAATCATTAATAAATGTCCTTAACTTTTAAGGACTATAAAAATTAATCACTTTATATAGAATCATGTGTAATCTCATCACACACAACCTTGCCTTTTATCAAAATTTTAACACTTAATCAAAAAACAAGTGAAAATTCAAAATTTAGTGCCTTCTATTTGTCGAACCTTTTTCTCAAATCGATCGAAAAAATGAAGAAATTCATCACAAAGCCACTGCCTCGTTCGATCGATTCTCAATTCTTGTTCGATCGATCGAAAATAACATTCGATCGATCAAAAGGAATTCTCGATCGATCGAGACAATGAAGAATTTCATCATAGAGTTTCTACCTGAATCTTTACTTCTTGATTCCTCTTCAATCAATCGAAAAGAAACATTCGATTGATCGAAAAGAATTCTCGATCAATCGAAACTCACAAAACTGAATTTTTTTCAAAATTTTCTAGCAACCGTTTTTGACAGTTTTTGCTATTTTCCATCAAAAAACACATTTTGATTTTATAAATGAAGATTTACAAATCTAACATTAAGGTTTTCAAGATCAAGATCAAGAACCCTAATAATGCTAGAAACCCTTGAAAACATAATCCTAATCTCATTAGGAATAAATTTCATTAAAGGATTTTAACAAGTAACCAAAAAACTTTAATTCTAGCATTAACATGACAATATCAATATCAATGTGTGTGTGTATATATCAGGCCATGAATCCTATATATTATCAATTTGAATGAAGTTAGGTCTTGAATCCTAATTAAAATCAATCCAAGGTTATCAATCCAGCTAACATATAAAGCACTTCAATCCTGATAACATACGGATTCCATGAATATAAATATGAAGAAATTTTACTGCAGAAAACTAGAGCACCAAGAAAACGGTTTTTCTTTGATTCTAAAACTCAATCACATGTTATACAATCATGATATTGAAGACCGCTTTGATACCAATTGTTGGAAAATCTGGTTTTGCATTCTCATACAAAACACATAGTGGAAGCAACAAACATGGATCTACTTCATTCATGAGAGATAACATGTAATCTTGAATTCTAAAACAAAGAATAGAAAGCATATCTTGATGCAGTGAAATTGAAAAACAAAACTTGAGAATACCTCAAATCAACATCCCAATTTCACATAGTGCCTAAAAAGAGTGGTCTCTCAATCAGTCTTTATGTATGTTGATTCTCAAAGAAAGTTCTTCTTCTTCTCATTGTAGAGAAAAACTGTTTTCTTTTCTTTTCTTTTCTTTTCATTATACATACATTCTAACTACCTTAGTAGTTTCTTTATTTAATAACTCTTATTAAAAAAAAAACTGATTATCTAATTGGGTTAGCCTTTTGGGCCTACCCAATTGGGTTTTAGTTTGTGACTTGAGATGAGACCAAAGAGAACAAATAAGACTCTAGCTCCAATGGGCCTTGGGCTTATCTGTCAACTCTTGGCAAATCCAAAATTACCATTAATTATATTTAATACCACTATAAAATATAATTGCACTCTAGGCCTTATTAGTAAATTATATCTCAAGACACTAATGATATCATTTGACACCTCCATAAAATATTCATAGTGAACAAAGTCATAATGAACTGTCACTTTGTAAACAACTATTTTATCATTAAGTACTAGATTTAATATTTTAGTTATTCATATTTATTGAAATCCGATTTTAATAAATATAAACTTTAGTAACTCCTTACTAAAGTGGGCGCCCTAAATAACCAGTTTTCATTAAACTTATCTTAAGGGGATATTTCATGTCTCTACAAAAAGAGATTATGGATTCCAACTTGAGAATATATATTCCCTAAACACTACGTGTGGTTACCCAATATACTGAGGTTTTGACCGTCAATATTAGATCTCACTCCTGATGTATCAAAGTAATCTACATTTCATGATTGGGTTCACTATCCTCTCAGAATTGAAAGTCTATGAAATTAGAAGTCGTGAGATTAATCATTCAAGTGACAGTTGTTGATTGAATAATTAATCTCATAGCGGTCCAGTTCAACATGTCTTAACACTTAAGACACATCAACACATCAACTAAAAGTCTCTACTTCCATGATCAAGACTAATCATCTTAGTTGATGTATTATAGTCTTCGCAGATGAAACGCCCAATTTCATCACTGACTATGAACTACGTTTTGATTTTACAAGGAACTTATGATTTATATATTCTTTGACTAAATCACATACAATGCATCTCAAGGACTATGATAATGTCCCATTAGTTCATTTATAAATAGTCTCATATAATTAAACAATTTAATTATTTATGACATGTCAATAGATTAGATTTTAGGGCATAAACCCAACAGATGTGCTTTGGAAAACTGCAAAGAAAATAGGCGTAAATGCACTTTTAGTCCTTACATTTTAATTTTACCACTTTTAGTCCCTAAACCAATTAACGCATGTTATTTTCGTCCTTTCCATCAGTCAATCGATGGAAATAGCTGAGGTGGCAGCAGGAGGAATTAAAATATTATAAAAATGCCACATCACCCATAACACATTGGCATATAAATTTAAAAAATTAATTTATTAATTTTAACTAAAAAATTCAAATAAAAACAGAATTAAAAACTAAAATTCACATGAATTAAGATTGTTCTTCATGTTCTTCAGATTGTTCTTCATTTTACAACTTGTTCTTTGTATTCTTCCCAACTCAAACCCAGCAACCAAGAACTCAAACCCATCACAAGAACACAAACCCTGCAACCTAAGAACTCAAACCCAGATCACTAGGACATAAATGAAAACAAGAAGAAAAAACCCAAATTTAACACCTCAGAGATCATCAAACCCAGCACCATCAGATCTACCACAAATCAAGATCATCAAATTCTTCATGTTCTTCCCCAAATTCTAACATAATCAAAACCGAATTCTCAGCAAATCAAACCCATAAACCCAGTTAACAAACCAACCCAGATCAAGAAACCAATCAGAACAAACCCAGATCAACATAATCAAACCCAAACCAACACAATCAAACCTAGATCCCACCACCAATGACTGACACAATCAACACACACACACACTTAACCAAACCTAGAAACTGTCACCACACCACCGCCACACAACCCACCTCTACCATATGACCCACACATCCCAAAACTTCCACCACATGACCCACACAGCCCATAACCTCCACAACCCGCCGATCTCTACCATGTCGACGCTGATTTGCACACCCCATAGAAACCCTAAATGCCGATCTCCACTACATCAAAGGTCGTTCTCCACGCCCCAAATGCCGATCTTCAAACAACCAAACCCCAAACACCAATCTCGACACCATCCAACCAAACCCAGAAATTGCCACCACTACCGCCACACAACCCACCCCTACCATATGACCCACACATCCCAAAACTTCCACCACACGACCCACACAGCCCATAACCTCCACAACCCGCCGATCTCCACCATGCCGACGCTGATTTACATGCCCCATAGAAACCCTAAATGTCGATCTCCACTACGTCAAAGGCCAATCTCTACGCCCCAAATGCCGGTCTTCAAACAACCAAACCCCAAACACCAATCACAACACCATCCGTTGATCTGTAATGAGAGAGAGAAGCAAGAAAGGGAAAAGAAATAATAAGAGAGTGGGTGGTGGCTTGCAGTGGACTGTGATAGTGGGTTCGGCCATGGGTGGCTCTAGTGATGGTGTTCATGACCATGGGTTTCAACCTTGAAGAGAATGGGTTTGAAGAGAAGAGAGAGCAACATGAGAGAGAGAGAGAGAGAGAGAGAGAGAGAAGATGAGAGAATGAAGAGAGAGAAAAAAAGTCACCACAATTCTGGGTTTTTTGTGTGTTTGATTCAAATCTGATGTATTTTTATGTTTTAAATTTTGTTTTTATGTTTTTTAATTTAGTTAAAATTAATAAATTAATTTTTTAAATTTATATGCTAATGTGTCATGGGTGATGTGGCATTTTTATAATATTTTAATTCCTCCGACTACCACCTCAGCTATTTCCATCGGTTGATTGACGGAAAGGACGAAAATAACATGTGTTAATTGGTTTAGGGACTAAAAGTGGTAAAATTAAAATGTAGGAATTAAAATGGAAAAAAGTCAAAATATAGGGACTAAAGTGCATTTACGCCAAGAAAATACTAAGGTACTTGTAGGGCACTAAAGATTTTGGGCTGATATAGTGGCGATTTGACGTTCTTGACATTGTTGGATCAATATTTTGATGCCGATTATGCAAGCTATCCAAATGATAGGAAATCCACTTCTAGTTACATATTTATGATGGCTGGAGGAGTTGTAACATAAAAGTGTCAAATAGACACTTACAGCTTCCTCGACTATGGAGGCAAAGTATGTAGCTTATTACGAAACTACGTATCATGCTATTTAGTTGTAGAATTTTATCTCAGGGCTAGGTATTTTAGATTGCGAGGCTGCAGAAGATATTTTATGACAATTTTGTAGCAGTTTCTTTCTTTCGAAACACTGGGATCTCTTTCCACCTTAAGCATACTGTGATAAAATATTTGGTTGTTATAGAGAAAGTAATCGAGTCTCAGATTTGTGTTGAGTACATTTCCATATAACATATGTTTTAGCTCCAAAAGTGTTTTAAGGAGCGTGTGACACACATGAATTTATTGGAGTCTTCTGTTGTATGGACTTAGTGGGAGTTTTGTGTGTGTGTAGTGAACACTATTTATATTGTCGTGTATATCAGTATATCATTGTGTGCACATTTTGTTGAATATGACATGATAAATGTTTTGATCGAAGACATTCAAAATAAGTCTCAATGGGCTTCATGTTGAATTGAGTGTGTTAATGGCATCCTTATATTATTATAGTGTTGTTATTGAGATATTTGCTCACATTTAATATTATTTGATTGACTGACTTTTTTTTATGAGAAAGAAGTAGGTGCTGCTTATTAATCATGAAACTGAAAGTCAAACAATACAAAAGATAGAACGTCCTGTGGAACAGACTCCATCCAGACGATTAAAGGAAAAAAATGTCTTACTCTTTGGGCTAAGACATGTGCAATTGCATTACCTTACCGAACAACTAAAGAGAAGGAAATACTCTAAAAAGAGTTTACAATGGAAAAAATGTCTTTGATGAGGTGCCCACCTTGAGCTTTTTCCCAGCCACCACACTATAAGGACTTGGTCACGAACTCAGCATCCCCTTCAAAAACCAATTTTGTAAAATCTATTTCGAGGGAGAAGTGCATAGCCCGCTTGGCAGCAAACAGTTCCAGAATATCCACAATAGGAGGCTTCTTTATCTTCTTAGACAGGGCAGCCATAACTTCACCCTTAGAGTTTCGGATAACCACTCTGATGCCAACTTCATCGAACTCCCCAAACATAGCACTATCAAAGTTAAGTTTCCAGCAATCCTGTTAGAAATTGGGCTGGTTTTGGTCCAACCCATAAACCATGGCCCATGGATCGTCCACATGGGTTATCTGATAAGTGAGTTTAAATTTGAACTTAACAGATATTGATATGAGTTATCAATATCAGTAGTGGAGTCATTTAAATTTAGAAGATGAGATCTTTTAGGGATCACATATATCTGATAGTAAGTGAATCTCTACTAGTATTTAAATACTCCTACATCAGTCAGATAGTGGTTAGACACAGTGAGAAAACATACGTATAGTTTTGAGTGCTCTCTCAAAATAAGCCGTCTCTCTGGGATATCATCGACTGTTCCCTAGAATTTGGAGCGTGGAAATTAGGAGAGACTCTAGTAGCCTTTCCTGCGACTTGGAGGTGTTACACAAAGGAGATCGTGAGGAGTTCGTAAAGCAAGCAAAGTGAAAGATCCGGCAATTTGGTGATCTGCTCCACCAAAGGTATGTGTCTACATGACATCTAGTAAAGTATATATTTATTCAACATCGGTATCAGAGCCGTTTTATGCTTGTTTTCACTCTTGAATGATGCCATGATCTCTTAAATATATAATCCCATATGCATGCTAAAATTAAAAGTTTAAGTAATTTTTAATTTTTTTAGATCAGTAATTTTTTTTTTTTTAATTTTTCAGATCTGTAATTTTTTTTTTTTAATTTTTCAGATCTGTAATTTTTTTTTTTAATTTTTCAGATCTGTAATTTTTTTTAGGCATGTTATGGCATGTAGAGAGAGAAATAAAAAGCTGTAAGTTTTGATTGTTTACATGAAATCTGAAATTTACAGGCTTATTTTGACCCATTAAATATTTTTTAATGTCAAATATTTTTTAATGATTTGAAAGTACATTCCATAAGCTTTAAAACGACAGTTTACATGCTTAATTTAGACTTTAAATGAGAAAGTTATGGTCTTTTAAAGATTATGGTTGTATTTGATAAAATCTGAAAATTTGATGTCTAACATGGAAGAGGATGAACAATAAAGTGAAAATTGTTTTATAATAGTGTACCGTGCGGGCTCCACTAACCACTAATTGTTTGAGTGGTTATCTAATATAATAATTGTGTAATGTATAAGAGTCCCACGTTGCTTTCACCAAACAAAAAAAAAAAAAGAAAGAAAGGAGCCCCACGTTGATGTTAGTGTGTTAGTTACACTAGAACACTATCCTTGTTTCATATACACACAAATATAAGGGCCCCACACTACTTTATTAGTTACACCTTGATAAAGATAATGTGCATATCACGTTGGTGTATCACATATTGTTGTTGTTTCCTTCAACAAGGAAACTGTGCAAGTGATAAGCCACATGCAAGTGGCTGTGTGGATTTGTAATATTGTTTACAAACAGTGGGCTTTTAATTTATATATATATTTTTTAATTTAAATTAAAACTATATATATTCTTAATTTTGTTTAGACTACATTTTTTCTAATGTGACATATGTGTAGTTGTAGTGGCAATTTTTTTTTAACTGTGATGTTAAAATAGAATTGTGATAATATGAGAAAATTGTGAAATTAGTTTTCTAATTTTCTGTATAATTATGCATGTTTTTAATTCTTTGAATTAATTTATGATGTCTTTTTTAACATATTGTGATATGATTGAATTGATATTATATGAATGCATTATGTGATGAATATGTATCCAAAGGGTTTATGAAACTCTTTGGCTCATCTCTATAGTTAAAGATTGTATTGGTAATTTATGCAACATGTATATTTTTATTTATTGTTATTATGGATGGATAAGACAATTTTGAAATTATTTGGTAACGTGGCATCCCTAATTTTTTTTAATTACAAATAGAATCTTTGTAATAGGATACTTGAATATGTAATTTTTTGGGCCAATGTTTTTTGGCAATTTTTTGGGCCATTGTTTTTGGCAATGTAATTTAAGGCTATGTAATTTAATTTTGGAAGCCATGTAAGGGGATGTGTTTCACGGTTACCTATAATTTTCAAATTTTGTCTTAGCATGTTGTATGAAATTACCAATAGGGCTTATAGTGGAGCCCATGCACATTGTGTTGTGTACAAAAATGTATGGACACATGTTATATGTATGATTTAATATGTGTATGGTGTGATGCTTTATTCTTCACAAAATTTTATTTAAAAATTAATTAGATGTGTTATTCCAATTTACATAGTGAGAGATGATTATGAGCTTAGCGAAATTTTCGATCTTACTATGTAGAAAGGAATATCATGGTCTAGTTGGATTTTTTTTGGAAATAAAATCTAAAAATGTATGTGCTAATGTCAACTTGTGTAATGAATATAGTGAACATGGCCACTAAGAATGTAGTTGCTGATCTAACTAAGGGTGAGAAACTAGATGGAACCAACTATGATATGTGGCATAGAAAAATTCAATATCTGCTTAATGAACAAGAGGTCCTTGAAACCCTAACCAATGTGATGATGCAACCTGAAAATGGGAATACTGCCCAACATTGCCGTGACTTAGAGGCCTATGAGTCTTGGGTTAAGAAAGATCGTTGTGCACGCTTCACTATGCTGAGTAGCATGAACAATGATCTTATTGGGGAGTTTGAGAACTACCCAAATGCCCAAGAGATGTGGAACCAGCTTAAGATTGCCTTTGGAGGGACTTCAGCAACTAGGTTGCAGGCTCTTACTTTGAAGTTTGAGCAATATGTTATGGATTCAAAACATAGCATAGCTGAACATCTAAGGACAATGTCAGCATTGATCCGTGACCTAAAGGCTGCTAGTAATAATTTCTCTGATGAACAACAGGTCACAGCGGTGATACGTTCACTACCTGAACCTACTTGGGGGCAAATGAAGCTTGTTTTGACACATAGTGAGAATATCAAGACTTTTACTGATATTGCTCGTCATCTCGAGCTTGAGGCAGAGCGCATGGGGGCGCACCAAAACACCCTCCTTGTCGCCCAATCTGGGCAGCGGAAAGCATTCAGGCCTAAACGCAAAGGACAAGTGAGGAATGCCAAAGGAGCTGGTAACCTTAGGCCTAAAGAAGGCAAGATAGCAAAGCGCCAAAAGGGCAAGTGTGCTAAGAAGGACAAGGCAAAGATCAAGTGCTACAACTGTGGTAAGAAGGGTCACTTCACTCGTGAGTGCATTGAGCCGAAGAAGGTGTCCATTCTTAACAACTCTGCTATTACTTATGTTTGTACACATGTTTTTGTTGCTCATACTATTCCTGGGTGGATTGTAGATTCAGGAACAACCAAACATATAGCCAGAGATAGAGTTGGGTGTGTGGATTACAAAAGGATACCAACAGGCACACAGTACGTTATTTTGGGTAACGAAACTCAAGAAGAAGTCATAGGAGTTGGAACCTACCAACTCAAATTGCGTTTGGGACGTACGTTACTTCTTCATGATGTGCTTCATGCACCTGGTGTCCAATGTAATCTATTTTCAGTACTTACTATGCTTAGACTTGGATTTAGTTTCCGTTTTGATGGTCCTCAGTTGGATTTTTATTAAAATAAAACCTTGTATGGACATGGTTATTTATCTAATAATTTCTTTACGTTGGATTTAGATTATTCCTCTTTTTCTTTCATTGCTCATAATGATGATATTTCTGACTCTGTAATGTGGCATGCTAGACTTGGACACATAGGAAAAGATAGATTGGCTAGACTAGCTAGAGAAGGCCTATTGGGGTCTATCACTAATATAAGCCTACCTATGTGTGAACCTTGTCTAGCTGGAAAGGCCTGTAGGAAGCCTTTTGGTAAGGCTCCAAGGGCAACTCATCCTTTGGAATTAGTCCATTCAGACATATGTGGACCTATGAATGTTAAGGCACGCCATGGCGCCTCTTATTTTCTCACATTTATAGATGACTATTCACGTTTCAGTTATGTCTATCTGATTTCTCATCGCTTTGAAGCATTAGATTGCTTTAAGCGCTTTGTGGCAGAGGTTGAGAATCAGAAAGAAAGGAACCTAAAGGTTTTTCGAACTGATAGGGGTCATGAATATTTGTCTAAACAGTTTCAAGAACTGTGTGAGGAAAAAGGGATACGTAGGCAATTGACGATTCCTGGTACTCCACAACAAAATGGTGTTGCAGAGAGAAGGAATCGTACTCTATTAGAGATGGTTAGATCGATGATGGCGTAAGCCAACCTTCCAATTTCGTTTTGGGGGGATGCATTGATGACTGCTGCCTACATCCTTAACCGTGTGCCTTCTAAGTCAGTTCCCACAACACCATATGAGTTATGGACTGGTGCAAAACCCAATTTGGAGAACTTGCGGCCTTGGGGTTGTGCAGGTTTTGTTCACAGTACTTCCCATAAGTATGGGAAATTGGGCCTTAGAGCAAGTAAGAAAATCTTTATAAGATATTCAAAAAGCTCAAAGGGGTATGTAATGTATGGTGAACATTTTGATGGTGGAATGACTGAGATAGAGTCTCGTGATGTCAACTTCATTGAAGATGATTTTCCAAGCATCAGTGAAGTAAAACAAGATCTTCAGCTTTATGAGCTGCAAGAACTTGAAAGTGTCATACCATCTTTGGGCGAGGGTGGAGAATCACAACTTCATCCTGAAATCGCCAACAATAGTGGGAGTGATTTTGCTCCTAGTGGGAGCAAACCACTAGATAGTGACACACAAGGATCCAAGGTACGTAGAAGTGAACGTGGAACTATTCCCCGTCGTCATTTTGAGATTGAGGGGGAATCTTTTATATGTGATTCACTGGACCTTGATGAGCCTGCTTCCTATGAGGAAGCATTAGCTTCACCTGCTTCACATGAATGGATAGTTGCCATGAGGGATGAGATGGATTCTATGGCAAAGAATCAAGTTTGGGAGTTGGTTGACCTTCCGCCTAGGCGCAAGACTATTGGAAACAAGTGGGTCTTAAAAATAAAGCGCAAGGCAGATGGATCGATTGACAAATATAAGGCTCGTCTCGTGGCGAAAGGCTATACCCAAAGAGAAGGGATAGACTATGAAGAGACTTTCTCCCCAGTAGTGAGATTTGTCTCTATTCGCCTTATTTTGGCTATTGTTGCACATTTGGATTTGGAACTCTTCCAAATGGATGTAAAGACTGCATTTCTCAATGGAGAACTAGACGAGGAGATCTATATGGATCAACCTATTGGCTTTGAGGTTAAGGAACAAGGGCGCAAAGTGTGCCGCCTTAAACGTTCCATTTATGGCCTAAAGCAAGCGTCTAGACAATGGTATTTCAAATTTCATAAGGCTATTATTTCGATTGGTTTTGAAATGATGGAAGAAGACCATTGTGTGTATGTTAAACGATCAGGAAAGAGTTTACTTATCCTATCTTTGTATGTGGACGACATTTTGTTGGCTGGAAATGACATGGAGATAATTGTCACCACCAAAAGGTGGTTGTCCTCTATTTTTGAAATGAAGGACATGGGAGAGGCTAATTATGTGCTTGGAGTTAAGATCTTCAGGGATCGCTCAAAAAAGCTTCTTGGTTTGTCTCAAGAAACTTACATAAAGATGATCTTAGAGCGATTCCGTATGCATAATTCCAAACCCATAGACACTCCAATTGGGAAGGGACATACATTAAGCCTTGAAGATTGCCCTAAATCAGAAAAGGAAAAGAGAGAAATGGCAAGAGTTCCCTATGCAAGTGCAGTTGGAAGTCTGATGTATGCTATGTTGTGTACTCGACCAGACATCTGTTTTGTAAGGTTGAATTTATTCAACCATCTAATTGGCTTTATTCCGTGCCAAATTTGCTTGTAATTCAGCATTTAGTAACCATGTATTTAGGTGGGTTTGATGTAAGGGTAGTGAGTGAGATAGAGTGAAGTTTGCTCAAGAGTGTGCAAGAAAACAGAGACTCGCGACTGGGACTCGCGGGTGACTCGCGGCTGCAAGCCGCCAGAAGCAACACACGTGCCAAGCATGCTGGAAGATGAACAGTCATGCTAGCTGGAGCACTACAGGACAAAACAGGACAACTGGCCATACGGTTATCTCGCGACTGGATCTCGCGACTTAGTCAAGCCGCGAGGTCAAGCCGCGAGCCACCCCTGTTTTGTAAAACCTGACGTTTCACATTCCTCTCCCACTCCAGTATAAATACCCCTATTACCCACGATTGAAAGAGAGCTTCCAGAGAGAATTTTGAGAGAGAAACCCTAAAGAAAAACCAGATTGTTTCACCCACAATCTCTACCTTAGAGTCTCTTCAAATTCCTCAACTCTCTTCCTCTCCATTGTCAAATCCTTGAGAGGCGTTATACCAAATCAGGTTCTCACCATCATCATCATTGTGAGACTGCTGTTTGGATTTCTGGGAAGCAGTTAGGAAGGAACCAATCTTCATTGGTTGATGCTACGGTCTAGTAGCGGAATCCGGGAAGCTAGAAAAGAAAAAGGTTCGGCGCAACCTCGTTGGAGCAAGAAGCTTGGAGGGCTTAGGTGCACTAGGTAGATTAAGCTTGGAGGGTCTATTGCTGTCCTTGTATCCCAACTGTATTTTCTAGTGGATTGTTTACCGCTTGGAGGGCGGCGGAGAGGTTTTACGCCGAGGGCTTCGGTTTCTTCTTCGATAACACATCGCGTGTTGTCTTTGTGTTTGCATCTTCATTCCTCTCTATCTTTGCCTTTTTATTATCTGCTGTGGTTTTATTTTGTTATGGCTTAGATAGTTTTTAACCAATTTCATATTATAGCATATGTTAAGTTTCCGCACACTAGTTGTTTGACATATTGCTTGAATTGGTTAAGTTGTAATTTGGGGGTCTAAACGTTCAAAGGTGTTTTTACACGTTTTTGAACTTTCAATTGGTATCAGAGCGGGTACACTGCTATTGGTTTCATTACCATTGTGTGATCCTTGACTCCCTTTTGAGATGGATAGGTCTCAATCCCTAAATGCACCTCCATATTTTGATGGTAGTAATTATGCTTTTTGTAAGGTTCGCATGAGAGCTTTTCTGTGTTCTATTGATGAATCCGTTTGGGATGCTGTTGAGATTGGTTGGACCAAACCTGAGGTAGCCAAATCCACATGGGATAAGGCAGCACTTGCTGCATCTAATGCTAACAGTAAAGCACTCAATGCTATTTTCTGTGGTGTGTCTCCAGATGAATTTCACAGGATTTCTCATATTACCGTTGCCAAAGAAGCATGGGAGATTTTGGAAACCACCTATGAAGGCACGAAGAAAGTGAAAGACACCAAGTTACAAATGCTAACCACTCGGTTTGAGGAGCTCAAATGAGTGAGGATGAGTCTTTTGACTCTTTCTATGGGAAGTTAAATGAAGTGGTTGTTAGCAAGTTCAACTTGGGGGAGAAAACGGAGGACTCAAAGATTGTAAGGAAGATCCTTCGATCATTGCCGGAAAGTTTTCGTGCTAAAGTGACAGCAATTGAAGAGAGTAAGGACCTCGATGACATCAAAGTGCAGGAGTTGGTTGGTTCTCTGCAGACTTATGAGATGTCGCTGCCCAATCAACGGAAGAGTAAATCTCTTGCTCTAAAGACCATTAATGAGAAGGTGGAAGATCAAGACTCATCGGGAGAAGATGTGGTTGATAAAGATGTTGCATACCTTGTCAAAAATTTCAGAAAGTTCTTGAAATTTAAAAATAATGGCAAATTTGATGATAAAAGAAAATTCCAAAGTTCTGGAAGGGAGAAGAGGGAATTCAAAAAGAAAGATGGAAAAGAATCCCAACCCACACAAGGTGTCACTTGTTTCGAATGTAACGGGCATGGACACTTTAAGAAGGAATGTCCGAACTATTTGAAATCGAAAGGTAAAGTGTATGCCACGACCTTGAGTGACTCGGATTCAACTGACTCAGAATCTGAAGAGAGTTGTGATGGAGAGGGGAACTATTCGGCTTTTATGACTATTGCTCATGTTGAGTCTTCAGATGAGTTGAATTTGCTTGTACGAGACCTTGGAGAACATAGTGATGATGAATCACTAGGAATTGTTGAAGAATCGGATGCTGAAGAAGATGGAAGCACAGCAAATCTTCAGGAGAATTATAACTCACTCTTGGAGAAGTCGGAGGAGTACACAAGGGTGGCCAAGGTTGCTGTGAGAAAAATGAAGAAGGCTGAGGAGGACTACAAAAGTCTCCTAATCCGATATAGGGAGGCTAAATGTGAGATAGAAATACTGAATGGTGAGTTGTCCGAAACTTACACAAAAGTAAGATTTCTTGAGAGTGAGGTTGTGCAAGCAAATGCTAAAGTAGAGAGGGTCACCACCAAGAAGCTAGATGATGTTATCTCATCTCAAAAGAGCTTTTCAGACAAATCCGGATTGGGATATACCGGAGGAGATAGTTCATTTGGAAATGTCACTAAAGAAGTGAAGTTTGTAAAGGCCATAGATCCAGTTGTAGCTAACCTTATTGGTGAGAAGCTCTAGGTGGAGGAGAAGAAGAATGTGGTGAACCAACGGATGTTAAATCCCCGTATTCAGTCTGTGGGCAGGTTTGAATCTCATGCCAAGTCACGTCCACGACCACAAAGAGGTCCTAGAGGAACTTATGTGTGCCATTATTGCGGACTTCAAGGGCATACTCGACCAAATTGCCAAAAGTTGAGAGCAAAGAACAGTGCAACTCCTCAAAGGTCAGGAGGACCCAGAAATGATAGGAGAATTTGGGCAGGTGATCAATCTAGAGATCAAAATGGAGATCCCGGAATGATGAACGTGATGAAGATGATTGGTGCATTCACCAACTGCTTGGAAAGCTTCTCACGAAAGTTTGAAAGCCTTAACTCCCGTACCCAATCCTATAAGGAAATCACCCCAAACGCAAGTGACGTGTGGGTGAAAAAGGGTACTCATGCATAAGCATTACATCATGTCCATGCCTTAATACTTCCTATGCTTTGTGACTATGTTTGTTTGTTTTGCTTGCTGTTTTTTATGTTGGTTGTTTGCTTGTCTACTTGTGAATATCTTTAATTTTGTCTTATCAATCTTTTTGTTTCTTGTGTCAAAAATCCAAAAATCACATAAAAAATTAGAAAATCAAAAAGCTTGATTGAGTTTGTTGAGTTTTTGTCTTAAAACTTGTTTTGCCTTGTACCTTTGTGCTAATGGCTTTGTGCATTTTCGAGCATTACTTGTTTTCATGCACTCATATCACTGTGGAAAAAATCTTGAAATCTTTGTGATTGTTGTAAATAGATCTTCAAACTTGTCATGAATGATTAGTGAATGGTTATGTTGATCTTGAGATTTGCATAGACTTGTGTCTATATATCTTCCCACTCTTTATTTTTGTTTTGCTAAAAAGAGCTCACCAAATGTAAATCTCCAAATGAAAAGAGATATTGAGCTGCAAAAGCCTGTCGCACATTTTAGTATTTGACTAGGAAAAAGGGTAAGCGACCTTATATTAAAGTGAATGTTTATTCAAAAAGCCAAAGGCTTGTTCTTTAAAGTGAAATGTCAAATATCACTCTCACAATGAAAGGTGATTGACTCAAAAGATCAAAAAGATCAAATGTTATGATTGAAAGTGGAGTTAAATGTAAAACTCCAAATCATGTTATCAAGTTTTGTGGGAGGTCATATATACATACTTCTATAATTGAGATGGGTCACATGATCTAGTGCTAATTATGTATGCCTTGGTTGAATTGATCATTAAAGCTTCACATTAGACGAAGGACTATCTCATTGTTGATATCCACACACAACACACAAGTTTATGTTCGATAAATGTCATATTCATTTGTGTGATTGTACTTGATGAAATGTGTTTTCACATGCTCAATCTGTGTTAATTCAAACACAAAAAGATTTTTGAGTATTTTAAGTATTTTTGGAAAGTGTTTTGTTTGAAAAATCTGAAAATTTCAAAAATCCAGTTTTGCCCTGTTTTGGCGGCTCAGTCGCGGGTATGTCAAGTCGCGAGCCTCAGTCGCATCTTCGCTGGTCATTTTTGGCGACTTGTTTGCGAGTGGAAGGTCCAGTCGCGAGGTTCACTCAGAGATTTTCGCGACTCACTCGCGGGTAGACCTTCCAGTCGCGAAAAACACTTAGAAAAATTTCTCAAATTTTTGTTCTTGAGTGCTTTGGCGGCTTGAGCTGGCGACTGTGTGGCGACTTAATCAAGTCGCGAAATTCGCGTGTTTGGCAGAAACAGGAGCAGTTTTTAAACCTTTTTCAGTTTTC